>CM064512.1:27218139-27895639 GCA_032716605.1 Paralithodes platypus
ATATATAAGTGCAATACTTTTTTCACAAAAGAAGATCTATTATTTGAATCATCTCAAATTCAGTATATCCTGCCAAATATTCCTGTTAGGAGCGAAATCCAATACCGTTCGTGAGCCATCCGGTATTTTAATAACAAATGGCATCCTTTGGTTTTGTTTTGGTGGGTGGCATCTGCCCATCCTTAAAGCTGCATGGCCACTTTCTTTCCGTTTTTTAAACGTTAGGTACTAGCATATTTAACAACGTATTTAATGGATTTTGTAAATAATACTAACAAATAAATACAGAAGGTGTACTCTTGTATTTTTTGTTCGAGAACCTTCAACTGAATATAATCGTTTCTTGTTACAAAAGAAAATGAGCATTTAATTAATGCTAAGGGGCAAACATTGTCCTGCAACTTACATATTGCCATGTTCGATTTAGAATTTAGACCTGGATTGTGGATCTGCTGGCATGGTTTTCAGTTTAAGGCAACTACAAAGCAAAATGTCAGGAGCAGAACGTCGACCTTGTGTCTATTCATTTCGACCTCACCAAGGCATTTGACACAGTGAGTCGAGAAGGCTTTTGTCCAAGTGTGTGTGTCATGGCAGCGCTCGGGTGCCATAGTGTCTAGCCTACGCAGACAAATTTGTGGACCCACCCCATGTTTTTCTTAATGGGAGTAAAACTACCTGGATTGAATTATTGATGGAATTTGCTTTTCAATAATTGGTCTATATATAGTTCTGTAATTGGTATTCATATAACTACATTCATACATTTTGGTTGTCTATATATAATTTCCATAGTTAGAAAAAGGTGTAGGTCCCCGATTATTCATGTGTGTTTCCTATAGACTATGGCAGATCGAGTGTACAACAGTTTTATAATGTAACTAGCCGAGGTACTCACACTCTGAGTGGGTTAAACCGTAGTCCCATTATCCTGATAAAGTTGCACATTGATAATAATCTTACGTGGTTACCAACCCCCGTTCACACTGAGTTTATGTTTATTCAAAAATACAATCGTTAAACCCGACTGTAGGACAATGAGAGAGAGATATAGTGATAGCCATATATCAGGACTTATTATGGGTTTCAGAGGCCGTGTTACATAGTTTTTCGGGAATAACTGCTTAACAAACAGTTGGGTCAGTATGATATTTTGAAACAACTTTTTTCACACCGTGCCCTCATTTTCGTCGATATAGTGCATTACCAAAAGTGTAGAAATAAGCCACATGTCCCTGTGGCATGAGGTTAAGGTCACACATTAATGACTAAGAAACGGACAGGGCTACCGTGGCTTACCTGTGAGAACCACCAAACCATTATTGCTCCTCCATCAACACGGAGTTATCAACCACCACCCAACCCTACCTGGCTCTTCCCATATTCCAAAATGGTTTAGGGTTCCGCATACTATTTTGAACAATAACATTCTCCCTGTTTCTCGCCTCATCAAAAATGCTGGTTTATGACTTGAATATTTAAATATATATACTCCGTTAGTACATCCCGATATTGCGGTGTTGTTACCTCAACTGCTCTTCACATTCTCGTTTTCGATTCTTTCTTATATTGTTACGTACAGTTCTCAGCATTATATTGTTACGTACAGTTCTCAGCATTATATTGTTACGTACAGTTCTCAGCATTATATTGTTACGTACAGTTCTCAGCATTATATTGTTACGTACAGTTATCAGCATTAATAAGGCTACATCAATAGTAATCTATAAACCTTTAAAGCCAATTTCTATAGCATTTGACTTATAATAAATAATTGATTGTTTCGTTTGTGTTCCGTAATGATTCAAATGGGTGTGTCACGATTTTACTCTTAACTGTACCTTGTGCTTTGAATATCTTCCATCTCCAGACACTCTATTTGAAAACATTTCCTAATTATCGGTCTCAAAATGATTTGAATACCATTTCTGTGTGTTCCCTTATTTATTTCCTATAGTTCATCAAGTACAGATGTTAAAACATATGTGTGTCATGTGATGTGAAGGGTAACGGGATTTAGAGTTCTCAAAAGATTATCTTTGCTGTTAAATTCCATATACAATTTCTGTCCCCCCAAATAACGTTATGATTAACGAATTATACTTTTAAAACACTGTCTACTTACCCAGTAAGGTGGGAAAATACAATCAGGTTAATGTGTCGTCAACTGTACCCAATTTATAAATATGCTGTTGTGGTGCATTTAATCCCACCAGCTGAAAAGTCTAAAATAGCTGGTTATAGATGTGTGTGTAATGCCTAATGCATTGCAGTCAGCTACAGTCCGAAAACTCTGTATCTTATAGTAAGAATAGAATCTTCACAGTCATCTGATTTATTGACTATAACTGTATGATTTGGAATATATAATTTATATTCAAATTTATGTTATCATGTCTTTTTTACGAACTGTATAGAGCAATAATTCCAATCTGCCCACATCTCAAACACTGTTTGGGAACTACTCACTGAACCCCACTCAGGAAGCGAGCTTAATTGTCTTTCGACAGACCGTAGTTTCCATCCTTCCCCTTCACCACTCTCTGTCATATCCAGGGAAAGTCCCGGCAGTGACAGTTGTACCAAGTTGGATGGGTCCACATTGTTCACCCGGGCCTGGAAATGAACACTGGGGAACAGAGAACTGTACTAACGGAAAGTAGAATGTTCCCACCTTGTCCATTGCGTCCCTAAAAGGTAGCAATACATTTCATTCACTCATATTAAAATACCATCTACACTATTTATGAAAACGTGCATGAAATTAATCTAGGGCTGCTCATCACTCTCTTTGTATAATAATGTCCACATATTTGTAATCAATACTGCTTTCCAATGCACCACAAATGCGTCTGCAGTATGTGCTGGGGGACCTCCATTGCGACTGTCCCTTAGATATAGCAGTAGCTACAAACTCAAATCATACAGACAGCCACTCTAACAGCTTAATTACTATAGACTATATATACCAAGTTACACCACTCATAGGAGCCTAAACTTCGGAGTCAGATGGACCCTAAATTAAGTAGTCAATCCTGTAAGTGCTTTAATTTATATGCACAGGTTGTCCTTCTTACGGGGGCCACCTTCATAAAGGGTGAGTAAGGTGTCAGGCAATAGACATATATACAGCAGGCTTACCAAAGTGGTAACTAACGCATTATAACTAAACAGATGCCCAGGAAGACGTATAATCTAGTTTTAACAAAATATATTCTTCTTCCGAAGGCTAATCATTAATTAAGTGCCGTAAGATATGACAAAATCCAACAAATCAATGACCTGAAAAAGCTATCTTCGAAATGTTATCAATACAGTGCTCCTCATTAAATGGTGTATATATTCAGCTTTAATATTGTTCAGTTCAATCATTTCTGAAACTGACAACAACCGTAGAAATGCATCATAATTGTAATATACCATATATGAGAGATAGGCAACATTAATGTTCGGTGCTGAAGTGCTTGGTTACCTATTAACTACACATTTCGACAGGGCACCGGTACGCATATTCATCAAGTCTGGTATTTTATAGATACAGCTCATGATGTGCCATAGACTAAAGTCATATTTGTCCAGATATTGTTTTTCTTTAGGACATGTATCATTCATCTAATATCAGTAACTAAATAACACAATAGAAAACTGATACTGACAATAGCGTAGTTGGTCCGATTTTCAACCCAGGGCAAACACTGTTTCAAATCCTATCTATATTCATTATGTATGTACTATACAGTATAATGGAGGTAAAGGGACTAGGTTAGACCTGCGGTATCCATTTATCGTATATTAGTTGAACGGATGTATTTACAAAATTACTAACTCATCTTAATTATTTAAAGATAATTGGCAATAATTATAAAATTATTGTATTATGCAAACTGTGCAGCCTAATAAAACACAATTATTATGTATGAGAACAAAAATGTATCAGTAAACAATAAGTAAAATATTACAACATATAACAAACAACTACATAGCCATTGATCCTTACAAGGCTGATTGTGACAATTCTACCTAGCTTATGTGGAAGAATGAATGAATAGTACCGTTAGAAGAGGAACTATTCATTTGTAAACTACATTATGGAGTTTAAATTTTACCAAAATATGCCTCTTAGGAGACCATCAGCAAATTATGTATTCATCGTTTTAAATAAGATGTCTGGTGTTTTTCGCAATGTTGTGACCAATTTAATCTTCATTTCACAAATATTAGCACAGCATAGTTGTATAATTGGTGTAATTGAATAATTATTGAATAGCATTTCGTAGGAGTGACTGCTGAAATTGTTATCATATCATATTATAGCGATAGAAACGAGTGTTACTGTATTTAATTGATTCGCTTTACCGAATTATGTCCAATGATTGGTTGCTCTGATTGATATTGAAGCAGCATAATTGCTGTAATTGGTTGTTAAAGTGAATTTGTTTAGCCGATTAATGCCAGTGTGATAACCAATTTAGTGTACAGTACAGTACAGAAGGCTACCCTATTCATATTCATTGATACATTTACCAACGATTTACCTTTTTCATTTCACATATTCAGGGCGATGGTTGTTATGTCTGGCCTCCCTTCTCCCTCGTGTTTAGCCCCATTAGTTTTCAAGTTTTAACACGTTCGGCCCATTAGTTTAGCGATAAGACGATCTTTCACCCCATTTCTTAGTCAATAGTGAGACCTTTCATGCCATTTAAGTGTTGATTTTGTCCTTGCAAGAGATAGTGAGCCTGTAATTTAGGAGGAACCGGTCTTCTACATTGTTTTACCCAACAATGTGCAAATGTATTGCTAAATGGGATCTTGGGGATGATTTTAAAGCTTGACGGAGGTCAGGGAGGAAGCTAAGCAAATAATAAACAATAAATAAAACAACCTCTAAATAAACCGTATCCCCTTAAGTGACAAAGTATCTAATCTTGTGGAAGGTATAAGTATTGCTAAGCAGTCATCCTCTCGTCAACAGTCTACTATAGAACATAATAATTGATATGGTTCAGGAGTAATTTATCGAGAGGACTTCCCTAGTGGTTAAGGCCTAATTAATTGATTTTTCCATTCACATATGCATAGCCTACGTGAGTTGCAGTTGGGATCTGTGTACATGCTTAGATTGATATGCAGGATTCGAAGTTGCATAATAAATCGTATGCAGTTTCCACCATTCGTCACTGTCTCCGTGGCGCAATGCATAAGGTGTTGATTTTCGGTGTGAGCGTCCTGGGTTCGAATCCACGGACTGCCACATGTGTTTGTTAAATTTCATTAATCGATTTTAGGAGTAGAGTTGGATGTTGGATAGAACATAATATTAATTTACACTAGTACGATGCTGAACAACAAACGTAGATCCTGGGTGATGGGATATCCAACTCCCAGTATTAGCTTCAAAAGGCCCCGGGTGACGAGATATCTCACTCCCAGTATTAGCTTCTGTAGACCCTAGGTGACGAGATATCCTGCTCCCAGTATTAGCTTCTGTAGACCCCGGGTTATAGGATATCCCGCTCCCAATATTAGTTTCTGTAGGCCCCGGGTGATGGGATAACCCACTCCCAGTAATAGCTTCTGTAGACCCCGGGTGATGGGATATCCCGCCCCCAGTATTAGCTTCCGTAGGCCCGGGGTGACTGGATATCCCACTCCCAGTATTTGCTTCCGTAGACCCCAAGTGACGGGATATCCCGCTCCCAGTATTAGCTTCCGTAGACCTTGGGTGACGGGATATCCCGCTCCCAGTATTAGCTTCCGTAGACTCCGGGTAACGGGGTATCCCGCTCCCAGTATTAGCTTTCGTAGGCCCTGGGTGACGGGATATCCCGCTCCCAGTATTAGCTCCGTAGACCCCGGGTGACGGGATATCCCTCTCCCAGTATTAGCTTCCGTAGGCCCTGGGTGACGGGATATCCAGCTCCCAGTATCAGCTTCTGTAGACCCCGGGTGACGGGATATCCCGCTCCTAGTATTAGCTTCCGTAGGCCCTGGGTGACGGGATATCCCGCTCCCAGTATTAGCTTCTGTAGACCCTGGGTGATGGGATATCCCGCTTCCAGTATTAGCTTCCGTAGGCCACGGGTGATAGGATATTGTGCTCCTAGTATTAGCTTCTGTAGACCCCGGGTGACGTGATATCCCGCTCCCAGTATTAGCTTCCGTAGGCCCCGGGTGACGGGATATCCCTCAATAATGCCGCCTGGGACCCATACTATCCACAAATTTTTTTCTCGTCATTACTCTAGCTACATGTAACCTAGACACTTCTATTCTTTTTCAGCGTGAAGCGGAAGAAGTTGATGATAATATGAATTTAAATGTTTTGGAAAGATATCTGGTGTGCTTGTTAAGTGTAGTTAAATGAATCGGAGGAGAAAGTGTTTGTGAGAGTTAGCTGGATTACTCTGTGTAAGTGAGGCACAAACATAAACAGTGGGGGAAGACATACAAATGAGACAGTAGCTCCAGCAACTCTTTATCATATGCATATGTGGCATCCGTGCTGCCATGATCGATTGGTGCGTACAAATCTTCCCAATGGAGAGTATGGATGTTCTAGGATTATATTAAAAATAAATATTTGATGAGAACCTATTTCAATTAATTTTGTATCAGTTTTTGTCGAAGAAAAAATATAAATCACTTTCCGAAGCCAACATCATTATCGTGAGTCCTGAGGCAAAAATATGTCATATTAACAGAGCGTTGAGCCGTTGAGAGCGGCTTTGGCAACCCAAGTTAAATTTAAATTAATGATGTCTTTTTCTTTTGAAGTAAAGTACTGAGGGGGGGTGTGAGGGGAGGTGTCCCCACAGTCAACGAAATATTGATTTTACATACTGTAATTGCCTTTGTCAAAAGCCACCACCTGCCGCCATAATTTCAGCTCTTATACTGTTTTCTTTTAAGTGGGGAAGGGTTTATTTATTAGTCAATTTATTTACTGCCCTAGGGGTAGGGGACCCTGCAGTGGTTGCAGTGGAAAAAATATATTTCCTTCATAATCCCTGCATGTCGTAAGAGGCAACTATAAGGAACGGGGCGGATGGGACTTGATAGCCTTGGCAGGCAACCTCGTCTGGGGGAAGGAAATCCCCGAACAACAAACCCTCTTTAAGGATTACAGTGACCATGGGGAGGAGTCAGCTGGTTTGGTGTAGAGCCTGCGACCCGACCCCGCAAAAAAAAAAGGAATAGCGACCGGGGATCATAGTAATCACTACCAGGCGGGTGCCAATGACACCGGCCTAGCAATTCTGGGGGGTTCATGCCAGGTTCGGCTTGCAGGACAAGTCCTACTGATCCTGCCAGTCGAGCAGGGGTGATGACTGTGATGACTGCAGGGCAATGCCTTTGGGAACCCTGCAGACTGAAGGGAGGCGGATCTCTTAGACAAACTCCTGACTTGCGGGATGGTTATGGCAGTGCACAACGAATCATGATCCTAAAGCCCAGCTTCGGGGCTTAACTTTCGATGAGGTCTTGGGGCTTGGAACCTGGAACATATTGAAACTCTCGGATGATAATAGACTACCTCTATTATCTGGGGAGCTGCGGTGGCTGGTGATCGACAGAGTGGCCCTTTCTGAGGTGAGGCGGCCTGGTAACGGTGACCTGGTTAGTTGGCGATGGTTGCACCTACTACTGGTCTGGCCATGGCAATGGTGCTCGCCAAAGGGGGGTGGCTGTTGCGATCTCTTCCGCCCTGGTCCCCACAGTTGTGGGGGCTACACTTGTTGACGAGCGATTACTGTTGGTGAAGCTGAAGCATATGATGGGCTGATTTTGTGCTTTGTAGTACATGCTCCTACCGAGATGAGTAATTTGGAACAGAACAAATTGTTCTACACCAAGCTCAATGCTATTGGTTGAACAGTGCCGCCCATCAGTCACACACGTTATCCTTGGGGATATAATTGCAGTTACTGACAAAGATAGGGATGGCTATGAGATATGTGTCGGTCATCATGGCTCTGACACCAGTATTATCACAGTTCTCTCTTCCTGACGGTGATGTAGCCAAGGAGATCGATCACATACTTGTAAGCACTCATTGGAAGACCCCCCATAACTGCAGGGGTCTTTAAGAGTGCTGAGTTCTTTGATATCGACCATATGTTTGTTGTTGCTGAACTGAAGCTACAACTCAAAACCAGAAAAAAACATTATAAAATATTATACCCCAGGGTTTCATCTTGAAAGGCTCAAGCATGAGGAATATTCAAGGAAGTATGCAGTAGCATTCTCACTTGGCTCCCTAGACGATCCTGTAGAATTGTGGGAAAACTTTAGATGTGGAGCCCTATCAGAAGTTGATGAAGGCACTGGTGTCAAACCGGGGTCAAGGAGAGGTTTCCTATGGCGTGAGGACACTGGGCCTAATAGAAGAGAGTCGTGCTTCAAGATTGGATGGAGATCTGTGTCAGCACAGGGCCCTGTCTTGCAGAGCAAGATCTTTCCTGAGGAGACAAAGCGAGGTATGTCAGGAGGAATCGCTGAGGAGTTAGAGTGACATTTCTCTGCACATGACCTTCGGCCTGCTTACCGTGCTGTTATGGGTACAGAGTTTGATTCAGTCATTGATAAATAAAATCCATAATGCTCACAATGTTTCTAATTTTTAACCAAGATACAATCATAATCTATTATGAAAAATATGATCCATACACATGGAGTTTAACTATTCTTGTATACAATTATTCCACTGAATCAAAAGTGCAAGTCAATTTTATTTAGCATCGGTATATCTAATGATAATGTCGGACATGTTAGGAGAAGAGGCATCCTGACCAGGATTCGAACCCACTCACACAAGTTTATGTGGGAGAGTTGGGGCGAGAGCTGTTGGGAAGATTAAAATCTTATTACTTAGCCGAGTTGGCGGGGGGGGGGGGGGGGGGGGATGTGTAAAATAGTCATGGTTGAAATCTAAGAAACCTTGTCACGTGTATGAAGGAATAGTCCTCCATGTGACTATAACCTGGTTCTTCATATAGGAACTAAGGTTGTTTACCTTACATCCGCTCTTGGCCGACTGGCTACGGTGCCCAACTCTCTTCACATATACCTGGGTGATTGGGTTCGAATCCTGAACAGGACACCTCTCTCCAACAGCATCGATATAATTACTATAGCTAGTTCAGAATGGAGGATGCCGTAAGGCACATGGGGCTATTATATTTTGCCTTGGTCTTTCTCTCTCGCTCTAATATCTATATAGGCGATATACTGTATAATATATATATATATATATATATATATATATATATATATATATATATATTTTCTGGATGCATGTTCGACCTTTCGGAACCCTTGCAGAGCTGGGTATCCATACCTTGTTTGTAGAATTTGAGAAACAGGAACATTCTTGAGGAATAGTAGCTTCAACAGAAACAGGACAATGAAAGCCGTGAAGAGGATCATAATGTTTTATTGGTACCAGATGTTTCGATACATGTATTATGTCATTTTCAGTGTAAATCTATGGACAATTTGTTCGAATTAGTAAATTTGTTAAATAAACAGGGTTTGAGCCCTAGAGTTCATTAAAATTAAAACAATTTTCTTTTTTTTTTAAATTGATATATAAAAGATCAGTTAATTGTGCAGATAAATCACATACCATTCTCAATTACATATTTGCAAGAATGCAGCCAAATGCATCGATCAGTCTATGCTAAACATTACATAAACCACCCAACAATATCAAGTGTAAATTCCGCCTCTACAGGTGAGATTGAGCTTAAAATCACAACTTAACACCTTACGAGCGGCCTATGCGGTTTATTTATGTGTACCGCACAGCGGGGTGTTTTTAGCCAAAATAGGGCTGTTTACGTGATCATTTTCATGCCTAAATAAGACCCAGAACGTAAAACAAGTACCTATCCCTGAAAGGGCATAAACAGAGCTTTCGAATGACACCATAACGATCCTTGTATGATGGATAGTTTTCTTGCAATAACCGTGCAACGCGAGTGCAAAAAGCAGGTAATTCGGTACTTTCAGTACATAATTGAGTATGTAGCGAGTGAGAGAGGGAGGAGGGAGCTGAGATTTGTGTCAGTAGGTTCGCCGCGGTGGTCTGGAGCAGTCATACGCTCGCTAGTCTCCTGCCACCACTTGTCTCTCTCTCAGCCACATTACGTGCTGAAATTGCCACTCGAGTTATGTCGAGCGCCGCCACATAGTCCAGCTTTATTTAACTCGACTTATGTTGCTCGCCGCTAAATAAGGGTTAAATACATCTATCAAATGTTCAGTCAGAGAAAAAAGATACGCACTAACTAAAACTTATGACACAGACAAAATTTAAAATACCTATCAATATAAAGTTTTAATTCGGGTAATAAATCAATAATTCATTACAACCACGTTTAAAGTTACTCTACCACAGGACACACATGGACAGACTAATGCCACCCGAAAAACTATGCAACATTTAAGGGAAAAGAGTACACAGTATTGTTCAACTAGGGGTTAAGTTTCTTAATATACAGGGATTCTAGAATTCTAATACTATCCCCTGGACAACTATCAATTATAGAGAAATGCTCTCGATCTGGTGTGACTTTACAAACTATACAGTGATCACGTACTGCCGAGTGGGAGAGGGTCTTCATCCTACGACCAGTTCTGCTAGACTGACCTAGATCCTTGTCGATTCGTGTTTTGAAGGATCGCAATGTGCTTCCCACATACCCTGCTTGGCAACTAGGGCAAGTAAAACTATAGACAATCGACGAGCGCAAGTCAGCTGGCATACGATCTTTGAAGTGTGTTACGTCCTGGGATATATAAACACTGGGCTCTTCTATTGGACTAGGTATGCGGCAACAAGCAACAACGGAAAACGCTAGATCCAACCCTTATCTATAAACCCAGGCAACAAACCACCCTAAACCGTCAAGAGTCCTGCCTGGACAACAAGGTATCCTATGACTCGGTTACAGGGTGCACGCACTATAGACTGCTGATAGTCAAGCAGGCTATATAAAAGATCACACAATTAAGTTGACTTAAAGCTTCAAGGAAAAGATAGATAATGGAATTAAATTGCAGAAACAATTTAATAACAAACTAGAAGAAAGTACATATAACGTTACGTTAATTAATACAACTAATCACCCCTGCGTGAAAGAAGGTGAAACCAAACAGTCCTCAAAACATCGTACAGGTAGACAAGATGCGGGTTTCTAAACTGCATGTGGCTACTGTAGGATCTGATGCTTAGCAAAGAAAGTACGTTACGGATTTAGAGAACTCTTAACTCATAAGCAGGAATAAATACTAGTGATAGGACATACAGTGTATAATGGCATAGGTATAATTAAATAAAGGCAGCAACTCGCAACATAACCACATACAGGTGTGCTTCTCACTCTTAGTCAGGCAAGCCTGCTCGGACAGAGTCTCTAAGCCACACCCTAACTCACAATGCTCACAAAAACGGTAAACTGTGGCACAATAACAAGCAAGCAGAGATAATAAACCCCTAGCTGTTAATCTGCCAGGTGGCAGAGGTCTAGCTGGAAGGATATAGGCTTCGGATACCCGGGCTGAGCCACCTGCTCTAGCCTAGGGACGTTCCCAAGTCTGTGCGCCAAATTACTCTAATTGAAAGGGTGCTCTCTTGAGAGACTCAGATCGCAAGTATCTGACTCTCTCCTGGCGACCCTAAAACAAAAGCAAGACATGCTAGCGCAGTGCTGAGTGGACTAGGCAAGGGCCCTCACACAACACAACACCAGACACACAGGGACACAGACAAGAAAATGCCCCCAGACTTCCACGGGTATCCTAGTAAAGTCGTGCGGGTCCACAGGACTCGCACCAGCAGACTTTACTTAAAGGATCGCAAAAAGCCTCCCCTCCGGTCTAGCCCCTGCTAACCTGACACAAGAACACACTAGCAAGCATGAAACCACCAAATATGAGACAACAAAAAAGCTTCCTAGGTCTCATTAACAATTACATCTCCTGCAGAAGGCCCAACATCCTATCTAATTATCTGAGAGCTCGTCATTAATACAATAATAGATATAAGGTCTATCAAGGGGATGGGATAATTAAATAGATTGGTGAAGTAGTGGAAAGTAGGTATACAAAGTAAGAGAGAAAGTTTCTAAGTGGGGTTGAGAGGGATAGATATCAAGGGGGTCCGAAGGGTACGACAGTGAGGTGAGCTCTGAGTCTTGAATCTGTCTGGACCCCGCCCTAGGCATGCAGAATACATCCCAGGCTTGGCAACACTCAACACAGTTGCCGGGTCAAAATCGTCTACCCCGTGCGTGAGTCGAAACTAAGCCTAACGTTGCGAACAAATGCACGTGGCACATCAGGCTCGTCCCAAGCTAGACTCTCCGCGCGAAGCAACGTCCCCCAGCCGGTCTCTCTCTCTCGCTCGTCTCCTCCCACTCTCACTAAATTTACATCTTATATATTATAATGAAACAATCAACTATCGAGAATAAAATATATTAAGATGCGTTGGTTAAGAATAAGGGCAGCTACAAGCTGTGAAACAACATAAGAATATCCCAGACATTAGTTACATTGTCGTAGGATATATACTAAGGAAAAGCCGGCCGGCCGGCTGCCGCCAGCCGGTTTCTAAACGGCTGGGTAGCCGACGCGCGCGCATGCCCGCACGTGGCTACTATGCAGAAGCGTCACACCTCCCCCAAGATATAAGACCCTTGACTAAGTTCTTCATATCTAACAGAAAGCTTCTCATAGTACCACACACTGTTGCGACACAAGGCACTATATATAAAAAAATAAAGACTGTTGCGCTCCACCGAGCAAGTTCAACTAACTTAGAGACAATAAGCGAAAACATTCAACTTAGATACTGCTACAACATCTTATACAAAATTCTACACATTATAAAAAATAAAGAGTTTTTATAAGGTTTTTGCTTTTTAATTTGTTTTTTTTCGGCTGAACTACAGTGACAGCCTATTTTCCTCCACACTCAACCCTCAATCCTGTGGCAGTCTAACCAACATCATCCACCCTTGATAGACAATCCGCTATCACGTATCAGAACCGGCAATATGGCGTATGTCCAGATTATACTCCTGAAGCATGAGTGACCACCTGGTCAGCCTCATATTCCGGTTATGAAACTGATTCAAGAATTTCAGAGGGTGATGATCGGTATAAACCACTACGACTGGTCCAAAAGCAGGAATATATACATCGAAGTGCCTGAGCGCCAGCACTATCGCCAGGAGTTCTTTTTCAATTACAGAGTAATTCCTTTGTGCACTATTGAATTTTTTTACTGTAAAAACTCACTGGATGTTCGATACCTTCATCATCTGTCTGTAACAAGACAGCCCCAGCCCCTACGCCACTGGCATCAGTCGCCAGCTAAAAAGGTCTGCTGAAGTCCGGGGCCCTGAGTATGGGGTGGGTACATAACAGGTGTTTCATCAAGGAAAACGCCTCTGCACACTCAGGAGACCACCGGAACTTCTTGTCCTTAGATAATAAGTCAGTTAAATGTGCAAGTACAGTCGAATAGCCTTTGATGAAGCGACGATAATAGCCTATCATACCTAGAAACCGCATGATTTGTTTCTTAGTCGTAGGCTGGGGAAACTGATCGATGGCTTTGATCTTTGTCTGTGGAGGGAACACCTGACCCATCCCCACCTCGAACCCCAGGTACAAAACTGTGGCTTTGACAAAATCGCACTTACCCAGGTTTACCACCAAACCTGCTTCATTCAGTTTATTAAAAAGCTGTCCGATGTGAGCACAGTGACTGTTTAAAATCATCGTCGTATATTATGACATCATCTAGGTACACCGTACAGTTGGGAATGTCGGCTACAATGTCGTTCATTAATTTCTGAAACGTTGCAGGGGCATTTTTCAGCCCGTATGGCATAACATGGCAACGATATGTGGCACCGTCCACCACAAACCCACACACCTCTCGCGCTCGCCAATAACCCTTAACAAGGTCTATCTTAGTGAGGAACTTGGCTTTTCCTATCTTATCCACACTGTCGTCCACGCGAGGGAGAGGGTAGGCATTTGTGGGGTTAAACCATTCAACCTGCGGAAATCTATACAAAACCACACCTTACCATCTGGTTTGGGCTGCAGTGTGACTGGGGAAGTCCACCTTACTTCAGCCCACGTTTCAGCATATAATCCAGCTCTTCCCTAAGTGCTGGTAATTTAATAGGGGGAACACGGTATGGCACTGATTTAAGGGGCGGGTGGTCCCCAACATCGACATCGTGCACCGCTTGAGAAGTGAGGCCAGGATGCTCCGCGAAAACAGCTGGGTTTGAATCAAACAAGTGCTGCACAGCTACACGCTGTTGCTCAGGCAGGTGCAATATCAACTTGTGAGCCACTTGTCTAGAATTCCCCGCCCACTGATCCGCGGAAACATGACAATCCCAATTATCCTCCCCCGCAGCTTGACTGTCCCTTCCTCCTTCTCCACCACGATCGCTGCAGATCAACACCGGGACAGTGAGAGGCTCGGAGGGGCGCCTCACATACTCTTTCATCAGATTTACATGGCAAAGTTGGTTCTTTTTCTTACGATCAGGAGTAGCTACTAAATAGTCGAGATCAGAAGCCTTCCTCACAACCCGATACGGACCAGAATACTTGGCAGACAAGGGGTGTCCCACCAGAGGCAGTAGTATCAGTACCTTCTGATCTACTTCAAACTCCCTCAGCTTCACCTTCTGGTCGTATCTGTCCTTCATCTGAGCTTGTGAACTCTTAAGGTTCCGACCTGCTACTTCCAAGCTCTTTAGCATTCTCTCACGGCTTTCAACTACATACTTTAGAAGCGAGCATGGCTTTGTGACTCCCTCCCAGATCTCCTTGAATATGTGGAGGGGCCCCCTGACCCTGTGTCCAAAACCAACTCGTTCGGGCTAAATCCCAAGCTCTCCCCAGGTACTTCTCTCGCAGCAAATAAAACGTATGGGAGACCTAGATCCCAGTCCTTCCCATTTTCCATGCAATAACACCGCAACATACTCTTGAGAGTCGAGTGCCACCTTTCCAAAACTCCCTGACTCTCGGGATGGTAGGCAGATGACACCACAGACACTATCCCATGTTGCTGCATGGTCTGCTTAAACAGAGCAGAAGTAAAATTGGATCCCAGATCAGACTGGATCTCCTGAGGGTAGCCATAACAAGATAAATAGACAAGTAGGTTTTTGACAACAGTCTTAGCCATCCCGTTGAGTATGGGGTAAGCATCTGGATACCGTGTTGCTACATCCATTACAGTTAGTAAAAATGTATTGCCGGCACTAGTGGGGGGCAATGGGCCAACCATATCGATAACTACTTTGCTGAAGGGCGGCCCAATGACAGGGATGGGTTGTAACGGGGCTCTCGGGATGACCTGATTGGGTTTCCCAACAACTTGACAAGTGTGGACACTGTGACACCCATGACACGACACTCGCCTTTAACCCAGGCCACCAGAAAAGCTTGCTCAGAGCTGCCTCCGTCTTACGTGCCCCCAAGTGCCCTGCCAAAGGCACATCATGAGCTAATCTCAATAAGCTCTCACGGCACACCCTCGGTACTACTAACTGGTCCACTAATCCTGACCTGCCATCCCACTTTTTCTTGGGATCCTGATGTCTCCGATACAAGATCCCCTCGGACAAGAAAAAATCACTAGGCTGCGCATCCCCATCGCTCTCCAGTTCGACAGCACCATTACCACACGCCCTGACTTCAGGATCTTCCAGCTGCAAGGAACATATATCAGCAGGTACGAGATTATCCAAGTTCATCTTAAATAATTTATTTCTACCTCCAATGTCCCGCTGAGCCATCCTTTCCTCACGCTGCGCATAACGATGCTGTCGCAGAGTCTCTTCCTGCCCTGCACCTGCACTAGCGGTGACAGGCCCCGGGGCCTCTCCAGACTCTAACATAGGTGCCAATAATGAGTCACCAAGAAACACTGCCGGTTCAAAACTCTCCAATTGACCAACACTTCCCGTTTTCTTGTGACCTTTCCTCCGCGGTTTGATAGACTGAGGTGGTGGCAGCAAGGCTCCGGATGTCTGAGAACGCGTCACAACACACGCCATGGTTTGTACGCTACACTTCTCAACCCACTCCTGTTCCTCCCTACTAACGTCGGCCGCCTTCTTGGCAACGACCCAGGGTGAAACCTTAGAAGCAGGCACCGCAAAGTCGTTGCCGAGGAGGAGGTCGACGTCCCCAACAGGCAAGTTCTCTACAATTCCGACATCCAGCTCCTTCGCCACACCACCCACCTCCAGCTCCATCCGCACCAGCGGGTAGGACTTCGTAGCATTGATCCCCTGAACTACCACCACCCGAGCAGCGTTAATCGGTCTACCAGTAAAGTTCCTTAAAAAGGTCTGAGAAGCCCCAGTATCACGCAATAGCTTAACTCCTCGCCTTTCGCCAGCCCACCTCACAAAACCATGCCCTCTATGACCCCCAAAGACG
The DNA here is from genome assembly GCA_032716605.1 of Paralithodes platypus. NCBI lineage: Eukaryota > Metazoa > Arthropoda > Malacostraca > Decapoda > Lithodidae > Paralithodes > Paralithodes platypus. The sequence goes on from CM064512.1 coordinate 27,234,634, forward strand.
TCGCGGACAGGGTTCGAGCCTTCCGGACTCTTGAACACAGGCTGTGTCCCAACCTCTGACGAACTACCCTTGGCAAACTCAGAAGATATAGGCGACACCCCTATGCTGCGGGCCAATGACACAACCTTGTTTGGTGGCTTGTTCGGACAAGCATTTGCAAAGTGACCCTCCTTGTGACATGCAAAGCACTCTTTACTCTTTGGTTTCCCTTGGGAGTGGGAGGTACCATTAGACTTCTTATACGGGACGGTATTTGGTTTATGTTCAGTTTTATTGTCAGTGCTAGATGGTTTTGTGTATTTATGTGTATCAAAATTATTGGGAGGGGGAGGGGTACGATCCTTTGCACCCGACTCACTCCTAGCTGCTGCTTCGCACCCTCGAAATAATGACAGTCGGCGGTCAGCCATTTCTGCTGCCTCCTGGAGAGTTCTAGGATTTTTTTCCTTTATATTTAATGTTAAGTCCCCGCCTGTGCACTTAAAGAACTGCTCCAAGAGAACCAGCTCACTCAACTCCTCAAAAGTAGCTGCCCTCTCAGAAAGCAGCCAATGTCGTAGTGCATCAGACAAGTCCCGGGCGTGTTCTAGGAAGGTACTATCCTTGCCCTTAGAAACACTCCGAAACTTCAAGCGGTAAGTTTCTGGTTGTAACTCATAGGCCCGTAGCACAGCCTTCTTTAGCTCATCATAAACTACACAGGACTCTAAAGGTAGTGCATCATACGCTTTTAGCCCCTTTCCTAGGAGTCTTGATGAAACTAATGCTGCCCACTTTTCCTGAGGCCACTGGTGTTCCTGACACTTCTTCTCAAATCGCATAAAAAACTCAGTCACACATGATTCATCGAACACAGGAACTAGTTTAAGCAGGTGCTACAATGATTGGTCCTGATGTCTGTTACCTCCCCAATATTTCGCCCTGTTACCTCCACTCGAGATCTCTCCAGCTCCCTGTCAGCCCGATACCTAGTAGACTCTGCCTGCAGTTCAGCCTCTCATATAGCTGTTCTCTCTGCGGGCTCAGACTGAGCTCTAGCAACCTCAGCCTGCACACTAGCCTGTCTCTCGGCAGCCTCAACCTGAGCTCTAGCCTGTCTTTCGGTAGCCTCAACCTGAGCTCTAGCCTGTCTTTCGGTAGCCTCAACCTGGGCCATCTCAAGCCGAAACAACAAATCTGGAGTCAACCCTTGAGGAGGGGAAGGTGCATTTAATGGAGAGGGTCCCTGTGATTGAATTCCACGCTGCCATTGACCATCAACTTGGGGGTATGTACTAAATTCAGGCACCCTGACGTTTGATACGGGGGTAGAGTGGAGGGGGGGCTGGGGACCGGGGCCCCAGTCGCCTCTCCATCCAGGTCACTCCCTTCTAAACCCAATATCAAAGTCCTCAGCTGATCTTTCCTCATGCCACTTAAACCCTGGTGACCCTGAAGACCTGCCACACACTTTAAGCCATACTTATTCAGCTTCAACACCCTGGCAGCGGTAAGGGGCACCTCTAAAAATCTTCTAGCACCCTCCTCGCTATCGACTAGCCACTCCACAGGTCTTTCTCCCTCCGAGCCCGTATTGTTACCTGATCCATCACTGTGTTCTGATGTATTAGACATGTTTGTGTACTGCAGTAATTATCACGGTTATAGAATGTGCCTTATCTCCTATGCAAGTATGTATATACTAATGTTATTTAAAGTCTTTAATGTGTTATATTGGTTGCTCCAAAAAAAAAACTATGTCCACTGTATTCCTCTAATCATAAGGAATCTCAAAACAAATGACCACTATATTCCTCTGTTCAGTAAATCCTATGCAAGGTCGCCATTTGTTACGTCCTGGGATATATAAACACTGGGCTCTTTCTATTGGACTAGGTATGCGGCAACAAGCAACAACGGAAAACGCTAGATCCAACCCTTATCTATAAACCCAGGCAACAAACCACCCTAAACCGTCAAGAGTCCTGCCTGGACAACAAGGTATCCTATGACTCGGTTACAGGGTGCACGCACTATAGACTGCTGATAGTCAAGCAGGCTATATAAAGATCACACAATTAAGTTGACTTAAAGCTTCAAGGAAAAGATAGATAATGGAATTAAATTGCAGAAACAATTTAATAACAAACTAGAAGAAAGCACATTTAACGTTACGTTAATTAATACAACTAATCACCCCTGCGTGAAAGAAGGTGAAAGCAAACAGTCCTCAAAACATCGTACAGGTAGACAAGAAGCGGGTTTCTAAACTGCATGTGGCTACTGTAGGATCTGATGCTTAGCAAAGAAAGTACGTTACGGATTTAGAGAACTCTTAACTCATAAGCAGGAATAAATACTAGTGATAGGACATACAGTGTATAATGGCATAAGTATAATTAAATAAAGGCAGCAACTCGCAACATAACCACATACAGGTGTGCTTCTCACTCTTAGTCTGGCAAGCCTGCTCGGACAGAGTCTCTAAGCCACACCCTAACTCACAATGCTCACAAAAACGGTAAACTGTGGCACAATAACAAGCATGCAGAGATAATCAACCCCTAGCTGTTAATCTGCCAGGTGGCAGAGGTCTAGCTGGAAGGATATAGGCTTCGGATACCCGGGCTGAGCCACCTGCTCTAGCCTAGGGACGTTCCCAAGTCTGTGCGCCAAATTACTCTAATTGAAAGGGTGCTCTCTTGAGAGACTCAGATCGCAAGTATCTGACTCTCTCCTGGCGACCCTAAAACAAAAGCAAGACGTGCTAGCGCAGTGCTGAGTGGACTAGGCAAGGGCCCTCACACAACACACTAGACACACAGGGACACAGACAAGAAAATGCCCCCCGACTCCCACGGGTATCCTAGTAAAGTCGTGCGGGTCCACAGGACTCGCACCAGCAGACTTTACTTAAAGGATCGCAAAAAGCCTCCCCTCCGGTCTAGCCCCTGCTAACCTGACACAAGAACACACTAGCAAGCATGAAACCACCAAATATGAGACAACAAAAAAGCTTCCTAGGTCTCATTAACAATTACATCTCCTGCATAAGGCCCAAAATCCTATCTAATTATCTGAGAGCTCGTCATTAATACAATAATAGATATAAGGTCTATCAAGGGGATGGGATAATTAAATAGATTGGTGAAGTAGTGGAAAGTAGGTATACAAAGTAAGAGAGAAAGTTTCTAAGTGGGGTTGAGAGGGATAGATATCAAGGGGGTCCGAAGGGTACGACAGTGAGGTGAGCTCTGAGTCTTGAATCTGTCTGGACCCCGCCCTAGGCATGCAGAATACATCCCAGGCTTGGAAACACTCAACACAGTTGCCGGGTCAAAATCGTCTACCCCGTGCGTGAGTCGAAACTAAGCCTAACGTTGCGAACAAATGCACGTGGCACATCAGGCTCGTCCCAAGCTAGACTCTCCGCGCGAAGCAACGTCCCCCAGCCGGTCTCTCTCTCCCGCTCGTCTCCTCCCACTCTCACTAAACTTACATCTTATATATTATAATGAAACGATCAACTATCGAGAATAAATATACTAAGATGCGTTGGTTAAGAATAAGGGCAGCTACAAGCTGTGAAACAACATAAGAATATCCCAGACATTAGTTACATTGTCGTAGGATATATACTAAGGAAAAGCCGGCCGGCGCTGCCGCCAGCCGGTTTCTAAACGGCTGGGCAGCCGACGCGCGCGCATGCCCGCACGTGGCTACTATGCAGAAGCGTCACAAGTGAAACATTGACCCAATCTTGAACGAGTTCATTTTTTTTTTTTTTTTTTCTATGTGATTGAGGGAGGCAAAAGGCATAACTGCCTATAGCGAGTGCCCCCCCCCCCCCATAGTTGAAAGAGTGACAGGGCCAAAATCAAGGGACGTTCGAGCCAAAATGCCTGGACACACGGAGTTTGAAGCAATTTAAGTCATAGGAAGAGGGAAAGACTGATTCTGGGAGAGAGTTCCAGAGCTCAGCTGTTGAGTAGAAGAAAGTTTGAGAGTAACGTTTCACTCTTGGGTTGGAGAGTTGCACAGAGTAGGGGTGGGATTGAGTTGCAAGACGGGTACCACGTGCCCTACGTAAAGGAGGTGGTATGCACTGGGATAGCTCTGAGGAACACTGATTATTATAGTAGCGATAGAATAGCGAGAGAGATGCAACATTGCGGCGGAGAGAGAGAGATTGCAGAGAGTTGGTGAGTAGGGGGGAGTTAATGATACGAAAGGCCTTCCTTTCAACTTTGTCTAGGAGAGCGGCGTGAGAGGAACCTCCCCACACATGTGAACAATACTCAATACAAGGGCGCACTATGCCCCTGTACAGAGCAAGAAGCTGTGCAGGGGAAAAGAACCCCCTAAGGCGGTTGAGCACACCCAGCTTCTGGGAGGCTGCCTTAGCAAGACTCGTAATATGGTCCTTCCAAATGAGAGCAGAAGAAAAAGAGACACCAAGAATATTGAGAGAAGATGAAGGGTTGATTTTTGTATTGTTGAAGAATAAGGGATAGTCCGCTGGGAGATCCTGACGGGTAGATAGATGGAGAAATTGGGTTTTGGAAGCATTAAAGTTAACAAGGTTTTCTCTGCCCCAATTGGAAATAGTATTTAGATCAGAATTAAGAGTTCTATGGCTTCATTACGTTTGTCGTTGAGGGATTGCTGGCTGGGGCGTTCTGAAAAACTAATGGAGTAGTGTAAGGTTGAGTCGTCTGCGTATGAATGGATGGGAATTAAGGTACAGTTAAGGAGACCATTTATAAAAATTAGAAAGAGAATAGGAGATAGGACAGAGCCCTGAGGAACACCGGAGTTTATAGGGTGAGGAAGTGAACAATGGCCGTCCACAACCGCGGCTATGGAACGGCCGGAAAGGAAATTAGAGACAAAGGCACAGATGGAGGGATAGAAACCGAAGGAGGGTAGTTTAGAAATTAAAGATTTATGCCAGACTCTATCGAAGGCTTTCGATATGTCTAGTGCAATATAGTACAAATGAGTAATGCCCTCAATACCTTCTTTGCATCAGTTTTTACAACAGAAGACCTCAGTGATATCCCTACACCATCGCCGATTCAGATTGATAATTCAGATGTTCTAAGCAATATCACCGTTACAGAGAGAGAAGTATTGAATTGTTTAGATAAACTCAAGGTAAATAAAACGCCTGGACCTGATACAATCTCGCCTAGAGTTCTAAAGGAAGCTAAGGATGAGCTCTCCAAACCACTGACATTACTATTCAATAAATCCTTTTAGTCTGGAACTATGCCCGATTAGTGGAAGCTAGCCAACGTAACACTGATATTAAAAAAAGGCAGCAAATCCCTACCCAGTAACTATCGTCCAATTAGCTTAACCTCAGTTGTATGTAAAATGCTAGAAACGGTCATACGAGACAGACTCGTAAATCACTTAGAGGAAAATAACATACTTAAAGATACTCAACACGGCTTTCGTAAAAAACGTTCCTGTTTAACAAACCTCTTGGACTTCTTCCACGATATCCTCAACCTCTACGATGAGAGTAAAGCTGTAGATATTTTATACCTTGATTTTCAAAAGGCCTTTGACAAAGTTCCCCACAAACGTTTACTGCTAAAACTAAAAGTGCATGGAATACAAGACGGTGTGTTGAAATGGATAGAAAATTGGCTCAGCGACAGAAAGCAAAGAGTAGTCATAAACGGTAAGGCATCTAAATGGACCAATGTAAGTAGCGGGGTACCCCAGGGATCGGTACTAGGACCAATTCTCTTTCTAATTTACATCAACGACATAGATGAGGGTCTCACCTGTACAATCTCAAAATTGGCGGACGATACAAAAATTGCAAATAGCGTACTCTCAAAAGAACAAGTTGACGATATGCAACACAATCTAGATAAATTGTCATGTTGGGCCCAAATTTGGCAAATGAGTTTCAATGCGGATAAATGTAAAGTACTACATATCGGATACCTAAATGAGAAAGCAAACTATTCGATGAATGGCACTCAGCTTAAGAATGTAAACAGAGAAACCGATCTGGGAGTAACAATATCGAGTAACCTAAAACCGAGTCAACAATGTTCAGAAGTTGTTAAGAAGGCAAACAAAATAATTGGCTTTATAGGCAGGTCATTTGAGCATAAATCCAAAGAAGTTATCCTAACCCTTTACAATTCCTTAGTCTGCCCTCTTCTGGAATACTGCGTTCAATCCTGGTGCCCTTATTACCAAAAAGATATAAACAAGCTAGAACGAGTTCAACGTAGAGTTACCAAAATGATACCTAGCCTAAAGAACAAACCATACGAGGAGCGTCTTAGAGAATTAAATCTATTTCCTTTAACCCAGCGCAGATTAAGAGGTGACTTAATTCAAGTGTTCAAAATCATCAAAGGCATCGACAATATGAACTGTAGTAAGTACTTCACTATCGACCAATCTAATTACACGCAGGGAAACGGTTGCAAAATTATTGGTAAATCTTTTAACTCACACAAATCTAAGAATTTCTTCTTCAATCGAGTTGTCAACTTGTGGAATGGGCTTCCCCGAAACGTTATAGACTGCATCACCGTTGATTAATTTAAACTCCGCCTAGACAAATATCTCGCATCAAACCCGCGACTGACTGCGTTTGTAAATGAATAACTTTATTTTATCCCCCCCCTCAGTTACTAACCCATCTGTCCCCTACTAACTTCCTAATCCTGCCACGGACATTAGTTCCAGGGCAGTAATTCCCTTTCCAATGTTCCCTTACCCACTCTAAACCACTGTTTGGACACTTGATCCTCAGTGTTTTGGAGGACAAGCAACCTAGAAGGGTCACTAGATCTGTTGTTGCTTGATTTCCTTTGTACTCCTTTGTACTCTGTCATGTCTGCCACAATCACCTCACTCAGAGCCATTATACGACCGTGGGTAGCCTGGACATTGTCTAATCTAGCTTCTAATTACTCGAGGTTAGCAGTAGTGATGAAAGTGTTGACGTCCACAATTAGCCTATTTAATACTCCCCGAAGTCCCGCCCTTTGATTTTTAGGGGCCTTGATCAGCACCCCACTAGATGGTGTCTCTTCCTGTTTACTCATTTTGCATGTAAGCCTATAGGCTATGTATCTAAATGTTACAAAAACAACGGCAAAACAGTAGTCTAGTTAAGAGACGCCGACTGTCGGACTTCTATGTTATGGAGAAAAAAATAGTACACAAAATAGCAACACCTACTAAAAGGTCATATTGAGCAAGAACAAATGTTAGGTCAGGTCATGAGTCATAAGAAGTCTGAAATGAAAAAGAAAATTATTGGGGGAAGATGTTGGGTGGGATGCAGGAATTAGGCAGGAGCAACAATGCGACCCTGCATTCCAGCTCTAACCACCGCTTGGCTAGTCCTACCAGATTGTCATAGAGTTGTTCCTGCATCCTGTTATATGTCCCCTTGCTCATTGCCTTAAAAATCCCTTACTGGTAGCTAATTCCAGTGGTCTGGGCACCAATGTGGTAAACTATCAATGGAAGTTAAATATTACTAAGCTATAATTAATCAAAATAAAATCAATCTAAATTAAAACTACTCCATATCTAAATTGAATTCAATCTGAAACAAGCTAATTTATATCCAAAGGTCTCACATAATAATTTATATATAGGGTAAGGTTTTAAGGGTTAATATTAGCCAGGAATTAACTCACCAATAGTTCCACGTGGCAATGAGGCAAGGGAGAACGTTTTACCCAATATGGCGGACAATGGGGAGGCAAGACACCGGTCCCGAGACTCGAGTCAAGTGAAAGAAAGAATAAATGATTACATGGAAATGGACATTGTAACATCCGTACCTACCGGATGTCATTTGACCAGACCAACCTGTTGAACGTGACTTTACAACTACAACCGCGTGGCAATAACTCAACCCTGCTTCCGTGACGAGAGATAGAGAGAGAGAGGGGGGAAGAGCGGCCCAGAACATTCCTGCATTCCTTCACCTTCCTTGCTTTCCCGCCAAAACTTGCGTCAGAGGGACGGGGCACCTGTGACGTGGTGAGCTTCTAACACCTGGATTGGCTACACAACACCTGCTTCTCACCTGTAACTGGTCGCGTGTTTCCTGCCTTCTTACTGGTTCCGGCACCTGCTTCCTGACTCGTTATTGGATTAGCTAGGTCCAGGGAACGATATATAAGCCGGGGATTTGATAATTCAAACTAGACACATTCGGAGCTGGGAAGAGTAAAGAGCTACACAGAGAGAACAGGCTTGTATAGATAGGTTATTATTTTAGTTCAGTGCGTCCTGGAACCACTCGTGATCTCGTGATCATTAATTAACCAGAGGTATGTCGACAGCATTCACTCCTTTGATTTAAGATTTTGTGATTGGAGAATCATAGATGTTTAAAGGGAGAAATCATATATGTTTAATTTACTTGGAGAAATCATATATGTTTAATTTACTTGGGGAAATCATATATGTTTAATTTACTTGGAGAAATCATATATGTTTAATTTACTTGGGGAAATCATATATGTTTAATTTACTTGGGGAAATCATATAGGTTTAATTTACTTGGAGAAATCATATATGTTTAATTTACTTGGAGAAATCATATATGTTTAATTTACTTGGAGAAATCATATATGTTTAATTTAATTGGAGAAATCATATATGTTTAATTTAATTGGAGAGATATATATTTGGAATTACTGTTTAATTTTAGTGATTAGAATTAATGTTTGATTCAGAGATGATTTGTGATTGAATATTCTACTTTACTTCTTAACAATTAACTAACTTGATGTAAAGCTATTGCCATTCATAATTAATGATTAAGCCTTGTATAAGTTAAATACTTACCTGACTGTTATTCGGAATAGGCATAAGCTACTAAATTTTTATTTGTACTTTAGTGAAATCAGAACTTATGCAAAACGATCCTGAAACTCTATCATAACTTTCATTGATTATTATTTTGATTAATTGTAAAATATCTTATTTACGTTTATAAATATAATTCCCTTTTATATGTGACTTTATAATATTTCCTTACCATTTTTATTTAGTCAAATGTCTTTGAGTAATAAGAATAAAGATAATATACTAAAGGGAGAATAATAATAAACTAAGAATAACGAGATAACATAGAAAGAATAAAACTATCTTTAAAGGGTTAATAAACTTAAACTAATTATATACAAAGATCTTAATACTTTATTGATAATCAAGATTAATTGCTTTATACTATAATTATATGACTTAAAAAAACTTTGCTTTCATACCGAACTTTTGTATTCGTAATTAATAGCCTCTTTCATATTAAAACATTGTAACTTTAAATAGTTTACTGATTAAATATAATTGAAGTGTATCAGAATATAAAGGATAACTGTCTCAACAACTGAGGGAAAGCAAGTGACAACAGAACTAACTTTAATATTTTACGTTCTTTTGGCCTTCAGCTGTTTTGCTACACTATCACATTAACTGTTCTGTCTTATAATTTAGTTAACCACTTCTAAATCAAGATACGTAACAACATGAATATTATGTTTATCTGTCAGTCAGTCCTGGCGTCGATGAGAGCGTCGTGATGGTGTAGCTGTTTGTATTGCTGTCAGTGTATTGTGATTAGAGGCACAATAGCGTGATCAACTGAAGGCGGAATTTAGATGTTAACTGGTTGGTGTTCGTGAAGGCTCTGCCCTGTCTTCCTCGAAGGCACACCTTGCTGCCTTGGCAAACGCCAGGAGCCCAAATTATCGTACCGCATCTATGTTGCTCTATACGATATATTATATTAATATATACCATAAATTCATATATACTACATACGACCATGGCAATATTGCTTAATAGCATATTAGGCCTTTTATAACTTAACTTATTTACAATCTATAATATACGATCTACTCCGTCTACTTACCATCCCATTAGTCTCACATCAATCATAGGAAAGTTGCTAGAGTCTATTATTGCTAGGAAAATTAGAAGCCACTTAGACAAATTTAACTTAATACATTCTTCTCCGCATGGATTCACTCAGGGACGTTCTTGCCTTACTAATTTGCTTAGCTTTTTCTCAGAGGTATATGAAGCAGTAGATAGTGACAAGTCATATGATATTATTTATTTAGACTTCAGTAAAGCTTTCGACAGAGTCCCTCAAGAGAGATTGATGAGAAAGGTTGAGGCACATGGAATAGGAGGATCGTTGTTGGGATGGATTAGGTCATGGCTAATTGGTAGGAAACAGAGAGTCAGCATAAATGGTACCAAGTCAGAGTGGGGAGCAGTCAAAAGTGGTGTCCCCCAGGGATCGGTATTAGGTCCCCTGTTGTTTCTTATATACATAAATTACCTAGATTTAGGTATAACTAGTAGGATAAGTAAATTCGCAGACGATACTAAAATGGGGAGATCAATTGATTCAGATAGCGATATAGAGTGCCTCCAAAGGGATCTAGATACCTTACATGAATGGTCAGTAAATTGGTAGATGAAGTTTAACATTGACAAATGCAAGGTATTAAAGATAGGGAAGATGCATACAAAATTAATGTTAAATATAAACTGGCTAATTTAGAATTAGAAAATTCAGACTGTGAGAAAGATCTAGGTGTGTTTGTTAGCAATGATTTGAAGCCTAGAAAACAGTGTATAAGCGTTCGTAATAAGGCAAACAGGATTCTCGGGTTCATCTCTAGGAGTGTGAGTAACAGAACTGCTGATGTTATCTTAAAACTTTACTTGTCATTAGTGAGACCCCATATGGATTATGCTGTCCAATTTTGGTGTCCTTATTACAGAATGGACATAGATTCATTGGAGAGAGTACAGCGTAGAATGACAAAAATTATCCATAATATTAGAAATCTTCCGTATGAAGAAAGGTTGAAGAAATTAGGTTTACATTCGTTAGAGAGACGCAGAGTTAGAGGGGATATGATAGAGGTGTTCAAGTGGGTTAGTGGGATTAACAAAGGGGACATGACAAATGTACTAAAGCTCAGTGATAGCGAAAGAACTCATACCAATGGTTTCAAATTAGATAAATTTTGTTTCAGAAAAGATATAGGCAAATATTGGTTTGGTAACAGAGTTGTAGATGGGTGGAATGGACTGCCAAGTGCTATAGTGGGGTCTAAAACGGTAGGGAGCTTTAAGATAAAATTGGATAAGCATATGGACGAGAAGGGTTGGGTGTGAACGGGGATCAGCCGGGTTGGGCCAATCAGCACTCTGCATACCCCCATAACCCTGCGTTAATCTCTAACCATTTTGGTAAGATGATCCTCAGGGTATTAGAGTGTTGAGCCTATAATTGGGCTTTGAAATTGAACTGGGGTTGTGTGGGACAGGGATCTGCCTTGCTTAGGCCAATCGGCTTTCTGCAGACTCCCATTTTCTTATGTTTCTTATGTACTCGTCCTATGCCATGCTGCAGGAACGTCCGTGACGTCACAGAGACATACGGGATCACAAGTCATATTCTATCGTTATACGATAACGAACAAATGTCATAATCAATTATCTTCCTCACATGACTTTTCGCTCACTACATTAATACAATTTCGCACAACTATGTCTTGTTGCTTCCTATGCTTGAATAATATATTTGGTCCTTAATTAATATAATGGCCATCACAGCCGAGTATTAGTTTCCAAGAGTGATGTAATGTATATTACATACATATTTATGTATATGAATACAAAATAATATACTATACCATTTGTTGCGAATGTTTTGTGTCTCGGTGATGTTTGATACTGTAAAAGGCACATGCAAATATTGTCTTAATATACTGCGTGCTACTATATTTGTTTAGTTCCAGTAATAAACTAGTTAGCTTGTGTTTTTATAGCTGACAAGGATGCATAGCTATGGCAGTTTATTTTCGCAAAGGTAACACGAATGCTGTACTTTGGCTCACATAATATAGCCAAAAGTACCATACAATCGTCACAGTTAAACATAACTTACTCTTTGTGGCAGAATAAGGAACAATTATTCGTCAAGAAAACAATAAAAACAAATAATAATACAAATACCAAACCATAAATATAATAGTAAGCACAGTTTTTTGTTAATGCGTGGTTAGGATTAGTATTGTTCTTTATTACAAGAGAGTTGTCGTTATACAGGTTGGACACAATTAACCCAAACTATAGCCCCTGTCCTTACGTTTCCCAAATGTACTGATACACTGTGTTTGTCCTGCTCTGGAATATATTAATCAAAAGTTGAGCGAAGGTCCGCTACATCAGACCGTTGTAGTCTGATGTACAGTATTTAAATCGTGATGAATTACCCCTTTCAAAACGGGTGCCGTCCTTTTACATTTATGCTGGCTATTATTAGACTGTTTTATACAGCTTACAATGGGCCTCCAGCAATTAACAGGATTCGAAATATTTCACTTAACCCTTTTAACCTACCACAACTCTTTCGTAAACTGCATAACCTCGTCTAAATATAGCTAGAACAAAACTAAATGGACGTCACCGGTACATAAATGGCCCAGCTAGTGGGTCAGCTACCACGTCTTGGAGGGTCGTTGTATTACAAATATACAACTATGGTGAAACATGGCACTGCTTGGTAGCACATCGAGGATCGTGACCTGAATAGTTGTTTGTAAAATGTATATGATCAGTGTTTAGGTTTCGTCACTTTAGTTGATATCCACAGGGGTATTTTTCAAAGCCACCATAATTAACAGAGATTGTGGGAACAATTTATTAGGGCGTCATGGTGTCGCCTAAAAGGACATAAGTATAACTGTACACATGGGATTATCCACAGTCCCAAGTACACATGATTTAGAGGGAAAAACAAAATTTTATTCAGATTGGCACACTACACCGTAGACAGACATAGCATTGTAGCTGGACAGACACTCGGCACAAGTTTGTAAATAGTCTGATATATCAAATTACAAACCAAGGTATTATTATGATTATAATTTTTGTTATTATTAATATTATTTTTGTTTTACCGTAAACATGACGACTAGTAGGGATAGAGACATTACAATGACACAGTGATGTACCGGTAATGCTGCAGTTCATATAGACAGCCACAACATTACGACTAGTAGGGATAGAGACATAACAATGACAGTGATGTACCGGTAATGCTGCAGTTCATATAGACAGCCACAACATTACGACTAGTAGGGATAGAGACATAACAATGACACAGTGATGTACCGGTAATGCTGCAGTTCATATAGACAGCCACAACATTACGACTAGTAGGGATAGAGACATAACAATGACACAGTGATGTACCGGTAATGCTGCAGTTCATATAGACAGCCACAACATTACGACTAGTAGGGATAGAGACATAACAATGACACAGTGATGTACCGGTAATGCTGCAGTTCATATAGACAGCCACAACATGACGACTAGTAGGGATAGAGACATAACAATGACACAGTGATGTACCGGTAATGCTGCAGTTCATGTAGACAGCCACAACATTACGTACTCAGAGCCACACAACATCGTATGCAGATGTAGGAACTATTATATAAATGTATACAGAACATGCACCTACATACACCACATTCTCATGTACACACATATACATACATTCGTCAAAGTTTAGACACCCAGACATTAAATCGGCGTACACAGCCTCGTAAAGAATATGAACCACACAACAACAAATATAAACAAAGACACACATTCACTCAGAGATACATTTGTCTCAACTTCTATTATTTAACTTTGAATTCCACCGTTGACTTAATGAACAAATGTTCCCCAGCAAAGCTAAACAAGATAGATGGACTATAGACACAATCACACACAACCAACGACTTACATCTTTAATGTACGCACATTGAAATGTTTAGGTGGGGGTTATCTTAAAGCAACTGATATTACAGACTTGCCTTCACAGATATAATTCCACGTGAGTCAGTATTTTATGTGAGTGTAGCATGGACCACCATGTTATCCTTGTTCTTCCAAGTCTATATGAAACATTTATTTTATAATTAAAGGGGTTATTATTATGTGTTCATGTATGCAGTTAAATAGGTACAATAATTAACATGTAGTAATTGGAATATAATTATAAGATAATTAGTCTCATAATGATGTATATAATGAATATGATCGGAACAGTTATCAATACAAATCCTCTATATCTGCTCCATATATTTAAGGAATTATTGTAAAGGGAAGGAAACGCTGAAGAAGAGATATTCCATAATGTTTGTAATATTGCTTGTTTATTATAAGTCCATCTATGAACACATTATGGCAATCTCAAAACTACCAGACAAGGAGGAGGAACACAACTTACAATCTTTGTGGTATGTGGTTTATAAGAGGACAATTGCCACGTATCATTTACTGCCAACCAGGAAGCATTTGTCTTACAAGCCACCCAATTAACAGTTTTGCTGCCGCCACAATATTTTATGCAACCTGGCTATGACACGTGACACCTCGTATCCAATCTGGCTGACTCTCTACTTACATGCTTAGATCATTTATACTTGGCTTTGTTAAATTGTTGTGTATGTGAATGCACGATACATAAGTCAAAGTTGTCTGTAACAAGTGTCTCCCTCAGTGTTGAAAGAGTGACAGAGAGCCAAAATCAAAGTACGTTAGACTCTAAATGTCTGAACACATGGACATTAATGCAATTTAAGTCACAGGATGAGGGAAAGACAGCTTGAGGGAGAAAGTTCCAAAACTTGCTTGTTGAGTAGAAGGAAGACTAGGAAATTGTTTTCCATCTTGGGTTTGAGAGATGGATAGACTAGGGGTGAGAGTGCAAGTATATTTGCAAACCTACTGTAGGTTCCTGATCCGTTTGTTTCGAATATAATGATGGAGTGGTCATGCCACTGGATTGGTAATCCAATGAACCTGGGTTCAAATCCCGATATGTCAATGGAAAGATATTATTGGGATTGAATTTGTGCTGTACCTAGTATCAGTGCATTACCACAAAGCCCACCGAAATGCCAAACAAATACCCTCATTGTTCCCTGATTAAATAACACTGTATGAATATTCCCATATTCAAAATATGTTACAGGGGGACAATGCCTAGTAAGTTCACTGCTCAATAGGTGGTGTTCTGAGAGTGAGGGTCTGAGTCTGGAGGATGAGACGGTGAAGCACTTGAGCGAAGCAACCAGCCGCTTCAGAGATGGAGCTGCTTCGAGCCATGATGGATGCTTCGCATGTCTCGCTCCCCAGACTGGAACAAGACTTCACGGGCTTCACCGTGTTGAGCGGTGGAATGTACAGGCTCTCAGCCTATGCCCGAGAGGGAGTAGTTGGAATATAGAAGAAAAACAAATATATATATATATATATATTCTGATCCATCCTGTAGGCCGTAGGGGAGCTTTCTATTATTTCATTTCGTCCTGTGTATCGCCTCTTGGAGTTAACACAGCCGCACAGGCCTATAGTCTGCTTGGATTTGTGAAAACAGATACTAAAAATATTAACAATGGTGCTAGGATCACTACTTTAGGTATAATTTACGAATAACAACATACCTGTAGTACTTAATTTAGTGGATTTACTTCGATTGAGATCATTATGATATCCCTTCATGTATTTATCTATTTTGTTTTTGGTAGTTGTAGTAAGTTTCCTATGTAGTAGTATACTTCAGCATTTTTTGTTTATGCTTGAGTGACCTGATTATATAATCTAGGGAATATAATCATACTACATAATTATGTGGCAGGATGTTTATTACAATTTATCTGAAACTGCTGCATACATGTTATATATATATATATATATATATATACACTATGTGGATGAGGGAGACAAAAGTCAGAACTGCCTGCGACGAGTGCCTCCCTCAGTTGAAAGAGTGACAGGGCCAACATCAAGGAATGTTCGAGCCCAAATGCATGGGCACACGAAGTTTGAAGAGTTTGAAATCATAGGATGAGGGGAAGCTGGATTCAGATAGAGAATAGAAGAAGGCTTGGGAATATCGTTTCACTCTTGGATTGGAGAGTTTCACAAAGTAGGGATGGGATTGTGTTGCAAGACTGGTGCTACGTACTCTACGTAGAGGAGGTGGTATACACAGAGAGCTCTGAAAAACATTGATTATTGTAATAGTGGTAGAATAGCGAGAGAGATGCAACACTGCGGCGAAGAGAGAGAGATTGCAAAGAGTCAGTGAGTGGACGTGAGGTAATGAGACGAAAGGCTTTATTTTCTACTTTGTCGAGAAGTGCTGTGTGAGAGGATCCTCCCCATACATGCGATCAATACTCAGTACATGGACGCACGTACTGTGCCTATCAAATAAAACTATAAAAAAATTACAATATTTTGGTATATTATTATTTGATAGTGACAGATAACCGGAATGTAAAGGCGATAGTAGAGTTGGGAGGTGGGAGATAATGAATTGGTTTGATGGAATAGAAATAAAGGTGTGGTGTTTTTTACAGGTACGTCATGGTAGATTTGTCCGTTTCCTAGTCATTCAGGTGGGACATTAACCTCATGACTAAGGGACAAGTGGCTTAATTCTCCACTATAGGTACTGCACTATATTGCGAATATTAGGGGACGGTGTGAAACAAGCTCTGGCAAAATATCATACTGATCCAACTGTTTGTTAATAAGGTTATTCCCAAAAAACGATGCCACACGGCCACTGAAACCCATAGTAGTTTATGCTATAGTTACCGAATTAATTTAAGTTATACCCCTAGCGTACAATTTGAAATTCATTGTTGATTTCAATACACTAAAACTTCACGGATCTCATAACAGTTAAATAATTATACTGTATATATATATATATATATATATATATATATATATATATATGTAAGGTTTGAAAATACCTCGAATACTATTTATTCTCTGTAATGAAATCAGGAAGTTCCAAAAAATTCGGTCTCCTGTATGATTTTCCACTCTTTAAGGAAACTCAAGTACCCTTAAAAGACTCGGCCTCACAAAGGAAAGAACAAGTCCAATTGGATTTCGCAATGGTGGAACGGAATGTAGGCAATGAAGAAAAAAACAAAACAAAAAGAGGAAAAGGAGAACAGAAACAGGACAGATTGTAGTATTAGACCTAGTGTTTCAAAGATGTCATAACTACGAAGAACAATCTTGATGATGCAGTTCTGCATTATATGACATTATATCCAAATGCATGGAAAAATGAATATGGATATTTTTCATTTGCGGCAGCATATTGATTTAGTCTCACAATATGTTTGAATGTTGGCAGAATGTATAGAGCAGGAGCCCGGGGGGGGAGGGGGGGGGGGGGTCTGGTTAGCTGGAAATGTAACTAATTTTCTTTTCCACCAAAGTATCACCAATTGTTTTTGTATTGTTTTGTAGATGTTTAGGTGACAATCACCACGGTCGATCTAGGGATCCGCCGCTGATGAGCTCGTCCTGGAATCTTTAAGACTCTGAATCTTACGATTCTTTACAGGACTGAACATGCCATTTTTATCGGCAATAGCTCAGAGAAGAGTGTTGAGAGGGGAGAAGGGGTGTTGGAGAGAGAGGAAGGTGTTGGAGTGGCTTTGTTATGTGTGTTTTGTCTGTATACGTCGTCAGGATGTCCCCTGACTGGCTGCAAGCATGTAAAACATGCTAGGACGTACTAAAGCACCCACTAAATGTCCGCCGTGGCAGGGATTCGATCCCGGGTCTTTCAGATTCACACGCGAGCGTGCTCACCACTTGACCACCACGGCCAATCAATGCTAATTTATGGAACTGGACGACTGGCAGGCTTGCTGTGGTGGATGTGGCCAGAAGAGTGGATTTAATCCACTCCAAAAATTATCTAGATCAGCTTTGCACAGTAACCCATCCTAAATAACTGCCATAGGCATCCCATAACCCAATGTATTAAACATGGTAGATGACCGCAATTTTTATTGGTGGGTTGCCCCTGTCAGCCACCATTAATTAGCCCCTCAAAGCTGATCTAGATCATCTATTCAGGTAACCACTTCATATCACTTGCAAAATCTTCTGCAGGGTCCCAGATATTATGAATGGCCACTTCCAGTAAATTCCAGTGGTGGGGTACCCCCACCAGCCATGCCCAACCATGGCAAAACCCCAGAACTGAGCTAGCTCAGCTCATGAGGTAACCACTTCAAATCACTTGCAAAATCTTTTGCAGGGTCCCAGATATTATGAATGGCCACTTCCAGTAAATTCCAGTGGTGGGGTACCCCTGCCAGCCACACCCCAAAATTGCAAAACCGCAGAACTTACCTAGATCAGCTCATGAGAAAACCACTTCAAATAACTTACAAATAAACACTTAATATCACACCCATCACTAACATCAACAATGCTGTTCACACATTCAACACAACTATCCAAAACGCTTACAAGAAATACATTCCAAGAGGTAACGGAAAAAGACACAACCCCAACTTCACACCAGAAATTCAAGACCTCATCAGACAACACGACACACTGAAACATTTACTAGCACCTCACACATAGGAAATCGCACAACAAATCCAAGCACTTAACACAGTTACTAGAATAACGCTGTAAATTGGAATAACTACAACCAAACACTTGATCACAGAACAAAACCTCAAAAACTATACAAAGCACTAAACAGCATCACACTTTCCAACAGCAACACAACAAAATCACATGCCGCAATCACAGAAACAGACTTTATTCCTTCATATAAACAAGCAAACATTCTCATTAATCACTTCCCTCATGTCAGCCACCTAAGCCCCCATCAAGACAACTGACGTGTCATCCGACGTAAGACCCTGATTATGCACCCTTCACCAATAACCAGACATAGCACATAATCAACAATCTCAATCACTCACCTGCTTGTGGTTCAGACAACATAAGCAACATACACCTTATAGTGGGGGGGCCAATGTTTTCCCGTTGGTTTCAAATGTTAATTTTGGGCCACTGGTTGGACTGTCTTCTGGAAGGATTTAACTTGCAAAAAAATTATGTCGCCATTTTTTTGGGCCATCTCCTTATACGTTTCTATCAAATTTAAATTATGGCCCAAATCGTGCTAAATAATTTGATTATGTTACCCCAAAAAACAACATAAACACTACTGTATCCAAGTCAAACACCCAATATTATTGCTGAAAGTGTACATTTTGATAAAACAATAACACTCCTTTCAACAAACTAAACATTTTTTGCTTCTATAGTGTACAAACACTGATAATGTCATTGCTCAAACATGTTTTTCTTCATTCTCTCCATCCACTATTCTGGCTGGTTCTGGTCAGCTTTAAAAGAGGATAGAACATTAATGTGCAGCTAGGGTTTGTGTTCATAGTTAGATGGAAGGATCTCCTTCTTCTCCATCCTTATCAATTCCCAGGAGTGCCTGGCTGACGTTACTGCACACCTCCTTATCGGCTCCACACCTACACATCTCGGAGCAGTTGAGGCGCTGGGACCTACAGGAACAGTTGGACCCGCAACTGGTCTTCTTGCACCCACATTTGATGAGGTGAGTAACTGTGGCTGGAGCTGGAGGATCCCTTGTTGGGACTGGCACTAGTCTATTCCCCTCTTCCTTCCACCCATGGCGTGTTGCTGGTGGCAGCTGAGGGTGGGGAATGTCATCCGGGTACCACACCATGGCCTGGTAATGTGCTCGGGCAATGGCTTCATGTAAGGCTCCTCGTGTTGGAGGTAGCTTTTGAGCTTCTAGTTGTTTCTTGGTGAAAAGCTTCCACCTGAGATCACCAACATCCACCACAATGGTACCAGGCTCATAGACCTGGCAAACAAATGTTTCAATGGCACGTTCAGTGTCAACAGCCAGCTCCTCGCAGGTTCCCAAGGCAGCAAATGCAGATACCACCTCCATGGAGCATCTGTTTAGTGCTTGCCAACAGGTCAGCTTCCCCTTGCCAGCAAATCGGCCTGTTATGTTGGCTCCAGAGAAGGCATGAAATCCTGGTAAGGCTTCAGCCTTTGCAGCGCCAAGTGCATTCACTACTGGTCCTAGTGGGATTACCCGCTTCTTGTTCCCCACACCAGTGACGAAGTAGGTGTTCCTGCAGAGCTGATGGTAACGGTGGATTGCAAGGACAAACACATCAGTGTCAGGTGACTGAATGTAGAGTTCTGTTGCTCATCTTCGAGCAGCATCCAGACTGTGTAGGATAAGCCTTGTGTCAGCTTCTTCTTGGAAGCTGCAGAGATGTTGAACATCCATAGAGTTCGAAAGGGTCTCTTGCCGTGAAGTCACGATGAAGACCTTGGGCTTACCCTCAAAGTGGTGGAGAGCTTTCTTTGCAAGATAAACCGTCAGTTCATCTTTGGTTGTGGTACTGGACAAGAACTGCTTTGCTGACATCTTACTGACTGGTGTGTTGTCTGTGACATGATAAGCAGTAGCCGGCTTGTCACCCTGGCGTCTCTCTCTCGTGGCCTCCTTCAGTGAAGTGGGAAGATCATAGCAGTCAAAGACTAGATGGACCTCATCATAGTCACTGCACTTGCTGTCCAATGTGGCTGTGAAGTGGTCAGCCCATTGGTCACATGTCTTGACCCAAGGTGACTTACCCATTGCCTGGACAACTGCCATACCATCAATGACAGTCACCTTCCTTGGTGGCAATGGAGCAGTGTCATTGGTGACATCCTCTGGCTGCAGATCACCACCAGTTTTGTTTGGCAGCTCCTCAAGTATAGCCATCAGCTTGCTCTTGTCTGTGCATGGTAGGAGTTCGCCACTCACTGTGAACAAAGCTCGTGGGAGGGACGTGAACTCATGCTGGCCAATGCTCACCTTGAGGTTGATCTCAGAGCGTGACCGAGCAACAATCAACATGCGGGCAAATAGTGACCTGTCATCCTTGAGCTCTACTACCTGATCAGCCAGTTTGTGTGTCACTGACTTCCTTGCACTTTTCCACGTCTTCAGTTGAACCTTCTTCATTCTGGCCCAGACACTGACCTCATTTGTGTTGATGCGCTCCTCAACAAACTTGACATACTTCTGCTGCCCAATGTCATCTTGGTTGCACACATCTTTTTGCACCTCGGCTGGCATCACACCCTTTGTGATGATGTTGGTCAGGTCTTCACCCTCATATTTCATAGGATTTACGGAGAATCCGAGCACACTCTTCAGTCGAGCAATGTTCTCTTCCTGCCTTGTCCAGACAGCCAGTGACAGATCATGGTGTTCCTTGCGTGTAGCTGTTGGTGAGCCAGCCATCACATGTGCTTCTTCAGCGAGCCTACTCAGCTCTGGAGCTGTAAGGAAGAATCGCTCCCGAGCACTGGCATTCTGTGTAATGCCCACAATTCCTCCAGTGACTTTCATGATGCGGTTGATGTGCTCAAGAGCATGATCCACCCCTGTGGCACAGAATGGGATCTTGTTTTTGTTGACTACAAAGTTTCCATCCATGAACTCTTGATTTGGGTCACTAAATTTCATCCGAAAAATGGCGACATCATTTTTCCACTTCCTAGCAATGCTAAGAACACGTTCATAATGGTTGCCAAAAATTAACACGCAAAACCAACGGGAACCCCAATCTGTTACATTGGCCCCCCCACTATTAGACACCTAGGACCACAGGGCATACAAGCACTCACCAACATATCTAACTGCAGTTATTCATACACCACAATACAAGACATCTGGAAGCATGGTGCCATCATTACATTCCTCAAATACAACAAAGACCCCAAGCTGCCCTCCTCACACTGCCCCATCACACTCCCTTGCACCCCCTCCAAAGTCTCAGATCGCCTCATACTACAACTGACCACACACGCTCTACCCCTAGCTCCAAAACAATATGGCTTCAGGCCACTGCAATCCACAAACACCCGTCTGACAGACCTTACACAAAGAGCTTTTGACGGCATAACTCGGCCAGACCACCACACTGATCACTACTTGCCACACTCGACTTTAGTATAACCTTCGATGCCATCCCCCGCCACAACCTAACAAACAAAATCTACAACACAAACTTGCACAATAATACAAAGAGGTGGCTGGCCAACTACCTAGCAGGCAGATGTGCACACGTATCATTTACCGGTCAGTCATCTAATATCAGAAACTTCACAGACGTAGTCCTGCAAGGATCCGTCCTGTCGCCCGCACTCTTCAATCTATACATGCAGGATATACCTACACCCCATGCATCTCAAATAAATATAGCTTCCTACGCAGAAACACACACCAAGAACCAGACAAAGCAACACTTCACCTTCAACCCTATCTCAACACACTACATGACTGGTGCACTACAAACAGACTCAAATTAGCACCAGCCAAATCCACTGCAACACTCCTCACAATCTGGACAACCGAATGTAAACCCCCCCCCCCCCACCTCACCATAAACAACACTCCTCTAGCACACCCACAAAACCATAGGAGTAACATATGATGCTCTAATGACATTCAAACAACATATCACAAACATGAAACAAATGAACTGACACCCAGACTTAACACCCTCAGGTCACTTGCCCACACACAATTTGGACACAACAAAGAAACTACCAACACAGTATACAAACAATACATATGATCAGTGATGAAAAATGCAAGCCCGGCCTGGGCTTCTAACCTAACTGAAAAACACCACAAGGCCTTGCAGACTATTCAAAGCAAAGCCCTAAAAATCAACACAGGTTGAGCAGCTACTATACCTACAGATCACCTACATCAAGAAACCAAAGTCCTCAAAGTCAAAGACCACCTGGACATGAAAGGCACTCAATTCCTGGTTGCAGCCTCCACAAACCAACACCATCCACTACACTACATGGCAGCACATCCACAGACACCAAGGCTTATCAAAACAACACCCAGCACATATCGCACACATACTTTCATCTCACAATCCCTGCCCACCCCAAACCAGCTTCCAGAAGCACATCCATACTCATATCTATCGCCGTTCCATCCAATGACTCATAGACAACACACAGTTGCAGGCACGACCTCCCGAAATCCATCTTTCTGAATCCTCCATTCCTCGCGAGTCCACCTGGCCACTGTTACGACCGGCACTACGAAATAAACAAGGGCACTTAATAATGGACTAGAAGATAGGCTATATTTGCAACAACGGTACGCTAATTCCAAACCCTCGAACTATTACGCCGGTGAACAAAACACTTAAACCCTCCAGAGTTAATCTACTGGATAACGGGGTATCAATTAACTTGGTTTAGTGCACTTCTACAAAGGCTTTCCGGTGATGGCAAAGCCTACTCACAACAGGAGTACTTTACGTTAATAAAATGCTCTCAAGTAATAACAATGCTTAAATAAACTATAACAAGATTTAATAAAGGAGTATATGCTTACGTTAACTTTAGTGTGAGTCTGAACTCAACACTAAACTCTTCAATGCTCTATGAAAACACTGGAAGTCTAGTCCTACAGCAATCAGATATGGAATCTTCTGAAAACGTCTGATGCTCTAAGATGCTCGTCGAATATAGAACAGAAATAATGCAGGGGCCGGACACCAAAGCATGAATCTTTAAATACACCAACACGTAGGATACATATATATAAAACAAGGTAGTGCAACAACTCTGTGACAGCACTAATAATAGCCACTCAAAACAGTACTTCCTTAGCCAACGTAACAGCCAAACTGGATTGTGCACTATGCATCAACCTAGGCTAAAATAAGGCGTGAATAATTCCTAAAACATACGCAATTAAAGTTAATAAACACAATGCTGTCTTTTTCACTAATAAAGTCTAGCAGTGGCATAAAAGGTATAAGGAACCTAGGCAGAGCGCAAGCATGCTCGTAGCCTACTGTCTCCCCTTGAACAGATTTCCCTTATGTTACGTTAAGTGACTAGGAGGCTCACTTGGTAAGTCCAGATCTCAAGTATCTGGTCTTACCCTGGCACTCCACAAAGGTCAACAAAATGAGGTAGCAAGCATACAAGTAAGAGTAGGCAAAAGCCCTTCGCTTGTATGCTCCTACACTCGCAAAGGAAAAATATGCACAAAGGTTACAGGCTACCTAGCTCCGTCGAAGTCGTACAGGCTCTGACTTGCCACATACATAACTCAGCCAACGACCAAAGACACCCTCCACTGTCTAGCATTAAATAGTGGGAAAGAACAACTCAATAATTAGAAGCACCCCAATACTATGATACCATGTGACTATGACTCTAATAATCCCTAAAGCTAGTGCAAAACATATATGTGAGAACTGGTGCTGGTAATACGACTGGCCGACTATGGAAGTCGTATGCAGAACCAGAAGGGATAAGTAATTGACTAAAGACAAGAAGTATGAAAAAGAAGAAGTTCAGAGAGAGAAACAGTAGTACAGAGGGTTAGATTGGGGACAGATTGCAAGGGACGTCTAGGACCAAGCACAACATACCAAGCTCTGAAGAGACACACGAGAAGGATGCCCGCACCACCCTACTAGGACAGCGGCCCCCAATCACAGACGACTACGTCATGAAGAGCAGGCGTCATATGACGCGTCAGGCCAGCCGACCAATCACGAGCGTGGGAACCTCCGCCCGAGCGAGGGAGGCCACGTACATACACTCCTTCTCGCTCTCTTTCTCCTTACAATTCACACTACATATCTTATACTCTATCAATGATATAAAATACTTCCAAGTGTCACAGACAAGAATAAAGACCACCACTGATCTGTCTGTGACAACATGAACACTAAGAAAGAAAGAACATCGTTCTACGATTATTATAGCCCATTTCACTGCCCTGGTGAGCGCTAGCGAGTACGAGTACATTCTGGCAAGCTGGCACGCGTAACACCACCATCCACCTCTACTGAGCTATCAGAAGAGACTGGATATCTCCATCGTCGATACCTGCCCAGGATGCACACGGCACCCCATACTACACAATCACTTATGCCAACAACATAATCTACACTCCTTGAGAGCTCTGTGGGAAAGCCCGATCGTGGCCATGGCCTTCCTTAGGGACTTGGGTATGTTCGGCCAGGCCCCTTAGGGAACGACAACAACAACAACTTACAAACTTGTCTGGAGGGTCCCAGATATCATTAATGGCCACTTCCAGTAATTTCCAGTAGTGGGGTACCCCTGCCAGCCATGCCGAAATATTTAATGAAAATATTTGGGAAACACATTATAATAAAGCTGATTTGCGCCAAAATCTGGTAACAGACAAATATGCTGAAGCCACATGCAGGATTAGTAAGAAGGGCACCTTGGAATCAAATCTACAATATCGCCCTTCATGTCATACAAATTATACTGCCGTCAAACGCCCAAAGGGAACCCCATCAAGTGAATCCCCGTCAATTAAGAACGCTTGCATCGAAACCAGGAGTGACAGTAATATCCCCAAATTTGACCAACAGGGCCTATTGAATATTCTGTGGCAAGAGCTGGAAAAAGAGAGGTGGCAAGGAAGACTGCAGAGGTTCTCCTGCATTTACCTTGTACCATTCTCCTCGGTTATATCCATCTCTCGGTTCCCCAGCAGAGTTCTATGCGAATCACCTTGATCCATCATAAGTGATCTATAAAAGTCCTTGTTTACACAAGCTATCTCATAATCACATACAAGCAGCACCTGCAAGGATTCAAGATCAGCGAATTAGTGGAGTAAATTATTTTAGTCCGCTCAACTGGAAGACAATAATTTGCTCTCGTCTTACAATGATTAGGTACCGGTATACAAGCAACATGACTTGCACAGGTACCCTAAGTACACTTCCGTGTATTGCTCTACACATAAAGATATGAAAAACATCGGAGATAAACCTTAGACCTCACTATATGATAAAATAGATCTATGCTCATATATTTTATGTGAACAGGATAAATGATCTATTTCCAGCAAATCTCCATGTCAATTGAGAAGAAATAGCAATGCAGAACATCTATAGCTACAGGCTCCTGACAACCCACTATTATATATTTGGGACCCTTTTCTAGGGCTTTGCAATTTGGGCGTGGTTGACAGGTACCCCACCTCTGGAAATTACTCGAAGTGGCCATTCATGATATCTGGGACCCTGCAGAAAGGTTTGCAAGTGACTTGAAGTAGTTACCTCATGAGCTAATCTACAGTAGGTCAGTTCTGGGGCTTTGCCATGTTTGGGCATGGCTGGCAAGGGTACCCCACCACTGGAATTTACTGGAAGTGGCCATTCATGATATCTGGGACCCTGCAGAAGATTTTGCAAGTTATTTGAAGTGGTTACCTCATGAGCTGATCTAGGTCAGCATTAAGGGGATAATTAATGGTGGCTGGTGGGGATACCCCACCACTGGAATTTACTGGAAGTGGCCATTCATAATATCTGGGACCCTGCAGAAGATTTTGCAAGTGATATGAAGTGGTTACCTGAATAGCTGATCTAGATCAGCTTTGAGGGGCTAATTAATGGTGGCTGACAGGGGCAACCCACCAATAAAAATTGCTGTCATCAACCATGTTTCATACATTGGGGTATGGAATGCCTATTACAGTTATTTAGGATGGGTTACTGTGCAAAGCTGATCTAGATAATTTTTGGAGTGGATATAATCCACTCTCCTGGCCACATCCACCACAGCAAGCCTGCCAGTCGTCCAGTTCCATACACTAGCATTGATAGGTGATACTTTGGTGGGAAAGAAAATTGGTTACCTTTTCCAGCTAACCAGACTATCCAGGGCTCCCTGTCTAGTACTTTACTTTTAGCAGCATGATTCCTTTCAATAGGATTCTAGAACGTTTTAACATTTCTAAAATAAAAACAAACACGTTTTTATAACATACATTTGTACTATCCATTTTCCTGTTTGTGCTATTTTAACGTTTACCTCCGCCTATGGCTCTCCTCTCATCTCATGAGAGGTGAAGAGTCCTACATCTGTTCTACCCTATCCTTGTTTGTTTGTTTTTTTCTCAGTCTAATGGAAAACATATCTTGTTCTACTGCTGTTCGCATTAATGAGGAAATATTCATACAGTACGGTCACCTTCATTCTCAATAAATTTGTACCCTTCCTGTTCTTGTCCGGAATCAAGTCAAATCTGTTCTTTTTGACTTCCCAAAAACAGTTTCATCAATAACAAATTATCTGAAGTACTGGTGATCGTCCCTCTTATCTTACATAAATCCATGATTTCTAAACTTCCATATCTCTGTTTCTATCCCTCTATCTGTGCTTTTGCCTCCAATTACCGTTCTGACCACTCCATAGCTGCGGTTGTGAACGGCCATTGTTCACTTCCTAAACATATCAACTCTGGTATTCCTTAAGATTCTGTCCTATCTCTAGTTATATTTCCAATATTCATTGATGATCTTAACGGTACTTGTAGTCCTATTCACTCCAATGCCGATGACTCTACCCTACACGTTTTAACTATCTTTTCACAGCAACCCTCCATTCAGTTACTTCAAAACTCACGTAATAAAGCCATAGAACACATATCATTTGAGCTATCAAGTCTTTCCAGTTTGGGCAGAGATAACCTTGTTGTTTCCGGTGCTTCCAAAATGTCTCAAGCTATCTACCTGTCACAATCTATCACACGAATATCCTTTAATCTTGAATTACACACAAATCAATCCTTCTCATTTTACTCTGACCTTTATTGGGATGACTTATTACTACTCCTGCTAAAATAGCTTTCCAGAAATTAGATATACTCAACTATCTCCATGAGTTTTTCACCCCCGCACAGCTTCTTGCGCTGTACTGGGGTATTGTATATATTTAGTTTACCCATCTGAAGGTCTGTTTACTTTGGAAGCGTTTCAGGATAATGATTATTAATGTTATAGTTTGTCGACAATGGATTGTCTTCGAATATATTTACAAACTGAACATAGCATCAAAGTGTGCCAACTCAAACTCATATTCTCACAATTACATACACACCCACAAGCTCAAACTATCTATCTATCTATCTATTGCCTGACGCCGTGATCCCCGAAGGGGTGGCCACGAACGAACCGCCCCCATGCACCTCTGTCCCCAGTCAGTCGACGCCCCTCCCCCCAACCAGCACCGCCTTCGTTCATGTAGTTCCTCACTCCATCCTTCCACCTCATATTCGGTCTACCTCTCCCCCTCTGTCCCTCCACCTCGCTCTCGTACACCCTCTTAGTCATTCTCTCGCTTTCCATACGTTCCATATGGCCGAACCATCTCAAGTTGTTCCTTTTCACACTTTCCAGCACATCTACCTCCACACCACACCTCCTTCTTACTTCCTCATTAGTCTGTCTATCCCTCCATGTAACTCCGCACGCACTCCTTAAGTAATTCATTTCCACTGCTCTCACTCTTGGTCTGAGTCTCTCAACCAACGTCCATGCTTCGCTTCCGTAAGTCAGTGTCGGGATTACCACACTGTCATGCAAGGACTTCTTCACTTCCATACTGACCACCCTATTTCTTGTTACTGCTTTTAGCGTTCCTACAACCCTCTTCCCCTGTTGTACCCTCTCCCGCACCTCTTCATCCATAGTCCCATCTTTACTCAACACACTGCCCAGATACTTAAAAGAGTTGACGATCTCCATAGCCTGACCGTTCAGCTTCACCTCACACTCTGTGACTTCACCCCTTTCGAAGACCATAACCTTGCTCTTCCCCGTATTTACCTTCAAATTCCGTTTTTCGCACACTGTTCCAAACTCATTTACCAGACCCTGCAACTCCCATTCATTATCACTCATCAGAACTGTATCATCCGCAAACAGCAGTATAGGTAGCTTCCACTCAATTCCCTCCCTTTTCAGCGATACACCAACATTCACTGCTCTTGATAGTATTTCTTTCATGACTCCATCCATATATACAGTAAACAACCACGGGGACATCACACACCCCTGTTTCAAACCAACATTCAGGTCAAAGAACTCGCTCTGCTCACTCTCCACACGTACTGCCGCCTTTGCACCCTCATACATGCTCTTCACTGCTTTCAGCAACTTGCCCTCTACTCCGTATATTCTAAGTACTTTCCACAAACCTTCTCTATCCACTCTGTCATAGGCCTTCTCCAAGTCCATAAAGGCAACATACACCTTTTGTTTCTTCTCCAGATACTTCTCCACAACACAATTCAGGGTAAAAATCTGATCTACACATCCTCTTCCCTTCCTAAAACCTCCCTGCTCGTCGCCTATCCATTTCTCCGTTCTCACTCTCACTCTCTCAATCACTACCCTACTGTATACCTTCCCTACTACGCTTAGAAGACATATTCCTCGGTGGTTACCACACACTCCTCTTTCCCCTTTGCCCTTATATAGGGGGACTATTATGCCAGTCTTCCAGTCATCGGGTGCACTCCCCTTCTCCCATGCTAGTTTGCACATTTTCCATACCCATTCTATCACTATCTCACCACCATACCTCAACATTTCCCCACACACTCCATCTGTTCCTGGTGCTTTCCCCAACTTCACTCTTTTCATGGCTTCCCACACTTCTGACCTCCTGATCCCCACCTCCTCCTCCACTACTTCTCTTCTTCTCCCTCCCATACCATATCCAGCTATGTTTGCTGGCTCTTCATTCCTTTCATTTCAAACACACGCACATATTCCATGCACAGTCGTCGGAATAAGTTCTTTACCATCTGTGATTTTCTTCTTGCAAGTAGGTTATGACATATTGCTAGAAACAGTTTATAAATATTAGTTCACAAGTAATTTACTCAACAGTTTGCAAAAACATACAAATTATAGTTTATTCGAAAATTGAATATACCAGTTTTATGAAAATTATGGGATGGCAAGGAACTTATTCCGACGACTGTACATCTACAAAGGCTTCCTTTGACATGATTCAAATTAGAACTTTACATTGAGAGGGAGTCAAATGCTGGGTCACGTTCTCTGCTTATCCTGCCTTTCCTGGCTCTCTCTCTCTCGGTCATTCTATCAGTCCCCCTGTACTCCCCTCTTTATCTGTGTTTAGTAATAGTTCACTTGTTAAGCTAATTATAATTCCTCTCTTTTGCACTTTATGTTTGTTAACCCTTTCCGACATATGACACGATTTTGAGCCTATTAGGGATACTTTAAAGCCTTTGTTACCATCAGGGGTATTTATAAAAATTTAGTTTAGTTACTTCAACCTCTGCATTTGTCTTTGAGTTAACTGTGGGCAGAAAACTGATTTTGGAGAGGTAATTATAAGAGTGAGCGAACTCTATTTCGTATTGCTAATCTGGCAACCTCTGCGTCATTTGTGCGTGAAAGGGTTAAGCTTCCTGATCGGACGCACAATAACGTGTTTCAGAAATATGTTCAGTGTAGCGTGTTTATTAAAATTATATGAAAATAAATTAAACTTAATTGAACTAAGAGCAAATTAAGTATTAAGGGGATATTATATGACGACATCAATTATGACAACAATTAAAATAGGCAAGATGTTTTAACCCTCGTCTAGCGGGGGGTTTTGGGCTTATTTGGGCATATTCAGGCCCTCCTGAATGATAAATCAAGTATCTGCATGAAAAGAAATGTATTCAGCAAAAACTAGGCGCTAAAAGCTTCAAAATGAGACCAGAACGAGCTACATAGCACTCGTGGTTCTCATACAGTGGTACCAGTAACATGGGAGTTTAGCGTATAGCGGTATATTTTTCCAGCTATGCTCACTACTGGCTACACTGCCGGCCTCTCGAGAACACAGGGAGGGTGAGTCAGTGGGTGGCGGTAGGCCGTGGGAGTCGGACGTGTGGCCCGCTGCACTCCCGGAGATTTGCACTCTATTTCAACCCTTTAAAAGCCATAATAATGCTCCTAACTTGCTGCAAATTGGTGCCCGGCTATAGCCGGGCACCGCTCTTTAAGGGTTAAAACCGTTCAAATATTATATTTAGATTGTCAAAGCGGTTATGCTTTGGTTGGCTAAGTTAGGTTGATTTGGCTGGATGCAAAGGAAATTTATTACATTAAATGTTAAAAAGGCGTCTCCATAAATATTGTTTGACCATGACAAATATTAAACCCTTCAGTATACCTTGTCGTTATATTACTTAAGTGGCTTACACTCGATTATTTGTTTCATCTTAGGAGTACCTGTATAAATGAGGCACAATCACATCACTATTGCCTATTTGATTCCTGCAGTTCCTTCCCAATAAACAAATCGAATGAAACCAAGAATACAGTTAAGAGAAGTGGTATCACCATACTGAGTTCAATTTGAATACAATCACCAATTAGGGATAATTATTTTATTAAAAATGTTTCGCTTATAGCTTATAATAGTCAGTGAAAATCATCTACCCCTTCACTGTACGGTGACATTACGTTTGTATGACTTGTGTTCTTTCTAACATCCAGAACCTTGCTTACATCGATAATATTAAGCATTTAGATATAATGTGTGATGAATATTTTAAGTTGGGATATTACTGTTCCCCTTTAGTCTTAGGGGAGGTGTGGTGGAGTGGTCTTGCCACTGGACTGGTAATCCAATGGACCCGGGTTCGAATCCCGATATGTCAATGGGAAGATATTATTGGGATGAAATATGTGCTGTACCTAGTATCAGTGCAATACCACAACGCCCACCGAAACAACAAATAAATACCATCTTTGTTCCCTGATTAAATAGCACTGTATGAATATTCCCATACTCAAAGTAGGACAATGCCTAGTTAGTTCATTGTTCAATAGGTGGCGTTCTGAGAGTGAGGGTCCGAGTGTAAGGGATGAGACAGTGAAGCACTGGGACAAGGCCGCTTCAGAGATGGGGCTGCTTCGAGCCATGAGTGGGCAACTAAGCCCCATGCATCCTGTGAAGGCAAGATGGCAGGGCTAGCCCCTGAAGCTAAAAGTGCTTCAAATGTCTCACCCCCTAGACTGGAACGAGACCTCATGGGCTTCACCGTTCAATGTGTAACGGTTGAATGTACAGGCTCTCAGCCCATGCCCGAGAGGGAGTAGTTGGAATATAGAAGAAAAAAAAATCGTCCTTCCGAAGCTTAACATTGAGCAAGACAGACTAAAAGTATACATACCCTTTCATATTTAAAGGTTATGAAATACTGTATATGGAGGAAGAGTTCTTAATTTTACAAAATTTATTTTCATATATTTGTGACTCCAATACATCCGCCACATACGACCCTGTCACATCAACAACTTTAAAGGCCCAGCCACACAAGCAAGTTTATCGGTGAGTGTGGAATTGGGAACACAAGGTATTATTTTCCGGGATTTCAGATGCATAATCTTGAAATTGACAATATCATACGCATATATTATAACGACAAGTGTATGATAGTCACACTATAGTAAATACACAGTTTAAGAACAACATACAGTATAATCTACTCCAGCACTCTGATTTAAGATTTTTAGTGACACCAATTTGATATTAGTAACTCATTATCTATTACAGTTAAGGTAAAAGTAACTATTAATTATATCACACACTCCTAGAAGTTAGATAATCAGTTATAGTAGATGCTAGTCTCTGGTGCAAATTATCTACGATCATTAACCCTTCAGTACCGGGGACATCCTTTTCATTAAATTCTGACAACTATTGACCGATTACATTCAGCTTAGGAAGGACGTCTACACATGAAAATGCTACAGAGTATCGCAATTATTCCTGTTAACTCTCATATATCCTTCATAAGTTTCACAACATCGTCTAAATATAGCTAGAATAAAATATTAAAATTGTCGCCGGTACAGAACGGGTGAATCGTGTTACATGACTGAGTTATATAATTCCAGGGAATATTATAAGTTAGCTCATTTACTTTTGGAAGGAACTATATGTAAGTAAGTGGGATAATCAAATTAGTGTTTATCCATTGTATTCGTAGAGCACCCCTTGAGCTGAATACAAGTGCATACACATTGCAATTCAATTAAGCAATGACAATATTATGTAAAGATAAATATCTCAAATGAGAAAATAACATTGTACTTCGTAGCTGACACCAAACGCCTGCATGAGTGGTCTTGCCACTGGACTGGTAATCCAATGGACCCGGGTTCGAATCACAATAGGTCAATGGGAAGATATTATTGGGATGGAATTTGTGCTGTACCTAGTATCAGTGCATTACCACAGCACACCGAAAAGCCAAAACAAAATACCCTCATTGTTCCCTGATTAAATAGCACTGTATGAATATTCCCATATTCAAAATATGCTACAGGGGGGCAATGCCTAGTGAGTTAATTGCATAACTCAATGGGTGGCGTTCTGAGAATGAGGGTCCCACCCTGGGGAGTGAGACTGTGAAGCACACAGGCGAAGCAGCTTCAGAGATGGAGTTGGGTTCGAACGTGAAAAGGTGCTTCGCAAGTCTCACTCCCTAGACTGGAACAAGACCTCACGGGCCTCACCGTGTTCAGCGGTAGAGTGTAAAGGCTATCAGCCTATGCCCGAGAGGGAGTAGTTGGAATATAGAAACAACAAAAAATGTATCCGCCATTACAATGTCTCGGATGTCACCGGCTTTGTTCGTTGAGGTTGGTATTTGGGGGTAGGCTGAACCTTTGACCCCCAAGTCAGCCTGTAAAGAGATTGTGTTTCTGGCATTATACCATCTGATTACCAATGGAAATACTAAGACTCGCTGAAAAAATCAGCTCTCTATGTGCGTGCGCGCGCGAGCGCAGAATTTCATTGCACTATTTGTAAAATCATCTAGTCACTGAAAAGTTTTCAAATTTCCCGCAATTTTTGTATGGCGTATCCTACAAGCATCCCCTACAACGTAGCGTTTTCGTTTACCCATATTGAATAATAGAAGGTGCTGACAAATAATATATATTATATATATATCTTTTGGTTAGAACAATTTTAGACATGAAATAGGTCGAAACTCGGAATATTTCGGCGAAACGGCCATTTTCTAAATGTACAGGCCTTGCTATATAGCCCTATTTATAGTGTGTAGAAGGGGAATGAATTTGAGCAATACAGAAAAATGTAGATAGACTTGGAAGTGCCAATATATGATCGCTGGCACACAAAAATCTTAGATTATCAC
The DNA here is from genome assembly GCA_032716605.1 of Paralithodes platypus. Classification (NCBI taxonomy): domain Eukaryota; kingdom Metazoa; phylum Arthropoda; class Malacostraca; order Decapoda; family Lithodidae; genus Paralithodes; species Paralithodes platypus. The sequence continues at coordinate 27,268,628 of CM064512.1, forward strand.
ACACCGAAATCCATTTTGGGGGAGAATGTATTAGTTTGTCCTCCTTGGACAGCGTTTTTTTTGACAGCGGTCATAGAATAAGGAGTTTGATGGCTATCTATCTATCTATCTATATGCTCAGGCCCAATCCCCATTTTGGGGGTAGCCGACTCAAGACAGAGCATGAACAGGGAAAACACAAAAACAACATAAAACAACAAATAAACACAGATAAAAAGTACAAACTCACACACATCCAGGTCACCCAGGAGAAGACCCAGAGACCAGGGTCACCAAGGTCGCTCCAGCACTCCCCCGGCCCCCGACTACCCGGAGAGGTTCCGATCTCGGCAGGCAGACATGCAGCGGAGCCAAAGCCACAAGCCCTCCCACCACACTTCCAGGCGCACCCTTCATATTAATCGTCTCCCCGGGCCAGGCGCCTGATGGACTATTATCTAGTCCAACTTGCGCCCGACCCCTTACTCCAAATGACCAAGTGTTCACTCAACTATTCACAAGGATTCTCCATTCACTCCTGTCCACCACCACTTCCCCTGCCTGATCTATAGTCATTCCTCTATCATCCAAAGCCTATCTTACACAGTCTCTCCATCTCAATGTGGGTCTTCCTGCCCTTCTATCTCCCCTTGTACCTGACTCACATATTCTCTTTGTAAGCCTTTCATCTCCCATTCGTTCAACATGACCATACCAGCTCAGCACCCTTCTGTCCACTCTGGCTGACAAATGTTCCTGCTGCCCCATTCTCCTACGTATCTCTTCATTCCTCAATCTGTCTCTACGAGTAACTCTACACATACTCCTCAAGCAGCTCCTCTCCATCACATTCAGCCCTCTTTTCTCCTTTTTCTTCAGAGCCCATGTCTCAGCCCCATACATCACTGTTGGCACAACAATTCCTTGATACAGTGCACTTTTTACTTTTACTCCGAGATTTCTCGTCTTCCACATACTTCCCATTGCTCCGAAAACCTTCCTTCCTTCACACACTCTCTGTTTTACCTCCACTTCCATACCTCCACTCCTGCTTATCGTTCCTCCTAGATATTTAAAACACTCTACTTGTTCCAATATTTCCCCATCCAGCCTCACATCTAGATTCACCCTATGTTCTCCCCTATTACACACAATTACTTTACTTTTATTGACGTTCACCTTCAGTTTCCTCCTTCCACAAACCACACTAAACTCTTTGACTACCCGCTGCAGTTTCTCATCAGAATCCGCCACCATTGCTGTGTCATCAGCGAACAGCAACTGATTCAACTCCCAATCTCTACCATTCTTTCCTACTAAACCCAATCCTCTTCCCATAGTTCTCCTTTTCACCTCCCTCACCACACCATTCATAAACATATTAAACAGCCATGGTGACATTACACAACCCTGTCGCAAACCTACCTTTAACTCAAACCATTCACTCAATTCACCATTTCAGTTCAGGAGTTTGATGGCTAATTAAATTAAAACATCTGGAGATACTAGACCTCAGACAATATTATTTAACAGATTCTTACCAAATTCCATGATATTGGGGCCCCCCCAGAGGGGTGCTAGGGATGTCATATGGGTGTTTATGCCCTCATATGATAATTTCTATTGCTTACAGAAGCCCTTTAGACAAAAGACACAAACAATTTATTTTGGTGGCTGAAGGCAAAAAACAAAAAAAATTGGGGTGTCGTGGGCGAACCCCCGCCCCGGGGGGTTATGGATGCGATATGTTTTTTGGTTCCCTCCTATGCTACTCTCCTATGTTGAAAGAAGCATTTTAGAACAAGAACAAAACAAAATGAAATTTTGATTTCTGGGCTCAGCCGAGGTTCTGCCTCCCCTAACTGGCTGAACGTTATTTGATTCATAATTAGAACCAAAACTTGAACATCAAAGCAAAGACGAGGGGAAATATAACATTTGTCTATGCCACCGTAGCAAATTTTGGATACACTGTATTAACGAAGATGCACATTTTGAGGAGAGAGAGAGAGAGAGATACCAGAGAGGGTCAGTTGAGTCGTAACTGGAGAGAGGTACAGGAAACAAACGGACCGTGATATCAAAGACGAGGGATGGATATCTGAAGAGGATACCAGTCACTGCGGCTCAGGATCCCCTCACCTCTCGACCACCTCGCTTTACAACCTTTCATCATGACTCCTTCGCCATAGAACCATCACATTAGTCATTATCAGCCACTTCACTCACCCTTGCATAGTTCAATTACGATACAAAATGTAATAACTTATGTTAACCTATCACCAATGGATGAGGCACTATAATTGTCGGGAATAGGGTAATGATCCCGACAGTTTAGGTCCTATAGGGCATTTGAATTTGGCGGTATCGTATCGCATGTATGATTTCGGCTAGTTCTTTGTGTATTGTAGTTTATTATTAAGTGTAAGTTAAATATTAACTGTAATGTATAAATATCTACATCAGCTCTAGATGTATCATGAAACCAAGTTATGGGTTATAATTATTATGAGCCGGCAGCCATATGTAATTTCGCGAAGCGATCGGACGCCGGCCCTTTAGTGTCTCAAAAACCACCATACAGCCAACATCTCCCCCCGGCTCTGACTCGACCCATAGTTCACCATGTGCTGCAATTACTAATCTATATCAACAGTCCTACATCACCAGTCCTCTAAGCTAAGTTCATTGTATCGATATTGTATTATGTGAACATTCCTACATGTCATGCAATTGAATTAGCCGTATGTGGGGGACTGGATTACACCCATCGAATACTTCGTTGGTAATTATATATATAACTATTTGTTGGGATATTTTCATGTACCAGTGATATGCAATTTAACATCTTTATCTAAATTCCTGACATATATTGGTCCTTCGTGCCCTAGTGCTTATTATTTTACCATTAAAGTGTTTTGTTTACTACCGCTTCACTTGGTATTGCAAATGGCTGCCGCCTCGTACTTTGTTGGGCCGACTGCCCTTTCCCTAGTTTCTTAGCCTAGCTTTTTCCCTCTAGTTTTTTTTCTGGGTAGCGCCGTCACAGTATTTTTTTGGGCTGGTTTCCCGGTTTTTTGGACGTTGTGCTCCTTGCCGTTCTTGGAGGATTTGTTGGGCTAGTGCAAGATGTGAGGGTTTTTTCGTTGATTCCATTTCGCACGGTTGAGCTAGGCTAGGCCTGCAGGTGTCTGTGGTAGCTATTAATTTCGCTTTGGTGGTAGGCCTGTAGTGTTCTATATGTTTAGGCATTATGGGACTTTTTATTAGTTTTGCCGGCGGGGAGGGTTCTCATGTGACTCATTTAATTAAATTTCATAGTCTAGTTGCCTAATTACGGTCATGGGGTTCGGTCTCTGTTGATTCCTAAGCGATTGACAGCCAACAGACCTCATGATTGTGGGATGGGCAGCTGGGCTAGGCCTAATACTTATTACTAGTCAGTTCTTTTCATTTACCCTTCTTTCTCTAGCCCTAGTTTGTTTCTGCTATTAGTCAATTTGCTCAATTAATTCATCCTACTGCAGCTAGTAGCCTAATGACCGTTTCCAAATTGGGAGTGGCAATGCTATTGCCACATTTTTTAATTTAAATTAATTTGTGTAAATAGTTTGCTTTATAGTTTAGAGAGTTAATAGCTTAGATTCAGACCTTAACGATGACAGATTTAAAGAAACTTAAGATTCTGAAGGGAGGGATGAAGGGAAGTTTAAATAGGTGTTTAAGAGATCTTGATGAATTTTTATTAAGTGCCTCGGCTGATCAAATTAAGGGTAAATTTGCTACTGTAACTAAATCGCTAGCCACTTATGATAATTATGCTCAGCAGGTATATGGTTTATTGACAAGTATTGACGATGTGGAAGAAGAAATGTCAGCAGATCTTGAGTACGTTGAGGATGTTAATACAGCCTTAGCCAGACTATCTTCCACACAAGAAACACACCCTGTTAAGGATACCGGTACACCAAAGGCGACTGGCTTTAACCTGCCGAAGCTTACTTTGCCTACCTTTTCCGGGGATTCGACTACCTGGACTGGATTTTGGGATATCTTTGAGTGTTCCGTCCATCGGAATAAAACACTTACATCCATCCAAAGGTTCACCTATCTCCATGGCCAATTGAAAGGGGAGGCATTGAAGTTGATCGATGGGTTCAAGCTAGAAGCTACAAGCTACGAGTCTGCAGTGGAGTTGCAGAAAAGAACTTACTGGAGAGAGGAATTCATCAAGACCGCATTAATTACTAAATTCTTCACTCTAGATCCTCCCTCCTATGATGTGACAGACCTAAAGGAGTACTATGCCTCCTTTGAGAGCCTCCTCCGATCTATGGAGACAATGGCCATCACCAAGTAGGAAATATTTAGTGTAAATATCTTGAACAAGATACCCTCTCCCCTAAAGGAAATCGTAAGACGACAACTAAGCGACTCTCCACTAAACTTGGAAGCGTTGGTGCAGGTGTACCAGACTGAAGTGTTTAACATAGAGAGTACTGGACACTACCGACCCGTGGAGATGTCGCTATCCACTGCAGCTTTCCCGGTACAGACTTCTCCTAAACAGAAAAGGCCAATATCATTAGGTTGCAAGTTGTGCAGTGTCCACGGTCATCTGTGGTACCAGTGTCCTAAGTATCCTAAGGCTACACAGAAAATTGGCAAGGCTAAATCGCTTAATTTATGTACCAGCTGTCTGGCAAGAGACCACTTCAACAGTACTTGCACCAATTCCTACATCAAACCTTGTAAGTATAGCAAGGGGAAACATTGGTTTTCCCTTTGCACCCAGTCTGATCGGCACGACGGCAAAGAAAAAGGGAGAACCACCAAAGAGTCACATGAGAAAGGTAAAAGCGAGGGTAATAAAGTATCTGCCATGTCCATTGCTTCTCGGGAATGTCAATTGCTTCCTACTATGATGCTGCCAGTAGTGGGGAGTAATAATAAGCCTACAATGACGCGCACCTTACTCGACCAGTGCTCACAGAGGTCATTCGTTCTGCGGTCATCATTACCCCAGCTCAAGTGTACCAGCAAGGGTCAAGAGAATTTGCGTCTCCATGGTTTCACTGGTGAAGTAGATTCCAGTGACTATGATATAGTGGAGATTTCCTATGTTTATAGAAGAAAGGTATGTCCCATCAAGGCTGTTGTGGTCGACAACTACCCATTTTCTATATAGCATCAGAGATTCAACCACATTTGAAATATATCAGAAGCAAGGGTTATAAACTGGCTGATGATCAACTCTCTGCTAACAATAGAATTATGCTACTGGTCGGAGCTGATTATTACTACGCCCTGGTTCACCCTGGATATCGGCGGGTAGATAAGCTAATAATGCTCCCCACGATCCAAGGGTATGCCATTTCTGGATCCTATGCCACTTCCTCTCAAGACACACAGGTGGAGGTGGTTACGATCCTCAAGGTAGCAGTAAGACCCATAGATAAATTTATTAGGCCAAATGTGCCTGATAATACAGTCATGTACTGATATAGATAAGCTATGAGACTTGAACAATATTGGAATTGACCCACATGAACTTGATCGGGAGTCCAAGATAGCGTTGAGCTCGTATGAAGAGACTGTAACGTATGACTCTGGCAGGGGTCAGTATGTGGTAAGGCTCCCTTGGAATGATAATAAAAGTAAATTACCTACTAATTTCCATCTAGCACATGGTAGATTACGTGGCCTTCAGAAGCAGTTTGTCAAGGATCCAAATTATTGCGAGACTTATGCGGCAGTACTACACGAGCAGGTACAACGTGGATTTGTGGAAAGAGTAGATCTCAGTGAGTATGGGGATAACATCCATTACCTTGCTCACCATGGGATTAAAAAGGACAGTTCCACCACTCCTGTTCGTATTGTGTATGCTTGCTCTTCTAAATTCAGTGATCGCTCCTATAGCCTGAATGATTGTCTGTACACGGGTCCGTCCCTGGTCTCTGATCTCGCGCAAATTATGTTGCGCTTCAGATGTCATAAGTTTGCATGGGTCGCCGATATTGAGAAGGCCTTCCTGATGCTTCAACTCCATCGTGAAGACAGGGACTCTACAAGATTTTTATGGCCACGGGACCCAATGGATCTAGATTCAGAGTATCTGGTCTACAGGTTCAGAGTCGTCTTATTCAGGGCGACCTGTTCCCAGTTCCTTCTCAACGCTACTATCTTGCAACATCTTGAGGAGGCTAGACTAGATCCTGACTTCAAGAATGAGATCAAGCAGGGGATCTATGTGGACAATCTTCAAGGCACTGGAGACGATGAAGATTTATTGCTCGAAAGATGCTGGTAGATCCGCGATATATTTGCCAAGGCTCATCTATACTTAAGAGAATGGGCCACTAATAGTGATCTTTTGAAAGGTCAATTTGCTTCTGACGGTGTAGCTACTGAGAATAGTGAGGTGAAAGTTTTAGGTCACAAATGGGACACTACCACAAATTGTATACCTTCTGTCACACCCCATGCGGCAGTGAGCTTCTGACCAAGCGAAACTGCTTAAGCTTGTCAGTGAGGTTGTTTGATCCCCTAGGTTTTTTGCTGCCTGTAACTATCCGTGCTCGTATGTTTTTACAGCAACTGTGGCGGCGGGACACGCCCCTCCCGACTGAGTTACAAGATACTTGGCGGTTGATTCGGTCGGACCTTTCCACATGTTGCAAGGTCCAACTTAATCATCAGGTTATTAGTGGTCAACAGGTGGATCTACATGCCTTTTCTGATGCTAGTAATAGTGCGATACTGCCATATACATATGCAATGGTAGTGAAGCGAAACTGGCTATAGCAAAGGCCAAAGTAGCCCCTATAAAGAAGATTACAGTTCCTAAATTAGAACTTACTGCATTGCTTCTGTCTGCTCGTCTAATAAAGTTTACACTGGATGCTTATACAGACATACTACAGATCAAAACGTCTATGTCTGGAGCGACAGTCAAACAGCACTTTCATGGGTGCACAGCCAGAAAGTGTTACCTGTTTCTAATCGCACTGATGAGATACATAACTTAGTTCCTACAGCTAAATTTCGCTATGTGAGCACCAAGGATAAACCCAGTGACATAATTTCCCGGGGGATCTCGGCGCAACAGTTTATGTCGTCCTCTATTTGGTGGCATGGACCTCCATGGCTTATATCTCCGACTGAATGGCCTCAGGATTTCAGGGTAAGCATATCTGATCCTTCAAGTAGGCCCCAAGATGATGTGTTAAGTAGTTCGACTGTGAGTACTACACATCAGGATAACAAGCTGGTAGAGTGGGAATGTTACGGCAGCTATGATCAAGTAATACGGGTATTTGCATGGATACACCTTTTCATTAACAACATGAGAAGTCGGGCTAACGGGTCTTTCCTTAGTGAAGATTCGAAGCATATCAGACTCCATGAATTGAGATCAGCAGAAGCGAAACTAATATGTTTAGTACAAAGGGAATCTTATCCTACTGGACATCAAATCCTGAGCATGGAGTCAAAGGCCAAACCCTCTAACTTAATGAGGCAGCTAGGATTATACATGGACGGAAGCATAATTAAGTGTAGAGGCAGGATACAAAAGGCGGACATTATTGATTCTGCGAAATATCCTGTCATCCTTAGCTCCTCTCATTTGATTACCAAACTGTTGATTCGCCAATGCCATAGGACCTGCCTACATTTTGGCATAAATTATGTTCTGGCGTATATGCGACAATGTTGGTGGATCCCTAAGATGTGACAAGCAATTAACACCTTAAGAGCGGCCTATGCGGTTTATTTATATGTACCGCCCAGCGGGGTGTTTTTAGCCAAAATAGGGCTGTTTACGTGATCATTTTCATGCCTAAATAAGACCCAGAACGTAAAACAAGTATCTATCCCTAAAAGGGCATAAACAGAGCTTTCGAATGACACCATAACGATCCTTTTATGATGGCTAGTTTTCTTGCAATAACCGTGCAACGCGAGTGCAAAAAGCATGTAATTAGGCACTTTCCCCATACAATTCCTTATATAGCGAGTGAGAGAGGTAGGAGGGAGGTGAGATTCGTGTCAGTAGGTTCGCCGCGGTGGTCTGGAGCAGTCATACGCTCGCTACTCTCCTGCCACCACTTGTCTCTCTCTCTCAGCAACATTACGTGCTGAAATTGCCACTCGAGTTATGTCGAGCGCCGCCACATAGTCCAGCTTTATTTAACTCGACTTATGTGGTGAGCCGCTAATTAAGGGTTAAAGGGATCCACAATAGTTGTACTATCTGTAAAAGATTACAGGGTAAGCCTTACTCCCCAGTAGATCTACCTCCCTTACCTGAGTTCAGGGTACAAAGGACTGAACCATTTCAGGTAACCGGGGTAGACTACACCGGAGCGATTCAAGTTAGAGAGTCGCCCGGTAATATCATAAAGGTATATGCCGTTCTATTCACATGTGCGGTAACCAGAGCGATTCATATTGAATTGATTGACGACCTATCCAGTGAGGGTTTTTTTGCATACGCTAAGACGCTTTGCAGGCCGCAATGGTTTCCCTCAAATTATTATGAGCGATAATGCGACTTGTTTTGTCGGGGCCTCTAAATATCTCCAGAGTTTAATGGATGACCCGCAAGTTGTGGCTACCCTCACTGGAAAGGGTTGTCAGTGGAAATTTATACCAGCACGTGCACCATGGTTCGGAGCGATTTGGGAGAGAACAATCGGTATTGTCAAATCTGCCATGAAGAAGGTATTAGGAAGGGCACTGGTGACCACAAGGGAGTTGCAAACCATCTTAATAAAGATTGAGATGTCAGTCAACGACAGGCCCTTGACCTATACCTCGGCAGATGTTGATGACCTCTTACCCTTTTCGCCTTCTATGCTAACATGTGGACGAACCCTTAATACCTTTCCTAGATCGTCAGTGACTGACGAAGATCTACAAGACCCTACGTTCGGCGATGCTGACGCCACCCGTCGTCGCTTCCAGTATGTGAACAACGTATCGGACGATCTATGGAAAAGGTGGACCCAAGAATATTTGCTGTCTCTTTGCGAGCGTCACTCCAATATGATTAACCCCTAAAAGTCGGCGCGCAACTTAAGTCGAGTTAAATAAAGCTGGACTATGTGGTGGCGCTCGACATAGGTCGAGTGGCAATTTCAGCACGTAATGTTGCTGAGAGAGAGAGACAAGTGGTGGCAGGAGAGTAGCGAGTGTATGACTGCTCCAGACCACCGCGGCGAACCTACTGACACGAATCTCACCTCCCTCCTACCTCTCTCACTCGCTATATACGGAATTGTATCGGGAAAGTGGCTAATTACATGCTTTTTGCACTCGCGTTGCACGATTATTGCAAGAAAACTAGCCATCATAAAAGGATCGTTATGGTGTCATTCGAAAGCTCTGTTTATGCCCTTTCAGGGATAGATACTTGTTTTACGTTCTGGGTCTTATTTAGGCATGAAAATGATCACGTAAACAACCCTATTTTGGCTAAAAAAAACCCGCTGGGCGGTACATATAAATAAACCGCATAGGCCGCTCGTAATGGGTTAAAGGGACGAATCAACGATGGCCTCGTATCGGGAATATCGTACTGATTCATGATGAGCGTCCTAGGTTATTTTGGAAGCTTGGGAGGATTGTCGATTTGTTCCAGGGCATTGATGATTTTATAAGGGTTGCTAGATTACGAAATTCGACTGGGGTTACTACTCGCTCAGTCGTAAGGTTATATCCCTTCGAGCAGGATGTAGAACTGCCGGATGATACTGGCGTCTCTACTGATACCCCTCCGCGGGAGAGTGCTGGTGACAGTGCTCCTCAGGGTGGGGCAGTTGATGATGAGAAGGATGATCCTCCTCTGGCTTCAGGTGGCGCTCGCCCCAAAAGGAGGGCGGCTATGAGTTCCGTGGATCTTTGGAGATCTAAGATCAAACAAGGTGATCTTTGAATCTTCGATGTCCTTTTGTTTTCTGTATATAGCTACTGTATATTGTGACGCTTCTGCATAGTAACCATGTGCGGGCATGCGCGCGCGTCGGCTGCCCAGCCGTTTAGAAACCGGCTGGTGGTAGCCGGTCGGCAGGCTTTCCTTTAGTATATATCCTACGACAATGTAACTAATGTCTGGGATATTCTTATGTTGTTTCACAGCTTGAAGCTGCCCTTATTCTTAACCAACGCATCTTAGTATATTTTATTCTCGATAGTTGATTGTTTCATTATAATATATAAGATGTAAGTCTAGTGAGAGCAGGAAGAGACGAGCGGGAGAGAGAGACCGGCTTGGGACGTTGCTTCGCGCGGAGAGACCAGCTTGGGACGAGCCTGAAGTGCTGCCACATCCATTTGATTGCAACGTTAGGCTTAGTTTCGACTCACGCACAGGGTAGAGGATTTTGACCAGGCAACTGTGTTGAGTGTTGCCAAGCCTGGGATGTATTCTGCATGCCTAGGGCGGGGTCCAGACAGATTCAAGACTCAGAGCTTACCTCATTGTCGTACCCTTCGGACCCCATTGATATCTATCCCTCTCAACCCCACTTAGAAACGTTCTCTCTTACTTTGTATACCTTCTTTCCACTACTTCACCAATCTATTTAATTATCCCATCCCCTTGATAGACCTTATATCTATTATTGTATTAACGACGAGCTCTCAGATAACTAGATAGGATTTTGGGCCTTATGCAGGGATGTAATTGTTAATGAGACCTAGGAAGCTTTTTGGTTGTCTCATATTTGGTGGTTTCATGCTTGCTAGTGTGTTCTTGTGTCAGGTTAGCAGGGGCTAGACCGGAGGGGAAGCTTTTTGCGATCCTTTAAGTAAAGTCTGCTGGTGCGAGTCCCGTGGACCCGCACGACTTTACTAGGATACCCGTGGGACTCTGGGGGCATTTTCTTGTCTGTGTCCCTGTGTGTCTAGCGTTGTGTTGTGTGAGGGCCAGTGCCTAGTCCACTCAGCACTGCGCTAGCACATCTTGCTTTTGTTTTAGGATCGCCAGGAGAGAGTCAGATACTTGCGATCTGAGTCTCTCAAGAGAGCACCCTTTCAATTAAATAATTTGGCGCACAGACCTGGGAACGTCCCTAGGCTAGAGCAGGTGGCTCAGCCCGGGTATCCGAAGCCTATATCCTTCCGGCTAGACCTCTGCCACCTGGCAGATTAACAGCTAGGGGTTTATTATCTCTGTATGCTTGTTATTTTGCCACAGTTTACCGTTTTTGTGAGCATTGTGAGTCAGGGTGTGGCTTAGAGACTCTGTCCGAGCAGGCTTGCCTGACTAAGAGTGAGAAGCACACCTGTATGTGGTTATGTTGCGAGTTGCTGCCTTTATTTAATTATACCTATGCCATTATACACTGTATGGCCTATCACTAGTATTTATTCCTACTTATGAGTTAAGGGTTCTCTAAATCCGTAACGTACTTTCTTTGCTAAGCATCAGATCCTACAGTAGCCACATGCAGTTTAGAGACCCGCATCTTGTCTACCTGTACGATGTTTTGAGGACTGTTTGCTTTCACCTTCTTTCACGCAGGGGTGATTAGTTGTATTAATTAACGTAACGTTAAATGTGCTTTCTTCTAGTTTGTTATTAAATTGTTTCTGCAATTTAATTCCGTTATCTATCTTTTCCTTGAAGCTTTAAGTCAACTTAATTGTGTGATCTTTTATATAGCCTGCTTGACTATCAGCAGTCTATAGTGCGTGCACCCTGTAACCGAGTCATAGGATACCTCGTTGTCCAGGCAGGACTCTTGACGGTTTAGGGTGGTTTGTTGCCTGGGTTTATAGATAAGGGTTGGATCTAGCGTTTTCCGTTGTTGCTTGTTGCCGCATACCTAGTCCAATAGAAAGAGCCCAGTGTTTATATATTCCAGGACGTAACAAATGGCGACCTTGCATAGGATTTACTGGACAGAGGAATATAGTGGTCATTTGTTTTGAGATTCCTTATGATTAGAGGAATACAGTGGACATAGTTTTTTTTTGGAGCAACCAATATAACACATTAAAGACTTTAAATAACATTAGTATATATATACATGCATAGGAGATAAGGCACATTCTATAACTGTGATAATTACTGCAGTACACAAACATGTCTAATACATCAGAACACAGTGATGGGTCAGGTCACGATACGGGCTCGGAGGGAGAAAGACCTGTGGAGTGGCTAGTCGATAGCGAGGAGGGTGCTAGAAGATTTTTAGAGGTGCCCCTTACCGCTGCCAAGGTGTTGAAGCTGAATAAGTATGGCTTAAAGTGTGTGGCAGGTCTTCAGGGTCACCAGGGTTTAAGTGACATGAGGAAAGATCAGCTGAGGACTTTGATATTGGGTTTAGAAGGGAGAGACCTGGGTGGAGAGGTGACTGGGGGCCCTGGTCCCCAGCCCCCCCTCCACCCTACCCCCATATCAAACGTCAGGGTGCCTGAATTTAGTACATACCCCCAAGTTGATGGTCAATGGCAGCGTGGAATTCAATCACAGGGACCCTCTCCATTAAATGCACCTTCCCCTCCTCAAGGGTTGACTCCAGATTTGTTGTTTCGGCTTGAGATGGCCAAGGTTGAGGTTGCTAGAGCTCAGGTTGAGGCTACCGAAAGACAGGCTAGAGCTCAGGTTGAGGCTGCCGAGAGACAGGCTAGTGTGCAGGCTGAGGCTGCAGAGAGAACAGCTATACGAGAGGCTGAACTGCAGGCAGAGTCTACTAGGTATCGGGCTGACAGGGAGCTGGAGATATCGAGTGGAGGTAACAGGGCGAAATATTGGGGGAGGTAACAGACATCGGGACCAATCATTGTCGCACCTGCTTAAACTAGTTCCTGTGTTCGATGAATTATGTGTGACTGAGTTTTTTATGCGATTTGAGAAGAAGTGTCAGGAACACCAGTGGCCTCAGGAAAAGTGGGCAGCATTAGTTTCATCAAGACTCCTAGGAAAGGGGCTAAAAGCATATGATGCACTACCTTTAGAGTCCTGTGTAGTTTATGATGAGCTAAAGAAGGCTGTGCTACGGGCCTATGAGTTACAACCAGAAACTTACCGCTTGAAGTTTCGGGGTGTTACTAAGGGCAAGGATAGTACCTTCCTAGAACACGCCCGGGACTTGTCTGATGCCCTACGACATTGGCTGCGTTCTGAGAGGGCAGCTACTTTTGAGGAGTTGAGTGAGCTGGTTCTCTTGGAGCAGTTCTTTAAGTGCACAGGCGGGGACTTAACATTAAATATAAAGGAAAGAATCCTAGAACTCTCCAGGAGGCAGCAGAAATGGCTGACCTCCGACTGTCATTAATTCGAGGGTGCGGAGCAGCAGCTAGGAGTGAGTCGGGTGCAAAGGATCGTACACTTCCCCCTCCCAAGAATTTTGATACACATAAATACACAAAACCATCTAGCACTGACAATAAAACTGAACATAAACCAAATACCGTCCCGTATAAGAAGTCTAATGGTACCTCCCACTCCCAAGGGAAACCAAAGAGTAAAGAGTGATTTGCATGTCACAAGGAGGGTCACTTTGCAAATGCTTGTCCGAACAAGCCACCAAACAAGGTTGTGTCATTGGCCCGCAGCATAGGGGTGTCGCCTATATCTTCTGAGTTTGCCAAGGGTAGTTCGTCAGAGGGTGGGACACAGCCTGTGTTCAAGAGTCCGGAAGGCTCGAACCCTGTCCGCGACGTCTTTGGGGGTCATAGAGGGCATGGTTTTGTGAGGTGGGGTGGCAAAAGGCGAGGAGTTAAGCCATTGCGTGATACGGGGGCTTCTCAGACATTGTTAAAGAACTTTACTGGTAGACCGATTAACGCTGCTCGGGTGGTGGTAGTTCAGGGGATCAATGCTACGAAGTCCTACCCGCTGGTGCGGATGGAGCTAGAGGTGGGTGGTGTGGCGAAGGAGCTGGATGTAGGAATTGTAGAGAACTTGCCTGTTGGGGGCGTCGACCTCCTCCTCGGCAACGACTTTGCGGTGCCTGCTTCTAAGGTTTCACCCTGGGTCGTTGCCGAGAAGGCGGCCGACGTTAGTAGGGAGGAACAGGAGTGGGTTGAGAAGTGTAGCGTACAAACCATGGCGTGTGTTGTGACGCGTTCTCAGACATTCGGAGCCTTGCAGCCAGCACCTCGGTCTATCATACCACGGAGGAAAGGTCACAAGAAAATGGGAAGTGTTGGTCAATTGGAGAGTTTTGAGCCGGCAGTGTTTCTTGGTGACTCATTATTGGCACCTATGTTAGAGTCTGGAGAGGCCCCGGGACCTGTCACCGCTAGTGCAGGTGCAGGGCAGGAAGAGACTCTGTGACAGCATCGTTATGCGCAGCGTGAGGAAAGGATGGCTCAGCGGGACATTGGAGGTGGAAATAAATGATTTAAGATGAACTTGGATAATCTCGCACCTGCTGATATATGTTCCTTGCAGCTGGAAGATCCTGAAGTCAGGGCATGTGGTAATGGTGCTGTCGAACTGGAGAGCGATGGGGATGCGCAGCCTAGTGATTTTTTCTTGTCCGAGGGGATCTTGTATCGGAGACATCAGGATCCCAAGAAAAAGTGGGATGGCGGGTCAGGATTAGTGGACCAGTTAGTAGTACCGAGGGTGTGCCGTGAGAGCTTATTGAGATTAGCTCATGATGTGCCTTTGGCAGGGCACCTGGGGGCACGTAAGACGGAGGCAGCTCTGAGCAAGCTTTTCTGGTGGCCTGGGTTAAAGGCGAGTGTCGTGTCATGGGTGTCACAGTGTCACACTTGTCAAGTGGTTGGGAAACCCAATCAGGTCATCCCGAGAGCCCCGTTACAACCCATCCCTGTCATAGGGCCGCCCTTCAGCAAAGTAGTTATCGATATGGTTGGCCCATTGCCCCCCACTAGTGCCGGCAATAAATTTTTACTAACTGTAATGGATGTAGCAACACGGTATCCAGATGCTTACCCCATGCACAACGGGATGGCTAAGACTGTTGTCAAAAACCTACTTGTCTATTTCTCTCGTTATGGCTACCCTCAGGAGATCCAGTCTGATCAGGGATCCAATTTTTACTTCTGCTCTGTTTAAGCAGACCATGCAGCAACATGGGATAGTGTCTGTGGTGTCCTCTGCTTACCATCCCGAGAGTCAGGGAGTTTTGGAAAGGTGGCACTCGACTCTCAAGAGTATGTTGCGGTGTTATTGCATGGAAAATGGGAAGGACTGGGATCTAGGTCTCCCATACGTTTTATTTGCTGCGAGAGAAGTACCTGGGGAGAGCTTGGGATTTAGCCCGAACGAGTTGGTTTTTGGACACAGGGTCAGGGGGCCCCTCCACATAGTCAAGGAGATCTGGGAGGGAGTCACAAAGCCATGCTCGCTTCTAAAGTATGTTGTTGAAAGCCGTGAGAGAATGCTAAAGAGCCTGGAGGTAGCAGGTCGGAACCTTAAGAGTTCACAAGCTCAGATGAAGGACAGATACGACCAGAAGGTGAAGCTGAGGGAGTATGAAGTAGATCAGGAGGTACTGATACTACTGCCTCTGGTGGGACACCCCTTGTCTGCCAAGTATTCTGGTCCGTATCGGGTTGTAAGGAAGGTTTCTGATCTCGACTATTTAGTAGCTACTCCTGATCGTAAGAAAAAGAACCAACTTTGCCATGTAAATCTGATGAAAGAGTATGTGAGCCGCCCCTCCGAGCCTCTCACTGTCCCGGTGTTGATCTGCAGCGATCGTGGTGGAGAAGGAGGAAGGGACAGTCAAGCTGCGGGGGAGGATAATTGGGATTGTCATGTTTCCGCGGATCAGTGGGCGGGGAATTCTAGACGAGTGGCTCACGAGTTGATATTGCACCTGCCTGAGCAACAACGTGTAGCTGTGCAGCACTTGTTTGATTCAAACCCTGCTGTTTTCGCGGAGCATCCTGGCCTCACTACTCAAGCGGTGCACGATGTCGATGTTGGGGACCACCCGCCCTTTAAATCAGTGCCATACCGTGTTCCCCCTATTAAATTACCAGCACTTGGGAAGAGCTGGATTATATGCTGAAACGTGGGCTGATTTCTGAGGGTGCAGTAAGGTGGACTTCCCCAGTCACACTGCAGCCCAAACAAGATGGCAAGGTGCGGTTTTGTATAGATTTCCGCAGGTTGAATGGTTTAACCCCCACAAATGCCTACCCTCTCCCTCGTGTGGACGACAGTGTGGATAAGATAGGAAAAGCCAAGTTCCTCACTAAGATGGACCTTGTTAAGGGTTATTGGCAAGTGCCCTTGTCTGAGCGAGCGTGAGAGGTGTGTGGGTTTGTGGTGGACGGTGCCACATATCGTTGCCATGTTATGCCATACGGGCTGAAAAATGCCCCTGCAACGTTTCAGAAATTAATGAACGACATTGTAGCCGACATTCCCAACTGTACGGTGTACCTAGATGATGTTATAATATACGACGATGATATTAACAGTCACTGTTGTGATGTTAACCACTCCGTTAGAACCGCATGGCTTGTCCTACAGTGACTCGCTAGGATCGCCAGGGCAGTGGATGGGGCTACAGTTTATGTATTAGAGTGTGCTGTATTTCATATGAAAGCTCGTGTCATGGGCAGTCCAGAAAGGCTCTTTGTTTTCACCCATGTCAAGGCTTTATATATTTAATTGTAAAGTATATGTTTTATCATTAACTAGTAATGATGGGATCTGGGAGAGAGAGAGAGTAGAACAGAGTGAGAGGGAGCGCGTAGTGTTTTTGTCCCGCTCGATGACATCACGGCTGGCTGCCTCGTGGGGGTTGGTTGAGAGAGGTCATTCCCATGCTGTTAGCTCCCTTGCTAGTGGCTAGAGGACTTGTAACCGCTTTTTTCCCACGCGGCTCGAGCTAGTGCGAGTATATATACAGTTCCTCGCCACTCTCTCCATCAGATCTGGTTTCTAGAACGCACCCCTCTTTTTCCCTTGCTATCTGTCCCCTGCTCCGCACCTGCGAATCTTTTCCTCTGCCTACCTCTCTTTTTTTTCATATCTTTCACCACCTTGTTATTAATATTATATCCCCTCTGGTTAACTCTGCAAAATCAGCTTCATGCTGGCCAGTTGTATTTTGCGTTAAGGTCTGATATAACCCATGTATGTTAGTTGTTAAGATAAGTGGATCACGAAGCATTGGTTGGCTTTCATAGTACCGCGTCCTATAATTATTAGTGTTCTGCTGGATTAGATAATGCTAGACTAGGAGTCTGATATTATAAGGTATTGTTTCCTATAAGTGCTGGCTTTAGTTAAAAGCGGCACGACATACCTGAGAACTGGAGTTGATTGAGTAAATTCTAGTCTGTGTGCCATTGATAGTAGAGCATGCACGAATGAGGGCTTTTTGCCTATACCATTCTGCACTGTTCTAAGCTCGTTGTTTGTCTTTGAGGTACGCCAGGAGAACGCTTAATACTTCGGTATTAAGGTTTCTCAAGAGAGCTACCCTTCCCTATAACGTAATATTTGACGCACAGACTTGAGATTTGCACTAGGCTATGCGGCATGCCATGCGCACCAGTATCTCGTATCATTGACTCTAGCTAGACTTTATCAGTCACCGTAGACATTAAGTATATTAACCTAATTACTCTTTTTATGTATACCCGTTTATGATTACACAAGCATTTCGCAGCCTAGTTTGATGTATTGAGACACAAACGACTTCGGCTCTTTTTGTTGATAGGAATACTGCATTGTCGTGGCGATTATTATTATTGTTGTAGTGTTTAGGATATTCTTGGCTCCGACGGCATTATATATTCTGCCTTTTTGTGTGCATAGCCTGCACTAGCATTGTTCCGCTGCCTGCTTTTTTGGGTTCCATTTCCGATACGAGCATCTTTATAGCATCTAACATTTAAAGAAGATTCCTTGTTAGTGTTGAAGGACTTTAGTGCACTTTCTTTCATGCAGGAGTGCCTGACATTTATTGATTAAAGTAACGTAAGCTGTAACTTCTCTTACCACCTTACTTTGCATACCATAACCAAGCACCTTCGGTTATAGGTAGTAATAGGCTGTTTTCACATAACATTAAGCCTAGAGTAGACGCACATTTATTGAGAGTTTGATAGCCTATTATTGCATATGGAACTCTGTAGAGTATTTGTGTTCTTTGTTCACTGGGAATATACATCAGAGGTTGGATCTAGCGCTTTCCGTTGTAGCATTTATGCCATTACTAGTCCAATGAATAAGAGCCCTGATATATTTGAACCCCAGTCGTAACAAATGGCGACCTTACCTAGGATTTGGTGAACCTACATTTATTAGCAGGGAGCATTTGTTGTTTTGGAGAATATTTTGCGGGGATCAGCAAGAATAATTTTTTTTCGCAACATAGTATAGCCCTTGAGTATTTCCGAGAATTTGTGTGTGTATATTGAGGTATAAGAGTTTGGGGTACTTCTCTTCTGAATATTGAGGTGGGAAATTTTTTGTGAGCATCATGTCTTATACCGGATCAGAGGAGAATGGAGAAACAGTACGTAATGTCGAAACTGAGGAACAGCAGTATGATATGGTTAATCAGGTGAACTGTGAGGAGGATGCTAGGATATTTTTGCAATGGCCTGTTACTGCCGAGCGTTTGGAGGGTATGAATCGGTACGGTCTTCAATGCCTGGCCACAGCTATCGGTCATGCGGTTACTAGCAGCATGACCAGGGATAACTTGATAACGTGTGTACTGGGCAGGGTGACTGGTGAGCAAGATGGGTTGAGTGCTCAGAGCCCTTCGGCCATGCTTCCCCTACACTCCACTCCCAGCCATCCCAGTAGTTTGCCGACCCTGGGTACGCTTCCGCAGTTGGGTTGTGACTGGCAGGGTGGGTTGCCCCTGGGGGGACCACCGGTAATTTCAAACATTGTAGCACCTTCACCTCCTCCAGGGTTAACTCCAGAATTATTGTATCGGCTCGAATTAGCTAAGATCGAAGAGAGAAAGGCTATCAGGGTATCTGAGCTTCAGCTTCAGCAGCAACAAAGGGCAGGTGAGCTTCAGCAGCAATTAGAATTAGCCAAGATAGAAGAGAGAGCCAATCTAGCAAAAATCCAAGCTGATTTAGAGTCGACTAGGTACTGTGCCGACATGGACGTAGAGAAGTCGCGAGTAGAGGCAACGGGACAGCGACTTGGGGCTGGTGGCCGTGTTCATGAGCAGACTCTCTCGCACTTATTGAAACTGGTTCCGGTGTTTGATGAGAGTGGTGTAACAGAATTTTTCGCACGCTTTGAGAAGAAGTGCCAGGAACACCAGTGGCCAGAGAATAAATGGGCAGCACTTGTATCCTCTAGATTAATAGGCAAGGGTCTTAAAGCCTACGATGCGTTACCTTTGGAGTCATGTATTGTGTATGAGGATCTCAAGGAGGCTGTCCTGAGGGCTTACGAACTGCAACCAGAAACGTACCGTTTGAAGTTCCGGGGTGTAACTAAGGGAAGAGATAGCACCTTTTGGAACACGCCCGGGACTTGTCCGATGCTATGGGGAACTGGCTCCGATCTGAGAAGGTCACAACATTTGATGAAATTAAGCAGTTAATGATGTTGGAGCAGTTCTTTAAGAGCACGGGCGGTGATCTAACTTTGAACTTAAAGGAGAAAAACCCAAGAACTCTAGTCGAAGCAGCAGAAATGGCTGATCGATGGCTGTCGTTGATTCGGGGTTGCGGGTCCTCACAGAAGTACGATGTAAGTGCTAAGGACCGTTATCCTCCCCCTCCCCGTAACCATGACACATTTAAACAGAAGAGCCATGAAACTAAAACTGAATCCAAACCTTACACCACACCGTATGTGAAAAGTCAGGGGCCTTTTACATCACAGTATAAGCCGAAACCGAAATGTATGTGTTTTAGGTGCCACCAGGAGGGTCATAAGGCAAATGAGTGCCCTAGTCGACCTCCTCCGGCAGCCGTGTCTTTTGCTCACGGCATTGGAGTGTTCAAGAGGACATCGAAGTTTGTTAGAGGAATTTCTTCCGAGGTAAATACACTGCCAGTGCAGAAGGATCCGGAAGGCTTATTCCCTGTCTGTGATGCCTTTAGTGACCACAGGGGACTCGGTTGTGTGGAGTGGGGGGGGGGTAGAAGACATGAGGTGAGAATTTTGCGTGACACTGGGGCATCGCAAACACTGTTGAGAAATTTCACTGGTAAACCTGTCAATACGGCGCGGGTGGTTGTGGTACAGGGAGTTAATGCGACAAGGTCATACCCGTTTTTTTTTTTTTTTTTTTTTTCTATGTGATTGAGGGAGGCAAAAGGCATAACTGCCTATAGCGAGTGCCTCCCCCATAGTTGAAAGAGTGACAGGGCCAAAATCAAGGGACGTTCGAGCCAAAATGCCTGGACACACGGAGTTTGAAGCAATTTAAGTCATAGGAAGAGGGAAAGACTGATTCTGGGAGAGAGTTCCAGAGCTCAGCTGTTGAGTAGAAGAAAGTTTGAGAGTAACGTTTCACTCTCGGGTTGGAGAGTTGCACAGAGTAGGGGTGGGATTGAGTTGCAAGACGGGTACCACGTGCCCTACGTAAAGGAGGTGGTATGTACTGGGATAGCTCTGAGGAACACTGATTATTATAGTAGCGATAGAATAGCGAGAGAGATGCAACATTGCGGCGGAGAGAGAGAGATTGCAGAGAGTTGGTGAGTGGACGGGAGTTAATGATACGAAAGGCCTTCCTTTCAACTTTGTCTAGGAGAGCAGTGTGAGAGGAACCTCCCCACACATGTGAACAATACTCAATACAAGGGCGCACTATGCCCCTGTACAGAGCAAGAAGCTGTGCAGGGGAAAAGAACCCCCTAAGGCGGTTGAGCACACCCAGCTTCTGGGAGGCTGCCTTAGCAAGACTGGTAATATGGTCCTTCCAAATGAGAGCAGAAGAAAAGAGACACCAAGAATATTGAGAGAGATGAAGGGTTGATTTTTGTATTGTTGAAGAATAAGGGATAGTCCGCTGGGAGATCCTGACGGGTAGATAGATGGAGAAATTGGGTTTTGGAAGCATTAAAGTTAACAAGGTTTTCTCTGCCCCAATTGGAAATAGTATTTAGATCAGAATTTAAGAGTTCTATGGCTTCATTACGTTTGTCGTTGAGGGATTGCTGGCTGGGGCGTTCTGAAAAACTAATGGAGTAGTGCAAGTTGAGTCGTCTGCGCATGAATGGATGGGAATTAAGGTACAGTTAAGGAGATCATTTATAAAAATTAGAAAGATAATAGGAGATAGGACAGAGCCCTGAGGAACACCGGAGTTTATAGGGTGAGGAAGTGAACAATGGCCGTCCACAACCGCGGCTATGGAACGGCCGGAAAGGAAATTAGAGACAAAGGCACAGATGGAGGGATAGAAACCGAAGGAGGGTAGTTTAGAAATTAAAGATTTATGCCAGACTCTATCGAAGGCTTTCGATATGTCTAGTGCAATAGAAAAAGTCTCACCGAAGTCCCGAAAGGAGGATGACCAAGAGTTAGTAAGATATGAAAGAAGATCACCAGTAGAGTGACCCTTAAGGAAGCCATACTGGCGATCTGAGAGCAGATTATGAGAAGAGAAATGCTTAAGAAATTTGGAAGCAAGAATAGTTTCAAAAACTTTAGAAAGACAAGAGATAAGAGCAATTGGACGATAGTTGGAGGGTTGAGAGCGGTCACCCTTCTTTGGGACAGGTTGAATGTGAACAAACTTCCAGCATGAAGGGAAGACGTTAGAGGATAGACAGAGACGAAAGAGTTTGCCTAGGCAGGGAGTCAGCACGGAAGCACAGTTTTTGAGAACAACAGGAGGAACACCGTCCGGACCGTACGCCTTATTAGTGTTAAGCCCAGAGAGGGTAGAAAGTACATCTTTAGAATAGATTAGGATATTAGGCATAAGTAAGAGAGAGGAGGGCGGAGAGGGAGGAATAGCTTGTAAGAATGAAGGTGGAAGTTGATGGTGTGACTCGTGACCTGGATGTAGGAATTGTGGAGAAGTTACCTGTTGGGGGCGTCGACCTCCTTCTCGGCAACGACTTTGCGGGACCTACTTCTGAGGCTCCACCCTTGGTCGTTGCCGAGAAGCCGGCCGACGTGAGTAGGGAGGAGCAGGAGTGGGTTGAGAAGTGTCCGGGGCAGCCTATGGCGTGTGTTGTCACCGGAGATTCTGCATCCAGGGAGTCCCATTCTGGTCAACAATCTTTAGATCAGCGGAGGAAGGGTACCGAGAAGGGGTTGGAAGTTGATGCGGTTGAGAGTTTAGTATCAACGGCCCTTCTCGGGGACTCAGTATTAGGACCATATTTCGAGTCTGGAGAAGACCCAGTAACTGTTCCTGAAGGGGCAGAGGATGGGCTTAAAAAGACGAAAGAGTTGAAGGAGGACAGTGATGCACAGTCGGGAGATGTAGCAACAAGGTACCCTGATGCGTACCCTATGAGAAATGGGTCGGCGAAGACGGTGGTCCGAAGCTTGCTAGTGTATTTTTCATGGTATGGTTACCCGCAGGGGATTCAGTCAGTCCAGGGACCCAACTTCACTTCTAGCCTCTTGGTTCAAGCAATGCCACAGCATGAGATTGTTGGGGTTGTGTCATCTGCGTATCATCCGGAGAGCCAGGGTGTGTTAGAGCGATGGCACTCAGCCTTGAAATCTGTGCTTCGTTGTTGTTGCTTTGAGAGTGGGAGGGATTGGGATCTTGGCCTGCCATGTGTTTTGTTTGCTGTGTGGGAGGTACCTGGGGAGAGTTTGGGATTCAGCCCTAATGAGCTCGTCTTTGGACACCGTGTCAGAGGGCCTCTCCATATGGTTGAAGAAGTATGGGAGGGCGCAGAAAAACCTTGTTCTATGCTCAATTGTGTCCTCAACAGTCGAGAACGGATGTTGCGCAGTCTGGAGTTGGCTGGCCGTAATTTGACTAGCTCTCAGGCCCTCAGGAAGGACAGGTACGACCTCAAGGTTGAACTCAGGGAGTTTCACGTGGGTCAGGAGGTGTTGATTCTACTGCCCCTTGTAGGTCACCCCTTATCTGCGAAGTACGCTGGTCCTTATAGGGTGGTTGAGGAGCTATCAGACCTGGATTACTTGGTAGCCACTCCAGACAGACGGAAGCGCAATCAGTTATGTCATGTTAATCCCATGAAGGAGTATGGGAGGCACCCCCCTGAGCCTCTCACTGTGCCTGTGATGACGTTTAGCAGTCAAGGTGGAGAAGGAGAACGGGACAGTCAAGCTCAGGTGGAGGATAACTGGAAGGATAAGAAGTTCAAATGGGCGCCTCAGTGTGAGAAGGTGTTTAGAGAAGTAAAACACCTGTTGTGCACTCACCCGATCCTCAGGGCCCCTGACTTTAGCCTACCTTTCCAACTAGCAACGGAGGCTAGTGGTGTGGGGGCTGGTGCCGTCCTTGTGGAAAAGGACGATGATGGGCTGGAGCATCCTGTTAGTTTCTGCTCGGAGAAGTGCAATTCGGCCCAGGGGAGCTGCTCTGTTGTCGAGGAGGAGCTGCTGGCGGTTGTGCTTGCGCTGGGGCATTTCGAGGTCTATGGTCCGGTCGTTGTAGTTTACCCAGATCATCACCCTCTCAAGTTCTTGGACCAGTTTCACAATCGGAATATGAGGCTGACCAGGTGGTCACTAAGGTTATTGGTATATAACCTGAACATACGCCATATTGCCGGTTGTGACAACGTGGTTGCAGATGGTCGTTCAAGGGTATATGATCCTGGGTAGATTGACACACGGGTAGCCTCCTGCTTTAGTTTGGATAGTATTTTGCGCTTGGTGCTTGTTGGCTCGCGGTTGTAGCCCAGCGTATTGGGTCGTAAAGCAGGAGTTGAGCGTTTGGTATAGAAGAAAAAACTAGGCTTGCCCCTATAGTGCAGCCGAAATAAACAAATTATAAACATAAAAATCAAATAAAAACTCTTTCTTGGATAGTTGATTTTTTTTTAGTATGTTATAGCAGTAATTCTGAGTTGCACTCCTCTCAGAATGCTGGGCTAGAGAAGCTCGCTCTTGAGGAGCATAACTACATATAATTTATTTAACCTATGGTGTTGGGGAGGGTTATAATTTTGAAAAATGTTTTGTTGAAGAACTGTGCCAGATATTTTACTGCCGCTGGGTGATGGGAAGTGGAGATATAGCATGGGTTCTAACCATCAGATTTTTGTGAGCCTTGGGGCCTCTGAGAAAAATCTTGGGGGGGGTGTGACGTTAACCACTCCGTTAGAACCGCATGGCTTGTCCTACAGTGACTCGCTAGGATCGCCAGGGCAGTGGATGGGGCTACAGTTTATGTATTAGAGTGTGCTTTATTTCATATGAAAGCTTGTGTGATGGGCAGTCCAGAAAGGCTCTTTGTTTTCACCCATGTCAAGGCTTTATATATTTAATTGTAAAGTATATGTTTTATCATTAACTAGTAATGATGGGATCTGGGAGAGAGAGAGAGAGTAGAACAGAGTGAGAGGGAGCGCGTAGTGTTTTTGTCCCGCTCGATGACGTCACGGCTGGCTGCCTCGTGGGGGTTGGTTGAGAGAGGTCCTTCCCATGCTGTTTGCTCCCTTGCTAGTGGCTAGAGGACTTGTAACCGCTTTTTTCCCACGCGGCTCGAGCTAGTGCGAGTATATATACAGTTCCTCGCCACTCTCTCCCTCAGATCTGGTTTCTAGAACGCACCCATCTTTTTCCCTTGCTATCTGTCCCCTGCTCCGCACCTGAGAATCTTTTCCTCTGCCTACCTCTCTCTTTTTTCATATCTTTCACCACCTTGTTATTAATATTATATCCCCTCTGGTTAACTCTGCAAAATCAGCTTCATGCTGGCCAGTTGTATTGTGCGTTAAGGTCTGATATAACCCATGTATGTTAGTTGTTAAGATAAGTGGATCACGAAGCATTGGTTGGCTTTCATAGTACCGCGTCCTATAATTATTAGTGTTCTGCTGGATTAGATAATGCTAGACTAGGAGTCTGATATTATAAGGTATTGTTTCCTATGAGTGCTGGCTTTAGTTAAAAGCGGCACGACATACCTGAGAACTGGAGTTGATTGAGTAAATTCTAGTCTGTGTGCCATTGAGAGTAGAGCATGCACGAATGAGGGCTTTTTGCCTATACCATTCTGCACTGTTCTAAGCTCGTTGTTTGTCTTTGAGGTACGCCAGGAGAACGCTTAATACTTCGGTATTAAGGTTTCTCAAGAGAGCTACCCTTCCCTATAACGTAATATTTGACGCACAGACTTGAGATTTGCACTAGGCTATGCGGCATGCCATGCGCACCAGTATCTCGTATCATTGACTCTAGCTAGACTTTATCAGTCACCGTAGACATTAAGTATATTAACCTAATTACTCTTTTTATGTATACCCGTTTATGATTACACAAGCATTTCGCAGCCTAGTTTGATGTATTGAGACACAAACGACTTCGGCTCTTTTTGTTGATAGGAATACTGCATTGTCATGGCGATTATTATTATTGTTGTAGTGTTTAGGATATTCTTGGCTCCGACAGCATTATATATTCTGCCTTTTTGTGTGCATAGCCTGCACGAGCATTGTTCCGCTGCCTGCCTTTTTGGGTTCCATTTCCGATACGAGCATCTTTATAGCATCTAACATTTAAAGAAGATTCCTTGTTAGTGTTGAAGGACTTTAGTGCACTTTCTTTCATGCAGGAGTGCCTGACATTTATTGATTAAAGTAACGTAAGCTGTAACTTCTCTTACCACCTTACTTTGCATACCATAACCAAGCACCTTCGGTTATAGGTAGTAATAGGCTGTTTTCACATAACATTAAGCCTAGAGTAGACGAACATTTATTGAGAGTTTGATAGCCTATTATTGCATATAGAACTCTGTAGAGTATTTGTGTTCTTTGTTCACTGGGAATATACATCAGAGGTTGGATCTAGCGCTTTCCGTTGTAGCATTTATGCCATTACTAGTCCAATGAATAAGAGCCCTGATATATTTGAACCCCAGTCGTAACACTGTGCTCACATCGGACAGCTTTTTAATAAACTGAATGAAGCAGGTTTGGTGGTAAACCTGGGTAAGTGCGATTTTGTCAAAGCCACAGTTTTGTACCTGGGGTTCGAGGTGGGGATGGGTCAGGTGTGCCCTCCACAGACAAAGATCAAAGCCATCGATCAGTTTCCCCAGCCTACGACTAAGAAACAAATCATGCGGTTTCTAGGTATGATAGGCTATTATCGTCGCTTCATCAAAGGCTATTCGACTGTACTTGCACCTTTAACTGACTTATTATCTAAGGACAAGAAGTTCCGGTGATCTCCTGAGTGTGCAGAGGCGTTTTCCTTGGTGAAACACCTGTTATGTACCCACCCCATACTCAGGGCCCCGGACTTCAGCAGACCTTTTCAGGTGGCGACTGATGCCAGTGGCGTAGGGGCTGGGGCTGTCTTGTTACAGACAGATGATGAAGGTATCGAACATCCCGTGAGTTTTTACAGTAAAAAATTAAATAGTGCACAAAGGAATTACTCTGTAATTGAAAAAGAACTCCTGGCGATAGTGCTGGCGCACAGGCACTTCGATGTATATGTTCCTGCTTTCGGACCAGTCTTAGTGGTTTATACCGATCATCACCCTCTGAAATTCTTGAATCAGTTTCATAACCGGAATATGAGGCTGACCAGGTGGTCACTCATGCTTCAGGAGTATAATCTGGACATACGCCATATTGCCGGTTCTGATAACGTGATAGCGGATTGTCTATCAAGGGTGGATGATGTTGGTTAGACTGCCACAGGATTGAGGGTTGAGTGTGGAGGAAAATAGGCTGTCACTGTAGTTCAGACGAAAAAAAACAAATTAAAAAAGCAAAAACCTCATAAAAACTCTTTATTTTTTATAACGTGTAGAATTTTGTATAAGATGTTGTAGCAGTATCTAAGTTGAATGTTTTCGCTTATTGTCGCTGAGTTAGTTGAACTTGCTCAGTGGAGCGCAACATTCTTTATTTTTTTTATATGTAGTGCCTTGTGTCGCAACAGTGTGTGGTACTATGTGAAGCTTTCTCTTAGATATGAAGACCTTAGTCAAGGGTCTTATATCTTGGGGGAGGTGTGACGCTTCTGCAGAGTAACCATGTGCGGGCATGCGCGCGCGTCGGCTGCCCAGCCGTTTAAAAACCGGCTGGTGGTAGCCGGTCGGCAGGCTTTCCCTTAGTATATATCCTACGACAATGTAACTAATGTCTGGGATATTCTTATGTTGTTTCACAGCTTGAAGCTGCCCTTATTCTTAACCAACGCATATTAGTATATTTTATTCTCGATAGTTGATTGTTTCATTATAATATATAAGATGTAAGTCTAGTGAGAGCGGGAAGAGACGAGCGGGAGAGAGAGACCTGCTTGGGACGTTGCTTCGCGCGGAGAGACCAGCTTGGGACGAGCCTGAAGTGCTGCCACATGCATTTGATTGCAACGTTAGGCTTGGTTTCGACCCGCGCACGGGGTAGAGGATTTTGACCAGGCAACTGTGTTGAGTGTTGCCAAGCCTGGGATGTATTCTGCATGCCTAGGGCGGGGTCCAGACAGATTCAAGACTCAGAGCTCACCTCATTGTCGTACCCTTCGGACCCCCTTGATATCTATCCCTCTCAACCCCACTTAGAAACGTTCTCTCTTACTTTGTATACCTTCTTTCCACTACTTCACCAATCTATTTAATTATCCCATCCCCTTGATAGACCTTATATCTATTATTGTATTAACGACGAGCTCTCAGATAACTAGATAGGATTTTGGGCCTTATGCAGGGATGTAATTGTTAATGAGACCTAGGAAGCTTTTTTGTTGTCTCATATTTGGTAGTTTCATGCTTGCTAGTGTGTTCTTGTGTCAGGTTAGCAGGGGCTAGACCGGAGGGGAGGCTTTTTGCGATCCTTTAAGTAAAGTCTGCTGGTCCCATGGACCCGCACGACTTTACTAGGATACCCGTGGGAGTCTGGGGGCATTTTCTTGTCTGTGTCCCTGTGTGTTTAGCGTTGTGTTGTGCGAGGGCCAGTGCCTAGTCCACTCAGCACTGCGCTAGCACGTCTTGCTTTTGTTTTAGGATCGCCAGGAGAGAGTCTGATACTTGCGATCTGAGTCTCTCAAGAGAGCACCCTTTCAATTAGAATAATTTGGCGCACAGACCTGGGAACGTCCCTAGGCTAGAGCAGGTGGCTCAGCCTGGGTATCCGAAGCCTATATCCTTCCGGCTAGACCTCTGTCACCTGGCAGATTAACAGCTAGGGGTTTATTATCTCTGTATGCTTGTTATTGTGCCACAGTTTACCGTTTTTGTGAGCATTGTGAGTCAGGGTGTGGCTTAGAGACTCTGTCCGAGCAGGCTTGCCTGACTAAGAGTGAGAAGCACACCTGTATGTAGTTATGTTGAGAGTTGCTGCCTTTATTTAATTATACCTATGCCATTATACACTGTATGGCCTATCACTAGTATTTATTCTTGCTTATGAGTTAAGAGTTCTCTAAATCCGTAACGTACTTTCTTTGCTAAGCATCAGATCCTACAGTAGCCGCATGCAGTTTAGAGACCCGCATCTTGTCTACCTGTACGATGTTTTGAGGACTGTTTGCTTTCACCTTCTTTCACGCAGGGGTGATTAGTTGTATTAATTAACGTAACGTTAAATGTGCTTTCTTCTAGTTTCTTATTAAATTGTTTCTGCAATTTAATTCTGTTATCTATCTTTTCCTTGAAGCTTTAAGTCAACTTAATTGTGTGATCTTTTATATAGCCTGCTTGACTATCAGCAGTCTATAGTGCGTGCACCCTGTAACCGAGTCATAGGATACCTCGTTGTACAGGCAGGACTCTTGACGGTTTAGGATGGTTTGTTGCCTGGGTTTATAGATAAGGGTTGGATCTAGCGTTTTCCGTCGTTGCTTGTTGCCGCATACCTAGTCCAATAGAAAGAGCCCAGTGTTTATATATTCCAGGACGTAACAATATCGTTTTTGGTGGCGGGCAGTATGTCGGGAATAGGATCCCGACAGTTTAGGTCCTATAGGGCATTTGAATTTGGCGGTATCGTATCGCATGTATGATTTCGGCTAGTTCTTTGTGTATTGTAGTTTATTATTTAGTGTAGGTTAAATATTAACTGTAATGTATAAATATCTACATCAGCTCTAGATGTATCATGAAACCAAGTTATGGGTTATAATTATTATGAGCCGGCAGCCATATGTAATTTCGCGAAGCGATCGGACGCCGGCCCTTTAGTCTCTCAAAAACCACCATACAGCCAACATCTCCCCCCGGCTCTGACTCGACCCATAGTTCACCATGTGCTACAATTACTAAGCTATATCAACAGTCCTACATCACCAGTCCTCTAAGCTAAGTTCATTGTATCGATATTGTATTATGTGAACATTCCTACATGTCATGCAATTGAATTAGCCGTGTGTGGGGGACTGGATTACACCCATCGAATACTTCGTTGGTAATTATATATATAACTATTTGTTGGGATATTTTTATGTACCAGTGATATGCAATTTAACCTCTTTATCTAAATTCCCGACAATAATGATAATGCTCGGAAGTATGGGAATACATGTTTTTGGTTTAGTAAAGCCTTTTAGCTTAAAACGTTGTTATTAACCCTTATTTAGCGGGCTAGGTGGTCTATTTGACCGTAGCGCCCAGCGTTTTTTTTTTACCCTAAATAGGGTTGTTTACGTGAGGATTTTCATGCCTAAATAAGACCCAGAGCATAAAACAAGTATCTATCCCTGAAAGGGCATAAGCAGAGCTTTCCAATGACACCTGAACCATCCTTGTACAACCACTGGTTCTCTTGCAACGATCGTGCAACACGAGTGCAAAAACCCTGTAATTAGGTAATTTCCCTACATAATTCCCTGTGTAGCGAGTGAGGAGAGGGGGAGGAAGTTAGAATACAGTTCAGTTGGTCCACCGCAGTGGTGGGGGATGGTCATACAGTTGCTAGGCTCCTCACACCGCTCAGCTCTCTCTCTCTCAGCAACATTACGTGCTGAAAATGGCGCACGACATAAGTTGTGAACCGCCACATAGTCCAAATTTATTTCACACGACATAAGTTGCGCGCCGACAGTTAAGGATTAAGAAGCGAGGTTTCTTATCAAGGTGAACAGATAGTGAGATGAAGTGACCTGCTCCCAAGGAAGATCCAAGGGAAATGTAATTGGAAAGTTAAATGGGATAGACTGTTGGTGAAGTGTAGTCCAGTGATTTAACTTTGTATATGTATTCGTTATAACCTACAGTAGCGGTGTATTGTGTACCCATACACAGATATGAGTGTGGGGGTTGAGACTGTGAAGCGCAGAGGCGAGGCGGCTTCAGAGATGTAGTTGCTTCGAGCCGTGAAGCTTCGCATGTCTCACTCCCTAGACTGGAGCAAGACCTCACGGGCCTCAGCCTTTACACTCTACCGCTGAACACGGTATCAGCCTATGCCCAAGAGGGAGTAGTTGGAATATAGAATAAAAAAATAAAAAATCTATCTATGTGCCAGATACCTCACTCTCCTCTACGAGGGTGGCCATACACAAATTGCTCGCAAGCGGACCTGGCCCCTGTGAGAACGACAACTCGTGCCAGTTTATCTAAAAACTAACAGGATTGACCATTCAATTTAGAGGTGGTCCGACTCTGAGGCCCGCTATGTATATCTTTAACACTATTTGTATACGGTTTACTCCCCTAGACAGGTTGCCGACCAAGGCTGACGAGCCTCATCCACCCTTGAAGAATCTGGCAAGGATTCAGCCCAGACATTGTCCAGATTACTTGATGTTGGTGCTGGTACTGGATGGCCAAATATCAGGGCAGTGGTGGGTCAAGGGTTCTCAGGGGAGGTCACGGTTATCAAACGGAGTTCTTTTAGAATATTTGGAAGTTTATTGTAACACCATGTTGCAATAGAAAAGAAAGCCTTCCGTCTCATTAAATCACGTCCACTCACCAATTATCTGCAGTCTTTCTCTCTCTCTTCGCCGCAGTGTTGCATCTCTCTCACTAGCCTACCGCTATTATAATAATCAATGATTCTCAGAGCTCTCTCAGTGTATACCACCCCCTCTACGTAGAAAACATAGCACCCGTTTTGCAACACAATCTCACCCTTACTCTGTGCAGCTCTCCAACCCAAGAGTGAAATGTTATTCTCAATCTTTCTTCTATTCAACAGCTGAGCCCGGAAACTCTCCCCCTGAGTCAGTCTTCCCCTCTTCCTATGACTTAAATTGCTTCACACTCCGTGTGTCGAGGCTCACTCTTTCAACTCTGGGGAGTCACTCGCTACAGGCAGTTCTGCCCTTTGTCTCCCCCACTTACATGAACAAACAATACAAGACCAAGAAACACAACATGTTTACGGCGTCTCCTTTAAAACACTTGTATGTGGCCATTATGTAGTTATTCTGAGTGTAGCAAATTATATCGGTATGTATGAACAGTTTGCCGCACAAGTCGCTGTTTTCACCATCTCGGTGAAATCGTAATTTGACAGCGTCAGACACACCTCGCCAACCCTCCTCCCTCACTCCACCTCCAATCTTCCACCCCACCTTTCCTCCCTCCCTTCCACTGTCCGGCTCATAGCTTTCATTTCATTATATTGATAACCTAGCTGTAAATTAACATATTAAAAGGGTTCTTAACCCCTTCCGTACCGTCGATATCCTATTAATTTATTCTGGCTAATACTATTTGATTTGATTCAGCTTAGGAAGGATCTCTAGTAATTATAAGACTTCGAAATATCTCAATAAACGTGTTTAACTACAGCATCTTCCTAAGCTGCATAACATCGTCTAAATATGGATAGAATAAATTATAACAGACGTCGCTGGTACAGAAAGGGTTAACAATGTTCAGGCGAGTTATAGGTTAGTATTCGTATTTCGTAAACATTGCATGGATAAGTTACGTATGAAGCATATTTCAGACAACTCAGAAAGGGAGAAGGGAGATGATCGTAATTCAACATCTATACTATGACGTCTGGCAATAGATCGATAGATAGGTAGACCTGAAGTATTCTCAATTCAGTTGTGAATCGGGATATTATAAATTATATGTATGCGTGAATATTTATATAGTTCATTCCTAAAACCTTATATGAAGTTATATCCAATTATGTGGTATTATTGATAAATGGATGAGCAATAAATACGCGATGTCAGAATCATAACCAGAAAGGAGAAGTATGGTAATTATCGAGATTTAATGCATCAATAGAGGAGCAGAACAAATACGGGTAGTAATGTTTACAATAATACGAGTGGTGATGGAAATGATAAGATAGGCTGTATAACATAGTTACTCATGGCAAAAGAATGTCAAAAGAAATGTATTGGGTCATGTATAATCCCGAATAATATTGTCGTATTATTTAATATAAGAGAGGAATGACAACATCAAGTAGGTAATTCTAAAATATGTTGAATACTGAATATTATACTGAAAGACAAACGCTGCCAACTAAATATTCACAAACAAATACACACAAACATAACCGAGTATAGATAACAAAAAAGAACATACAAAAACGAATATATGAGGACAAATTTCAGGCCATTATCTCTCTCTCTCTCTCTGTCATTATTAGACCCCATCTTGAATATGGCGTTCAGTTCGGGTCCCAGTATCTCAAGAAATACATTAAAAAACACAAATGTGTGCAGCGTAGAGCAAATCTACTAATTACCTCAAGCCATATTATAAAAAATTTAACAAACAATTTGTTCTCGCTAAAGAAAAGGAGGTTGCGAGGCAAATTTATCGAGTGTGTTAAGATACACAAAGGATTTGGCAGATTAGATATCAGTGCACTGTTCACGATTAATAACAATGCTGCAACCCGAGATATGGAATTACGTTAATTTGAAAAAGGCATCCTTAGATGTGACACAACATTTCTTCACATACAGTGTGGCTAAAGAGTGGAACACTTTATTAAGGGAGGTGGTCGACATTAGTTCAATTGATATGTTTAAGAAAAGACTGGACGCACATCTGATGGAGATTGGATAAATATGAATTAATCAGTAGGCATGTGTAATTTCCTTTTCAAACTGTTTTGTTCTATACTCTATAAAAACTTTCATTGTGGGCAATTCCTGACCCATAAGGTTACACTTAATCCTATTTTCCGGTACGGCTTTCTAGCCGGAGGGTGGGGAAAGAGCCTTCTACTTTACTGTCCTATTCTTCCACTATTAACTGTCCCTGTCTAGCAGTATTAAGGCCGGACCACCTAGTTGGCACCGCAAGGTCTGTGTGGTCTGAGTATCTGTATAACTCTGTGTAACTATCTCACGCACTAAGGACAAATTACATTGGACAACGCCCTTTGAATTGTATTTATCATATACCATTAAAACAACGTTAGCGAAACAGTATATTAATTTACAGCTAGGGTATCAATATACTTAAACGAATGCAAGTGGTTTAGTGATTTACAACACACCTACTTCATACCCGTGAGATAGGCTACTATGAGTCGGACAGTGGAAGGAAGGAAGGAAAGGTGGGGTAGGAGGTAGAGTGAAGGGGGTATCCCACTGTGCGATTTTGCGATGGCGACCGCCGTGCGACCGTGTTTTTTTCCTATGTCCCAAAAATCGCGGCGAATATGGGTTTTTCAGAAGCGAATTAAATCGAATGAAAGCGAAAAAGACGAATTTCCTCGAAAGAAGGAAGACGGAAGCAAGACCAAAGGACGATTATGGCGAAATCTTTGGCGAAAATGACTAATTTTGTGCGACAATTGAGGGCGATTAAGGGCGGATGAAGTGAGACAAAGGGCGAAAATGGCGGACGCACAGAGATTGACCTTCGAATGTTGGACGATGGGATGAGATAAACCGCGGAGGTTGTGCGATTTATGGCGAATGACCGACGACCATCGAAGGTACATTTTCCAGGGATCCCACCTGCGACCGGATATGATTATGTATTGTCATTGGAGAGAATGAGAAGGGTTGGTATAAATAGGGTGGCGGAGCTCTGCCCTCGAACAGTGTTTATCAGCAGTTCTACCGCACCACACAAGCGAACTACAGCGCCATGGATTTACTACTTACACGCTCCAATGTTCCCCTACGTTTGGCTCTGGCACTGGAGCGTGAACATGCAGAGATCGAGTTGTTGGCGGCCCTCATCAGAAGAAGACGAGCAAGGAAGCAGAAGAGGAAATTATAACGGAGGAGGAAGTGGCATGTCCGACCTATACTTTTACGCCGTGAAGATTATGGTGTGGTTCACAAATTGATGGTCGAGTTGGCAGAGGAGGATAGTGCTAAGTTCAAAAACTTTATGAGGATGCCCGTCGTTATGTTCAAGGAGCTGCTAAGTTGTGTCGGGCCAAAGATTGCCAAGCAGGACACTAACCTTTCGAGCAAGTATCGAACCAGGTTTGCAGTTGGCTATAACGCTGCGATTCCTGGCCTCTGGGAACACGTACACAGACCTCTCTTATTCCTTCAGAGTTGCACCAAACACCATCTCCAAAATCGTTCTGAGGAGGGCAATGCAATCATTGATGAGTACATGGGTGAGGTAATGATCTGACCAAGGACACCTGCTCAGTGGAAGGTAGTGGCAGACCAATTTGCTTTCACCTGGGACTTCCAACACACCTGCGGTTCCCTGGATGGCAAACACATTGCCATCAAATGTCTTCCCAAGGGGGCCTCCAAATTCTACAACTACAAGAAGTTCCATTCGATAGTCCTGATGGCCTTGTCTGATGCCAACTATCGATTTCTCTATGTTGATGTTGGAGCCCACGGGTCTTCATCTGATGGTGGTGTGTTCATGGACACCCCACTTCGTACTGCACTCGAGGAGGGCCGTACGGGACTGCCAGAAGCTGAACCTCTACCTGGTGGGGATCAGCCTGTCCCCTACTTCATCATAGGGGACGACGCTTTTGGGCTGAGGACATGGCTCATGAAACCGTTCCCTCACAGAAAAATGACCAAGGAAGAGCGAATCTTCAACTACCGCCTCTCAAGAGCTCGCCGAGTGGTTGAGAATGCCTTCGGGATTATGGCGAACAGGTAAATAAGTCAAGTGTTTAGTATTGATGTATGTGTCTGATTGTCTGCACGAAAAAATATTATTATAGTAAACACTCATATACAATTTTCGTTGTCACCTGAGGATGTGTTTCTTTTTATTATTTTTGTTTTTAATATGTCTATGTCTACTATTACGTACTCATAATTTATAATTTTTATTTATATGTCAGTTTCTAGGTATGTAATAACCATTTCACTTTTGTGTTAAATTCCTAATCTTCATAACAAGCATTATTTATTGCATTTTTCGTCAGTTAATGTTTAACCATATCATTTTATTTGCTAGTAACATGTATATTGTTTACAATAAACATTATGCATTCCCTTTTCCCTCGGTTTATTTTTAACAATTATTTTTGTTTATCAAATTTAAATAATTTATATTAATATGTTCTCTCCTTTTCTCCCTAGGTTCCACCTACTAATGACATCGATTCTCCTTGAGCCCAAGAATGTTGAGTCAGCAGTATTGGCAATCTGTTGTCTGCACAACCTGCTCCGGACTCGCTACCCCACCCACAACATCGCGCGGGTGGACGAGGAGGACCACGCAAATCGGTGTGTCAACCCTGGTACGTGGAGGCAAAAGGGTGAGCTACTCTCTCTAGAACCCCTCTCATGCAATACCTCCTCGGTAGCAGGGAAGAGAGTGAGGTTGTACCTCAAGGACTATTACCAAGGAGCAGGTCGTGTTTCTTGGCAAGATGGAATGATCTAAGAAGGTTAGTAGAAAATAACTAGAAATAGGTATTGAATACGATAGTACATTGTTTAATATTTTATTCGAAAAATTAACAAGAAAATTAAATGTATCTGTAGAAAACTAAAAAATAGGCACTTTTAAATGATGGCGAACTTATGACTTGATGATAATTATATGGATATGGATGAGTACTAACGACATTGGTATAACTTAAAATTAGGGACTTAATTAAATGATGGTGAAATAGTGAATATTACATATTTATGTGGATAAATGATTCAGATACAATATGAGAAAATATAGGGAAACATGTTCATGTTTCCCTGTGTTTATTCTACCTCCTTCACACTTGTGGGAGTTTGGATACTGGCGTTTTCGTCGAGGATTAACGTCGGTGTGTTGTCTTGTGGGGGAGGGGGTGAAGCTAAATTTGCTTCGGTCATAATGTGTTGAATTTGTGATCCTGGGGTTGGAGGTGCGGACATGGGCGAGGTGTCAGGATTGACCGTGGGCATTGTCTGATACAGCGCCACATTTTGAGCAGCTGCCGTGTAGTTGTATGTAGCTGTATGTGGGTGGTATGGGAGGTTAGGCCACACACCAGGTGTTGGACCACGAAAACTCGGGTTGTGGGTCAACCCGTGAGTTTGTTGTGGTGCTGTGGTGGTGGTGGTGGTTGTTGTGGTATTTGTTGTTGTTGTGGCGTTGTGGGAGTGAGTTGTTGTGGAAGTTGCTGGGGTGCCGGGTTGAGGCTCCATGCAGCTGGTCGCTGGGTAGATGAGTGTGGGCCCTGGTTGTATATTAGGCTTATTAACCCAGGGCTTGCTTGTGGAGGCGGTGGTTTGTGTTGGTGGATGCTGGACAGGTGCGTTGGTTTGCGTTGGGTGAGGGGTGGCGACGCGGTTGCCACTGGAGCAGGAATATTGACCTGATACTGGACTGGGGCTATATCCCGCACTTTCACAAGTGCTTGGGGGCTCCCCGCTCTCGAGTCTTCAATTCTCCTTTCGGGCTTCCCCGAGGAGATCTAGCGCATTGCAGATAAATTTTTGTGATATATTTTTGTCCAGCAACTTAAGCGTGTTGCTCATATATACACCAACAAATTCTATCTCCTCCTCCAGTGGCGTCTTCTTCTGCCAGAGTTTGTTAATCTCATCTTGAAGCTCCGCCACCTTGAGCCGACGATCCCTGAGAAGCTGTGTAAAAAAATTAACGTTAATATAAACCAAAGTAATAATATTTTCGTACATAAATCATTTATAAACTAAACAATAAAATATTTCTTTAACCCTTATTTAGCGGTTTTACACCGTGCGGCCCAGCGGGCATAATCCCGAAATATTCCCTCACTTTCACTCGCCCTAGCGCCGTTAATATGGCTCCAATGCGAACGAAATGATCAGTTTTGGAAAGAGCATCTCTTCGTATCCCCATATAAGTCAATTATGGATGTTATGAGCGAGTGTGGAGGGTGGGAAGATGTGAGGAAGAGGAGGTACTTTTTGGTCTATTTCCCGGGCACGTTTGGATGCGTTCGCTTTGCCCTGACTTCGGCCTCCCGCGCTCTCTCTCTGGCTCGCTCGCTTTCCCTCTATAGCGCACTCTGTCTCTCTCTCTCTCCCTCATCCGTATATGTAATTCTCATTATTATTTTCTCTAATCTCTCTCACTCCTCCCGTCTGTCTCTCTCTCTCTCTCTCTCTGGCTCGCTCGCTTTCCCTCTCTAGCTCGCTCTGTCTCTTTCTCTCTTCCTCATCCGTATATGTAATTCTCATTATTATTTTCTCTAACTAATCCCTCTATTTCATTTATTTGCTTGTAATATTTCTGTATTATTATATCTTTTTCACTCTCTTTCTTCAGTTCACTTTCTGTATTCTCTCTCTTTCTCTCTCTCTCTCTCTTCCTCATCCGTATATGTAATTCTCATTATTATTTTCTCTAATCCCTCTTTCTTTATTTGCTTGTAATATTTCTGTATTATTATATATTTTTCACACTTTCTTCAGTTCAGTTTCTGCATTCTCTCTCTCTCTCTCTCTCTCTCTCTCTCTCTGTTTCGCTTGCTTTGCAGGAATTTTGTTTTTGTTTTATATATAATAATTATCATTTCAACACATTTCCAAATCACCCTATGGAGTAGTGTTGACGTCTAATTTTTTTTTTTGTGGTGTTCCCAGGAGGTGTAATCCACATGTAATTGAGGTAGGCAAAAGGCAGTTATGTGATTGAGATAGGTAAAAGGCAGTTATGTGATTGAGGTATGAAGACATGAATGTAGTGTTCCAGTGGACCAGGGAAAACAACATGCAATTCAATGAGGAAAAATTCCAATTAATACGGTACGGAGATAATAATGGTGTTAAAGAAATTACAAATTACTTAACAGAATCTAACCACATAATAGAATGGAAAGACAGTGTGAAAGACCTTGGGGTATTAATGTCTGAAAATATGGGTTTCAAAGTACATAACCAGGTCAAAGTGGCGGCTGCGAAACGTCTAACGGGTTGGATTCTGCGTACTTTTAAAACACGCGGTGAATTGCCTATGATAACGCTCTTCAAATCTCTAGTGCTACCGCGGCTTGAATACTGTAGCGTATTAACATCCCCATACAAAGCAGGTGAAATAAATGACGTAGAGAGTGTACAAAGAAATTTCACTTCGCATATAAGTTCGATAAAAACATCTACACTATTGGGAGCGTTTAAGAGCACTGAATCTGTACTCACTGGAACGTAGAAGAGAACGTTACCTAATAATATACACGTGGAAAATCGCAGAGGGTTTAGTACCAAACCTACATACTCCGATAGTCATGAAATTCAGTGATAGGAGAGGCTGGGAATGCGAAATCCCCCGGATGAATAACAGGGGTGCTATGGGCTCACTACGAGAGGGCTGGATATCACACAGAGGCCCACGTCTCTTCAACAAACTCCCACGGCGAGTAAGAGACATGAGGGACATCTCGTTAGACAACTTCAAGAGAGCCCTAGATGTCGAACTGCAAAAAGTGCCAGACGAGCCCATCATCGCAAGGGAGCGAGCTGTCGCTTCAAACAGTCTACTGCACCAAATCACCACCCATAACGAGGGGCGTCGCGCTCCTTGGTGCCGCTAGAAGAGCGGCGAACACATCAAAAGGTATCAAAAGGGAAGGTAAAGGTAGGGAAAAGGCAGAACTGCCTATAGCAAGTGTATGAATGTGATTGAGGTAGACAAAAGGCAGAACTGCCTATAGCGAGTGTATGAATGTGATTGAGGTAGACAAAAGGCAGAACTGCCTATAGCGAGTGTATGAATGTATGTATGAGGTGAACCAAGAACCAGATGGATGGATGAGATTCGAAACTTATGGATGTAATGGGTGATGTTGCTGATGATGATGAATGCACTTGTATTTGGGTAGTGTGCTATTCCACCATATGAATGATTGAATGACATGAATTCATGAGGTACTTTGAAATAGATGAATGAATGATTGAATGAAGTTATGAATGACATGAATTCATGAGGTACTTTGAAATAGATGAATGAATGATTGAATGAAGTTATGAATGATTGGCAAGAAGGGAGGAGGTTAGAAGTGTTCCAGTGTGTGGTACTCGGTGTAGCAAGGAATAGGACAGAGTCCCACATCACACCGACTACACTTGGACGCGACTTCCCTCCTATGTCGGGGCCTCCTTGTCGTGTGACTGCAGACGTGGCACACCTTCTTTCCGGCCACCCGGCCAGCAGCAAGTTGGTTAGGGTTGGGAGTTACAGTCACAAGCCTGTGGGTCAAGAGGTAGTCCCGGCACTCAAGGCGGCTGGGCAAATCCACGATCGCCCTCGGAACTGGTGCCGCACGTGTGGTTCCGTGCTTACAGAGGATGGCCTCTATGATGTCCTTGAAAAACAGCCTTACAGAGGTCTTCTTTCCTGTGTGCGTCATCCACAGGTTGGATGCGTTGAGGACAGTGACATCAAGAAGATGGAGTACGACCTTCTTCTACCATTTACAGGTCTTCCTCAGGCAGTCAACAGCAGTGATCTGCATATCACTTTTGTCCACCAACCCATGTTCACATTATACTCCAGGGCA
Organism: Paralithodes platypus; assembly: GCA_032716605.1. Lineage (NCBI taxonomy): Eukaryota > Metazoa > Arthropoda > Malacostraca > Decapoda > Lithodidae > Paralithodes > Paralithodes platypus. The sequence goes on from CM064512.1 coordinate 27,308,501, forward strand.
GCGTCAGGTTTGGAGATAACAACTACAGTCCTGTTGCCTGTGTCCTGCAGGTATCTCCTCTTCCCGCTATCTAGCAAAAAAAAAAAAAAAAAAAAAAAAAAAAAAATGACCGAAATCGCCGATATATAATAATTTACTTATCAGTACTTACTATATCCTATAAACAATAGTAGGTAGCCAACTTACCATAATACCGATACACCAAACCGATCCGCATGCGGTTTTGTTTATCACCTGTTTACTAAAGTGCCACCATTATCGATTTTCTTCGAGCCGATTCGAGCGGGAGGGTTACCAATTGAAGTTAAATTCGCTAGCATATATTGTTAGATGTAAGACATGATAAATACCACTAGAAATATGAATTGGCAAAATCCATATAATATCACTTCGAAATTGTTCTGAAATTTCAAAACAAAACCGCTAGTGTAAGTCATTGCTGCTAGATCGAAGTAAAGTTCTCTAGATCTAGCGGAAGTCGCTATACGTATTGGCAGTACTGCACACTTCATTCATTCATTAATTTTCTATTGAGCTCGTCCTGGAATCTTTACGACTCTGAATCTTACGATTCTATACAGGACTGTCCATTTGTATCGGCACTAGCTCAGAGAAGAGTGTTGAGAGGGGAGAAGGGGTGTTGGAGAGAAAGGAAGCTGTTGGAGTGGCTTTGTTATGTGTGTTTAGTCTGTATACGTCGTCAGGATGTCCCCCTGACTGGGTGCGAGCATGTGAAACATACTAGGACGTACTACCACAACCACTAAATGTCCGCCGTGGCAGGGATTCGATCCCGGGTCTTGCAGATTCACACGTGAGTGTGCTCACCACTGGACCACCACGGCTCCTGCCGACGGCACACTGCCGACGGCGATACGTTGTTGACATTGTTGTTGATGTTCCAGTGGAGGGATGAACAAAATATTTTCCTTGTCCAATAATAGCTATTTCATAGTCCCACAGGACTTATTTTGATATATTTATGACCCCTGGTATGAAGGTATGTTGCCAATATAATAATAGAGACAAATAAATAGTTAAAAGGACTAATAACCTAATAATAATGACAAATAAATAATTTACTCTGTGTAACCGAATACTCCCTGTGACCGAACTGGCCATGGCCCATATAGTTCGATTATGGGAGTGATCACTTGTAATGCCAAGCACAAATATTCAATCTGTCGTTGTTTGTATTACCGTAAGAAATTTACTGAACGCCTGAAAATAATATGCTATAAAATGCTTGCAATCAAACTTTCAAGCAATTACAAGGTCACATACAATTATAAAAAGGTATAGTGTAGACCACAATCTTCGCCAAGCTTCGTTGTTGCAGTATTATCGTGAGAAATGTACCGTACACCCTGGTTTTGTGAGAAATTTACCGAACTCCTGCAAATAATACGCTATAAAATGCTTGCAATCAAACTTTCAAGCAATTACAAGGTCACATGCAATTATAAAGGGTATATTGTAGACCACAATCATCGCCAAGCTTCGTTGTTGCTTGTATTATCGTGAGAAATTTACCGAACGCCTGCAAATAATACGCTATAAAATGCTTGCAATCAAACTCTCAAGCAATTTCAAGGTCACATGCAATTATAAATGTATAGGTAGACCCAGAGAGGAAGAGACAGAGAGAGAGAGAGAGAGAGAGAGTGTCGTGATAATATATATCAATTTTACATAGACAATGACCGCTCGCCAGGGCCGCCGTGGACCTACTGAGCTTTACTCCACTTATATTCACCCTCCCTCCCTCGCCACACAGGGAATTATATAAGGAAATTACCGTATTTTAGGGTTTTTGCACTCGTGTTGCACGATTGTTGCAAGACAACCAGTGATCGTAGAAGGATGGTTTGGGTGTCATTGGAAAGCTCAATTTACGCCCTTTCATGAATACATACTTGTATTACGCTCTGGGTCTTGTTTATGCATGAAGAAAAGCACGGAAATAACCCCATTTAGGGTAAAAAAAAAAACGCTGGGCGCACAGTGAAATATACTCCACCACCCGCTCGTAAGGTGATAAAATGCTTGCAATCTAACTTTCAAGCAATTATAAAATGTAAATTGTACTTACCAACACCCTCACCAGTATGTTCTTCGTCAGGAACGTCTCCATTTTGCTCAACGGTCTGTGCAACATCAACCACAACATTTGCGACACGCAAATTATGCTTGGGGTGAAAGCCTATGATCGGCATATTTTCGTCTTCCGAGTCATCCACACTATCAAAACTCTCACCCAGACCTTCCATGGTTTCATTCAACAGCCTATTAGAAAGTTCTGAAGAGTTCAGCATGATATCTAGTTCCTGGGCGGTGAGCCGGGCGTGATGAGTGGGCCGTGATGAGTGATGAGCCGGGCATGATGAGTAGGGTGGCGCGACTCATTAGGGGCCACCGAATCGGACACGGGCAAATCTTGACCTTCCATTAAGGCTGTTTGAGGGTTACTGAGTTATGGTCACGCAGTGGGGATGTGTGGGTGGGACCTTGTAGTACACCGCCTGACCACCAAGTTTCGCTTTCCACCTAAATTAGGGCGGGAATACGCCCACGGACTTTAGTCCGACCCCGTTATTTAGTCCAATTTTCTCGTTTCGGACTTAAGTCCGACCCCGATCTTTAAGGGTTAACAAATAAAATCAAACATTGTTTGACGACAGTCAACTAGGGCCGTGAGCCCTGTGTGGTCTCAAATTTACCCCGCGGCATGTTGTCTTATCGGAATTTAATTTGACACCATCCTCTCCTTCACAGTACCCAGAATGTAGCTATGCAGTGAATGAACGAATATGAACGAAAAGGGAGAACGGTTATATAATATTTGTGAATGTATTTCGTGAATACAAAGTCACAATTTTGACTGTGTCAAGTGTAATTTATCAATCATTGTGAAATTATAATAGAACATTAATAATTATACGTATGGGTAAAATGACAAACACGATTACGAACTACATAACCTATTTCTTCGCCTATACACTTGCCAGTAGAACAACACCCTTGCCCAAATATTAACAGTTGTCAGGCCTGTAGGCGATGACCGCGAGATTAGGATGAACACTCCCACACTTGAGGAAACCAGAAACCTACATATAACGGAATATGTATGTCTATATATATATATATATACTATATATATACATACTGTATATATATTCCGTTATATGTTTGTTTATGCTTTTCTCATCTGTGGCAGTTCCTGTTAATCTCGCGGTCATTGCCTACAGGCACGACCACTGATAATATATGGGCAAGGGTGTGTTCTACTGACGTTACAAATGAAAATATATATATATATATATATATATATATATATATACGTATATATATATATATATAAGTTTCTAATCTCTCAGTGGGGTTCGAACCGCCGACCGTCAGGACGATAGCCGACGCTTTAATCAACTACACCACGAGCGGACTGTTGTTTATATATGGGTGTGAAATTGGAGTGACCATAGATAGTGTTATCGGACGTGTCGCGGCGTCAACAACATGATTTCTGAACCTACATTCGGCCTACATTCACTCACAGGCGACCAATTTCGCCAATTTTTCGCGTTGCATTAGCTGATATTCTTAGAAAAACTAACTGCAATCGCACATTCGACACAGAGTACTCGCCCTAATCGACCATATTCGCCTACAAGCAGCGTTGCCAATAATGGAAAATAGCCATATTCGGTCCAAAGGTCGCCGGTAATCCACCAACAATCGCCATGTTCGCCAATTATTCGCTCTTAATTCTCACAACATTCGTTCTTTTCGCCCACCATTCTCAACATTCGCACACATTTGACGGTACTGGCGATTAGGGAGACAAGGGTGCGAATTGTGAGAATGTAGTGAGACCAATGGCGAAGGATGTGAGGCAAAGGGCGAATGTCGCACAACATTCGCCCACATGTTGAATTCGCAACCGTTTTTTGGGTATGCTCAAAATCTACGGCGAATCTGGGGGGATATGGGCTCACATGGGCGACTCAGGGCGACCATTCTGCGATTTTGGCGTCAATGGGAGAATGTTCGATCGAATATGGAGATTTTTGGAACATAGACAAAAAAATCCTGTCGCCCTATGTCGCTGGGCGTTCGTGGGATACCCCCTTTGAGGGAGGGGGGTTGGGGAGGTGTGTCTGACGCTACCAAAATGCGATTTCACAGGACTTGTGCGGCAAACTGTACGTATGTATGTATGTATGTATATACTCGGGCTCATACCCCATTCCTGGGGGTTGCCGACTCGAGACCGAGCTCGAAAAGAAACCATTAAAATTCCAGTTCTTAGGGTCCGGGACCACTTTTGCATTCCCTCGCCCCTTTCTCTGTCTTGTTGAGTAGGACAATTTTACGTTAATGCAATACATTTGCAGTTTTGTCATAAACCTGTCGTCACATCGTAACTTATGACTAGATCACTCCACAGTTTGTCTACTAGTTCACTATTTACTAGATGATATTTGACCCCTGGATTATGTAATAAGTTGGTAGAGCCTTTTAACTGTGCCGAGGGTACGCCATAGAATTGTATTCAAAATCTGAGGTTTGAATAGCATCGGATTTTTTTGTTACGTTATTTTGTTATTTCTTGCCTGAATTTAGATTTTCGGAAATCGGTCATTTAACTTGCTCATTGTTGCTATGGAGAGTTTAACACATGTAGTCCATGAGCCAAGACCCGAATTTTGGGATATCGGTACCACCCGGGGTGACTAATTCTCTTAGGTGTTTTTAGCTTGCTACATGTCTCTAGTTTATGTTTTGATATGATAGCCCTTGCACATTGGTAGCTTAATGGTCGTTATCACTTCTTGAATAGACATACCCTACCGAAAATTCCGAATTTTTTTAAAATGTCAAATTTGGGGACAGGAATGCCTAAATGTCAACAAAATGCATATAGTAATTGTCACATTTAATACAAGTCCTGTAAATACACACTAAGCATGCCATGGGCTTGTACATACTATTATGGCAAATTACTACTCCTAAATATCATCTACGTCAGACTCGGAATCTGACTGTTGTGCCACCGGCTCTTCTTCAATAGCCTTGTTCTGACATGTCTGTAACCTGCACATGTCCGTGCATTTTAGACCATTGCTGAGGCAAGTACACTTAGGGAGTTCGCATGACCGCACACACTTGCAAGACAGTAGCTGCATAACAGCATCTGGTGCTGGTGAGCCTCGCATCCAGTTGACGGCAAGCTTACCGTCCTCATCTGTCATCCAACCGCAGTCTGTTGGGTTCGCAACAAATGGCTGGCTCTGAAGACTTCTCCTCCAGATCGCAGCCTGGTAGTTTGCACGCAGTGCATGCATGAAGAGGCAGTCCTCACAAGGAGGGAGTTGACTTGACTCTACCTCTCCACGTCTTGCACAGAACAGCTCATACCGAAGCTTGTTTACCTTAGTTGTGTGGGTAGATGGTAGGTACATGTGGCAGGTGATTTCCTGTAGCTTCTCAAAGAGTTCAGGAGACACTTCCCATGAGCGTCCAAGTTCGTGAAAAGCATGCTGGTATGTCTTGTCCATCTTCACCTGCTTGAGTGTCGTCATCTTCCCTCGGCCAGCGAATGCACTGACGGTATCACAGCCTGTAAAGGCATGCATACCAATCAATGAATCACACACGCTGCCTCCCAGTGTGCGGCTCAGTGTGGTGATATCCAGGAATCTTGTCCGGTTCTTCGTCCCGCACTTCTGGAACAGATGGGATGGGATCTTGTGGCACATGCCAAGACACAACACCATGACGTCTGTATCTTCTGCAGTGATGATGACAGACTTGTTCCCAGATTCTGCTGCATGAAGTGCATGGAGAAGAAGGCGTGTGTCTGCTTCTTCTTGAGTTGACTTAAGCTCAGGAGCCTCTTCCCACTGCTCTTTGGGGATCTTGAAGCAGCGCTGCTCACATGTGACATACAGCTCCTTGTCCTTGAGCTTCTCCCTGTGCTGTGGTGCCTTCCATTCTTCTACCAAGAACTTGATAAGACTTGCCTTGTTGGAGGAACTACCGAGTAACTTTCTCCACTGCTGGATGTTGTGCCCAGGTTGAATGTTCTTGAAATGAATTCCTGTGCCTGCACTTCTTTTGGCTCGTTCTGCATCCTTGATGGATGTCTCCTTGTAGATATCAAACACAACATCAATGCGCCTGCTCTTAGCACCTTCATGAACAGCGTGACTCAGTGCTGTACCTGCAAGCTGTGAAAAAGTTTTGTCGTTTCCCTTCAGTTTGTGGACCAGGCTCATCCCATCAATTATGGTAGCAGAGGGCTCGGGTATCACTTCTGCAGGAGAAACATTCCTCTCTAACTCCTTTGCGAGGGCAGCCTTGTTGGTCTTGCGGAGAGACCCATCACCGCTGGCAAGTGCCCAAGGCAAAGGCCCCAGGGGATGAGCCAAGACATCACTCATTTTGAGCTTTCTGTTCTCGGCAACAAGGATCATCTGGCCAAATAGGTTCCTGTCAGCCTTTAAGATAACCTCCTTGGCATGGTCTTGTGAGCGTGGCTTCATTCTGATGTTAGTGAACGTTCTCAGTTTCGTCTTCGTCATCGTGTCATGAAACTGTATAGTTGGCGTATCGATCTCCAGGCGCTCTTCCTTGAAGGCTTGATATGCATCCTCTCCTATTCTGTAGGCCCCTAGAAGGTCTTTGACAACTTCTGGTGGTGCCATAGTCGCAGTTGACAAACTGACAAGATCTTCTTGCTCTGCGTTGAAGGGGTTCAACCAGCTGGTCTCCATCAGTTGAACTAAAGATTGGACATCGGCCTCATCTCTTCTAATCCTGGGCATCTGTAGGTCTGGGTGGCTGAAGTCAGTATACTTTTGGCCTACTACCATAGTCCTGAGCTGCCTTAAGTACCTGCTGCGATACTCCGATGTCAGGTAGTACCTGGCGACAGCTCCGCCTTTCAGGCTGAAGCCTTTTGTGCCCCCTGGTGTCTGGGTGTCTTTGTTGATCGTCTCTTCGATTGTCTGGTCCACAGGGATCCGTCCAAAGGGATTCTTGCTACCGATCTGGACCGAAAAGCCACCTTGCATGAAGTGTTCATGGACCTCTGGGTGTTCAATGGGCAGTCGAGACATCAAGGCATAGTAGTATGTTAGGAACCGGGCATAGTTCACTTTGTCATAGGCAAAACACCACGGTATCATCTGTCGGATTGCTCCTAGGTGGATCATCCAGTTGCCTTCTCTGGAGGCTCGAATTAAGTCCAGCATGATCTCAACCATGTCCAGGTATGACATCCAGAATGCTGAGAGGTTGTGTTCATCTCTGAGGGTCTCAAGATAAACTTGGAAAAGCTTCATGATATGTGTGCATGATTCACTCTCCATCAGCTCTTGAAAGAGTCCCTGAGACACATTGCTGTGAAAGCTGTTGATGTCCTTCAGTGTTTCATCTAGATGGTGTATGTCCCTTGAATGGTTTTCTTCTAGCCATGAAAGGAAGCCTTTCCATGCAAGCCTCATCAGTGCTTCATACACGAGCTTGTGTAGTCTCACTGCTCTGTTGTACCTCTTGCCGTTCATCACTCCTGACACTGATCCTTCTGCGATGATACCTGATTCCACACACAGATCTCTAAGACCTGCATCTTGAAACCTCTTTCCTATGGTGGAGATGAGATTACAGATTGTGTGGAAGACGCCCATCCTGATGATAATGTTCTTGAACTTCTCTTGTTTCCAGATAACTTCGGCAGCTTTGGCATAGAGTGCTTGTTAAACACGCACACAATCTTGTTAAGCTGTAAGGACTGCATGATAGCATGCGTTTGTTCCAAGATTTCATTAACGGTGGACATTTCTGTTGCGGGAGCATTGATAGTGGGCAGGTAGCTTACAGTGTCCTGAACCACTGCAATGTCTCTGCGCATTTTGATGTTGAACCCAGTCCAACTGCTGATGGACTGGTCCTCATGGTCTGACATTCGAGTAAGAAGCCAGATATGGTTCTTTGTCTTTGAATCCTGGACTTCCTTGGTAGTGTCGACATACGCAGTCTCAATCCTAGGTGGCCCTGCCCGCCGCCCAACATTGTATATTGGCAGCATTGATGATGTCTGAGTGATGCTTCTTATCTTGGACTTGGTAATCTCTGGCAGGACTTTCTCTGGCACAGAGCCTGCAACCTTGGACTGGACAGCAATGCCATTGACTCTATGAGAAGTACCTGCTCCACTTAGGGTCTCTTTAAGTCGGTCAATGTTATCCCAGGCCAGGGTTGTGAACACACCAGGGTAGATGTTTGCTGGCAGTGGAATGTCATCCTTTGAGCATTCCAGCTTCTGGATACAAAGGGCTGTATCGATCTCCTCAAACATTGAGTAAGACACACAGTGACCAAGACGATTCAGAGTTCGGATCAGTTCTGTGTTTCCTGTCAAAGACTTTACAGCATTGGTCAGCAGTACGTGCTTGGGTGGTTTTGTCTTGCCACTGGTAACAGCAAAGACCAAGTCACTGCCAAAGGAAGTGGCAAGACGTTGAGCTCTTTCAGAGGGAGTTTCACACTCACACTCTCCTGTCAGCAGGGTGTGCAGGAATTGAGTGACTGCTGCAGGAATGACATTCTGATCTGTATCGGGAGGCCATGGCTGACTCACATCTTGTTTATTGATCTCATTCCTCAGCTGCATTCCTGCTTTGGTTAAGACATCTTCAGAGTTAGCTGCTCTTGCTTCTTGCAGGTCTTTTGCCATTTTGTGTGCTTGCCGGGCAAGGTCGTCCATTGAGAGGCTGCGTGGATAGATTAGAAGCTTTCCTTTCTCATCTGGGACAAAGCGTAGTGATTCTCCAAACTCGGTTTCAATCTTTCGGCGAACATGTTTCTTTGTCGCTGGTTTCAGTTGGATAATACCACGGGACATCATGGATCTCTCAAGCCTAGATGTGAGGTTTGTCATAGGCAGTACCTCTGGGTTGGGGAATAATTTGGTCCTTATATACAAGCAGAGTTCCTCGAGGGCTTCTGTCTCAACCTCTTCGTAGCGTGCTTCCTCGCTTTCTTCCTGATTTTCACCTGCACCCGACCTGGCGGCCGCTGGGAAATCATCTTTTGTGAAGAGTTTGTAGCACGACTTGTGGTAGTGACCCTCTGCAGCAACAAGGTCTCTGCTAACTAAACCAAGGATTCTCTGGTTGAGTTTCCTTATTGCTGCTCTGCGAATCTTCTCATCTGCTCGTAGCTCAACACACTGTATGAGTGGCTCCCTTGTCTTTGTTGTTTTTATGTACTTGCTTGACTTCTCGCAGAAGATACATACTTTGGCATACACCCTGCTAGTACTAGGGGCATCCCTTGATGCCCTCCTCCTGGGGTCGACGCTTGCTGATTCTATCTTGACACCCTTGGCAAGGATAGAATCCAGTGACTTCTTCATTGTAAAGAGACTACGACATTTACGGTGATAATGTATGTGTGGTATTCCTCCTTCTTCAAGGCCCTTGGCTGCTTCCAGGACTGGATCATGCTGCCTGATTTCTGCAGCCCTGAGCAATGTGTTCCAGGAGTCCAAATCCTGTGGTGACACCAGAGCATCGCTGTCATCATCAGAGCAGTGGATGATACAGTCGATCCGTGCTCTCTTCCTCGCAGGTGGTTCCATCCTGCCGTCAAACAGTCGACACACACCTGCAAAAAATATCACCATTAAACCATGAACAAACAAACACATTACATGGAAACCACTCTACATATGTTTGCTCCTTCCAATAATAAATTATCCCCAAAATATAACAAAAAATCCCCAAATATGAAATAAACCCCTAAATATGGAGAAACTTGAAATACACATCGGAATAATTCTTGTAGAGAATCAAATAAGCTACAAGAGCTGTTAGAATATATTTTTCAATGTTCCCCATATTTAAGGATTTATTCTAGATTTAGAGGAAAATACCCAAAATATAGAGTATATTCCGAAATATGAGGAAATTTGAAAAATACCTAGGAACAACTCTGGTAGAGAATATAATTCTACATAGGTGTTCAAAGTTTCGCGATGATTGTGTGATGGATTTTAAAGAAAATGAGGAAAACGCCGAGCGTCACGCTAAAAATCTTTATTTTTGGGTAGCGCCCCTATTGCATCAAAAAAATTAGACTAAGCTACCAGTGCGAGAAGGCTATCATATCTTAATGTACTTACAGTCACTCTATAAACATTTTAGTACCATTCGTGTTTAGTCACCCCAGGTGGTACCGATATCTGGCCTGGCTCATGGACTAATATAGATCTTGGGTAAAGTCAGCTTTGGGGACCGAGCAGGGCTGGGTTGGCCTAGATTTATATACATATAGATCTTGGGTAAAGTCTGCTCTGGGGACCGAGCAGGGCTGGGTTGGCCTAGATCTACATACATATAGATCTTGGGTAAAGTCAGCTGTGGGGAACGAGCAGGGCTGAGTTGCCCTAGATCTCTATACATATGCTGTAGATCTTGGGTAAAGTCAGCTCTGGGGACCGAGCAGGGCTGGGTTGGCCTAGATCTACATACATATAGATCTTGGTTAAAGTCAGCTCTGGGGACCGAGCAGGGCTGGGTTGGCCTAGATCAATATATATATAGATCTTGGGTAAAGTCAGCTCTGGGGACCGAGCAGGGCTGGGTTGGCCTAGATCTATATACATATAGATCTTGGGTAAAGTCAGCTCTGGGGACCGAGCAGGGCTTGGTTGGCCTAGATCTATATACATATAGATCTTGGGTAAAGTCAGCTCTGGGGACCGAGCAGGGCTGGGTTGGCCTAGATCTATATACATATAGATCTTGGGTAAAGTCAGCTCTGGGGACCGAGCAGGGCTGGGTTGGCCAAGGTCTATATACATATAGATCTTTGGTAAAGTCAGCTCTGGGGACCGAGCAGGGCTGGGTTGGCCTAGACCTATATACATATAGATCTTGGATAAAGTCAGCTCTGGGGACCGAGCAGGGCTGGGTTGGCCTAGACCTAAATACATAATAGATCTTGGGTAAAGTCAGCGCTGGGGACCGAGCAGGGCTGGGCTGGCCTAGATCTATATACATATAGATCTTGGGTAAAGTCAGCGCTGGGGACCGAGCAGGGCTGGGTTGGCCTAGATCTATATACATATAGATCTTGGGTAAAGTCAGCGCTGGGGACCGAGCAGGGCTGGGTTGGCCTAGATCTACATACATATAGATCTTGGGTAAAGTCAGCTCTGGGGACCGAGCAGGGCTGGGTTGGCCTAGATCTATATACATATAGATCTTGGGTAAAGTCAGCTTTGGGGACTGAGCAGGGCTGGGTTGGCTTAGATCTATATACATATAGATCTTGGGTAAAGTCAGCTCTGGGGACCGAGCAGGGCTGGGTTGGCCTAGATCTATATACATATAGATCTTGGGTAAAGTCAGCTCTGGGGACCGAGCAGGGCTCTGCTGGCCTAGATCTATATACATATAGATCTTGGGTAAAGTCAGCTCTGGGGACCGAGCAGGGATGGGTTGGCCTAGATCTACATACATATAGATCTTGGGAAAAGTCATCTCTGGGGACCGAGCAGGGCTGGGTTGGCCTAGATCTACATACATATAGATCTTAGGTAAAGTCAGCTCTGGGGACCGAGCAGGGCTGGGTTGGCCTAGATCTACATACATATAGATCTTGGGTAAAGTCAGCTCTGGGGACCGAGCAGGGCTGGGTTGGCCTAGATCTATATACATATAGACCTTGGGTAAAGTCAGCTCTGGGGACCGAGCAGGGCTGGGTTGGCCTAGATCTAGATACATATAGATCTTGGGTAAAGTCAGCTCTGGGGACCGAGCAGGGCTGGGTTGGCCTAGATCTTTATACATTTAGATCTTGGGTAAAGTCAGCTCTGTGGACCGAGCAGGGCTGGGTTGGCCTAGATCTATATACATATAGATCTTGGGTAAAGTCAGCGCTGGGGACCGAGCAGGGCTGGGTTGGCCTAGATCTATATACATGTAGATCTTGGGTAAAGTCAGCTCTGGGGACCGAGCAGGGTTGGGTTGGCCTAGATCTATATACATATATATCTTGGGTAAAGTCAGCTCTGGGGACCGAGCAGGGCTGGGTTGGCCTAGATCTATATACATATAGATCTTGGGTAAATTCAGCTCTGGGGACCGAGCAGGGCTGGGTTGGCCTAGATCTACATACATATAGATCTTGGGTAAAGTTAGCTCTGGGGACCGAGCATGGCTGGGTTGGCCTAGATCTACATACATATAGATATTGGGTAAAGTCAGATCTGGGGACCGAGCAGGGCTGGGTTGGCCTAGATCTACATACATATAGATCTTGGGTAAAGTCAGCTCTGGGGACCGAGCAGGGCTGGGTTTGCCTAGATCTACATACCTATAGATCTTGGGTAAAGTCAGCTCTGGGGACCGAGCAGGGCTTGGTTGGCCTAGATCTACATACATATAGATCTTGGGTAAAGTCAGCTCTGGGGACCGAGCAGGGCTGGGTTGGCCTAGATCTACAAACATATAGATCTTGGGTAAAGTCAGCTCTGGGGACCGAGCAGGGCTGGGTTGGCCTAGATCTACTGTATATACATATAGATCTTGGGTAAAGTCAGCTCTGGGGACCGAGCAGTGTGGTATTCCTCCTTCTTCAAGGCCCTTGGCTGCTTCCAGGACTGGATCATGCTGCCTGATTTCTGCAGCCCTGAGCAATGTGTTCCAGGAGTCCAAATCCTGTGGTGACACCAGAGCATCGCTGTCATCATCAGAGCAGTGGATGATACAGTCGATCCGTGCTCTCTTCCTCGCAGGTGGTTCCATCCTGCCGTCAAACAGTCGACACACACCTGCAAAAAATATCACCATTAAACCATGAACAAACAAACACATTACATGGAAACCACTCTACATATGTTTGCTCCTTCCAATAATAAATTATCCCCAAAATATAACAAAAAATCCCCAAATATGAAATAAACCCCTAAATATGGAGAAACTTGAAATACACATCGGAATAATTCTTGTAGAGAATCAAATAAGCTACAAGAGCTGTTGGAATATATTTTTCAATGTTCCCCATATTTAAGGATTTATTCTAGATTTAGAGGAAAATACCCAAAATATAGAGTATATTCCGAAATATGAGAAAATTTGAAAAATACCTAGGAACAACTCTGGTAGAGAATATAATTCTACATAGGTGTTCAAAGTTTCGCGATGATTGTGTGATGGATTTTAAAGAAAATGAGGAAAACGCCGAGCGTCACGCTAAAAATCTTTATTTTTGGGTAGCGCCCCTATTGCATCAAAAAAATTAGACTAAGCTACCAGTGCGAGAAGGCTATCATATCTTAATGTACTTACAGTCACTCTATAAACATTTTAGTACCATTCGTGTTTAGTCACCCCAGGTGGTACCGATATCTGGCCTGGCTCATGGACTAATGTGTTGACTATCTGTTGTTGTGCTGGATTAAGTCGTTGGTCTCGGAAGCATTGGAAACATTTGTGTTTGAATTAAAAATAGATAGGTTCAATTATTCAATAACTTTAACCAGTTATTTTTATCATTAACTTCATGTTCGCATTAATTCAGAGAATATTATGGTCGGGGCGGTTCCCGGACAACTCTACCATTAGACTATTTCAGTCAGTAGATTTCAAACAATGTCAACCAAGGTTTCAATGGCCAACTGAACTAGTCCTAATTAACCTAACCTACTGTAACTTTCCTTAACCTTCTGGTTGAGATCGCACTGGTTGAGATCTATTAAGTATGGTTTTCCAGACACATTCTTCTAGGCGAAAAGCATAGTATTATAAGATGTTGATTTTGTATTTAGTTTTAATAGGAAGGTAGACTATCACAACTGCAGAAAATTTGGCCAGAACAAAAAAAAACATACACATTAGCAGAAACATTTGCTAGAAGGGGAGGCTGAAGTCTTGACCCCCAAGTCAGCCTGTATAAGAGATAATGTTTCTGGCATTATACCATCTTATTACATATGGTAATATTAAGACTCGCTGAAAAAATCAGATCTCTATGTGCGCGCGCGCGAGCGCAAAATATCATAACATTTCATAAAATGTCATTGCACTTTCGTAAAATCATCTAGTCACTCAAAATGTTTCAAATTTCCCTCAATTTTTGCATGACATAGAGTACAAGCATCCCCTACACCGTGCCATTTAAATTAACCCCTATTGAATAATAGAAGGTGCTGAAAAAAATATATTACATTATTATGTTTGGGTTACAGCTGATTTGACTCCAAAAAGGTCAAAACTCGGACATTTTCGGCAAATCGGCATTTATTTAAACGAACAGGCGTTGCTATGTACCCCTATGTACTCTATTTAGAAGGGGAATGCATTTGAGCAATAGATAAAAATATAGATGGACTCATAAGTGCAAAAAAATTATACCAAACCACACAAATTCTTAGATTTTCGTCACTCTAAATTATTTTTGGGGCAGAGAAAACCGTTTGTCCTCCTTAGCTTCCGTTTTCTATCATAGCGCGCACATAGAAGATCGAGAGTTATGGCAAACTAAACAAAATTTTCGTAAGGGGTTGCCCTCACTGATTTGTTTTACAAAATTGTTATCCCTATCCCTATCCCTCTCCCTATCCCTAGGGCCCCCAAGGGGGCCCTAGGGATATCATATGGGTGTGTATGCCCTCATATGATCATTTCTATTGCTTACAGCAGCCCTTTAGACTACAGACACCAAACAAAAATTTGTGTGGCTGAAATAAAAAATAAAAAATCGGGGGTCGAGGTCGAACCCCCGGCCCGGGGGGTTATGGATGCGATATGTTTTTTTGTTCCTTCCTATGCTATTCTCCTATGTTGAAAGAAGCATTATAGAACAAGAACACAATAATTAGAAATTTTGATGTCTGGGCTCAGAACAGGGTTCAGCCTCCCCTAATCTAAATCAAAGACATATTTGGGTACATACAGTATTTGTTCATCGAGTGCCTGTTGCTTAAAATGTTTTAATGACAGGAATAGGCCACACTCCAAGATGGCCATGACAAAACCGGCCACATGTCAAATGAGCTAACAAAAAGACAGTAACTAAATTTGACCTAATCAAACATTCAACGCGATCTTGGGACCACTGATTGAGATTGTAAAATGTGTTCCATTACATAATGATGATGCAGGTAAGAAATCATTGGAGCATTTTTGAACAATGGAGAGAAAGGACGATATTCACTAAGGGAGGGACATATAAATGAAAGTAGGGAGTGATGCAGGTAGGAATGGAAGAGGTGAGGGAAGCAATGAAACAACAGCAGGAACAGTGTGGAGGCAGGCAGTGCATGCGTGGGTGCCCGGGTGGCTTGGAAAAAAAACAACAACAACAACAACAACACGTGGATTACTTAGAACACTAATGTAAACACGCAACTACGAGAGAGAGAGAGATACTTACATATATTTACATAGATACACTGACCTTGCAGACCTTACGATCCCAGCGAGGTGGTCAGGACTTAATTCTAGCTAACCCGAGAATAAGGGACAGTGGAAAGAAAGGATAGCAAAGAAGAAGGCTCTCTGCAGAGAGAGAGAGAGAGAGAGAAAGAGATATAACAAAGAGCGTTGGGTACAATACACGAGAGCAAGGGACCTATTTGAACAATTGAATACATATTTAAAATATAAACACACCTTCCAGACTTTACTCGTTTTAAAAGTTGGATTTTCATCTGTTTAGTCCAGAAGTTTGTTTTAACATACCGAAGGTTAAACACAATTAGAAGTTTATGTATATATATATTTATCTATTTATTTTGCAGATACACTGTATATAGCTATATAATGGTTGACATTAAATAAATACGGATGTAGTCTGCTCCTGAACTCTTTGAATTTTTTCCTATGCAGAATAATCCAACGTCCTTCCAATTTGAACACAAATTTGTCGCCGACAAAAATTACGTAATCAATTACAAATAGATGGAACAAAGAATAGATGGCATTCAAAGTTCACATTATTTGATATCTACGAACCCCCTGGATGCTTGGCCTGAATTACTGTTGAACGCGAAGATTATGTAAATACTACATTCTGAAGATAAGATTTATAGGAATGGGGCACAGGTTATAGAGGTATATTGGACTAGTGTTGTTTTTTTCCGTCTGTAAGTGAATGTTCTATTCTATAAATATACATGTTGCCGAGGTAACTTTTTTATGCTATTATCGTAATATTAATAAGGTGCAACTCTGCTTCATATTATAATATATTGCCTAGGTTACTGTTTATGTTAAGTTATATACGCTGTCGAAGAGAGCAATCCAGCTAGCTCTCACAAACACCTCCTCCTCCTCTCCACTTCACTACACTAAACATGCACACCACACTTAATTCCTCCACACCAAAATATAAAAAAATTATTAATTTTAGCCAAACCTCGGAGTCCCCAGGGGGTGGGACCACAAATGCACCCACACCCGACCGACCATCCCCTGACGACCCCACAAAATTACCTGGACCTCGGCCTGTTACTCTTTCTATTAATTTCTGCAACATTCGCGGACTTTCCTCTAACTTTCACTCCGTTGAACACCATCTCTCCTCCTACAAACCTGATCTTCTCTTCCTCACCGAAACTCAGGTGTCTGTAGCAACATCCAGCAGCCCCTTCTCTGTATCCTCCTACTTTCTCTATCCTAGTTTCAAAGCCAAAGGCGGATGTTGTGCATATTCTCAATTTCACTCAATAAATGCTGGTGTTCCCCAGGGATCAGTTTTTGGCCCCAACTCTGTTTCTCATTCATATCAATGATCTCATATCTACCACTCATAATCCAATACATTCCTACGCAGATGACTCAACACTCCACAGTTCCTTCACATTTACCAATTCTTTCACCCAACCCGATCTTATAAATTCAAAAATAAACACTGCAATTTCTCTGAACCGGGACCTTTCTAGAATTAATGAATGGGGACAAGAGAATCTAGTTTCCTTTAATGCACAGAAAACCAAGTACATTCAATTTTCTAACCGACAGAATCTCACTGACTCCCATATATTTTTTAATGATGTAAATATTCCCACTTCCCCTAGTATTGACATTCTCGGTGTAACATTAACTACTAACTTGAGCTGGACACATTATGTTAGAAGCATTGCTAAGAATGCCTCTAAAAAACTGGGACTCCTGTACAGAGTTCGAGAATTCTTCACTGACGAGCAGTTGGCCGTAATATATAAAAGTCATGTGCGCTCTCAGATGGATTACTGTTCACCTCTGTGGGGTGGAAGTGGAGTGGTTGCATTGAGGCAGTTGGACAAAATTCAAAATAAAGCTATTAGATTAATCAATAACCCTGCAATCACACAGGACCTTCCTACATTAGCCATACGAAAAAACGTTGCATCCCTTGCATTATTCTACAGATATTTTCACAGCAATTGTTCCGAGGAACTTGCTTCAATTGTGCCGCCTCTCCACATCTTTCCCCGTAGAACTAGGGCAGCTGAGAGCGCCCATGAATTTACACTTTCTCCTCCACAATGCAGAACTTCTGCTTATCAGAATTCATTTATCCCCAGAGCTACTACTCTTTGGAATTCACTTCCCTCGAATTGCTTTCCACAAACTTACAATCAACAAATGTTTAAATCCAGTTGTTACAAACATTTTATGAATGGAGGATGCCTTTAGGCACATGGACCTTTTTGTTTTATCTGTGTTTTTCCTTCCTCCGTTCATTGTCTCTTAAAAAAAAAAAAAAAAAAATGTGCACAACAAACTCACTTGCTCTCGTGTTCCCGATTTCGACTCCCCTAACTCTACCAACTTTCCCAAATTCTTTGACTATCTAAACTCCACAGTGGAAGACATTCTATCCATTTCTCCTTTCTCAGAAATCTCCATCTTAGGAGATTTCAACGTTCACCAGCGCCAATGGCTCTCCTCTCACACTACTGACCCATCTGGTGAGCAAGCCTACGTCTTTTCTATCATAAATGACCTAGAGCAGTTAGTTCAGCAACCCACCCATATCCCGGATCGCATCGGAGATCGGCCCAACATTCTTGACTTGTTTCCAACTTCTAACCCTTCTTATACTGTCGATCTTTTCTCTCCTTTGGGCTCCTCCGACCATAAACTTATCTCTGTCACCTGTCCTATCTCTCCAGTACGGCCACCCGATCCTCCTAGCCGGCGGCGCTTGTGGCACTTTGGCGCTGCTGACTGGAAGGCTCTCCGGTAGTACTTCATTGATTTCCCATGGAATGATTTCTGCTTCCGTGGCTGGGGATCCTCGGAGAGTGCTGAACGCATTACCGAGGTAATCCTATCGGGCATGGAAGCATACATTCCATTCTCTTTCTCTCAGACTAATGCTAAAAAATCTTGGTTTACTCACGCCTGTTCTACTGCTGTCCGCAATAAGGAGGAAGCATTCAAACGGTACCGACGCCTTAAAACTCAAGACTCTCATTCTTCCTATGTTTCTGCCCGGATTCAAGCCAAATCTGTTCTTCGACTTGCCAAGCACTCTTTCATCAATAATAAATGCACTGAACTATCCAACTCTAGCTCTTCCCAAGCTTTCTGGCATCTAGCCAAAAACCTCTCCAACAATTTATCTTCCTCGTCTTTCCCTCCACTTTCCCACTCTGATGGCACAACCATCACTTCCTCCTCTGGCAAAGCTAAACTCTTCGCTCAAACTTTTGCTAGAAACTCCACCTTGGATGATTCCGGTGCTATTCCTCCCTCTCCACCCTCCTCTCTCTTACTTATGCCTAATATCCTAATCTCTTCTAAAGATGTACTTTCTACCCTCTCTTGGCTTAATACTAATAAGGCGTACGGTTCGGACGGTGTTCCTCCTGTTGTTCTCAAAAACTAGGCAAACTCTTTCGTCTCCGTCTATCCTCTAACGTCTTCCCTTCATGCTGGAAGTTTGCTCACATTCAACCTGTCCCAAAGAAGGGTGACCGCTCTCAACCCTCCAACTATCATCCAATTGCTCTCATCTCTTGTCTTTCTAAAGTTTTTGAAACTATTCTTGCTTCCAAATTTCTTAAGCATTTCTCTTTTCATAATCTGCTCTCAGATCGCCAGTATGGCTTCCTTAAGGGTCGCTCTACTGGTGATCTTCTTTCATATCTTACTAACTCTTGGTCGTCCTCCTTTTGGGACTTCGGTGAGACTTTTTCTATTGCACTAGACATATCGAAAGCCTTCGATAGAGTCTGAAACTATCTTTAATTTCTAAACTACCCTCCTTCGGTTTCTATCCCTCCATCTGTGCCTTTGTCTTTAATTTCCTTTCCGGACGTTCAATAGCCGCGGTTGTGGACGGTCATTGTTCACTTCCTCACCCTATAAACTCCGGTGTTCCTCAGGGCTCTGTCCTATCTCCTATTCCCTTTCTAATTTTTATAAATTATCTCCTCAACTGTACCTCAATTCCCATCCATTCATACACAGACGACTCAACCTTACACTACTCCATTAGTTTTTCAGAACGCCCCAGCCAGCAATCCCTCAACAACAAACGTAATGAAGCCATAGAACTCTTAAATTCTGATCTAAATAGTATCTCCAATTGGGGCAGAGTAAACCTTGTTACCTTTAATGCTTCCAAAACCCAATTTCTTCATCTATCTACCCATCAGGAACTCCCTGCGGACTATCCCTTATTCTTCAACAATACAAAAATCAATCCTTCATCTTCTCTCAATATTCTTGGTGTCTCTTTTTCTTCTGCTCTCCGTTGGAAGGACCATATTACCAGTCGTCTTGCTAAGGCAGCCTCCCAGAAGCTGGGTGTGCTCAACCGCCTTAGGGGGTTCTTTTCCCATCCACAGCTTCTTGCTCTGTATAGGGGCATAGTGCGTCCTTGTATTGAGTATTGTTCACATGTGAGGGGAGGTTCCTCTCACACCGCTCTCCTAGACAAAGTTGAAAGGAAGGCCTTTCGTATCATTAACTCCCGTCCACTCACCAACTCTCTGCAATCTCTCTCTCTCTGCCGCAATGTTGCATCTCTCTCGCTATTCTATCGCTACTATAATAATCAGTGTTCCTCAGAGCTTTCCCAGTGTATACCACCTCCTTTACGTAGGGCACGTGGTACCCGTCTTGCAACTCAATCCCACCCCTACTCTGTACAACTCTCCAACCCAAGAGTGAAACGTTACTCTCAAACTTTCTTCTACTCAACAGCTGAGCTCTGGAACTCTCTCCCAGAATCAGTCTTTCCCTCTTCCTATGACTTACATTGCTTCAAACTCCATGTGTCCAGGCATTTTGGCTCGAACGTCCCTTGATTTTGGCCCTGTCACTCTTTCAACTATGGGGGAGGCATGCACTCGCTATAGGCAGTTCTGCCTTTTGCCTTCCTCAATCACATAGAAAAAATAAATAAAAAACATACATTGAAAGGTTTGTATTAATTAAAACACATATTAACGAACAAGGATATATAGAAAATAATTTGATCCAGTCTCAGTGAATTCATGTCTTTCACCTCAAAAGAGCAAGGAAAGCTTAGTAAGACTCAAGAGGCTAAACTCCAATTATTTGACCACGGCCATTCAAAGGCTTCTGGAAGTCAGGGTTCGTATGGAGCAGGAGAGAAGGCAGCGACTTGTAATAATTTCATTTTATATTCATTGTAGTTTAGGAAAGCCTGATTAGTCTCGGAAGAATATTTGATATAGTTTATTTCATTTGTTATTTCAAAATATGCGTTTCTAAAAAAAAAAAAAAAAAAAAAAAATAGTTGTTAAGTGTCAACCAGAAAGCTAACTGAATATCAGGCTCACTTACTGAAACTTTTAAATATTTAGCTTGGTGAAGAACTTACATGATTGTGATTATTTCGCTTAGCAAATTTAATGTATATAATTCGGAATTGAAACTTATTTGTGGATTTCACCGTTCAACTTATTTGTGTTAATCTTGCATATTTAAATAAATATTAATAGCAATTGATAAGGCTCGATCGAGTACGTTTTAGATTATTGTTACTATTTTAAGAGATAGTAACTAGAGACAAAGACAAAACTATAATGGTCCATGTGCCTAAAGGCATCCACCATTCATATAATGTTCGTAATAATTAGATTTAAACTGTTGTGGGTTGAACATTTTTGAAAAGCAACTCCAAGAAAGTAGAAGTTCTGGGGAAAATGCATTTTGATAAGCGGAAGTTCTACATTGTGGAGGAAAGGAATATCGACTTTATATATTACCATCTGAGATGACGGGGTCCGGACAACAAAAGCCAAAACCAGTCAAGCACCTGCTCCCGTCTACAGACAATAATCAAATCACGCAATGCCGCATTGCTAACATAAAAAGTAAATCACGCACTATCAGACTCCCCCACCCCCAGACTCAGCTTGAACAATACCCTGTGACTAACGCGATAGAAAACATGCCCCTCACCCTCCACCAAGACCTACCCCAATCTGAGCCAGACTAAACTATAGTGAAGAACTATTTATGCAAACTCGCCACCAGCCCCCTCAATATCTTCACTTCCAGCCTGATCATCACGAGCGCAATAACGTCAGTCAAGCGAGCAAACAAACCAAACTTTCCTATTCCCCTTCCCTCCAAGTCACCTCCATTCAACCTACAAATTACAAGCCTATATCCCAAACAGAATTTATTTTTTTATCCCCCCAACGAGACATTTCCAAGCCCAAAACACATGCCAACAGAAGAAGAATGTCCACCCTGTCACAGAGAATGTCCAGTTGTCCACCCCGTCACAGAGATATCCTTCGCATAATTTTAGTGCGACTCCTAACCTTAGGATAAATCAGAAACCCCATATCACCATGCCCCTACTATCCATAGAAACCAGCTCCCTAATCCCAGCCGAAAAAGGAATAGGACTTACTCGTGCCCAGGGTAAAGTTTGGCAAAACTGAATTAATTCTAGGCTCTTCTTAGGAAGGACGTGCTTTGCTTGCAAATTCAGTTCGGATCGAGACTTCCGTAGGGGTTAGCCAGATATCCCCTTAAACAGTTATAAACCAGTGCAAACCAGTGTATACCAGTGTAGCTAGTGACCCCGAAGAAAGAAAGCAAGAGAGAGAGAGAGCATCGCCTACCAGTAGTGTGTGAAGTCGCAGAGCCCCTTGTGCAATAAGGAAGGACAACCAACGCTGTTACCACATGCTTGCCAGATACTCTACCAGGCTTCTATCTTTCTTCTCAAACCTTTAAGTGATCTTTGTATTGTTACGTGTAACTGATGATTTCAACAAGGGTTTACGAGATATGTTGAGATTCACGCTAACGTAATAAGCCAGATGTTTTATTCTTTCCTTCTAGTATTCGTTGCTCGATTTCTAGAGAACATAACACACTTGTATCGGTGGGATAAATATATATATAATTCTTCGGATATAGGCTCCTATTATGAAGAGTAATACATATATTTGTTCAGGGAAATTATACATACACCTTTTACACGTAAAACTAATGAACACATATTCAGATCTTGTTTGTATATAACATCATTATTTGGGTACGTAATTCATAGAGAAGTTGTTCACAGAGTGCTTTACTATTCAGTCTCTTAACCCCTCTTTGGCGGCGCCCGGCTATAGTCGGACTAGAGAACCAAGGCCTAAAGAGCGGGGCCCGGCTTTAGTCGCATGCCATGTTGAGCACATAATCGGCTCTGAGAGAGAGTCTGAGCGGTGAGAGGAGCGCGGGTGGGCTCTGACCGTTCAGCATGGGCATTGTCCCGCCACTGACTGTTTCATCACATCCCACCACATCCCTGGTCCCGCAATACAGGGTAAAAACTGACGAAGTTACTGTATTTTAGGGATTTTCCCTTCGTGTTGCACGATCGTTGCAAGAGAACACGTGGTCATACAAGGCTGGTTCAGGTGTCATTGGAAAGCTCAATTATCGCCCTTTCACGGATACATAATTGTATTACGCTTTGGGTCTTATTTATGCATGAAAAAGAGCATGGAATGAAGCTCGTTTAGGGTAAATCTGCCCGCTTGCCAGGTAGTAGATGTTACAAAACTAGCCGCTCGTTGAGTGTTAATTTGACCATTGTTATTATTATGCCTCATGACTTATAATTCATGTTGTGCATTGTTTGAGTTATTTCCAACTATTTACTTTCACATCGCGTTAACTTCTCGCATGGCGAGGATATTTACTCACGCATACATGACTAATATATTTATTTAACCTATTTGTGAATTTATATTCATTAATATTACTCTTTCAGTTATGTTAGTTTAATCTCCTGTCTATATTGAATTAACGTAAAAGTTATTCATAAATCAAACATTATCTTAATTTCCATAAACTCTGTGCTGTGCGTATGCTATCGCAGTAACTATTATTTACCCTCAGTGGGAAGCTACCTCGCGTTTGCCATTTTCTATCAGTATACTGTTTATTGTGTTGAGACTAACATCTCTGTATATACTTACTTGTGGTTATTGTAGTAACATTGTATTTATTCACATGTACTATGTATAATCTGACTTTGTGTATTCCTAGAGTTCCATTATTCTAGGATCACTTATATTCACCATTTTATATAATTATATGCTTGATCGCAAAGCGCATCTCCATATATGAGACTCTATCTAATTATAAGTTTATCTAATCTATGTTTGTACCCTACCTGTTAAGGAATAAAACTTGTGAACCTTGATTGTGTATTCTGTGTCCATTGATTACAATTGTTGTGTAACTTATAATATTGAAGTTCATTGTGTACCAGTGGGATAGTTGTAATTCCCGTTCTTTCCTAAGGTGGAAAACGGAATTACCATAAAGCACGTTAAATCATAACGTCACATAACACCATCAATAGAGAGAAATGGTTCCATGTCATCTCAACCAGTAGACCACTTCAACCAGTAGCTCTCAACCAGTGCCAAATTAACCCAGACCATCCAAACCAGTGCCAAAATATAGTACTAACCTAACCGTATTGGTTGATTTGGCACTGGTTGAGAGCTACTGGTTGAGTTGACCGGTCACCGAGAGAAATATAGTATGAAGTTGAAAAACGGTTGCCAGTTGTCATAAATGTCAGCAATAATGCTTGACCACTAAAGTTGCTTCAAAGCAGTGAATATAAGTAATTGTTTGATCTATTGATTCACAGACATAAATAACTTCACGATCTTAATATATTTCTTATAATCTGAAATGTATTAAATGACTACCCCTAATCAATTAGAATCATAATCAATATGCCTCGTTTGGGTCAGTAGGCCCGGTGCAGTTTTCCATGTCCAGTTATACAACTTGAAAATAAGCAACATACTGTAGTTGAAGTCAACCACAAAAGTTTCATATGGCTGTTAAAACTTCTGTTTCAATTGAGCGGAGTGTGTTCGTTTGCGCGTTCCCAAGTTTATCCTTCGTTCCGAAAAAAAATAGCAAATGTTATTGTTAGCATCGACGGAGGTTTACTTTTAGGGATTGAGACTGTACATATGATAAACTTCGCTTTACCTAGCAAAATCTAATTGATAAACTTCAACCTTTTTCAGGAATACAGTATATTATATTCACATGCAACAAATCTATAAGAACTCAAAACATCGAAACAAAATTATATTTCCGTATGCAAAGATTTAATAAAAAATACCAAAATTAATATTTTTGGAAACGGACAAACCTTGGGTATATATAAAAATACCGACCCAGTATTGACAGTCATTGGAGCAGTTAGTTCCGTGTACCAGCCACAGGATTTGTGGGGTGTGGTCGTGCAGACTCTGATTCATCCACTATTTTTGACCGGCCCCATCAGTACTCTTTGGGTTAAATCACCGGGGGATGACCTTTAAACTGAGAACTGGGCCTTGTAAACGTATATATATTGAACCATTCAGCATGATGATGCCTTTTTGCCTTTGATCTGGGCAAAAATTAGACTATTATATGCAGTTTAAGAAGGACATATGTTATGCAGAGGGTTTGTAGAGATCGAGGGTTTATGGAGTCATAGAGGTAGATTGGAAGCTAAATAAAATCGCCGAATGGGAATTAGAATTTAATGGCAATTACGTCATCGTGTGGAAGGGGTAAAACGCAACAACATAAACACTTTTGCCCCAAATAAAAACTAAGATAGGAATATCCATGTAAATGATATGCAATATTGCAAGTATTTTACCAATTATGCATTATTCCATTATTGTTCTCATACATCTAATGAAACGGGATTATGTATTTTGTATTGTTTTATATAGCCCACTGTTGGAGATCACATTAATTATTCATTTAATATGTAAGAGTGGTTACTCCACCACCTAATTTTCGATTTAGGTAACATTTTGCCAATAATACAGGTTTACATGAAGTCTTCCTTACATCATTAATACATATTGCTTCTTATCAATTTATTATCATCAATAGTTAACAGTGATGTGTAGTTCCAAGGCAATCCAGAAAGGTTAGATAAGTCTGTGGGAGAGGTCACAAATAATTCGCTATCACTGACATATTTCAAAGTCATTTTACCCTTATTATTACTTAAAAATATCAAAATAATCATCTTAATTGGATTATCAGCCCTACTAGGTGTTGTGTTATTTAAAGACTGTGACAGGTAAACAGACAGCTCGGAATTCTTTTCAGTTTCTGACACATATACACCAACCCATCAAAACAACATACATAAAGTTACATTTGTGTCGTTCATTCAAATTTTCCATATTTCCTCTTTGCGATCGATCAGAAACTATTTTGTCTGCCAACATTTCGGGACTTACTTTGATTGGAGTTGATATCTAGAATAAAATGAGAGTGCTATAAATAGCTGACATTATATTACACTCTCAATTAAAGAAACAAATAACGGAGAACGTACATTTGCAATCTCATCCATCTAATTCATTTTCCCTCTCGTTAGGAAATTAATGTGTTAATGACCATTGATCTAATAGGTAGCAAGAGATAATTTTGTTTTATTAATGGTCTTGTTCATTTAAAGGGTAACCTTTGTCAGTTGCAAACTAACACTAGATTAAAAACTGTCTACCATTACTAGTATTGCAACTAGATTACAAAAAATAGAAATAGATACAAGTATATGAATATTTATATATAAATGTTATACAGTAATTTCCTTTTATGAACAAACATAAAAAGAAAATAGAACCTTAAATAATGTAAACAAATAAGCAATAGTAATAGGAATCAGGCTATGACAGACAAGATACATTAGTCCCTGGTAACCAACACAGGTAACGGTATTAAATAGCACACAACACAGGAAAGCACTTCCATACTAATCCCCAGGAGCCGATATATCCAGAACGCTGGTTGAGTATATACTGATTACAGAGGAATTTAAGAAGAATTACAACACCCTCGGTCACAGCCTGACCCCCTTACACACATACAGAATGACAACTATAATACTCAGAAGATTAGCAAGTACGCGCCATCTATTATAAACAAATTAATCATACTGACGAAATCAACTGGGACGTTATAGTCAACTCTGGCTGGCACAACGAAACCTAACTCAA
This sequence comes from Paralithodes platypus, assembly GCA_032716605.1. NCBI lineage: Eukaryota > Metazoa > Arthropoda > Malacostraca > Decapoda > Lithodidae > Paralithodes > Paralithodes platypus. Next base: position 27,335,034 of record CM064512.1, read on the forward strand.
GTGTGCTGAGCTGTAGAGAGTCGAAGGGGTCGAGCAGATAATGCAAATCAAGTTTCTAGGAAACCTACGAAGCTTCACAGTGGCGAGGGATGTGACACTACCCACTAAAAGGCAACAGCTAGGTTATAATTTAATCCTATTAGCTACCAAAGATCCTTCCTAAGCATCAGAATATCGTTAAATATAGCTAGAACAAAATTTAAAATAAATCGCCGGTACAGAAAGGGTTAATAGGAGCCTTCAATCTTGGTGCCTCTTACCTGTTGCGGATATACTGTATGAGGAGGCTTTAACATAAACATGACAAATTGAACAATGTGAGTATCTCTAAATAAGCACTTAATTATGCATCAGAACACCTATGACATTTTTAGATTTGCCGTTTTGATAATGCGCACGTACACTAATACAAACAATATATTTTTTTTTGGGGGGGGAAATAAAATTCCTTTTATATATATATATATATATATATATATATATATATATAGAGAGAGAGAGAGAGAGAGAGAGATATATATATATCTATATATATATATATAGATAGATAGATAGATAGATAGATAGATATACAGTATATATATATATATATATTTTTTATTTTTTTTTTTTTAACCCTCCTGGGCTGGTTCTCCAAAGGACAGTGTGGGCTACCCGGGCGATCTGGCCGAAAAACATCTAGGCCTAGGCTACCGTATTTTTGTTAATTTTAACTGCTAGAAATTTCCCACACATCTATAAACGTAGTGCGGTTTCCAATCTGTAGACTGGCATTGAGTAGAGCTCTCTAAGTCAACTGGTTCAGTTGTGATGACGATTTCAGTGGAGCGAATTTTGCCGCGATGTTGACAATATCGGAGCTTTTCACACACTAATTTCGTCTGACGTCACAACAATAACATTGATCCGACGTCTCCTTATTGTTTTCGGAGGTGCGGTGACGCAACGATCGGCTTTGTTTTTTTGTTTTTTTTTGTTTTTTTCTATTTGATTGAGGGAGGCAAAAGGCAGAACTGCCTATAGCGAGTGCCTCCCCCATAGTTGAAAGAGTGACAGGGCCAAAATCAAGGGACGTTCGAGCCAAAATGCCTGAACACACTGAGTTTGAAGCAATTTAAGTCATAGGAAGAGGAAAAGCCTGATTCTGGGAGAGAGTTCCAGAGCTCAGCTGTTGAGTAGAAGAAAGTTTGAAAGTAACGTTTCACTCTTGGGTTGGAGAGTTGCACAGAGTAGGGGTGGGATTGAGTTGCAATACGGGTACCACGTGCCCTACATAAAGGAGGTGGTATACACTGAGAAAGTTCTGAGGAACACTGATTATTATAGTAGCGATAGAATAGCGAGAGAGATGCAACATTGCGGCGGAGAGAGAGAGATTGCAGAGAGTTGGTGAGTGGACGGGACTTAATGATACGAAAGGCCTTCCTTTCAACTTTGTCTAGGAGAGCGGTGTGAGAGGAACCTCCCCACACATGAGAACAATACTCAATACAAGGACGCACAATGCCCCTGTACAGAGCAAGAAGCTGTGCAGGGGAAAAGAACCCCCTAAGGTGGTTGAGCACACCCAGCTTCTGGGAGGCTGCCTTAGCAAGACTGGTAATATGGTCCTTCCAACTGAGAGCAGAAGAAAAGGAGACACCAAGAATATTGAGAGAAGATGAAGGATTGATTTTTGTATTGTTGAAGAATAAGGGATAGTCCGCTGGGAGTTCCTTACGGGTAGATAGATGGAGAAATTGGGTTTTGGAAGCATTAAAGGTAACAAGGTTTTCTCTGCCCCAATTGGAGATAGTATTTAGATCATAATTTAAGAGTTCTATGGCTTCATTACGTTTGTCGTTAAGGGATTGCTGGCTGGGGCGTTCTGAAAAACTAATGGAGTAGTGTAAGGTTGAGTCGTCTGCGTATGAATGGATGGGAATTGAGGTACAGTTGAGGAGATCATTTATAAAAATTAGAAAAAGAATAGGAGATAGGACAGAGCCCTGAGGAACACCGGAGTTTATAGGGTGAGGAAGTGAACAATGGCCGTCCACAACCGCGGCTATGGAATGGCCGGAAAGGAAATTAGAGACAAAGGCACAGATGGAGGGATAGAAACCGAAGGAGGGTAGTTTAGAAATTAAAGATTTGTGCCAGACTCTATCGAAGGCTTTTGATATGTCTAGTGCAATAGAAAAAGTCTCACCGAAGTCCCGAAAGGAGGATGACCAAGAGTTAGTAAGATATGAAAGAAGATCACCAGTAGAGCGACTCTTAAGGAAGCCATACTGGCGATCTGAGAGCAGATTATGAGAAGAGAAATGCTTAAGAAATTTGGAAGCAAGAATAGTTTCAAAAACTTTAGAAAGACAAGAGATGAGAGCAATTGGACGATAGTTGGAGGGTTGAGAGCGGTCACCCTTCTTTGGGACAGGTTGAATGTGAGCAAACTTCCAGCATGAAGGGAAGACGTTAGAGGATAGACAGAGACAAAAGAGTTTGCCTAGGCAGGGAGTCAGCACGGAAGCACAGTTTTTGAGAACAACAGGAGGAACACCGTCCGGACCGTACGCCTTATTAGTATTAAGCCCAGAGATGGTAGAAAGTACATCTTTAGAAGAGATAAGGATATTAGGCATAAGTAAGAGAGAGAAGGGTGGAGAGGGAGGAATAGCACCGGAATCATCCAAGGTGGAGTTTCTAGCAAAAGTTTGAGCGAAGAGTTTAGCTTTGTCAGAGGAAGAAGTGATGGTTGTGCCATCAGAATGAGAAAGGGGAGGGAAAGACGAGGAAGAGAAATTGTTGGAGAGGTTTTTGGGTACAGTAGATGCCAGAAAGCTTGGGAAGAGCTAGAGTTGGATAGTTCAGTGCATTTATTATTGATGAAAGAGTGTTTGGCAAGTCGAAGAACAGATTTGGCTTGATTCCGGGCAGAAACATAGGAAGAATGAGAGTCTTGAGTTTTAAGGCGTCGGTACCGTTTGAATGCTTCCTCCTTATTGCGGACAGCAGTAGAACAGGCATGAGTAAACCAAGTTTTTTATCATTAGTCTGAGAGAAAGAGAATGGAATGTATGCTTCCATGCCCGATAGGATTACCTCGGTAATGCGTTCAGCACTCTCCGAGGGTCCCCGGCCACGGAAGCAGAAATAATCCCATGGGAAATCAAAGAAGTACTGCCGGAGAGCCTCCCAGTCGGCAGCGCCAAAGTGCCACAAGCGCCGCCGGCTAGGAGGATCGGGTGGCCATACTGGAGAGATAGGGCAGTTGAAGTTTATGGTCAGAGGAGCCCAAAGGAGAGAAAAAATTGACAGTATAAGAAGAAGGGTTAGAAGTTAGAAACAAGTCAAGAATGTTGGGCCGATCTCCGATGCGATCCTGGATATGGGTGGGATGCTGAACTAACTGCTCTAGGTCATTTATGATAGAAAAGACGTAGGCTTGTTCACCAGGTGGATCAGTAGTGTGAGAGGAGAGCCATTGGCGGTGGTGAACGTTGAAATCTCCTAAGATGGAGATTTCTGAGAAAGGAGAAATGGATAGAATGTGTTCCACTGTAGAGTTTAGATAGTCAAAGAATTTGGAAAAGTTGGTAGAGTTAGGGGAAAGATAGACAGCACATAAATATTTAGTAAGAGAATGACAGGAAAGTTTGAGCCATAAAGTAGAGAATTCAGAGAAGTCGAAATGCGTCGGACGCACGGCGTTCAGACTAAGCTGAATAGGCTTTCAAGCTTACTGCCTAGTAACAGGACACCCGGGCTCCTGCCCTTCTTTTGTGGTTGCCTGTTAACAGGACACCCGGGCTGGAAGGGTTAACGCAAACAAGGTAAAAGGAAGTAGCAATTTCCGCATCAGTTATTTTATTATTCAGAGATTCAAGGTTTCTGATTAATCTTCGTTGAGGTTCAGTGAGCAGGTGGATGAGGTTAGCAAATTTCATGGTGGTTCCGACGTTTCTCTAGGCATCTAGCATTTTCAAGGAGTGATTACAATGTTCAAAATTACGGGTATATATACACATGAGGGGACAGGGGGGCAAGGAGTGAGCGGGGCTACTGCGTGTTTGGTGGCCTGGCATTGGTTGAGGGTAGCCGTCCTGCGAGACGCGCGCTGGTCCTTGTTCGTGATTGGCTGTTAGAAGTCGCCGGGTTGTAATACAACTTAGCTTTGTTTTGGTCTTTACTCAAATCCAATTATGGACTTTTAGACTCAATATATCCTCAACAGGAACACGTCAAACACGTTCTTATTCACAATTTGGGTACTCAATCAGGTTTAATAAGAACACAATAAATATGCACAGATATTTATACACTCTTATTTATTCAAAGATATATGGAAAGGTAAAAAGGATTTAATTACCTATTGTTTGGAAATGGTACGAGAATCCACGTACTTAAGACATAATAAGATCAATATGAAATTCACGAGTATGTCTCGACCTAAAATGTGGGCTCAACCTTAACTTAACTATTTTAAGTAATAGTAAGCAAATAAGGGAGTTCATTTATAACACACAAAAGTCTCTAGATAACATAACAATGAACATGAATTAAAGAATAGTATATTTATGGAAGTATGCAATAATTATATACAGACAAACATACACATAGCTTAAATCCTTAATAATAATATATATGGGAGTTGAGTATCTACTATGAAGTATTCTGAATAAGTTTCTGACAGGGTGAACGAAATCTCTAAGTACGCATACATAAGCTGGGACGGAACAAAAAGGGAACGTACGAAGATCTCTGAAGTGAACGCTCGCTCACGGGTGGCGAGAAACGTACGGGTAAATTAAAGGGTTATCGCGCGCAGATAATTCTGCCAAGGTAGGTCGCTCAGGTTATTCGCTGTACTGCGATGATCAAAATACTATTTAGGGTTAGTGCAATATTATTTTGAATGAGGGGAGGAATGTATTGAAATTCAAAGGAGAGGGGAGTTAAATTGTTTTTACAATTTACAATGTACTTAGATTATTATGAGAAAATTTATATCTTGAACATACAATTAATTAATTCTTATATGCAATTATAATCTCACGGGTCGAGGACTTCAGATTTAATGATTTTTATCTACTGAAGAATACACAAAGGTTGAATGTAACCTAACTGAATCACGCAATAGATTGATTACAGAAGATTAAAGAACGCATGAATAAATTAGTGTGTACAAGTAGTTATAAGAATACTACAAGTGAAATTTGGCATACACGACGAAGTTGCACTTAGATGGAAATACCTGATAAGGTATGAAGGAGGTCTGAACTGGTTAACAGATTCCTATATGGACTACAGAACAAATTGGCGTTGTATTCGAGTTGGTGAAATAGTTAGACAATAAATCTACGCGAAACGAGAATTCCTAGACGAGATGGATCGAAATCATCTATTTCATAATAGAATAAACAAACACGTTATTCATAAATTACACAGTTAATCGCACGACAAAATAAGGCGTAACAGGGGTTTCTCTCGAAGAAATTAGATTTAAATTATGATAATCATCACTAATAATTCTTCTAAAGGAAGGGGAACTGAGCTTAATTAGATATTAAATTGAGTGTAGGTTCTAGGTAAAAGTGAGACTTTATAAGGGAATCAATTCACAGTATACACTTCAGCTTCAACTTGTTACATAATATAACTAGAATGGACATACACAAGGAAAATCTGTGAGTATTCGGCTAGGTTATTGATTTACACAAGTATGTGACGTATGTGTAGAACTTTTTATATGAAATTATAAGAGAGATTAACACTAGATCTTGGACACAGATCTACTCAGGGTTTAATATGGTTTCTGAAGGATTCACGTATACGTAACAATTAACGATCTTGGGCACAGATCTACATAGGAATTAGCAATGAATATTAACATATTTTACATTACCTTCACAACAATAATCACAACGTGAGACACTTAGGGTAAGTTTGTTGGGTAAAGGTTAGAGAGCAAGTCTGGCCGACGTAGAGCGTAGGTTTGCCTGGACTAGACTTTAGGGCGAGCTGCTTCTCACTATCAGGAATCCAACATCCAGACGTCAGAGAGAACACAACAGGGCCCGTTGCAGTCTCGAGGGGGAGGGGGAGGCAGCTACCACTTTTAGTTAGATGCTCCTGACTTTTCCGCCTTAAGAACATTACCGAGGTGGAAGTGCTTGCTTTCTTAACAATTTCATTGAGACTATGTTCAAGTTATTTCTTAGCTTTAACTTATAGTGACTTGCTGTTAAAAGGATATAGTCAATCGTTGTGACATAAATAGTGAAGTAAATACTTAGCTTAAAAATACATGGTAGTTCTCATTTGGTACCTAATCATTTAAAGTATTTTATTTAATACTCTGGTGGGAGTCACAAATTCTAGGAAGGACATAATAGCAACTCTGGTGATTTTATTATAATTGAGGGTTATTGGTGATGCAGTGGATATCTCTGTTCTTCACTATGTTCTTGGGTCGATCCAGAGTTCTCCGTAATGGTACTGCACTGTAGATCCTAATATCCCCACTTATCTCGGTAGCACTCAGGTCTTTGATGCGGAACTTGCATAAGCATTTGCTCGTTGTACTGCAAATCTGGCCGGTGGTCGAATGAAGGTTGGTGATTGATGGAGAGGGTTTGAAAGCTGGATGGTGATTGGCTCAAACTCCCACTCTTTTGTAGGGGTGACTGACCTAGGTGACCCATCTTCCTGGTAGTTAGAAAACGGGAATGACCTGGTAATAATTATGTGGCACTCCTCTGTTTCTTGTTTCTCTATATCCTGAGAAACTGGTATGGAATTACCTCTCTGCTGCTGGTTTCTGCTTTTCTCCTTCCTATTCACCTGTAGGCTAGCAATCCTACAGGTGTTACTTAACCCCGTTCTATTCAACCCCGTCACTTCATATATATATGTATATATATACCGGTTTATATATATATACTGTATATATATATATATATATTGTTGGTTTCAGGATAAAACGTATTACGTTGATGTAAGAGATGTGTTCAAGTCCACATTTATATAACTAAATCTTCATATTTGTGTTTTTCATTATTAGGAACTAATATATATTTTTAAGATATTAGATTAACCTTTAAGATTAACATTATTTATCAAAGCACTGCTATATAACGACTTGGGTATTACTTCGATGCCGGGAGGCCCAGGACGAAAGAGGGGATTGGAAATATTTACGTTTCTGGTGTTCATAAAAATGGATCCCAAAACAAAATTAATGAAGAGGCCCAGTGGGCTCTCCTGATCAGTGGAGTGTATCAGAACTCAAATATTAACTTGCAAGCCAAAGGTATACATTTCTCAGCGTATAATAAGCGTAAGTTAGTTGTGATGGTGAAACACGCTGTATATCACCCTGAACTGGTGGCTAAATAACTACTGTTGACGAGTATGATAGTGTTAGCATTAACAGGAGAACAATTTATATATTTGGACAGATGACAAATTTCCTGGATCCAAGCCAACGTTCACAGTGGGAAGAATACCTGGCCTAAGTGCCTCACATAATCTCTGCCTACTGACTTGTGAATATGATATTATAATTTAATGAATACAAGAACCTGAACAGCTCAAATGAGAGGTGATCATAACATATTATATACAAATTACCAATTGTTTAAAGATGGTCATTGAAGTGAAAATTCAACATAAGCTTCACTCATTGATCTAGATAAAGGCAAAATATGTTGGACAGACAGCAGAAGCAGAAAACCCTTACTCAGCGTTGCTCCGTGTATCATCAACAGGGAATATTGAGAATGCTGGCTGTCAATACAGGTATATAAGGTGACTTTGACAGGCTTTTGCTAAATATATTAACATAGGTTTAGATTCCTTAACAACCGGCGGGCAGTCAAGTAATATTTTAGACACGTGTTTAGAATATGGCGCAAATCGTTTAATAGGTTTGTCCTGCAATTTGTTTTTATGTGGTCACAATGTAGCTATTGACATCGGAAGCTATTTCCAATGATATTTTGTCTTGCAAAATGTTCTGGAGTTGGTTACTATATCTCTCTCTTCATTAATGGAGTGCTCTATGCATCCCCCTCATTTCCTTTATATTATAATATAGTTGTAGAAAGATTTTGGATTGCTCCTACTATTATAATCAATACTAATCTCATAACGTCTGCCTGTTTGTCTAATTATTTTTTTAATATTTGCCTTCAAGTATTAGTGTATTGTACATTTAATTCAGGTCTAGTTCTATTTTTAGTACACTTGATAAGTCAACTTTTATTCCTAAATGGTGATCTAGCTTCATTATCCACCCATGGTGGCCTGTTGGGAGAGACAGCATTTATTTTAATACATGCAAGGGTTAATAACTGTCAATGGCATCACGAACAAAGAACTTCCAAAATACCAGCAAACCAACCCACGAAGAAGATGAAAATTCCAAGAAAGCCGCCCGCTCTGTTCCGGCATTCAATAAAGCTCCTGGATCGTCATTTTTAACTTTTTCTCTCGCATTCTCATTGTTCTGGCGGCGCTTTCAAGTATGAGGTTGTCGTTGGCTGCATGGCGTGTGTGAGAGGGATACCTGATTTGCTGAAAACAGTTAAATTAGTGCTATACTGAATACATTGTGAGGCCATAATAGACAATTGACAACCATTCTTGATTTGTAATTATTTAATAAATATCTGTATAATTCCGTTGAATATAGAACGTATTTTATAATTATATTTGCATTTGATTATTTTTCTTTAAGCTTAAACAGCGGCCACATTGTTATCTACCTTTTCATTGTACATTTATTATTTATTACTATAAGGTGTTGTATTTGATGTTGAACATATATAATACAGTTTAATGTCATGCTATCTAATTTACTGTTTTGTGACGCCTACCAGCGTTGGCAGAATCGCCTCTCGTTAGCCACTAGCGCTCGCCAGGGCAGTGAAATGGGCTACAGTTATCAGAGAATGTTGTTCTTTCTTTCATAGTGCTTGCATTGTTACAGACAGTCCAGTGGTGGTCTTTATTTTCGTTTGTGACAACGGGAAGTATTATATATCATGAGTAGAATATAAGATGCATTGTAGTTTGAAGTTGAGAGAGAGAGCGAGCGGGCAGCGTGGGGGTAGTGAGTGTTGCCTCCCTCCTCCCTCCTCCTCCTCTCGGAGGAGTTTCCCGCCCGCGCGGGCTTTTTCTCGTCTTTGATTGGCTGGTGGTTCTTGGCGCGTCCTAGGGGCCTGCTGCTTTGTGACGTATCGGCCTGTGATTGGCCGACCACCATGCCTTTGTGTGATCCTGAGGGTCCCGAGGAGCTGCCCTCCTCAGGACAGGCTTGGCGTGCATGCTTCTAACATCCCTTTGCATACTCTCTCCCGATCACCCTCTTTACCACTGTCTCTTTCTCTGATCTTCTTCTTTTCCATTGCTCCTCACCTTTATTCAATTACTTATCCCCTTGGGTTCTGCATACGGTTTCCATAGCCGGCCCATTGTATTGCATGCGCCGTCCTCTGAGATATTTACATGTACTTAGAATAGGTTTGAGGGTTCTTAGTTAGTAGAGGTTAAGAACTCGGTGTGTGTCTCCATTATTGATTTAGTGGTCTGCTCCTTGATTTAATGCTAGACTGGGAAAAGGTAACTGTAGTCGTCGTCACCGATGTGTGTATGGTTTGCTTATAGCTACACGACTTCGACCGGTACTGTGGTAGCCTGTATTGTCTTTTCGCTTGCGTTCTTTACGAGTGCAGCATTGTGTTGACTGAGGGCTTTGGCCTGTTCCAGTTCCACACTTTGCTGCCTCTTTGCTTATCTTTTGAGGGTCGCCAGGATAGAACCAGATACTTGTGATCTGGATCTATTAAGAGAGCACCCCAGTCAATTAACGTAACGTAAAGGATGCAGTCTTAAGGACATCGCCAGGCTACGAGCCTGTCTTGCTCAACCACAGTTCCTTATCTACAGTATTCCAGCTAGACATTATTAATTGAGTAGACACTTATTAGTATTTAATATAAGCTCTTTGATATGTACGCATTATTATTCACAGTATTTATTAGTCTAGGTTGTTGTTGAGTTGCACAACCATAGCAGACTTTTTCGTTGATGAGGAAGTACTTCTTTTAGTGTCGAGCATTACTGCCGTTGCGCATTTATAATATTCTTGTGTCAGTGAACATTATATGTCCTATCTTTTAGTGTATTCAGTCTACACGTGTGGTGTCCTGCCTCCTGCCTTTATATAATTTAAGATACGAGCATCTTATGAGCATCAGACTTTCTTCAGAAGTTTCCAGGTCTATGCTGTAGGACTATACTTCACTTTCTTTCAGATAGGAGTGAAGAGTTTATTATTGTTTAGAGTATCTGTATTGAAGCATCTTTTTATTATATTAAATCTTGCAGTGATTTAATTGATCTTTCCATAGCTTCCCTTTTATGCATTTTAACGTAACTTGCATCTTGTTTGTTATCAGGCTATACCAGTGTGGGTTAGCCTGAAGTAGAGTACATTTATGCCCAGTTAAGGATACCCCGTTATCGCAGATTAACTCTGGAGGGTATAGGTGTTTTGTTCGCCGGCATATAAGTTCAAGGGTTTGGATCTAGCGTACCGTTGTTGCATAGTGCCATATTACTAGTCCAATCATTAAGTGCCCTTGTTTTATTCGTAGCCCCGGTCGTAACACTTACTATTTGTTTTATAATTTCGAACAAGTACCAGGTACAGTTATATTTCTCACTTAATGTTGGATATTTATAAAATGCCGTGGATATACTGTTTTCATAGAACACTATACACAGGGGTTCATCATCTGGAGGAACTTATTCCTAGAACAAATACACAAATACAGGTCATATTATTTATCAGAAAAAGTAGTCAAATTATGTAGCATAAGATTCAAAATACAATTAATTGAAAGGTAGGAGACTGTATTGCAAGATTATAATATATTATGATAGCACCTTTAACAATTTTAAGAGATAAGCAAAGGTTTGATGCTAGGCTGTAGTTATGTAGATTATGGATTTATACAACGGTCCGTAGGGTGGAGGAATATGCCGTAAATTATTAGTTATATCCTTCTGAACGGTGGCGGAATCATCAAAAGAGAATTAAGGTGTAAATGTAGCAGACAAATATTTAGAACAGTTGGGATCAGTAAATCCTATACTTTATGTTAGTACTGTACCCAGTACGCAAAGAGACATTATAAATATTATGTCATGGTAACTCTAAGTCAAAACTCTAACATTTGTCCAAGGGTGGCAAGTAAAGGATTGTACGTTTCTTTAGTTTAAGTAGGGACAGAAAGGAAAGGGACAGAGGTAGGTCGAGGATTGTCTGCTTCTTTTATTCTATTTACTTCACGTCACAGCCCAGGCAGGTTACGGTGCCACGACTGCCAGCCTTCCCTGCTAGTTCCTTACGACCTTGCAAAGTGTTCACCGTTCTCCTAATAGTAGCCAGAATGTGATGATCAGTCATGCTAAAGGGGTTATCTAAGCATATCAAGAAAACATATAGACATATATCCCTGCTAGTTCCTTACGACCAAGTGTTCACCGCTCTACTAATAGTAGCCAGAATGTGATGATCAGTCATGCTAAAGGGGTTATCTAAGCATACCAAGAAAACATATAGACGTATGGTAATACGAAGGTGTAAAAAGGATAGAGCACCAACGTAGAGAGGAGCAGGGCGGCTTTAGTCAACGATAGCTTTGAGGACTAGTCTGCTTTAGACAATGTATGTGGAAAATATCTAAACAAATAACATCACATGTATGTGGCAATTATGTTCATGGGGGAAAGCATGTGACTGAGTCGATAGAGATTCATTGATACAGACATAATGATTAGGGGGAATAATACTGAGAGCAGTGAAAATGTTCTATCAATCTACAACAGACGACAGGGTTAGAAGTGAACGAATTCTAGTGAGCATAGGTTTGTGACAGGTTTGATGTCAACCTGGTCGTTTAGCGTGTTAATTGATGGAGTAGTGATGGTTGTGAAAGTAACAATTATGTACATTTAAGGGCGGAGGGGGGGGGGGGGGGGTGGAGAGATGATGAAAATCGCGCTAGATATTGTTTGCCGATGATTACAGATTCGAGGGAAAACTGCAGAGTCTAAAATGGTACTAGATAGGAGAAAGCTGTAGGTGAATGTAACAAAAGTAAAGTTATTAGATGCGATAGATATGGATAAGATCATAGATTGAGAATAGTGTTGTATGTGGTGGATACGGTGTTATTTGATGGAACGACTATATTCAACATGACTCTCTCTCTCTCTTCATTAAACTGTCACCCTCCGACGCATAACAATTTCATATTATGGGAGAGTCACCGGGAAATGACCTAGAATTATGCTAAATTAGAACCTTGAATTACCGACATTAAGCAATTAACCGCTTGGCCTGGTTGGAAGTGTCAGGACCCTGGTCTTATAAAATAAAACATAAATTATACGTGAACATACGCTTACATACACACGTACACAACGCACATTAAACGGGCACACATTGTACACTTGGATCCCATGGTCTCTAGCTCACTCTTAAGAATCCACGGCCCCCCTATGTTTTTATTTATGCAATTATAACAATCTGGATTGATTTTTTGGATAACACTTGCTTTTCAATACCGGTACATTGTATATACAGTTTTGTAGCCGATGTTTAGAAAATTGCATTCATCAATTAGTTTCCAGAAATATAGGTGAAGCCAAGGAATGTTTATGAGTGAGCTAGAAACTATGCCATCCGAGTGTACATACATACTTTCTGGCACACACATAGATCTACAATTTATAATGTATTTAGATATATTCCGAGGTCATCGAAGGATAGTGTTTACATTTAAGGGGATAGTTGTTATATATTTATTTATTTATGTTATTATTATTATTATTATTATTATTATTATTTTAGTTTCCTCCCTAGGCTTCCATCTATCTATACAAATACATCTTCAAGATCCGCCTTCATGATTAATTTGTATATTTTTCGGTAGAACAGTGTCTCTGCCGAAGGGCAGTTACAGAGAGGGAGAGGTACACCGAATATGAGGTGGAAGGATGGAGTGAGGAAGTACATGAACGAGGGCGGTGCTGGTTGGGGGGAGGGGCGTCGACTGACTGGGGACAGAGGTGCATGGGGGCGGTTCGTTCGTGGCCACCCCTTCGGGGATCACGTTGTCAGGTAATAGATAGATAGATAGCTTCCATCTATCTAAACAAATACATCCTCAAGATCCGCCTTCATGATTAATTTGTACATTTTTCGGTAGAACAGTGTCTCGGCCGAAGGGCAGTTCCTCCAAAATAGTAGGCTCGCTATCGCTCGCCAGGAAAAAAGCAACACCTAAATGGCAGGAAAGGTCTTAAAAGCAACAAACTAATGGGGCAAACGTCTTACAATTTAAAAAGTAATGGGGCTAAGCATGCGAGAGAAAGGGTCTAGAATAACGACATGCGTTCTCCCCTTAACCCGGTGAATGTGCCATTTATGTCTTTGAAAGTGCCGTGCATGCGAATAAATTACCTTCGATTCTGGCAGAATTATTTATATTTACCAAATAAAGCAACATTGTTGCCTCATGTGCATATATTTTACTTGTATATTGAACATGTGAACATTGAAGACCAGAAAATAGGTGCAAACAGCAAATATCCAGTCATAAAGTATATATATGTGACGGGGGAGGGTTGAGGAATGTGACCGAGTGTGCAACATAAAGCCTCCCTCTCTAAGGTCACGCAAGACACTAGACATAAACGACTGCCTCCCGTGCAAGTTAGAGGGTTGGAATAAGTGAGGGAAGGAGAGTGATAACTTGACATATTACCTGCGGGAAAAAGAAATAGGAGGAAATAAAATATGGAACAATTAGGATATTTGAGGAGGGGTGAAGGGGGGGGGGGGAAAGGGGGGAAGGAGAGGGAGGGGGGGGAGTAAGACACATGTTAGGTAAAGGAAGGAGCTGGTGGTAAACAGGCATACAACCTAATCACATAATGCTCCTATTTCACCTATTTTTGGGGGAGGGGGATATAGTCTATCTTCCAGAAGGTCTATCGCATTCGCCTAGCAGACACCTCCTGAGAGCCTTTGCATTTGCCGCGTTAAGATATGTATCAAGATTTCAGAATTTCCTTAGGAATTTAGTTAAATTTTTGTCTATTAGTATGAGACAATAAAGTTACTGACAGTTCGTTCAAAGAACAAACATCTTTACATATATTTTGGGCTTGTTTCGTTTGGTTGAAAGAGAGATGTGGGCTATAGTCATCATTTAAAATCTTGACCATCAATTGACCACTTGCGAGTTTCAGGTTATAAGGCGTAGGGATGTGGCGACCCCACCGCCCGTCACTTTGTGGCGCAGATAGCCCCTGGAGGTTGGGACTTGGAATCCCACATCTAGAATTGTTAAGAGAAGGCTGTAGGCACCAGCCGAACAAGGCGGTACTCCTGGGGAGTGCTAGGTGGCTGATAAGGACAGCTGTTACTTCTGTTTCACCACCTGGCTTCCCTAGCTGATGCTTTCTGTGCCTCATTAATATTGAGGGCAGCCCCAGTCTGACCTCAAAAACACCTTCTCCTCCTATCAATACATTAAATTACAAAAATCTTCCATGCTACACTAGCTTTAAATTAAAAACAAAAACTCATGACGCTTCGGAGTCCCCAGGGGGCGGAGGAGGGCGGGGGGGGGGGGGGGGGGGGGGTGCAGAAATGCCCCCGTTGGTCTGGCCCCTAGAAACGACCTGCCAAAATGCTGGACCACATCCTTCTACTCTTACTATTAGGCCTCTCCGTCATATATGACGCGATCGCGTCATATGGCGGTTTTCCCAAAAGTATGACGCAATCGCGTCATATGAACTTGGTGAAATAGCTCAATAATAAGTTTATGACGTGATTTGCGTCATTTTGAGCTCAGTAAGTTAGGTAAGTTAGATCATAATCTGTCGGTTGGTGGCAACCCCAAATTCGTCCGACTTCTAAGGTCCCTCAATGTGAGAAAGAGTGTTGTGGGGGAAATACAGAGCGCTCAGGCAACCCCTAACTTACGGAACTAAATATGACGGAGAGAGTTAATTTCTGCAATATATGTGGCCTTTCCTCTAACTTCCACTCTGTGGAACACCCCCTATCCTCTGCATACAGCTTCCTGATGCCAGCTATTTGTTTTTCTTATGTGTATGAAGGAGACAAAAGGCAGGATGCCTGTAACGAATGTCTCCCCCAAAGCATGAGAGTGACAGCTCCAAATTCAAGGGACGTTGGAGTCAACAGGCCTAGCCATATGATGTTTAAAACAGTCTAAGTCATAGGATGACAGAATTAGTGATTGAGGCAGAGTTCCTGAGTTCACTTGTTAAGTAGAAGAAATACAGAAAAGCTGCATACCAAAAACAAATATATACAATTATCCCCACTCCAGCCCTCTCCTATGTTATTGAATAGTGATGGAAACATCCAAACGTTCATTCCAGTGGTCGTAATAATTTAATATGGAGGAACAGCTGCCCAAAACGACCGGCAGTAAAAGGGCAGCAGCTGCATTGATAAACCAGAATCATATCATCGTTTTTTCCGACTATTTGTGCAGCGGTTAACGTTAGGCTGTCAACATTTTGTGTTATATACAGTATACTGTATATACTTACTGTCTATGCGAAGACAAATGCGTCTTGATCCACCTTCGTCTTTATTGCATTTCCATTTAGTTACACTTAAAGCAATAACATCAACATACAGTTACGAGCTGATGAAGCAGTACAAGGGCTCTGGAGGTGTGGCTGAATTTATTGCTATCATGGGTTTATTATATAGTTTGAAAGTGAATACAAGAGTTTGCCTATTTGCAATAATGTTGTTGGCAGTGAGTGTCCTCACTCAACAGTCAACACATTAGTCTAGAAAAAAAACCCGGTGGTAGCCAATTATGCCCAGTCATTCCTAGCACTTGTATCTGCTTAATCTGCTCGGAACAGTACATTTTGTAATATGGTAATTAAATAGATATATATAACAATTATTAATTAAATAATGAATTAAAGCTGCACAGATATGTATAACTCTAAAATGTCAATAGGTTAATTAAACTATAGATGTCGAAATGAGCTTCAAAAAGTTGCCAGCAGAGTTGCCGATCGATATTGTTATTTATAGCCTGAAACTCACCAGTGGTCAATTGCCTCCACATATGGTCAGCTATACTCGATGACACCAATGACAGCCCAGTTACTACATATAATCGAGGGGCCTTGATATTAAGGGGGAATGGTTGGTTTATCTGGGCCCCTTCTCCCTCATGTTTACTCGCATTAGTTTTCAGATGTTCAGACATTCGGGTCATTACGTTGGCGAATTTGAAACCTATCGCCCCATTACTTTGTCACTATTAAGAGCTTTCGTGCCATCAAGGTGTTTTTTTTTCCTGGCAAGCGATAGCGAGCCTGTAATCTTGGAAGAACCGACCTTTGGAAGCGACATTTTTCTACCGAAAAATGTACACATTTATCTAGAAGGAGGATCATGGGGATGTTTTTATAAGGTTGATGGAGGTCTACGGACGAAACAAAAACCTATCAGATAAATATATTTATGGACCAATATATAAAACCCTTCCCATCGTAAGTGTTATGGGAACTCTTAAGCCAAAGTTATCATCCCAACAACAATAACATTGACATATTTAACTCATTTCATTATATTCTGGCAAGTATTAGACGACTTTATTCAGGTTAGGAAGGCCGTCTACCATATAAACGGCTACAAACTATCTCAATTAAACATTTTAGCTACGCTATATCCCTCCTTAGCTTCATTACATCGTCTAAATATAGCTGAATACAAATAACAAAACGTCAGCGAGGGATAAACAATGGTAACTGAGAGCCGTATATGATGCTACCCATTGTTACCACTGGCTCATGGACCAAATACAACTTTTGGTATGATGTATGATGGTATGTTATGTTTAATGGCGTTATTTATTAGTTTATGTATTTCTGTATTTATTATTTTATTTTAGTTTCCTCCTAAGACCCCTATCAACCTTAATAACTTATCCTCAAGATCCCCCTTCGAGATATATTTCTACATTTTTAGGTAGACAAATATCCCGAGATCGACAAACTAACGCGGCGAATATAGTAATAACATCTCAACATTAATGGGCCTAAGCATGAGGGAGAAGGAGGTCCAGAAGAATCATCTACCTCCCCCTTAAAATTTAGTTATAAGATTTAAAATAAATATAGTTGAATGTACATGAACTATTGTGACAATCATTATAATGTCGATTACATATAAAGTCTACATTTATAAGTTGGTTTGATTTCACCTGACGGAAAATTTAATTATTTAGCAAATTAATTATCGATAAGTAACGGAATAATACGAAACTACCATGTCTCTGCTTCATTTTAGTGCCAAGTTTTCATAAATAACTACATATTTCGCTACAAAATCTTCATAATAATAATCAAGATAAAAACAGGGTAATTTACCGTAAGCTGGAAAGAAACAAAGCATAGACACATTATGCATAAACATACGTTTTAGTAATTGGTACCATAATAAATGTTTACCAAATGAAGTGATCACTTTGGTAGATGTCCAGGGCCATATATACCAGAGTCCCCAAACGGTCATAACTTGTTTCACATTAAAGTTTAGTATGGCATATTACTTTATAACATTACGGCGTACGGCCATAATAGGAGAGCCAATGGAAAGTATAAATTCTAGATCAATATTTCAATGTAAATATATGGTATATAAAGTGCAGTTGCCTTTGTTACCAATG
Organism: Paralithodes platypus; assembly: GCA_032716605.1. NCBI lineage: Eukaryota > Metazoa > Arthropoda > Malacostraca > Decapoda > Lithodidae > Paralithodes > Paralithodes platypus. The sequence continues at coordinate 27,352,832 of CM064512.1, forward strand.
TGCTTATTACCATCAGCAAATACTGGTTCAATGAATAATTTCTGATATAATATCTCGTTTAGGGATTCAATTGGATACTTTGTGAATTGAAAGGCTTGTGGCAGGAGTTTGTTTCTAGATTATTTGTTATTTACCAGTATGTATAATATATACGTTATAATTAATTACACTGATTATATGCAATTATTGTTATAATGTATGTGGTTTAGTAATATATGTATGTAATCAATGCAGCTCTCAGGAACAATGAACCTCACTGTACTAAGCTCAAAGGAACCAGGTCGATCAGACCCCATTCCAACTTGTCAATGAAGGCGCTTTATATTCCCTTTGTCTCTTTGTTCGGACTCTTACGTTGTACATGCAATATGTTGCAGCAACTTATTTTTGTAAGGGACATTTATATCATAATAGGTATTGTGAGAACATTTCGTGATTAGTGATCTAGAAAGGGGTTCTTCAGTATGTTTTTTGTTTAACCTTAATGAAGGTCTAGGGAGGTAACTAAAAATATAATACAAATATAAATAAATAAATCGACCAATAAGTAATCTCTTTCCCCCCAAAAAAACACTGTGCTTGAGTTTCCGAGGTCGCAACTCAACTGGCTTAGTTGCACGTCATCGAATGTATCAGATATCACATAATCCTAATCGGTTTCATTATGTTTCAGTGGTATATGCTAGTTTTTATTGTAAAGAAGGATATTACAGACAAATCCTCATGCGGTGGGACTCACAAATAAAACAGTTTTTATGACTCACAACTGATTATTTATCACTTTTTAAAGTAATTTAATTATATTTTGGGAAAATGTGATTTACATTGGTGCCTTATTAAAGAGGTTAAATGTGCAAATACATTCGCTTTCAAAAGTCATTCCGCTCCTTCACAATTCAACTGATTATCCTGTTATGCTTTGTTTTGTCTATATGTAAGAAGGAGACAAAGGTAAAGCTGCCTACAACATGTGTCTTCCCCAAAGCTGAAAGAGTGACAGTCACTATTATTAAAAAAAAAAAAAAAAAAATGGTGTATCGGTAAGAAGTGTGTTGTGCTTGTTTAGTGTTTGAAATCAATAAGAGGAGGATGTGTTTGTGTGAGCTAGCTGGATTACTCTCCACACCTAACTTCAAATGTGCCTTATGGTGCAATAATATTACTTTATAAGGGAGATATTAGGGATATTCCGTAATTCCACACCTCAATAATCCTCCTGCGAGCAAGCCATATGACTAGGGCAAAACAAGGGTGTGCTGATGCCTATTCTTACCAACCGTGCAACTCCCGACCATGATCACAACACACCCACATCATTTTTGTGCAACAAATATTTGCAGTGGGATGTGTAGGCGTGATGCTAACAAGCTGATGTACCCGATAATTTACTACCTGCGAGTTTCAGTCTATAAGGAAGTTTGGCCTGTAAACATCAATATTAAACACAAATACAGTAATTATGTAGGTTTTTAATGCATAAATAGTATGATGAATTTAGTTTAATGTATCTATAACATTACTGAAACCGTATTATAGCTGCTTATTCTGCTAGATATCGATGTTTAGAGCTCCATCTTCCTTATAGCCTGAAACTCGTAAGTGGGCAATTGAGGAGAGGGGAAGGATGGGAAAGAGGAGGGGGTTGGAACACATGTGGAGGAGTGATAGATGTTCCTTTTACACTTTCCAGCACATTGACATCCACACCACACTGCTCTCGTACTTGTTCATTCGTCTATGTATCCCTTCATTAAACTGCACATGCACTTCTCAAGTAACTCATTTCCACCCCTCTCACTTTTGATTTATACCTCTCCAACATCAAACTTCACTCCCGTATGTCAATGTCGGAATGACCATAGTATCATGTAATGATTTATTTCCTATCACTGGTTTCAGCATTCATACAACCCTCTTCCCCTGTTGTACCCTCTCCCGCACTATATCCTCCATACTCCCATCTTTACTCATCACACTGTCCGAATAATTAAATGAGCTGACATTCACCATAGCCTGACCATTCAACCTCACCTCACACTCTTTGAATGCACCCCTTACAAAGACCATACCCTTGCTCTTTCCGGCATTTACCTTCAGGTTACGTTTCTCACACTGGGTTCCAAACATTTTAACCAGACCCTGTAGCTCGCACTCATTATCACTCATCAGTACTTTAGTATCACCAAACAGCATTTCAGGCAGCTTCCAGTAATGCCCTTCCATTATCAGGAATCCACCAATATCCATCCACTGCTTTTCCTTGTATGTCTTTCATGATTCCATCCATATATACTGTACAGTATATTGACCAAACATGGACACATCACACACCCTTGCTTTAACCCAACAATCAGATCAAATAACTCGCTCTGTTCTTTATCCACACAAACTGTCATCTTTGCACCTTCATACATGCTCTTAACCCCTCCACCCCGGAAGGGCTCTTGAACGCCCATAACAACCTCGGCCCGCGCAACCCGGAAGGGCTCTTGAACGCCCATTGCTTGCGTGCGTGCTTTCGAATGCCGCGCGTACATTTTTTGGTATCATGGGACGGTAGGTGGCGCCACCAGGCGTAAACGATGCCACAGCAACAGTATCTACCCCGACGCCATCATGGACAGTACGCCAAATAGTGATTCCGCTGTGTCCGATACCGTGCTTCCTACGACGCCCTTGCTAGATCGTCGCGCCTTACCCCGACGCCATCGCCTAAATGTGTTATCTCCCGGAGGTATTGAGACGACATTGAGACTTTATGAGCGAGCTGATGCCAAGCATAATGTTGATGATGAAGTCAGTGACGACTCCAGTAATTATAAGTCGAGTGATTATGGCCATGAGAGTGACAAAGAAGAGCAATTCCTGGGATTTGCGAGAGAACATGACAGTGATGAGAGTGATGAAGGTGATGCACCAGTTGTTGAGGAAGCTGGTTTACCTAAAGACAGTGAACTTGAGAGTGTGAGTGAGTGGGAGAGTTCAAGGTCACTCACCAAATTTCGCATAAGTGACACGACTCCAAGCCCTTCCCCAGGTAAATCGCCTTTCAAGCTACACTTGTATAAGCAGAAAATACTTGAGAAGGCGGCCGCGGCAGCTAGGGAACAAGCAAAAATACTTGGTGAGGATGAGGCTGTGAGTGAGGGTCAGCGTGGTGACCCTTCTCGTCCGCCATTGTCTCCCTTATCTACCCACGCCACCCAAGATGACCCGGATGCCCCGCATTCTTCCCCACCACCCCCACCATTGCCAAGGGTTGAGGACCCCCCACTTTCGGCCTATTTGCCTCCTAGGTCCCCCGACAGGACACATACTGCTGCCGAAAAGGGGAAAGGTAGGAAATATACCAAAAAAATTAAGAAAAGTAAGAGAGTTTTGTTCGAGGCTCCCGCGGCGTCCACCCCGGCCGGCCCCAGCCATACGTCCCCGCAACTTTCCCCACGGTCCTCCCCACCTCTCCCGCCTTCAACATGTCTTCCTGAAGAAGTCTTTGAGCTCGCATCACCAATACCTGGGCCTAGTGACAGTGAAACATTGCTTTCTGTCACTCGTCGCAGGCCAAGGAGCCCAGGACCTCGGGGGGACACAGCCTCACCTGCCACTCCTTCCCCACCTCGCCCACCCGCACGCCGCCCACGCATCACTGGTTCCCCGCCAGATTATGTGGGGGCCACTGATGATGAAGGGCACCTCTCTGAAGACTCTGGCCATGATTACATAGGTCCACCGTCAGGGCAAGATGACCACTCTGACGATGACTATATGGACATCGACGACCCTCGACCCATCCGCTTGGCCCGGCGTCGTGCTGCCCGTCGTGCTGCCCGCCGCCCTGGCCGACGCCCTCGCCGCCCTAGGGCGCGCGCCTCCCGAGTTGGCCGTGGGCGTGCTGGGCCACCAGCTGGAGCTCCTCGTCAGCGTAGACAAGACCCATTCTACGTTTTTCAGTGGCAAGACGTAGTTGATGGGGATGGATACAACCCTGATGTGCCAGCTTTTGATGAGGTACTGGAGGGTTCAGGCATTACCCCCAATTTTCCTGCAGGCCCCAATGCTCCACCACACAAACTATTTGAGGCCTTCTTTGATGAGGAGGTGGTAGGCTATGTTGTCAAAGAGACAAATAAGCAGCACCAATTCCAGGTCCACTTTTTGGGCAAGGTGACCAAGGGCCACATGAGGCAGTGGACCCCAGTGACTCATAAAGAGTTCATGGTGTTCCTGGCACTCACCATGCTAATGCCTCATGTCAAGAAGCATAGGTTGCCTGACTATTGGATCACCAATGATCTGATATCCACCCCTGCCTTCGGGAAATATATGTCTCGCAACCGGTACCTTGATATCCTCGCAGCGCTCCATCTTGTCACCAACACCGACGTCCACCTCGGTGACAAGCTGTGGAAGATTAGGACGTTGTATGAGATGATGCGAGAACGCTTCACCTCCTACTTCAAGCCCTTCCGCATGGTCGTCATTGAAGAGTCTCTTGTGCTGTTCCGGGGAAAACTCAGCTTCCGGCAGTACATCCCCTCAAAAAGACATCGCTTTGGCATAAAATTATTTGTGCTGTGCGACTGCCAAACTGGCTATGTCCTGGACTTCCTGGTCTACAGCGGGAAGGAAGGGGACTTGCTTGTGGACCCCCTCATTGGCTTTGGCAGGGCAGTGGTGCAAGCCATGATGGACCGCTACTTTCACAAGAATCACGTCCTCTACACGGACAATTATTACACGTCCCCCACTCTCTCACAGTACCTGCATGAGCGCAAGACGGGGACTGTAGGCACAGTACGAGGGAAAAGGAAGGGCATGCCACCTTACCCTCCAAAGACCAAAAAAGGTGATGTGTTCAAGAAGAAGTCGGGGCCCATTCTGGCTATCCACTGGCACGACCAGCGAAAGGTCAACCTCCTGACCACCATCCACAAGGGGGAAATGGTGGAGACTGGCAAGGTGGATCGCCGCACCCAGGCCAGGGTGACCAAGCCCGATGCTGTCCTGGACTACAACATCAACATGAGGCTGGTGGACAAGTCCGACATGCAGATAGGCTTAATTGACTGCCTGCGTACCTCGTGCAGATGGTACAAAAAGTTCTTTCTGCATATGGTGGACATGTCAGTTCTGAATGCCTACAATATATACAAGCTTCGGAATGTGAACACACCCATGAAGTTCAATAGCCTGTGGAGGTTCCAAAAGCAGGTGTTGACGGAGCTCCTGGAGAAGTATGCAACGCCACAGAGGGCAGTGGCACATCCTGGGCCCGCCGTTATTGACCGCTTGCAGTGTGCTCAATACTTGATTAGGCACAGGCTTGGTTCCCTGCCTCAGAATGAATCAGGAAGAACACAGCAGAAGCGGTGCCATGTCTGCTACAACAGCAGGGTGAGGCCGAGGCCAGGTAAAAAGTCAACCATGGAGTGTGTGGAGTGCAAGGTGGCACTCTGTGCTTTAGAGTGCTTCTTTGATTACCACTCCAAGCTGGAGTTCTAATAATCATACTGAAATTGCCAAATAAAATGACAATATGTACACTATAATTATATAGGCAAAAAGTGGAAGAAAACCAATTTATTGTAATACAAAAGTCATGTATTATGAGAAAATTGATACAAATACAATTACACCATAATAATATGTGAAAGTGACACATATGTATATACCAAGTGACATTCATATGATTAGAACCTATAGAAATATATAAATCAGTGAAAAAAGACAATAAATTGTATATCAAACGTTTACAAATCATATAACTAAGTGAAAGTGACACAAGACCTAATATTTGATGGCCAAAGTATAATAAACACCTGTGATAACGAATAATCAGTGCCTAATACAACAATAACCTACTTCAATTACTAATAAAATGTACGGTATCGAGTGAAAATGAGCATTATCAGTGACAGTGACACTCTCTAAAGCATATTTGTCAAAGTGAAAGTGACACAAGACCTAATATTTGATGGCCAAAGTATAATAAACACCTGTGATAACGAATAATCAGTGCCTAATACAACAATAACCTACCTCAATTACTAATAAAATGTACGGTATCGAGTGAAAATGAGCATTATCAGTGACCCTAATAAACATATTTTATATAATTGGCCTCAAAATAACTAGAAAAATATCAAATAAACATCACATTCTCAATATCAAACACTAGAATCGTCTAAGGGAGATAAATACTTTGGCGCGACGAGCGGCTAGGTGCGTCGTAGCCATGGCCGGGGCGACGCGTCCGAACGCGGGAAGAATTTTCCGCCGAAAAGCACTCGTCTTCCCGCGCTCACCATTATGCAACCAGAGGGGCTGGAGACCTCTACTAAACGCCATTCGACAGAGGAAGGTTTGTGGAACATTATTATTTTTTATTCACAACATTACATGCCATATTCATTGACTTACAGAGTTGTTAACATAGCCCAAAGATCGTCAAAACACCCGGTACCGCAGCACAGTCGCAAGCTATAGCCCCCGGGGCTGGATGGTTAATACTTTCCACAGACCTTCTCTATCATCTCTGTCATAGGCTTTCTCCAAGACCATAAAGGCAGCATACAACTTGTTTCCCTTCTTCAGACGTTTCAAGGAGAAAATCTTGTCAACACACCCTCTTCCCTTCCTAAACCCGCCCTGCTCCTCACCTACCCATTTCTCTGTTCTCACTCTCACGAACATAATAATAAATATACAATTGTAACATAATTATGAATTGCATTTCATACCGTACTCAAAAATAGTTGTGTGTGTATAAAACGCAGACAAAATGTGAGAACACACATCTTTGTCTCCCAAGGTAATTGTGAATAGCTTCATGATCGTGACCAATCATCTTAAGAGTTAATAAGAACATATATTTTTTTCATCTATTTTGTTGCCTCCGTCGGTAACTGAGGAGAGGCTTATTACCGGTTGTCTCACTCCTATTTTGTTTTGTCTGTATCTGCTTGTGCTGGATCAGACAATAGTTATGTCAAGGGGAATAGAGATTACTGTGGGAAGGAAATGTGTTTGGAGCGGCTGGGTGATTGACAGTGTTCAACGAAGACCTTCGGTGCATTGTAACGCTTGTCCATTCCATAAAACGAATCGGTTCACATATTTCAGCCCTATACAGGAGTTTTAGCAATGGGTTTATGACAGAGAGAGAGCGAGAGTAAGATGATAGCCATTCAATCAGTTTAAACCAGGGTTGCAAAGTTGGATGTCTATTTGATGATGCATTTGGGAGCAAACTAACTTGCTGCCTTAAATTTGATTTTCTTGAGAGTGGTATGATATTTTGTTATTATTGTCGTATTGTGTTTTAGTTTAATAGGGTACATAATTGTATTAATGAATGTTCATTTACTTATTATATTAGTAGAACAATTATGAATTCAATAAAGAATTTGTTTTTGTTTACATTCAATATTTATATAAATACATATTTTAATGGTATTCCTGCCGTAGTAATCAGTATACTGTATTCCAGGCTAATACAGATATAGTGGTACATAGTAGTATGGTTGTTTTATGTCCAATCAAAGATGGGTTTAACACATTGGATGTTTGTCTACCTGCATATATGTATACAGTATACTATTTGTTGAAGGATTTATGTTTTTGTTTTTGTTTACATCGATATCTATTTTCATTTATTATATGATGCATATTTGACGTAGCTGGTAATACCAATTATAGAAGATAATTATAATCTATAACAGAACTATTGGCCATGATTATGCAAAAATTACCTGTTGATCATTTTCAAATGTACTGTAGACATTTTAGCTATATCCATTCAGGTGAGCTGTGCACCTGGCACCTAGTGGAGGTTTGTAACGACGCACGTGATAGGCTCTCTAAGCATCATCCTCGCTGATGTGCGTGATTGGCCATAAAATATTATTCTCACTCCCGCCCGTGTTTTCCCGCCCATAGTTCGTCCCGTTTCGTCTGTCCATTGCAGGACAGTTCCATACTTCTGCGACCTATATTTATTTCATGAGGCTAGCACAACACTTGAATGTCCTAATATTAATCATATGTATAACACAGATAACATAGACATTCGTATTTACTCGTTTTCTTCCATTTGTTTTTTACTGAAATAAAATTAAAGGACTGGAACATTCCACAGTACAGTCGGACCTCCAGCTGCTGTCCATATAAACACGAATTATTGCAAGTTATTTGGCAGCTACATGATGCTGCAATCACTAGCTATTATGTTAACTGCATAATAATGTTGTAGACTATTTATTTAATGCATAATGCAGCATTTTATCACAGAGTTATCTGCTCAACAGGTGGCATTGTGTGTGTGTAAGTGTGAGAGTCCGAGTGTAGGAGGTGAGACAGTGAAGCACAGGAACGAGGTGGCTTCAGAGATGGGGTCGTTTCGGGCCATGAGTGAGCACCGTGCCTCATGTGAAGGCAAGATGGCAGGTGCTCGTTGTACTCTACGTGCTTCACATGTCTCACTCCCTAGACTGGAACAAGACCTCGTGGGCTTCACTGTTCATTGTAAAGCGGTGAATGTCAAGGCTCTCAGCCTATGCCCGAGAGGAAGTAAGTTGGCCCGTGAGTGAGGATAATATTTTACGGCCAATCACGCACACGGCCCCTCAGCGAGGATGATGCTTAGATAGCCTATCACGGGTGTCATTACAAACCTCCACTAGGTGCCAGGTGCACAGCTCACCTGAATGGAGTATAGTGCCTGAGTGGTTATAGCTAAGTCAAGCTCAAGTGAAATATGTAAGGTACCACCATTGTAGCATTGTTCTGGTCTCTTTTCTTCTGCACATAATACATTAAAACACATAGATTGATTTTGTTATTGTTAATATTAGGTTTGCTTCTCTACCGTTGTTCATGTTTAAGGAGTTTTATTCTTAAATGAAAATAAAACATAATTATGGTAACGTTATAAAGGTAAGACGTTTTTGCTTTACTTTATTACTGAATTATTTGCTATTGAGTTTAAAAGTATGGTATATTTACTATACTCTTACTAATTTTACATATCACTCATCTACCCATTCGAAGTGAACTTTTGTTTCCAATTAAATACTACCACACGGATTATCTGAAAACACAAACACACACACACACACACACACACCGTGGAATACAATGTTTAAAAATAACTCTCATACTTTACTTCTCCGTCAGTGAAGGCAGTAAGTTCCAAGTAGTTGGGTCAACTGTATGACTTTCCATTGTAAATAGTATATCTCACAAAGGAAAGGAAAATTCCACTTGGATGAAACAATGGCAAAAGGGGACACACAAAACACGTACAAATGATAATAATAAAAATGATATTAATAATAATAATAATAATAACAATAATAATAATAATACAAATAACAATAATTAAGCAGATGTGCAGTTATCGCATCAACAACATTAAATAATTAGTAAATATAAATAAACAAACTATATAGCCAACCCTGCAACATAATATTCTAAAATTAGTGTTTAAGCTCTGTGGTAAAGACGGCTTACAATATATTATATATATATATATAAAACAAACATAATGAAGCCATGCAACACTTATCTTCTGATCTATTAAATATTTCCAATTGGGGGAGAAAAAACCTTGTTGCCTTTAATGCTTTCAAAACTCAATTTATTAATCTTACTACCCGTCCGGAACTCCCAGATGACTATCCCTTACACTTCAAAAATACAAAAATCAATCTTTCATCTTCTCTTAATATTCTCGGTCTCTCTTTTTCTTCTGCTCTCACTTGGAAGGACCATATTACCAGTCTGGCTAAAGCAGCCTCCCAGAAGCTGGGTGTACTCAACTGCCTCAAGGGGTTCTTTATCCCTGCACAGCTTCTTGCTCTGTACAGGGACACAGTGCGTCCTTGTATTGAGTATTGTTCACATGTGTGGGGAGGATCCTCTCGCACCGCACTCCTAGACATAGTAGTAAGGAAAGCATTCCGTACCATTAACTCCTGTCTACTCACCAACTCTCTGCGATCTTTCTCTCTTCGCCGCAATGTTGCATCTCTCTCCCTATTCTATCGCTACTACAATAATCAATGTTCCTCAGAGCTTTCCCAATGTATACCACCTCCTCTACGTAGGGTATGTAGTACCCATCTTGCAACACAATCCCACCCTTAATCTGTGAAACTCTCCAACCCTAGAGTGAAACGTTATTATCAGTCTTTCTTCTATCCAACTGCTGAGCTCTGTAACTCACTCCCAGAATCAGTCTTTCTCTCTTCCTATGACTTGAGGAACCCCCAGGCGAGATCTTGGCCACAGGCGAGTCAGGTGAGTCACCAAGAGAGCCAGGAGGGGTAGTGAGGGGACCATGCTGGACAGGATGTTGCCTCTCAGACCGACGATGAGACTGGCTGCGTGGTGGTGGTGTCGCGGGTTCCATGTCTAGCCTCATAATGTGCCTAGTGGAGTTTTGGGGATCCTGTACCAAAATACTTGCGAGTAGTTGAGGAGACGATGGTAGGACACAGGAGAGGAATGGATCATGGAAGGGGCCCAGTTTGGGTGGGTAGGGGCAGATGTTGAAGCATCTTGGCCGGCAGAGCTTATAAAATATCAACTGCTTCGTAGTCATGAGGGCTGTAACACTATATATATATATATATATATATATATATATATATATATATATATATACCACCACCACCGTCACCGTCAGGACGAGTGCCCATGTAAGTGTCTTTGGCTTTAAACATTGGAATAGTTATCTAAAACTTGGTCATCATTACACCAATACTAGCATTAACTAGCATTATGAACATGGTGTATAAACCTATGAAGTATAAGAAATATTGACCATATTTTGTGACATTGATATTTTACCTTGGACTTTGAGTTACAAAAACATATATATTTAAAACGATCGTCGCATTGACCAACTGAATTTGCTTGCACGATCTAGTGACATTCCGTTAAACATTCTAAGAGTTAAGAATAATGATTAACACTTTTATCTTAAACTTTGACCTTGACCTTTGGCGCTTATTGCAGCATTTCAAAACACATAGGAAATTAAGTGAAAATGGAAGCCAAGAATATGACAATGAGTCGAAACACTATTATGAAGATAAACACTTGCCACTTCAAACCAGATGTGTACTTTGAAAAAGGCAACCAACACATGCTAGCAAATTTCACACACAAAATCTTCCTACGGGATGTAACAAGATAGATTTTGTTCAGGGGAAGCCAAAGTTTGGCTAACACAATGTGTTTGACTCTTAACACCTTTTCTGGCTCTTTTGCTTGAGCCCCCTCTCTCGCTCTGAGCCGTAGCCATTTTTAAGTTTCATTCGTCGCATCTTACGTCTTGTCTCACTTTGACCGTCGTCTCACTCTCACATACACACTCTCTCTCTTTCTACTGAATAAATCAGTACTTATGTAAGTGTAAATTTGCTTTCCAACTAATATCTTTCTTTACTCTATGAAATCTTTCCTTGTGGGGATTTCCTGACCCGTATGGGATGGTTAAACTTCATCCTATTTTCCGGTAAAGGTTTTTAGCCAGATGGAGCTGAGGGTGGGCAGAGAGTCTTCTACTTTGCTTTCCTATTAATCTACTATAAACTGTCCGTGTCTATTAGTATTAAAGCCGGACCACTTATCATGCACCGCAAGGTCTGTGTGATCTGAGTATCTGTATAACTCTGTGTAACTCTGTGTTTCGGTGGTTGAGGAGAGGGCCTTCCGCTTTCTTATCATTCTTTTAAACCTTAGCATATATTTGTTTTTAGACTGCGAAGTCTATGTAGTCTACGTATATATGTAACTGTGTAACACACACACACACACACACACACACTATCCCTCTCTCTCTCTGTCTCTATCTTTCTCCTCAAACATTAGGTGTTGTTTTGATTTAACCTGCTTCGAGTAGCTTGTACTTGAGGCAGCATTTCTTCTTTTCAACCGTCTTTATATATATATATATATATATATATATATATATATTTTTTTTTTTTTTTTTTTTTTTTGTCCTATGTGAGAGAGGGAGACAAAAGGCAGAACTGCCTGTAGCGAGTGCCTCCCCCAGAGTTGAAAGAGTGACAGGGCCAAAATCAAGGGGCCGCTCGAGCCAAAATGCCTGGACACAGAGTTTTTAGCAATTTAAGTCATAGAAAGAGGGAAATACTGATTCTGGCAGAGTTCCAGAGCTCAGCTGTTGAATAGAATAAAGACAGAGTAGCGTTTCACTCTTGGGTTGGAGAGTAGCACAGAGTAGGGATGGGATTGTGTTGCAAGACGGGTACCACGTATCCTACGTAGAGGAGGTGGTACACACTGGGAGAGCTATGAGTAACACTAATTATTGTAGTAGAGATAGAAGAGCAAGAGAGATGCGACATTGCGGCGAAGAGAAAGATATTGCAGAGAGTTGGTGAGTGTACTGGAGTATATATATATATATATATATATATATATATATATAAATATATATGTGTGTTAGTAAAGCCAGGTAATAACATTTCTTTGATGCATACGAGGTTAAAAGAAACAGCAATTTCGGCATTAGAAATTGTATTGTTCAGATTTTTTAGGGCTCTGATAATTTTGCGTTAATGGGCAGTAAGGAGGTATAGTAGATTGGCGAAGTTCATGATGAAATGGATACAGGATACAGGTACATGGTGAACAGTGGATACGACGTTTCGCTAATTCAATTAGCATTTTCAAGTAATGAATGGTATTTTTTTGTTTTTCTTTTTTTTTTTTTTTTTTTTACCCTAGGCGGGTCTAAGGGGGGGAAAGTAGAGGGGGGGAGAGGGAAGAGAAAAGGAGGAAAGTTTGAAGGAAAGTAGGAGAGTAACAGTTGGTGGGCAGACCACCTTGCTATGTTGTGTGTTTGAAACGTATGTTTTTGTGTTGGGGCAAGTGGTGTATTTTATTTATGTTTGCAGTTTGGTAGCTAGCTAAGGAACTAAGGTGTGATTGTTATTATTATTATTATATAAACATATAATTTTTATTTTATTTTTTTTTTTTTTTGTTAATAAATTGGCTGTGGTTCTTCTTCTGTGTTTATTTTATTTAGGCTGCTTTTAAACCAGTTGTTGAATCTTATAGTGAATAATATGAGCTTATATAGGGCATAGGTGGCGAAGAAAAAACAGGCTAGCGTCTGTCATTGGTGGAAGGTATTTTAGCTAAGCGGGCACTTCTGGTCTGTGATTGGCCGGTAGGTGATGACGTCAGGAGTTGCGCGCTGGAGTCAATCGTGGCTGGTGTAGGGGGATTGAGAGAAGGGGGGGCCGATGTCATCGCTGGTTGGTTGGGAGCTGGGTGGCGCGACGTGATATGCGCGGGTTCGAGGGGCGGTGCTGAGGGGTGTCTCTCCAGGGGCAGCATGTCTGGATTGTGTCTCTTCGCAGAGAGGAGTATCTGTAGGTCTAGAGTTTGATTATTAATACTGGGATTCAGGGCTCATATTATTCACTATACCATTCATTACTTGAAAATGCTAATTGAATTAGCGAAACATCGTATCCACTGTTCACCATGTACCTGTATCCTGTATCCATTTCATCATGAACTTCGCCAATCTACTATACTTCCTTACTGCCCATCAACGCAAAATTGTCAGAGCCCTAGAAAATCTGAACAATAAAATGTCTAATGCCGAAATTGCCGTTTCTTTTAACCTCGTATGCATCAAATTAAATATATATATATATATATATATATATATATATATATATATATATATATATAGAGAGAGAGAGAGAGAGAGAGAGAGAGAGAGAGATTGATTTTTGATTTTGCCCCAAGGGGCGAGTTTATTGAGCAGCGCCCCCCATCCTGTGAGGGGACAACCACTAGTAAGGCGATACATACTGCTCAAAGAGCCATTATTCCACTGAAACAACAGCATCGTCGTCTGGTTACATTCATATTTGTGTTTATAAATCAGGTTGGCATTATTCAGATGTGTTATTATAGTTTCCTCATTTAATTGTCACATGGTCTGTATATACGTATCTCATTAAAAAAAAAAAAAAAGAAGCAAGCAAGCTTGTAGTGACTGAATTATTAATTGACAGGTTGTAAATAATAACACTACAGAACTAGTGCAATCGTATGAGGAGACTATTCATATTTTCATTACATCAATGGTTATTGAGATCATAGTTAGCTGAATACAATTATTACAACAATAGGCAATGGTATAAATAAAAAATAATACATAATTTACTACAGGCGGACATAATCATGATCCGGTTCGTTGTGCACTGGGAGCTAAGGTGTCTTGAGATCGCCTCGTACCTATACACAACGAACGTATTATAGTCTGCATGGTTGGTATCTAATTGAATATTCTTACTGGGTATTTCAAGAATGTCAGGGGGTAAGGAAATGTGATTTGTATATTAGAAGACTGTGATTAACGAGACGTGTAACATGTGGAGGGAGGTGGTAGAAAGAGAGGGATCTCGTTGGGGGTGGAAGTTTCGCTCCCAGGAATTTTTGTTCCTGTGGTATTTCAATAATAATAATAAAATAATAATAATAATAAGGGGACAACCACTGGTAAGGCAATACATACTGCTCAAAGAACCATTATTCTACTGTAATGACAGTATCGTCGTCTGGTGTTATTATAGTTTCCTCATTTGATTGCCACATGTGCTGTACAGTATATACACATGCTCATGGAAAAAGAAAAAAAAAATGCATTATTAATTGACAGGTAAATAATATCACTAAAAATCTAGTGCAATCATATGAGGAGACCATTCATGTTTTCTTACATCAATGGTTATTGAGCTCATAGTTAGCTGAATACAAATATTACATACATGATGTGACTAATATTTCGAACTCTATAAATTATTATGCAATAATAGTACCACAAATATATTACAATCATATGAGGGACACTTCACATTCTTCATTACATCAACGGTTATTGAGGTCATAGTTAGCTGAATACAAGTCACATACATAATGTGACTAATATTACCAACTACCGAAGTTATAATGGAATTATAGTAATACAAATATTTTAGAATTATAGTAATACAAATATTTTACAAACATGAGTTACAAGGTTCAAATTCTTATTACAATAATGGTTATTGAGGGGATAGTTAGCGGAATATGACCAGTGGAGAAGTTTACATGCCGATAGTAATATAATATTTAGTAGGGTGTGTGGTTATGGGAGAGAGAGTTGTAGGAGGTAGAGGAATGGGTGGGAGAGGAGGAGGAGTAGGGGGGAGGGGGAGGAGGAAGAGGTAAGGGGGGAGGGGGAGGAGGAGGAGGTAAGGTACTCCAGGGAGGAGGAAAGTGTGAGAGGGGAGGTGTGTGTGTGTGTGTGTATGTGTTGGGGAGGGTGAAACATACTACATAATTATAAATAAGTTGTTTAAGGTCAGCCATAGTACTGAAGATAAATATGGTAAAAAAAAAAAAAAAAAAAAGGGGAAAGTTTGTATTTGAACGCAAGTCTACAGATATCAGCAGTATCGCTTCATCGTACCTGACACAACATATCAATAAGTAAGGAAGGAAACTGTATGCATGCAAAGATCAAGATTCAATTATGTTTAGTAGCAAAACAATATTCAGAAGGAAGATACTAGTAGTCCTCCGGGAGGGATATGCCGCATATCCGAAGGTACTTAATTGTAGATCAAAGCATTAGCCGAGAATATTGAGGACAATTATGTTGCTTACATATGCAAGGGTCATGTATATTGGCTTGCAAAAGGATATGAATTGGCACTTAACAGATTATTTAAATAAATGCTGTGTTAGAGGCTCAGAGGGATATGTATATACTGTACATTGTCAATCTATTAAATGAGAATAGCAGTGATAAGTAAAGAAATACTGACTGATATTATAAGTGTGACATGATCAATGAAAATATGAAATCGTGTAGAGGGCGTTACAAAGGGTTTAAGTGTGACCTTGTAAGAAAGAAGAGATGTGTGGAGGGCAAGGGGTGGATACTTATAAGGTTCATGTTTCATGTTTACAGTACATATTATTGTGGAGGGGCAAAGTTCTTGTGTTTTTTTAGTATGTTATTGATTACGTTATTCTTTAGCATGCTTGATCCTCAATTGTGGTTAACTGATTATTCCTGTATTCCCTAATCATTGGGCATTCCAAGATATAGTGCTCGAGAGAGTGTTTGTTTGGAGCTCTGCAAACCCTACATTGCCTGTGCTCTTCTTCTACCTGCCAATTCAGCTGCCATGGATAACAATAGCCAAGCCTTATTCTTGCATGTACTGAGTCTACCCACCTACTCGTTGTACGTTTACCATAGGTGTATTTGGTCGTAAATGCTACTTTATTGTAGTAGTTTATAGATCGGCTGGTATTATGATGTCTAGCTCTGTCTTCATCCACTCTTTCTTCTTGTGTCTTTTTAATTATAGTTCTCATTTGTTTCAATGACAGTTCAAGAATATGATCAGGTTCTTCTTTCTCTGAGGCCTCCTTGGCAAGCTTATCTGCCCTTTCATTGCCGGGGATGCCTGCATGTGAAGGAATCCCGGCAAATTTGACCCCTAGCCCCTTCTCCCTTACACATTTTATCCCCCGTCTGATATCTTGAACAAGGAAAAGATAGGTGGGTTGGGGGCTAGAGATAGCTTCCAAGGCGGCCCTGCTGTCAGATAGGATAAGAATATTCTTTCCCCTTCGAAATATACTCCCAATTCCCATCGCTATTGCCACCAGCTCAGTTTGAGTGGAGGAGGCCCAGTCCTGTAGCCTGGATATTTCATCGTCTTCCTGAGCAAAGTTACCACCACTCATAATAGTGATGGCAGCTCCTGCCCTCCCAGTTACGGTGTTAAGTGAGCCGTCACAGTATACCTGATCAGTGTTCTCATCTGTCATATCTTCTATTAGTGACATAAAGTTCGTCTTCAGAGTGTAGGACGGGATCTCAGACTTTTTTGTGTCGAGTTGAGTCACTATAATCTCAATAGTGGCCTCTTCCCAGGGAGGAAGGGAGACACTCAATTGCCGGTCATCTGGATGGTAGTCTGTAAGCTGGCTGGGCGGGGTGGGGTCAGTCAGTTGCCAGTCACCGATATAGTAGTCTGTAAGCTGGTAGTCAAGAATGTCAGCAGCAGTTACATGTGGCCACTCCCTGCCTTTTAAGTCATCTATTCTAAGTAGCTCCATTAGTGCAGTCTTAGGTCGTGTTTCTTTGTCGTCTCTTAGTGATCGTATGCCTATTATCATATTTGTTTCTTTTATTCTATCAGTGACGGACGATAGATTTAACTCGTATCTAAGATGTTTTACCTTGACATTTCTCGGACATCCAAAAATAAGTCTCATGGCCTCATTTTGCAGTTTGTCAAGTTTTTCGATCTGATTAGCAGGTAGACAGGAGAGAGCAGGTGCATGGTAGTCAATTACTGAACTAATATAGGCAATGTACATGGTCCTGAGGATAGTGGTGGAGGCACCCAAGCCTTTCCATGACATTACTTTAACGGGCCTTAGTCGTCTTTTACAGGTGGTCATTACATGATCAAATTCAGCATTATTACCCTGTAGTCCCCCAACATACACTCCCAGATATTTATAATAGTCTACCCTCTCTAGTACATTACCATGGAGATGTAGAGGCTTGTTACGATTCCAACCTTTTGTTATGGCTTTTGTTTTGTTTGTTGATATTACCAGGCCTAATTGGTCACAAGCTTCTCCTACCAAGTCTAGGGCACGTTGCATGTCCCTGTGACTATCGGCCTGGATCAAAATATCATCAGCATAGCTTTCACAGATCACTCCTCTGGGAAATTTGAGTCTAACAATAATGTGCATTAATATGTTGAATAGTATTGGACTTAATACTCCCCCCTGTGGTGTACCCAGCTCAAGCTTACGCACTTCAGACTTTTTACCTTGAAAGACGACATATGCACTTCTATTGCAGAGGTATTCCTTGATCCAGCCCAATAGTTTACCTTTTACACCCATTTTCGCCAACTCGCAAAGTATTACATCCCTGTTTGCTACATCAAATGCACCCTTTAAATCTAAAAATACAGTAAAGTTACACCTATGGTTAGAGAGATATGATGTGATACAGGACATTGTACTTCTGCCTTTGATGTAGCCATTCAAATGTGGGCTCAATTGTGACTCTATTTTGTGCAGTAGCCTATTAACCCTTCCTACCCGGGCTGTCTCAGCCAATGACGGTCACCCCTACCCGGGCGATATGGCCGAAAAACGTCTAGGCCTAGGCTACCGTATTTATGTTTATTTTCACTGCTAGAACTTTCCTACTCATCTATAATCGTAGTGCGGTTTTCAATCTGTATTTTGGCATTGAATAGAGCTCTGTAAGTCAACTGGTTCAGTTGTGATGATGATTTAAGTGGAGCCAATATTGCTGAGATGTTGCCAATATGGGGACTTTTCAGACACTAATTTCGTCATGACGTCATAACAATAACATTGAGGTGTCTTCTCCTTCTTGTTTTTGGAGGTGCGGTGACGAACGCTTGGGTTTGTTGACATACGTCGTACGCACGGCGTTCGGACCAAGCTTAACCCTTATTTAGCGGCGAGCAACATAAGTCGAGTTAAATAAAGCTGGACTATGTGGCGGCGCTCGACATAACTCGAGTGGCAATTTCAGCACGTAATGTGGCTGAGAGAGAGAGACAAGTGGTGGCAGGAGACTAGCGAGCGTATGACTGCTCCAGACCACCGCGGCGAACCTACTGACACAAATCTCAGCTCCCTCCTCCCTCTCTCACTCGCTACATACTCAATTATGTACTGAAAGTACCGAATTACCTGCTTTTTGCACTCGCGTTGCACGGTTATTGCAAGAAAACTATCCATCATACAAGGATCGTTATGGTGTCATTCGAAAGCTCTGTTTATGCCCTTTCAGGGATAGGTACTTGTTTTACGTTCTGGGTCTTATTTAGGCATGAAAATGATCACGTAAACAGCCCTATTTTGGCTAAAAACACCCCGCTGTGCGGTACACATAAATAAACCGCATAGGCCGCTCGTAAGGTGTTAATTAGGCTATTAAGCTCATGCCTTAGATACGGCATACCGGGTATTGGCCCTTCTTTCGTGCTGTCATTACCTAAGGCAGCCCGGGTAGGAAGGGTTAAGGACAATCCTTTCAATTGTCTTGCAATAAGAAGAAAGAAGTGATATAGGTCTCATGGCTGTAACAGAACCAGCCTTGGGTACAGGAATTATGACAGCTCTTTTCCAGTCAGGAGGGATGCCACTGTTGCGATAGCTAAGGTTAAAGAAATCCAGCAATGGATTGCCTGCAACCTCTGTCAGTGCACGTAGAATGGGATATGTTATCCCATCCTCCCCTAGGGCACTACTTTTGTTGTTGGATAGGGCTCTTTGGAGCTCGTAAGTGTTTATATCTTTACACGAGTCATCCTTAATGGCTATTGCTTCGTCTACTTGTTGGCGAAAATCCGGCAGGTTAGGTCCTAGCTTATTCCTAACTCTGAGAGGCAGATTACTGTAGGAGGAGGCAGAGGCCCATTCATCCATAAGGGTTTGAGCATATTCCTGAGGGTGGGGATGTGCTGCAGCTTGGTTAGTTTTCCTCCTTGCAATATTTATTTTCCTCCACACAACACTGATGGACGTATCTTTATTTGTGTGATTTAAAAAGTCTAACCAGAATTTCTCCCTTGCTTTAATGTTAGCCTGATGGGCCCTTTGACCACAGATTTTTATATTTTCAAAGTTTTCACCAGTGTTATTCCCCTTTCAAATTTGTGTAGCAGTTTTTAACAAATTGGTGGTATCTTGTACCTCTTTATCATCCCTGTACCACCTTTGCCAGATTCCACCCTTCGCGTTTGAACGGTATTTGTTTCCCCTATTATTATTATTTTTTTTTTTTTATTGCTGTTTGTTTGTTGTCTTTTTATGAGAGATTTGCTGTTCAGCATATCTTGTTAGATCTTGATAGAAAGTATTTATTGAGTTAGTCTCAGGATATGACTCAAACCACTTACTCATTCCCTCCACAAATTCTTTGGTATGCTGTGGTAGGAGTTGGAGCCTCTTCCTCCCCCCATCAACCCGCCTCTTTTTAACATCTAGTTTAGTTAATAGTGCAAAGTGATCAGATAATAGTAAGTCCTGCTTGTGAACAGAACAGGTACGATATGGCTCGTTATACAGACAAACATAATCTAGCCTGCCACCTAGGACATGCGTTGACTCCGGCTGTCCTATTAGTCTTACCTCATTACAGGAGTTTATATAATTTAACCATCGTTGACCATTAACATTAGTATTATTCCTACCTTCATGCGAGGACAGAGCTACTATGGTGAGCATTTAGGTCGCCCATCAATAGAGTCTGTTCTTCATATAGCAGGTCAGGAAATTCTTGTGTATCGAGTGAGTTGCAACCTACATATATGTTGATTATATTAAGTTGGTAATCATCAAGGTATAACTTTAAAGATATATTTTCAGTGTCCCTACCAAAAGAACAATAAAACCTCTTTACAGGTATAGTCTTTTTGACATACGTAATCAAACCCCTGGCAGATGTTTCAGTGCAGTTGTGTAAATGGGCAATATAATTTCCAAATCTAGGGCGAAATGTTTCATTAGCCCTGGTTTCTTGGAGACATATTACATCCACGTCATGCAACATTGCAAAATGCTGAAGCTCTACAAAGCGTTGGTTAATGCCATTGATATTCCAACATAACATCTTTAGGCCTGTATCACAATTTCCTGTGTTATTCATCATCACTACCTACTTGGGTTTCTTCAACACTAGCTGTCTCTACCGAGTCTACCATACCCTCAATTACTTTGGCTGTCTATTTCATTGTTGAAACAGCAGAGAAGAGGCGCATACCATCCCCTTCTGTAAGTTTTTCTAGTTTTTCCCTTATTGATTTAACCGTGACCTTTCTTGGCAAGGCATGGGAAACATTGTTTAAAACATCGTCTCTTACTAATAGAAGTTCAGTTTGTTCCCCTCTAACACTGTGATATTCCCCCTGCTTACAGTTTGTAATATTACTCGCATTGTCACTATTGTTCTCCGCCTGGTTATTGTTCATTTTGTTGGCTACACATGCGAGTACCATTTTCATCACCTCATTTATTTGTGCTCTCATCATCTCACCTAATTGTGCTTGGAACTCAGAGAGAGAGAGAAAGAGAAAGATATGTGAGGGGCTCTATACGCTGGCACAATGTTAAATACTGCTAACACAGGATGGTAAGATGGAGGTTTATTGTAACTATAGATGTGATCACTCAAAAACACCGGTGATCAATATTATTTTGCAAACATTAACTTGCAACTCATCCTGTGTTTTCGTACCAAGCAATGCAACGTCCTTACATTTTATTAGTCTTCATCTATATATTATACGTTATCGTCTTTAAAAATGGAATAAATACTTGCACTAAGTTTTACCAGCTGGAAATAATACACCTGGGAATATAATTATTTACCCAATACAGCATTATGTTTAAATATATACCAGTGAAACACAGCTCGCTTGACGAGTTTTTCCAAATTAAAAATGTTGTGAGAAAACACCCGAGTCCACTACCGGGGCTTGAAGGATCACCCAAGGATCCGGCCCAAACATTGGCCAGAATTCATGATGTTGGTCCGGGGAGTGGGTGGCCATAGATCAGGGCAGTGGTGCAAAGGGCTCTCTGGGGAGGTCACGGAGTAAGAGCTGGGGTTTCTTTCTGAATTCTTGCAGCTTTATTCTGACGCTATGTGATATGGCTTCAGGTTGCTTTGAAGTTAACTACTGTATAGATGGGAAGTATAAAATCACATCACCGTGGAAATATGATCAAGATCAAGTGACTTATATTATATCTCCTGGTATCCAAACTCATGCATACTGATGAAAACCATACACTATTAAAACATTGTTTATGTGTGCATTTTGTTATAATTCAATGTTTATTCGTACAGTGTCCTCTTGTTGTTGTTGTTGTTGTTGTTGTTGTTCCCTAAGCTGCCTGGCCGAACAGCCTCGAGTCCTTAAGGAAGGCCATGGCCACGGTCGGGCTCTCCCACAGAGCTCTCAAATAGTGTAAATTGTGTTGTTGGCATAAGTGGTTGTGTGAAATGCAGTCTTCTATGATGTGTTTTATGGTATGGGGTGCTGTGTTACAACCCGGGCAGGTGTCGACGACGGAGTCATCCAGTCTCTTCTGATAGCTCAGAAGAGCTGGATGGTGTCCGCATCTCAGCCTGGCCAGGTGGACTCTGTCCTCGCGAGGAAGGGAGGATTCAGAAGGATGGATTTCGGGAGGTCGTGCTTGCAGCTGCGTGTTCTCTATGAGTGATTGGATGGAACGGCGAGTGATATGAGTATAGATGTGCTTCCGGAAGTTGGTTTGGGGTGGGCAGGGAGGGAGAGAAGACAGTATTTGTGTGTGATAGCGTGTGCTGGGTGACGTTTTGATATTTCTTGGTGTCTGTGGGTGTGTTGCCATGTAGTGTAGTGGGTGGTGTTGATTCGTGGAGGCTGCTACCAGGAATTGAGCACCTCTCATGTCTAGATGATCTTTGACTTTTAGGACTTTGGTTTCTTGATGTAGGTGATCTGTGGGTGTAGTAGCTGTGCATCCTGTGATGAAGGTTCTGGAGTGGCGGCGTCTACGCCGTGGGACCACCTCCCGGAACTGCCGACCATGGATGGCGGCCGACGCTCCCGTCCGGGGACAAGATTATCGACAGTGGAGGACAGCAGGCTGCCGACCGTGGGGAGCAGCTTCCGGGAGCCAAACCGCCACAACTATCCCCTGCCCCCTCCCTGGGGGCACGCGTCCTTGGAGCGGCTGCGGTCGTGCCAGGCAATTCTCAGTGTCCTCTTGTTGAGATATTACATAACCCCATATACTAGGCCGAGGCAACAAACAACATCGTGGCCTTCACACCACTGTTATGGATCTATAAAACCAACAAAAGTTAATGTATCCATGAACCTCATGTTCTCTCCACATGCTTGTACAGACTGCAGTGCTTCGCCCAACAAGTTAACACAGACTTGCACTTTGGTCTTAGTCCAAAAGACCTATAGGCCATGGGGTTCCGACTCTTCATGCACTCGAGAGCTAGTGTGTGAAACTCTAGCTACTCCGTAAGTCACACAATAGCAAATAATTCCCAGCAACTTGTAATATATAACCTGGAACACACCCACACAAATAGATGCATATACAGTATACATATATATATATATATATATATATATATATATATATATATATATTGTATTTATGTATATATATATATATATATATATATATATATATATATATATACATTATATAGTGTATATGTATATATACACATATACCATGACAACTCTGTATCTCTCTTTATTTATCCATCCTCTAAAATCTTAATGATTAGCTCATAGACACGTTCGTTAGTTCCCACTTGTCAGTATAATTTCCTGCTTACCTTTTCCGCGTACTTTGTTCATTTTTACTGAGTCTCATATGTAGTCAGTTTTTGTGTCACTACTTTTCTCTCTGTTGGGATCCGCCGGGCACTTCTGCATATTACCATGAATGTGTACAGACGCCAGATGAAAATGTAAGTGAACCTTTGATATACAGTATATATGTTTTTATCAGAAACAGGTATATAGTAGATGCCAAATCAAGTATTATAGGTTTTGATGAGTGTACAGACAGGCAACATTATACAACATATTTTACATATACTAACATGATTTGTGTTTCACCCCTACTGTACCGGAGGATACAGTAATACAAGTCCCCCCCAGTCCCAAGCAATGTGGCCAAAATGGCAAAATAGAACAACCTTCCACCTCAAGAGATGAAGGAAGACTTTCTCTCCCAGCCTTCAGTGGGTTTTATGTAAGCTGAGATGTGTTGCCATATCGAGAGCAATGCTTAATCGGTCGTGGTACCAGGTACAGCCTGATACAGGCAGTTACAAGGAAAGTACATTACTGACGGCTCCCAGCCGTTGCTGGGATTGGACGGGTTAAATAGCTAGCGTATAATACAAAAATAAAGAGCTTTCAAGTATTCACTTCATGTAATTGAATGATTATGATTATTTTTGTTTTTGTTTCATTATACATATTATAATTAATAGTGGCACGATTTATAACTTTTCTGTCATGGGAAAATATGCCTTAAATTATTTGACATTACCTTAAGTACTGTATATTATTTATTCAGTTTCAGTAACATCGAGGCAATGTGTTGCTGAAACCCGACCCTCACAACCATTTTTAATAACGGAAATAGAGACAATGATTCCCAGTGTGGTGGATTTTTTTTTGTTTATGTATTGTGATGGTAAGCCAGTTTCGAAGATCTGATGCACATAAATTCTTATGGTTATAGCTCTGTGTATCGCTTTTCATAAGCTAATTACCCAAGAGTTTCATCTGCCCTTCTAGGAATTGGGTCGTTCCAAGCTAATATTCCGAGAAATAGGACACTAAAAGGTCGTCATTACACGCCAGTCGCGCACTTCGCTCCTTCATGAAACCACATAATGTGACTTTTATAACCTCTGAACTGGGAGAGATCAAACTGGTTAAATCGTTATGTTTATTGACACCAAGTCCATAAATACAAGATATCGAAATTAAACAACATTTAACCCGGCGCGCGCGCGCAGGGTCTAGTGAAGACCACAGTTCTGGGCGGCAATTTTAAGCTCCATTCCTGCCTATAATCGTAATTTTATGATAAATATCGTTATTCCTTAATCATATGCGCCTATTTTACGTTTAATATGAAGATTGTAACAACAATAAAACAAGTGGGAATATCATTTGTATGGTCAAAATCGCGAATTGTAAGCGAGTGGTTCAGTCAACAATTGTGAGCCAACCGGCCTCACATCCTCCTCTCTCAAGGCCTGGAGAGAGACTGAGGCCTCAGTCTCTCTCTTGCTCTTCCCACGCATAGACACGCAGATGACCACACCCTATGATCGGTGCGGAGATGTT
Source organism: Paralithodes platypus (assembly GCA_032716605.1). Classification (NCBI taxonomy): domain Eukaryota; kingdom Metazoa; phylum Arthropoda; class Malacostraca; order Decapoda; family Lithodidae; genus Paralithodes; species Paralithodes platypus. The sequence goes on from CM064512.1 coordinate 27,377,839, forward strand.
TACACGAAAATATACCAATGAATAAGGGAATGACAGGGAAAATAGGTCATAATTGAAGGGAGGGGGTGAAAGGGGGGAAGGAGGGGATGTGGAGGAGTGATATGAGGTATGGAGGGGAAAAAAATGTTTTAAGTGCTAATGGGACCTTTTAAAACTCTTTTTTTAGGCCTTCCCTCTTAAGAGCTTTCTCGCCGTCGCCCAGTAAAACCTCTTAAGTGTTCTTGCCGTTCCCGGGTTAACTCCCCAAATGTTAACACAGATATATTACCACTTATCTTATGTCTATCTATCTATCTATCTATTGCCTGATGCCGTGATCCCCGAAGGGGTGGCCACGAACGACCAGCCCCCATGCACCTGTGTCCTCGGTCAGTCGACCCCCCTCCCCCCAACCAGCACCGCCTTCGTTCATATACTTCCTCACTCCATCCTTCTACCTCTCATTCGGTCTACCTCTCCCTCTCTGTCCCTCCACCTCGCTCTCGTACACCCTCTTAGTCATTCTCTTGCTTTCCATACGTTCCATATGGCCGAACCATCTCAAGTTGTTCCTTTTCACACTTTCCAGCACATCTACCTCCACACCACACCTCCATCTTACTTCCTCATTAGTCTGTCTATCCCTCCATGTAACTCCGCACGCACTTCTTAGGTAATTCATTTCCACTGCTCTCACTCTTGGTCTGAGTCTCTCAACCAACGTCCATGCTTCGCTTCCGTAAGTCAGTGTCGGGATTACCACACTGTCATGCAAGGACTTCTTCACTTCCATACTGACCACCCTATTTCTTGTTACTGCTTTCTGCGTTCCTACAACCCTCTTCCCCTGTTGTACCCTCTCCCGCACTTCTTCATCCATAGTCCCATCTTTACTCAACACACTGCCCAGATACTTAAAAGAGTTGACGATCTCCATAGCCTGACCGTTCAGCTTCACCTCACACTCTGTGACTTCACCCCTTGCGATGACCGTAACCTTGCTCTTCCCCGCATTTACCTTCAAATTCAGTTTTTCGCACACTGTTCCAAACTCATTTACCAGACCCTGCAACTCCCATTCATTATCACTCATCAGAACTGTATCATCCGCAAACAGCAGTATAGGTAGCTTCCACTCAATTCCCTCCCTTTTCAGCGATACACCAACATCCACTGCTCTTGATAGTATTTCTTTCATGACTCCATCCATATATACAGTAAACAACCACAGGGACATCACACACCCCTGTTTCAAACCAACATTCAGGTAAAAAAATTCGCTCTGCTCACTCTCCACATGTACAAAGGAGTACAAAGGAGTACAAAGGAGTACAAAGGAAATCAAGCAACAACAGATCTAGTGACCCTTCTAGGTTGCTTGTCCTCCAAAACACTGAGGATCAAGTGTCCAAACAGTGGTTTAGAGTGGGTAAGGGAACATTGGAAAGGGAATTACTGCCCTGGAACTAATGTCCGTGGCAGGATTAGGAAGTTAGTAGGGGACAGATGGGTTAGTAACTGAGGGGGGGATAAAATAAAGTTATTCATTTACAAACGCAGTCAGTCGCGGGTTTGATGCGAGATATTTGTCTAGGCGGAGTTTAAATGAATCAACGGTGATGCAGTCTATAACGTTTCGGGGAAGCCCATTCCACAAGTTGACAACTCGATTGAAGAAGAAATTCTTAGATTCGTGTGAGTTAAAAGATTTACCAATAATTTTGCAACCGTTTCCCCGCGTGTAATTAGATTGGTCGATAGTGAAGTACTTACTACAGTTCATATTGTCGATGCCTTTGATGATTTTGAACACTTGAATTAAGTCACCTCTTAATCTGCGCTGGGTTAAAGGAAATAGATTTAATTCTCTAAGACGCTCTTCGTATGGTTTGTTCTTTAGGCTAGGTATCATTTTGGTAACTCTACGTTGAACTCGTTCTAGCTTGTTTATATCTTTTTGGTAATAAGGGCACCAGGATTGAACGCAGTATTCCAGAAGAGGGCGGACTAATGAATTGTAAAGGGTTAGGATAACTTCTTTGGATTTATGCTCAAATGACCTGCCTATAAAGCCAATTATTTTGTTTGCCTTCTTAACAACTTCTGAACATTGTTGACTCGGTTTTAGGTTACTCGATATTGTTACTCCCAGATCGGTTTCTCTGTTTACATTCTTAAGCTGAGTGCCATTCATCGAATAGTTTGCTTTCTCATTTAGGTATCCGATATGTAGTACTTTACATTTATCCGCATTGAAACTCATTTGCCAAATTTGGGCCCAACATGACAATTTATCTAGATTGTGTTGCATATCGTCAACTTGTTCTTTTGAGAGTACGCTATTTGCAATTTTTGTATCGTCAGCAAATTTTGAGATTGTACAGGTGAGACCCTCATCTATGTCGTTGATGTAAATTAGAAAGAGAATTGGTCCTAGTACCGATCCCTGGGGTACCCCGCTACTTACATTGGTCCATTTTGATGCCTTACCGTTTATGACTACTCTTTGCTTTCTGTCGCTGAGCCAATTTTCTATCCATTTCAACACACCGTCTTGTATTCCATGCGCTTTTAGTTTTAGCAGTAAACGTTTGTGGGGAACTTTGTCAAAGGCCTTTTGAAAATCAAGGTATATAATATCTACAGCTTTACTCTCATCGTAGAGGTTGAGGATATCGTGGAAGAAGTCTAAGAGGTTTGTTAAACAGGAACGTTTTTTACGAAAGCCGTGTTGAGTATCTTTAAGTATGTTATTTTCCTCTAAGTGATTTACGAGTCTGTCTCGTATGACCGTTTCTAGCATTTTACATACAACTGAGGTTAAGCTAATTGGACGATAGTTACTGGGTAGGGATTTGCTGCCTTTTTTGAATATCGGTGTTACGTTGGCTAGCTTCCACTGATCGGGCATAGTTCCAGACTGCAAGGATTTATTGAATAGTAATGTCAGTGGTTTAGAGAGCTCATCCTTAGCTTCCTTTAGAACTCTAGGCGAGATTTTATCAGGTCCAGGCGTTTTATTTACCTTGAGTTTATCTAAACAATTCAATACTTCTCTCTCTGTAACGGTGATATTGCTTAGAACATCTGAATTATCAATCTGAATCGGCGATGGTGTAGGGATATCACTGAGGTCTTCTGTTGTAAAAACTGATGCAAAGAAGGTATTGAGGGCATTACTCATTTGTTCTTCGTCTTTGGTGTATTCTCCATTTTCATCGACTAACGGTCCAACAGTTGAAGTAACGACTTTTTTCTTTCTGATATAACTATAGAATTCTTTCGGGTTTGTTTTACTTTGATTCGCAATATGTAACTCTAAGGTCTTTTTACTTTGCTTAATTAACTTTTTGGCTTTGCGTCGTAGCTCTACAAATTTCAGCCGTTCTTCGTCATTTTGTGAGGATTTTAATCTATCATTAGCAAATTTTTTAGCAAGCAGGCAGTTTGAAATATCTTTATTCCACCATTTGGGCTTATTATTATGGCCTGGACGCCGAGTTTTCGATGGTATGCAGTCTTGCACTGCTTTTAGGTAAGTGGCTTCGAATAACTTCCAAGATGTATTTATGTCGTTATTGTGAATTAAAAAGCTCCAGTCAGTTTCTTTAAACATAGCTCTAAGTTTATGGAAGTTTGCTTTCTTGAAATTAGGGACTTTTTCGATGCTACTATTTGGTTCGTTACTAGTAAACTTTAAAGTGAAAGTTATCGTACGATGGTCGCTGTTACTGAATTCATCACCAACATTCAAATTCTCTATTAATTCTTCTTTTGTTGCAAGTACAATGTCAAGAACGTTATTACCACGGGTCGGCGTTCCAACAAATTGATAAAGCGAACTCTCTTGCAAGTTCGTATACAAGTCATGTCCGGAGTGTGAAGTAAGAGTATCGCCCCACTTGGTCACAGGTAAATTAAAGTCACCAAAAATTACGGTATCTTGTGAGTTACTTACATCTGCAATTTGTTCGTAAATTTCTCGGTCAGTTTGCACTGATTGAGCTGGAGGTCTGTATATTAATGCAAGTATTATTTTGGTACCTTTATTATTCTTTATTAGCACAAAAGATGCGTCGACGTTCACAATTTGAGGTTTTGACAAGAGGGTAGGGTTAAGACTTTCTTTGATATAAAGTAAAACGCCACCTCCATTTCGATTTATTCGGCTTTTCTCAAACATTACATAACCGGGAAGTGAATACTCTGCTAAAAAGTCTCTATCTTCTGTATTGAGCCAAGATTCTGTTATGCCAATCACATCATAATTTTCTGTAAACACTAGCTCCTCTAAATCTGAAAATTTATTGCGTATGCTACGGGCGTTTGCATAGAAAACCTTTAAATTTGTTATTTTAGAACTCACGGAACGCTCTTTAATAATATTTTTGGTTCTTGTTGGATCTACATTTATGTTCATGGCTGTCCTCGGTCCTCGCTGTCTTCGGTCCTTATCGCTGGTGGTCCTCGGTTGCCTCTGTTTTTTTCTTGGCGTTGGATGATTTATGTCACTGCTGCTTCTTCTCGGATGGCGTTTTTTGATCCATGGCTGCGGACTGCTTCGTGTAGGAGACGACCCATGCGTGCTGAACCCACAGGGTTTAGATGAGTGCCATCCTTGCGGAACAGAGTAGGCTGGTTGTAGAAGTTGTCCCAGAGGTTGATGAATTCAACTTCTTCCCTCAGACACAAATGTTTTAGTCGGCTATTTGTGCTGAAAGCCTCGTCGTAGAATTGGTCAGGTGCGTCGATCTTGGGGAGAATGCCTGAGATGATGATATGCCTTGACTTGTTTTTGTAGTGCTGGATCATCTTGCGATATTTCTCCATCAACTCTTCGGATTTGGTGCGCATGACGTCATTTGAACCAGCATGGATGACAAAAAGGGTATTTTCATTTGCATCCTTTGTGGTATCTTCGAAGGCTTCCACAATGTCGTCCAGTCCAGCTCCTGGGATGCAAAATCTTTTTCGTTGATTTGGGACTCTGTCGCAGAACTCTTCGACCTGTCCTCGTAGGATGGAATCCCCAACGAGCCTGGTCTCTTCTGGTTCGTCTTCCATCTCTACCAATATCTCAAATCTGTTGGACATTGTGACTGGTAGATGAGACCTTTTCTGCGTTGGCCGTGCACCGTTCCTCACTGGTGTAAATCCGGAAACCTGTGGTGGCGGGACTCTACGTACAGGTCGGGGAGAGGAGTGGTTAGAACGGGGGCGAGGGGTTGGTACTGTTCGTGCTAGCAGGCTTCTTGCACGAGGAGTGGGGGAGAGACTAAGGTGAACAGGGCGGCTGTCCTGGTTTGATGTCGGCTCAGGTTCATCAGAAGCATCTGCTGCAGTGTCTACTGCAGGTGTTGGATTGTTGGCAGATGACGTTGGGGCGGTGGTGGATGCTGGAGTTGAAACAATTTGAGTTAGTGATACTCCAACGTTGAGTGTTACAAACTCTTGGAGTGATTCCAGCTTCCTGGTGAGGGCGTTGATCTTGTTGAGGGCTTCATCCAATTTTGCTGTCAAATCCCCTCGTTGCTGGCAGAGTCGGCAGACTTGTGGATCGGCAGGAGCAAACATGGAAGCACCAAACCTACCGGCGCAGTTCGTACAGGCACGAGGCATGGTGACGATCACTTTCTTCAGTTCACTTCACTCACTTAAAAACACTTAACTCACTTTAAAAACACTAAACTCACTTTAAAAACACTAAACTCACTTTAAAAACACTTCACTCCCTTCAGGTCGCTTCACTTACTTAAATAGGCCTAACCGAAAACAAAAATTTTGAAATACACACAAATAGGTTATCAGCGGTGATAGCCTAACCAAAAATTAAAACAAAACAAAATTAAATTTGAATACGCAGTGATAGCCGAACCGAAAACAATTTTATGTTTATTTAAACAGAAATAGGCCACCAGGGGTTATAGCCTATCCTAACCGAAAACAAAAATTATGAAATACCGGTACGCAGAAATAGGTCACCAGCGGTGATAGCCTAACTGAAAATTTAAAAATTGAAGTACGCAGAAATAGGCCACCAGGGATGATAGCCTAGACTAACCGAAAACAAAAATAACCGAAAACAAAAATTATGAAATACCGGTACGCAGAAATAGGCCACCAGCGGTGATAGCCTAGACTAACCGAAAACAAAAATTATGAAATACCGGTACGCAGAAATAGGTCACCAGCGGTGATAGCCTAACTGAAAATTTAAAAATTGAAGTACGCAGAAATAGGCCACCAGGGATGATAGCCTAGACTAACCGAAAACAAAAATAACCGAAAACAAAAATTATGAAATACTGGTACGCAGAAATAGGCCACCAGTGGTGATAGCCTAACTGAAAATTTAAAAATTGAAGTACGCAGAAATAGGCCACCAGGGATGATAGCCTAGACTAACCGAAAACAAAATTAACCGAAAACAAAAATTATGAAATACCGGTACGCAGAAATAGGCCACCAGCGGTGATAGCCTAACTGAAAATTTAAAAATTGAAGTACCGTACGCAGAAATAGGCCACCAGGGATGATAGCCTAGACTAACCGAAAACAAAAATAACCACAAACAAAAAAGTATGAAATATGCAGAAGTAGGCTACCAGGGGTGATAACCTACCTAAAAAAGCAAAACAAATATATATATATATATATAATAGAATATGTGACTAAATATACAATTCACCAAATAGAGATTATATAAAAATAAAGTGTAACTGCACACAAGGGGTTAATATACTGTATCAACAGATGGCGCTGGTGTCACTGTAGGCTAGTCGAGCAGGATTATATTTAGATAAACAAAGTTATCAGTCAAAGGTTACTACAGTACAAGATCATGCAAGCAACAACTAAAATTACAGATATATATAGCTACAGTAGGATACTGAATACGATAACTACTAGAGTTAATAAGAAAATACAAAGCTAGGTCGATTTAGAGGTGCGCGTGCGTCGTCTGCTACAAGCTAGGATAACAAATGTAAACAACAATGTTTATCAGTCAGAAAAGCAATAAAATAACATGCACGGCAACTACAGAACTATGTGGAGGTTAAACAAGCACTTAACTACTGTTCATGCAATGAATAAAGGGAATTGGGATATGAAATACTCAAATTAGGATAGAGTTTTCTCAGTGGCGATGCGGAGCTGTAGGCGGTGCTGAAGCCGGCGGGTGAAATACTGCCGCCTATGCACCCTCATACATGCCCTTCACTGCTTTCAGCAACTTGCCATCTACTCCGTATATTCTAAGTACTTTCCACAAACCTTCTCTATCCACTCTGTCATAGGCCTTCTCCATGTCCATAAAGGCAACATACACCTTTTGTTTCTTCTCCAGATATTTCTCCACAACACAATTCAGGGTAAAAATCTGATCTACACATCCTCTTCCCTTCCTAAAACTTCCCTGCTCGTCGCCTATCCATATCTCCATTCTCACTCTCACTCTCTCAATCACTACCCTACTGTATACCTTCCCTACTACGCTTAGAAGACATATTCCTCGGTGGTTACCACACACTCCTCTTTCCCCTTTGCCCTTATATAGGGGGACTATTATACCAGTCTTCCAGTCATCGGGAAGATGCTAGTTTGCATATTTTCCATACCCATTCGATCACTATCTCACCACCATACCTCAACATTTCCCCACACACTCCCTCTGTTCCTGGTGCTTTCCCCAACTTCACTCTTTTCATGGCTTCCCACACTTCTGACCTCCTGATCCCCACCTCCTCCTCCACTATTTCTCTTCTTCTCCCTCCCATACCATATCCAGCTATGTTTGCTGGCTCTTCATTCCTTACATTTAGCAACTCATTGAAGTACTCCCTCCATCTTTCGACTCTCTCTTGCTTCTCGGCTAGCATTCTCCCATTCTTATCTTTCACACCCTTACTGTTTCCCTTGCTACCTTCCCTAACTTTCTTGACTTCTTTCCAGAACAGTTTCTTATTCTCCCTCCATTTTACACTCAGATTCCTCCCAAATTCCTCATCTACTCTTCTCTTACTATCCTTCACTACTCTCTTCACCACCCTCTTACTCTCCACGTACCTCGCTCGTTTCTGTCTCTCGATATCTTCATTCCCTCTACTACCCAACCACTCTCTATATGCTTTCTTCTTTTCTTCCACAGCTATTCTTACCTCTTCTGTCCACCATGCTGTACCTTTCAATCCCCTCCCTCTTCTTCTCACTCCACACACTTCCTCACATGCTGCACAGATCTCATCTCCTTCACAACTTCCAGGTCGAACCCACTTAGTCGTCTTTCCACTGCTCTCCTGTACTCCTCCCTGACTTCCTCCTCCTGCAACCTCTCCACCCTCCTCACCATTCCACCCTCCTCTCGCCTCCCTCCAGCTCTCCTCACCCACTTCTTTTGTATCCTAACTTTTTTTTTTTTTTTTTTTTCTATGTGATTGAGGGAGGCAAAAGGCATAACTGCCTATAGCGAGTGCCTCCCCCATAGTTGAAAGAGTGACAGGGCCAAAATCAAGGGACGTTCGAGCCAAAATGCCTGGACACACAGAGTTTGAAGCAATGTAAGTCATAGGAAGAGGGAACGACTGATTCTGGGAGAGAGTTCCAGAGCTCAGCTGTTGAGTAGAAGAAAGTTTGAGAGTAACGTTTCACTCTTGGGTTGGAGAGTTGCACAGAGTAGGGGTGGGATTGAGTTGCAAGACGGGTACCACGTGCCCTACGTAAAGGAGGTGGTATGCACTGGGATAGCTCTGAGGAACACTGATTATTATAGTAGCGATAGAATAGCGAGAGAGATGCAACATTGCGGCGGAGAGAGAGAGATTGCAGAGAGTTGGTGAGTGGACGGGAGTTAATGATACGAAAGGCCTTCCTTTCAACTTTGTCTAGGAGAGCGGTGTGAGAGGAACCTCCCCACACATGTGAACAATACTCAATACAAGGGCGCACTATGCCCCTGTACAGAGCAAGAAGCTGTGCAGGGGAAAAGAACCCCTAATGCGGTTGAGCACACCCAGCTTCTGGGAGGCTGCCTTAGCAAGACTGGTAATATGGTCCTTCCAAATGAGAGCAGAAGAAAAAGAGACCAAGAATATTGAGAGAAGATGAAGGGTTGATTTTTGTATTGTTGAAGAATAAGGGATAGTCCGCTGGGAGATCCTGACGGGTAGATAGATGGAGAAATTGGGTTTTGGAAGCATTAAAGTTAACAAGGTTTTCTCTGCCCCAATTGGAAATAGTATTTCTATCAGAATTTAAGAGTTCTATGGCTTCATTACGCTTATCTTATGTTTGATTTTTATTGTTATGTATGGCGTACCCTACACATCTCCAGGGAAGCACAACATAACTCTCACCCAACGTTACAACTGCACACTGCAAAGTAATGTATTGTTATTTTTTCTTCGGGAATCATACAAACTCAATATGATATGTTTCTATTTTGATTTGTTTTTTCTATGTGAGTGAGGGAGACAAACGGCAGAACTGCCTGTGATGAGTGCCACCCCCCGAGTTGAAAGAGTGACAGGGCCAAACTAAAGGGACGTTCGAGCCAAAATGCCTGGGCACACAGAGTTTGAAGCAATTTAAGTCATAAAATGAGGGAAAGACTGATTCTGGGAGAGAGTTCCAAAGCTCAGCTGTTTAATAGAAGAAAAATTGAGAATAACTTTTCACTCTTGGGTTGGAGAGTTGCACGAGTAGTGGTGAGATTGTGTTGCAAGACGGGTGCTACATGCTCTTTAAAGAGGGGTTGGTATACACTAAGAGAGCTCTGAGGAACAATGATAATTGTAATGGCGGTAGAATAGTGATAGAGATGCAACATTGCGACAAAGAGAGAAAGACTGCAGAGAATTGGTGAGTGGACGTGAGTTAATGAGACTGAAGGCTTTCTTTTCTACTTTGTCTAGGAGTGCTGTGTGAGAGGATCCTCCCCACATATGTGAACAATACTTAATACATGGACGTACTGTGCACTTGTACAGAGCAAGAAGCTGCACTGGGGTAAAGACCACCCGGATGGCGGTTGAGCCCACCCAGCTTCTGGGAAGCAGTTTTAGCAAGACTGGTAATACGATCTTTCCAAGTGAGGTTAGAAGAAAAAGAGACGCCGAGAATATTTAGAGAAGATGAAGGGTTAATTTGTATGTTGTTGAATAGTAAGTCATAGTTTTCTGGAAGGGGGTGATGAGTAGACAGATGGAGAAAATGAGTTTTGGAAGCATTGAAAGTAACAAGGTTTTCTCTGCCCCAATTTGAGATAGTAGTGCGATCGGAAGATAGGTGCGCTATGGCCTCCTTACGTGAGTTTTGGAGTTCCTGCTGTGAATGATGTTGCGAAAGGTTAGTTGAATAGTTTAATGGAGAGTCGTCAGCATATGAGTGAATGGGGCTGGAGGTGCAATTGAGAAGGTTGTTAATAATAATAGGAAGAGAATTGGAGAACAGAACCCTGAAGAACACTTGAGTTGATAGGTTGAGGAAGTGAACGGTGGCCGTCGACAACCGCAGCTATGGAACGGCCGGAAAGGAAATTAGAGACACAGGCACAGATGGAGGGATAGAGACCGAAGGAGGGAAGTTTGGAAATGAGGGATTTGTGCCAGACTCTATCGAAGGCCTTCGATAAGTCTGGCGCAATAGAAAAGTCTTACCAAAATCCCAAATGGAAGAAGTGATGGTTGTGCCATCAGAGTGGAAAAGGGGAGGGAAAGACGAGGAAGATAAATTGTTAGAGATGTTTTTGGCAAGATACCTGAAAGCTTGGGAAGAAAGCTTGGGAAGTTTATTAGTTTTGTGCATTTATCATTGATGAAAGAGTGTTTGCGAATCGAAGGACAGATTTGGCTTGATTCGGGGCAGAAACATAGGAAGAATGAGATTCTTGAATTTGAATGCATCGGTACCGCTCCTTATTGCGGAACGCAGTAGAACAAGCGTGAGTAAACCAAAATTATTTGCAATAGTCTGAGAGAAAGAAAATGGAATGTATGCCTCCATGCCCGATAGGATTACCTCAGTAATGCGTTCAGCACTCTCCGAGGCTGCCCAGCCACGGAAGCAAAATTCATTCCATAGGAAATCAAAGAAGTACTGCCGGAGAGCCTCCCAGTCGGCAGCTCCAAAGTGCCACAAGCGCCGCCGGCTGGGAGGATTGGGTGGCCGTACTGGAGATATGGGACTTGTGACAGAGATAAGTTTATGGTCGGAGAAGCCCAAAGGAGATAACAGATCGACAGTATAAGAAGAAGGGTTAAAAGTTAGAAACAAGTAAAGAATGGTAGGCTGATCACCGAGGCGATCCGGGATATGGCTGGGTTGCTGAACCAACTGCTCTAGATCATTTAGGATAGAAAAGATATAGGCTTGTTCACCAGGTTGTTCAGTAGTGTGAGAGGAGAGCCATTGGGGGTGCTGAACGTTGGAATATCCTAAGATGGAGATTTCTGAGAAAGGAGAAAGGGATAGAATGTGTTCCACTTTAGAGTTTAGGTAAACAAAGAATTTGGGAAAGTCGGTAGAATTAGGGGAAAGATAGACAGCACAGAAATGTTTAGTATGAGAATGACATGATAGTTTGAGCCATAAAGTTGAGAATTCAGAGGAGTCGAAATCGGGAACACGAGAACAAGTGAGTTTACTGTGCACGTATGCAGAGCACCTGCCTTTGGCTTTGAAACTAGGATAGAGAAAGTAGGAGGATACAGAGAAGGGGCTGCTGGCAGTTGCTTCAGACACATGATTTTCAGTGAGGAAAAGAAGATCAGGTTTGTAGGGGGAGAGATGGTGTTCAACAGAGGGAAAATTAGAGGGAAGGCTGCGAATGTTGCAAAAGTTAGTAGTAAGAGTAACAGCCTGGTAGATACATCTTTTAACATTAATTTCAAATTATAACTTCGTTGTCTAAATTTCCCTGTTGCTATGTATACAGTGATTTGAAGAAGAGTTATCAATATGGCGGCTAGTGTGAAACAGTTGTGATAATTTTCCCTTTACAGTAGCCTCTCCTTCACCCCAATCTTGTAGTAAATATGTGGTCAACCCTCCACATCCCTAATTGACCAATTTCCAGTTTGAGGCTATAAGGAAGTTCACGCTGCAATCATCGTATTTTAGCCAATATGCGGGATACAATGCGTGTTTTTTTTTCTCATTTATTTACACTTTTTATTTACGAACATTCGATAGACCAAGTTGCAATTTTGCTTCACTCATTTCAAACCCATATGTTTTGTATTTTTGCTCAATATCAATTAATACAAGTTGATTTTTTATAATGCTCGAAAATTGCAAGTGGTAAATTATATTTTCTCTGTTGTGCCATAGCGCCTTCAAAAATAGCACCTCTATCTAACTAAACTTTACTACTGCAGTTTTCTAAATAATCCATCAGTTAGTTATAAAATCCTTCAGCAATATCATGAAGCTTGAGGAGAATCCGTCATGTTGTGAAGGTGAAACTAGTGTCTAACATGACTAGGCTACATCTGCCAACAAAAGAATCTGGTACAGGCTGTAGAGTCATCATTATATTTGTTTGTGAAAGAAGGAGACAACATAGATGGGGTTAAAATGTTTGAACACTCGAAGGGTTATTGGGGAAAGTATAGGGACTCTAAGTTTTAAATGAGCTCAGTGAGGATTGTAGCCAGGTAGATATTATAACTATGCTAGGGGTTGTCTTTCTTTTGTTCTGCTACTGGTTTGTAGAGTACGGCTGGGTTGATGGGGTGATACCATTGGTGTTGGGTGATTTTGGGGTTGTAGGGTTGGCCAGGTTGTGAGGCGGGTAAGGGGAGATGTGGTGGAATAGTCTTGCCACTGGACTGGTAATCCAATGGTCCCGGGTTCGAATCCCGATATATCAATGGGAAAATAATATTTGGATGGAATTTGTGCTGCACCTAGTATCAGTGCATTACCACAAAGCCCACCGAAACACTAAAAAATACCCTCATTGTTCTCTGAATAAATAGCACTGTATGAATATTCCCATATTCAAAATATGCTATAGGGGAGTCTAGGGGATGAGACAGTGAAGCACGAAGGTGAAGCTGCTTCAAGCCGTGAGTGGAGCTCTAAGTGTTTCACATGTCTCACTCCCTAGACAAGACCTCACAGGCTTCACCGTGTTCAGCGTTTGGATATACAGGTTCTCAGCCTATGCCCAAGAGGGAGTAGTTGATATATATAGACAAAAAGACTGGCATGTTGTAAGTACTGTGAAATCAAACCAAATAATTATCTTATCACTCCTACTACATAAACTACTTACTCATCGGTTATTACAAACAACTATGTGTATCATGGTCTGTACGAAACATCTGTTTAGATATAAATTATTATTTCTGCAACTATTAGATTGAGTTATATATTATCTAAAGATCCTGTATGGCTCATAGGGTTATTTGATTCCAGGAAGGCTGTAACAAGCTTTCCAACAAGCTATTTGAAATGTCGGGTTGGTATTTCAACTCGACTGGTTATAATCTCTATTACAATCTTTTAATAATATATCTTGAGATAGAATATGCTCGTCAGGGTCGCATCTAGCTTTATATATCTTGCACCAACTCTTTATCCCAAGGCAACATTCACACAATAAGAACACAGTATTACTTCACACTTTAGTTTATTCAATTTGCATAAAGTATGGTATATAGTATATTGTACTGTCATATAGGGCAGACAATAAAGGTACTCAAGTGACGCATCAAATATAGAATGGTCTATAATGATATTTTGATTATAATTAGTCATGTTACAGTTACACACATTATAGATAATATAAATATGCAGGAATAATAGTGTTACACATGTACATTTGTGGACAGATGAAACAGATACAGATAAGTCGCTCAATAGGGGCAGCACAATTAGTGTCCATAAATTATCTGGTAACAGTGATGTTGTGGGGGTAGGGGGTGAAGGTTTGGGGTGGAGGGAGGGGGGGGAGTGGAAGAGGGAAACCAGCGCAGCGGCGAGGTGGGGGTGGAGGCAATTGGGTGACCAAATACGTTACTGTGAAAACATAATTTATGTGTTTTGAACATAATATGGGATTATTATTGAAAACTATTGGTTTGCTGTTATTAATGTAACATATAATACTGACAAAGTGAAACAGAGACACCCTTCAATAAAAAAAACAGTGTGTTTCTAACTCTAGAATCATAAGTGGGGAGGGGGGGAGGGTATTATTATTAGTATTATTATTATAATAAAAAGGACTAGCACCAAGCCCATACAGACTGTGTGGCACTAAAACTCATGATTACAACAGCAGAGGCGCGCCGGTAAGCTAGGCGATTTCAAGAAAGTTACGAGGCTTTAGGAAAAACGTTAAATGAGAGATAGCTCGAGACAGAAATTGCATAGGACGGTCAAGAGACAAAGTGGGGGGGGGGGGGTGACAAACGATAGAGGGCAACCTAGCAGCAGTATAGGATAGCGGTAGGTGATGGTGGATTACAAAGAAACTGGTGATTGAATTGTAAATTAATATATGGAAAACAATGCATTTATTTATACTTTGTAAAGGCATAACAAATATATAATTTGTGTAGCATCTCACCTGCGATTGTGATAGTAATATAAGGTGTTCGTATGCATTAACATAATATTCAGCTATGAAAAACAAAATACTTTAGAGCCTCGTAATACCATAAGCCTTGATAAGATTACGTAGTGCTGTGTGTAGCTTGATAACCGCGCTATAGGGTGGCAACTTACTCTTACTCTCTCTCTCTCTCTCTCTCTCAGAACATAAGCATAATAGGTTTGTCGGTTGTATATATAATTTACTTTGAAAATATATACCTGTATATATTACATATATTACAGTATATGAAGCAAGCTTTATCTCAATATTTATCTTTGTTATATTAAGTGTATGTTTTAGTCTGCAGTTTTACCTTATAAAAAACTGGGTCGACCGTGATTATATTTTACACCCTACACTTTTTGTATTGCTGTGTAGTTCTATGATTTAGTAAAAACACATATGCTACCACATTCTTTTTATACATAATTGTATTACCGGTATCTAATAACTAAAACATGAACATGCTTTCATTTCAGTTTCGCTCTACAGGTTTTGTGTGAGTCAAGTATTTAGTCAGATTAATTAAGATTACCCTCTTTATTGGTAAAAGTCTTTACTAAGCAATTGTAAAGACGGTTCGTTACTAAACATATTAAAGAAATCAAGGGACCTTATATTATTGAATGGCAATATTTGTCAAGATTTATTTCTGTGTATCTTAAAGTCATATTTAATTAAGAAATGCTATGTTATGTCCTATATATTGCAAGCCCCATACATGAAATATATTTATATTTATTCCATACCATGTGTAGTTTTGTACAACAATTATGATAACAATAATAACGGAAAGGCAGCAACTCCTCCGTTTCAATCATCTTTGAGATACTCACCTAGTTATTAAGCTTTATGTTATTAACAATCTAGTGTTAAAAATGATCCATAACCACATATATGAACATGAACCCTGTGTTTAAAAACGAGGTTAAATGTTTAAGGAGGACGGATAATATGTTGCTCCCGTTTCTCTTTTGCGCCTTTCCTCTCCCACTGGTGTGTATGTTAAATTTAATATATCAAGCTGTAAGTATCAGTCTACATATACTTATGTGTGTATACAAATACTTATTACTTTCAGTATTCTACTGTACTTCTCACTTCTCAACTTGTTCTTCCTCTGTCCAATTGTCTTTCTTTCCTACTTTACTCCAGCCATCTGGTCTGGTATTATTTTTGGCTTATACATGCACCATATCTCTCCTTGTGCATCGGTTCATCTTTTTCTAGATTGTTAGTAGCATATCTCAAACCTCTGAAGTCTACTTTTACCTATATTATGTCATCATATAATATATTTTCCATATTATCTTAAATACACCTTTAAATCATTAAGCAGTACAATGCATTATTGTCGTTTTACTAGTTTAATATTCCATGCATCTTTGCTCATCATAATTATTTCCAATCCTATTAGGTATTTCATTTTATTCCCAACCCTTTCTTAATACGAGTATGGTTGTTCGCTCGAATTTCACGATCATTATAGGAGATTCCTGAGCTTTGGAATGGTCTTTAACTATTAAATCGGAAATTACTATACATTTCTCCTCCAACTACAAAACGTACCGCCTAAAATTAATGTACTCATTTACTATATGCCACAATAAGTGAAGAAGCACATCCTTATATCTCTGCAGCACTAAACAACTGTATACAGCTTGGAACCTGCAGCAAGGAATGGCCCCTAATCTCAATTAACGCTTTCTCTTCTGATGCCGTCAAAACTTAACACAAAATAACTGGAACGCATCATGGTATGCAGAAAAGGTTCTGCATAATCGTGTTTTTATTTGAGATACAGCTTACACCACCCATGTATCATTTGAGATACAGCTTACACCACCCATGTATCATTATAGTTGAGCATATCTACCAAAAGGTTTGGCCAATAAAAATAACTTGCTTTTCAATTTGTGTATATTATTTTATGAAAAGGTCTTTTGCGCCTCTATACCGAAACATTGAGGATTGTATTGACACATTATATTTACATGGTTGTTTTTCTTGAACAGGTGAATTGCTATGCGACTAATTATTAGGCATCCTTTGTTTCCTGGATTCTGCTTTATTTATAGATACATTTAAGTATTTGTTATTATTTATTAACATTTTTTGTTTTAAATTCACATCGCCACAAATAGTGCCCAAAGCTTTCTTGTGTTGTTTGAAGAAAGGAGCGAAAAGGCATGATCGGGATGCTCCCGCGTCGATCAGTAGGCGGACCGTCACCCGATTAAGAGTAAGCTTCTTGTAGATGGGCAGTTTGTCTGAGTCTGCCTCCTCGTGAGCCCCCGCCATTTTTACAGTGATTTGTGTACGGGGGCCTCCCAAAAATCCAGATCTTGTTGGGTCTCAATTTCTGGCTCGAAGTCCTCTCTCTGGTCTTTTTCAGGGCCTTCTTCAAATCCGGCCGTGCCATCTTTTGTGATGGTGGCGATCCGCCTTGGCTTGATCCAGGGGATCTGGGCCCACCACCTGGGTGACCTGGTCCTTTTCTTCGTCAGCTCGGCGAAAGATTTCCGCAATGACGTCAACAAACATCGACTATTGCAGGGTCTCCAGCGGCTGGGCGAATCCTGGTCCATTCCTCGGCCTTATCACTGGCTCGGGGGGCCATAGGGCTAGGGACAGGTACGGTGGACGGGTGTGTGGTGACCTTTTGTATGGCGGCTACCATGTCTTGACCTCGGGATTGCCTCAAGGTCACAATCCGTCTTACAACCGGCATGTCCGTATCATAATTGGTTGGTTCCACAATGGTGAAATGGTCCGCCACCGCCAAAGGTAGATTCCTCAGCAAAGCCCAGAAAATAATCCTCTTTCTTTGGGCGGGGGTTTCCTCTGTGAACGCGGTGACAGCGAGCTGCGTCAACTCACTGATCGTGTCGTCCAAATTCCAATTATATTTAACTTGGAGAAAATGCCTGTCCGAGATTATTTGGCCTAGGACAGGGTTAATGGCGGCCTTTACATAAATCTCAAATGGTGCCCAGGTTAAACCAGGCATTTGTTCCCGCACATGCCCCGATACCTTCCCTGCATATTAACCTAGTTTAACTATGACTTAGTAAATCTTGGAAGCGTCTTGGTCCTGGAACATCAGATCCAGGACGGGTTTGACCATTTGCATGTACAGTATGTTCCTATGTAATTTTCTTCGGGCTTGAATGCCGGGATATCGAGTGACTTAGTTGCCATGGTGATTGGGTAAGTTGAGAGTGCAAATATGAAACAAATTAAGCAAGCTGATGTGCCGTATCGAGACACCGCTGCCACCAGTGAAATGTCGGGTTGGTATTTCAACTCAACTGGTTATAATCTTTATTACAATCTTTTAACAAGATATCTAGAGATAGAATATGCTCGACAGGGTCGCATCTAGCTTTATATATCTTGCACCAACTCTTTATCCCAAGGCAACATTCAAACAATAAGAACACAGTATTACGTCACACATTAGTTTATCCAATTTGCATAAAGTATGGTATATAGTATATTGTTCTGTCATATAGGGCAGACAATAAAGGTACTCAAGTGACGCATCAAATATAGAATGGTCTATAATGATATTTTGATGATAATTAGTCATGTTACAGTTACACACATTATAGATAATATAAATATGCAGGAAAAATAGTGTTACACATGTACATAGGAAATCAAATCAAATGATAACGCGTATGTGAGTATAACGTCTAACGTGAAGACTTCTGGTATGAGGCGAATTGACTTGACTTTACGTTCACGAGCGTGGGGCAGTGAGCGCTTATCAAGGGGATTAAGAAAGGGTCACACAGGTAAGATAAATATAAGGTAGTGCATTTGACCATAGGTCAGAGTGACTGCTTTGGTATGAATTTATAATTCGAAATAGTGCGACTATAAGACACTGGTGAATAGTAAATATATGCTAAGGAGCTTATCCACAGGGTGGTTTAGGTTGAAATTTACTTATATAAGCGGTTTCTGTGAAAGATTCGACACACGGCTACGAAAAATAGATTTACACCGGGTAAGAGATCGATACACACTGGTATAGAATTAAAATTCAAATTTAGATCAACGAATCGCTATAACGGGTTTTTGAATGAATGCAAGTTCATTTAAAATGAGGACAAGACACTCAATTAAAATGAGACTGGATAATCACAGTAAATTTGAATTTGGAAAAACTCATAATATAAAAGGGCGTACGCAACGAAGTTATACTAAGTTGAAATACTACGATAATAGTATTAAAGGAAATTTTATTATATTAACAAATCCCTATCTGGCAATACGTGGATCAAAGATATGGCGTATGCGAATTACATGAACATAATTATGATGTAATTAAATAATTACTATAAAAATAGTAAGATCGAAATGGTAATGGTCTCTACGATAATAAGGAGACACGAAAAATAAACAACTTGAACGAGAGTTACTATAAATGTGTGAACAAAATTATTAATTACCCACATGCGTAGATCAGATTAATTCACAAGCACTGGTATAAACTAGATAGCTCGAATAATAGAATTAAGGTTTTAACTCAACGGAAGGGTTCGGACTTTTCGGCAAGGAAAGATAGATAGATTAAAATTTGGGCATAGGTCCTAGGTAAATGGTAGTAAATTAGAGAATATCTTCACCGTATATGTTTACACTTCATCTTGGATACACAAGATAATAAATAACATATATAGGTGACATCTGAGAGTATTCCGTCGTGAGTCTGGATCGAGAGGAGTGTATATAACGGATGTACAATCTACAAGGAATAACAATACTTCAGAAAGATACTGCAAAGGGGTATGCGTAGCAATATCTAGTGCGATGAAATCACTTGCACAGATCAAGATTTATGGAAAGACAAATGACTATGTAACGTGTACACAGATTGATAACTGAACAATAAATAGGCACAGATCCTTAGCACCGATCAACTAAATAACACTTCACGGAATACTCGCATATATTACCTTACCTTCAACAATAGCCACAAATTGAGATACGCAGAAACACTTAGGGTTCGCGTGGAGGAGGAGAAGGGCCAAGTACGAGGGGCGGGGCGTCACAGAGGTCCGGGCACGGCAACTGGACGTAAGGGGGCCACTCGTCAAGGGTCCAGGGGGCAGGGCCAGGCGTCAGGATACTGCTTCGGCAGGAGTCCAAGGGCAGGGGGGCAGGAGGGCGGTGGACAGCAGGCTCCTTCTCTCTCTCAGGCAAAGGACTCCCAGATAACAATAATCCGGACGGAGCGTTTAGGTAGTTATACTCCCAGACATATATCCGGACTGAGCAAGCTACTGAGTGTGAACTGACTTCCTGTAGTTTCATTCAGTACATATTTGGGTTATTTCTCTTGGCCAGGTTGCGTGATCTCGTATGAATAGGGGCAAAGTAAATACCTAAATGTGGGCTATGTTGAGGTTAATAATTACATGATAAATACATTATGGTGCTTAATGACATCGCACTGAGGTTCTCGTCTGTTTGACCTTTGGTGCTTTCTTATAATTATCATCAAGCCTGATGACGTAATTCGTGATTTCCTGTTCACTCATTATTATGGCTATTTGGACTGTTTATGGAATGATTTTCTTCCGTGGCACTTTATATCACCATTTCACTTTTCTTCTCGTCTGGCAGCTTCTTGAGGATGGAGGGCCCCAACGATTTAAATATTCCCAGGGCTCTTTATGTTGAGATTGCATAAATACTTTTTCATCATAGTACTCGGTGGGGGGGGGGGGGTATTCGGGGAGAAGTTCTGCCTTGGTTATTTGAGTCCTGCCCTGTTATTGGCGGGGCCGCGTGAGGTGCTGATTAGAGGGGTTTGACCTGCCCTTCGGGGGTAACTCACCTGTACGGGGAATTAGAGCATGGGTATAGGGGTCAGATTTCCTGTCCTCTGGAGAATGGGAAAATAATCTATTTCTAAACCCTTTTCTCCTTGCCTCCCTGGATTCCCTTACGGTGGCTATCTTGTGTGGTTGTCCTTTTGGCTCCGTCATTTCAGCACCTTCTACGGAAACAAAGTCTCGACCTCGAGACCTCATTACATATTTGCGGCAGGTGGGAGTGGTGAGAGTCCTTGTTAATCGGTCCTGTACCAAACACCAGAGGGTTGTAGTGCTGTCAGGAAGAATGGAGGGGTCTGTCCTCACAGTAATCTCGAGGGGTGTCTTCGAGTTACTCGTAACCTGAAGGAGATGGTCCGGGGACGTGAGGGGCCTAGGGTGATTCCGGTCGGAGGACACAAACACACTGTTGATCTTCATGGTGACTCCGGGCTTCAAGGCTGCTGGAGTTGTTGCTGGTGGAGGAGTTGCTTGGCTAGTGGCCACTGTAGGAGTGTTGGAAGTGGTCCTCTCAGGTGGGGGAAGTCTGGCGGTGAGGGGGCCTGTGTCATAGGTCCGAGGGTGTGACACAAGCTGGCTTGTTGACCTCGCAGTAGAAGTGGCGGTGCATTTGATGTGCCGCTGCTTGTAGGTTGGCTGGAAAGTGGGAGCCCATCTTTGCGGTGGCTTCACACGACGCCCGGATCTCGTACATGGTGGATTAGATAAGCGGGGTATTAGGTGGGGAGATTGAGCATTTTTTGGGGGTATAGAAAGATTAGTAGGGGGTGAAGTAGGGACAGTTCTTGGAAAGTTAGAAGGTTCGTGTGACAGTAAATTAGGCAGGATGGGAGAGGTGGCTGGTTGAGAAGGTGGCGTGGCAGTTGCCCTTGATGGAAGGGCCTGGTCAGGTCTTATTTGAGCAGGGGTACTAGTAATGGGGATGAAGGTGTTGGCTGAAGCATTAGGTAAGAGTGAAGGGAGAGTGATTATGTCAGAGGTGGAT
The DNA here is from genome assembly GCA_032716605.1 of Paralithodes platypus. NCBI lineage: Eukaryota > Metazoa > Arthropoda > Malacostraca > Decapoda > Lithodidae > Paralithodes > Paralithodes platypus. The sequence continues at coordinate 27,399,254 of CM064512.1, forward strand.
TGTTGTTGTAAAATGGGAATATTTTGTATTATAGGTGAACTAGGAAGAGTGCTTGATGATTCTGAAAAAATGGTAAACTAATAGAAGGAGATAGGGGGCAAGGGGTGGGGGGGTTTCTGGTGGCATTAATGTCTGCTGGAGTAGACAACTCGGGAGGAGGCTGTGTAAAGGGGCTGACAGATCCAAATGATCTTGATGGCAGATTGAGTTGGAGGGGATTTGGGCTGTTATGAGGTTTAGGTACAGGAGGAAGAAGTTGGCGGATGAGTTCCTCTCTTAGTGGAGGTAGAGGGGAAATGGAAGGAAGAGGGGAAGGAGGGGAATCTGAGGTCCCCAATTTCTGGTCATTAGTTAAAGGTAACATATTTTTCTCAGGGGAATCTGCAAGCATAATGGCATTCTCATCTAAGGGTTGAAACCTACGTACATATCTATTTCGGTCTGTGCGTGACTCACCAAAATAGTTAATGGATACCTGGTAGCAGTTAGGAACAGTTAAAATTTCAAATGGACCTTGATATCTGGGTTTTAATTTGGACGGCACGGGCAGTTGAGCAACCATCACGAGGTCACCAATGTGATGAGGTCATACCTTGGTGGTTTCGTCCGGTTTTAGATCTAGCAGATATTGGAGTTGTCGCAGTCGATTTTTTAAATGAATCAGGGATTGGTCAAAATTAGATGAGGGCTGATAGGGGACAGCTAGATGACGTAATGGGAGTAGTAGGGGGGGTACTCCGAAGATGCGTTCATGGGGGGAGATCCCGTCTTTCCTGGGGCAAATGTTGATTCCCCACTGGACGATTTTTACTTGGCTAGGCCAATCCTTCGTGTTCATCTGTTGCAATCTTGTCCGGACTTGGTTTGCAATAGTGCGGTGGCTCCGTTCACAGATGGAATTTCCTTGAGGCCAGTATGGGGAGGAGTGGCTGACCTTATATCCACACATTTGAGAGATTGGGACCAGATGTGGCTGGTGAATTCTGGGGCGTTGTCCGAGTGTATGGCTTCTGGTAAACCAAAGTATGGGAATACATGTTGAACCATAGCTTCTGCTATGGCTATGGAAGAATGATCTTTAGCGGGGCAGGCGATCACATATTTGGAGTATGTGTCCACGAAGGTAATTATGTACTTGAAACCTTGACTTCCTTCTAATGGACCCATTACATCAACGGCTAAAAGTTGCCAGGCTTTTGTTGCTACTAATTTTCCCGAAGGTCCTGGGGTGCGGGTCCTGTCTTTGGCTAGGGCACAGGCGCGACAGGCTTCGTTGATCCGTTTGGCAGTGATGTAGGGGGAAGGGGTCCAATACACCTGTTGGAAGGTGACAGTCAGCTTCCGTTGGGCCAAATGGATGCCATTATGCATATGGATGGATTGCATAGTGGCTAGGGCAGTGGCTGGGGTTATTACAATTTTCCCTTCGGGTGTGAGCAGATTATCTCCTCGTCTAGTGAGTTGGGAGAACATAGTTCGGGGCATCCAGTCAGGTTTTTCTTGTTTTTTAAATTGCTTGAGTAGTTGTTGTTGCTCTTGATCCGCGGAATCTTGGTGGTGGACGGCTAAAATGGGGTGCATCTCCACGGGGGTGGGGGGGGTTCTCTAGTGTGGCAACAGTGGGTAGTCGGGACAGTGCGTCAGCATTGGTGTGGAGTTTCCCAGGCCTGTAAGCTATCTCGAAGTCAAATTCTTCTAAACTTTCTCTCCATCTGACAGTTAAGGAATTCTTGGTGTCAGATTTCCTTAACCATTGTAGGGCATGGTGGTCTGTGATGATGGTGACATTTACCCCGGCTAAATAGGCCTTAGAATGTTGCAGGGCCCAGATGATACCCAAGCATTCTCTCTTAGATACAGGGTAGTTTACTTCAGCTGGGGTTAGAGTTCGGCTGGCACAGGCTATGATGTGTTCTCGACCCTCTCGTGTCTGTTCTAATACGGCACCTATTCCAGTTTGGGAGACATCGGTGTACAATCGGAAGGGCTGGGTGTAGTCGCCGGGAAAGAGACGACGGGTGAGGCAATCAACAATTCCTTCAGGGTATTGCAGGCCTGCAGATGTGGTGGTGTCCATAGGAATGGTTCCTCTTTCTTGGTGAGGTCATGAAAAGGCTTAGCAATGGTGGCAACAAAATTCACAAATCTCCTATAGTAGGAGGCTAGTCCGAGAAGTGGCCTAGGAACTGTACTTCGTTCTTGGCCAACGTACATTTGGAGGGCTTTAGTTTTAAGTTGGCCTCTCGGATTCTTTGGAAGACTTGTTGGAGGCATAGTATGTGCTCAGCCCAGGTTTTTCCGAACACTATGATGTCGTCTAAATAAGCCAGGCAGGTTTCTCAAGTCAATCCTTGCAATACGGATTCTATCAATCTAGAGAATGTGGCAGGTCCATTGCTTAAATCGAAAGGCAATATGGTAAATTCATATAGGCGCCCTTGGCTGGTGGCGAACGCCGGCTTCTGTTGATGTTCGGAAAGGACTGGCACTTGCCAATACCCTGCTTGCAAATCTAGAGTAGTGAACCATTTAGCTCCAAGTAGGGAGTCTAGGGAATCATCAATCCGAGGCAGGGGAGTGGCATCTTTGATTGTGACATCATTGAGTCTGCGATAATCTATGCATAATCTGGTGGTCCCGTCCTTCTTCCATACAAGTACTACTGGGGATGACCAAGGGCTTGTCGAGGGGCAGACCACTCCGGTGTGGCCAACATGTCTTGTATTTGGGATTCTTCTTCTTGTCGTTGAATGGGATTTTTTCTCCTGATGGGTTGCTTGACGGGATGTCCCACGGTGTGGATAGGATGATGGAGGATGTTGGTTTTTCCCACATCTCGATTTGAAATGGCGAAGATGTCATGGTAGGTGGTTAATAGATTCTTCAGGTCGGCTTGTTGTTGGGGAGTTAGATGAGAAGGAATAGAGGGTAGAGGTAAAGGAGCGTTAGAGGGAGTATCAGCTGGAATGAATAGTTCTTCTGCATAAGGCTCTAGTTCTCCAATGGTTAAACCTTTTGGTAGGGTAATGGGCTGGTCTGATATATTGGCGATCTTTATGCAATTTAATTTGTCAGAAATTATACTAGGAGCGGTTAGGCAGTCCCTATCAAAGGGACTTTGGAGGTGAGGGGTCATAATGGCATGCCCAGGCAAGGTGGGTACAATGGGGATCCACTTCTCATGATGAGGGGGGAGTGTCACGAGTTTGGCAGTGACTGCTTGAGCGATGGACATTATGCAAGGGGGAGAAATCGGAGTCTGAGGGGAAGGAACAGGATTGGGGGGTGTTAGGGTATGAATGGGCTGGGTTAAGGGTAAGGTTTTGGTGGAAAGAGGGCAAAGTCGGGGGGTATCTCTAGTCTGGGGTTTTGGTTGGGTGCCTCGATGAGAGACACTAGTTTTGTTTGTTTTTTTGGTCTACTTGGGGGGAGGGGGGGGAGGGATGTCAGGGTTCTTCTCCCACAATCAAGGAAAGCACTTAGCTTTGTGAGTAGGTCGAGACCCAAATATCCATCGTATAGGGTCGCTTTGGGGTAATACACCACAAAAGAGTGGTTTGTTCCGTGATTAGGAACAATGATGTTTACATACAGGGGAAGTGTTTGTTAGAATTTGTTTTATAATTTTGGCTTCGGCACTCACTAATACAATGGAGGAAGGTTGAATAGTGCCCAAAGCTTTCTTGTGTTGTTTGAAGAAAGGAGCGAAAAGGCATGATCGGGATGCTCCCGCGTCGATCAGTAGGCGGACCTTCACCCGATTAAGAGTAAGCTTCTTGTAGATGGGCAGTTTGTCTGAGTCTGCCTCCTCGTGAGCCCCCGCCATTTTTACAGTGATTTGTGTACGGGGGCCGCCCAAAAATCCAGATCTTGTTGGGTCTCAATTTCTGGCTCGAAGTCCTCTCTCTGGTCTTTTTCAGGGCCTTCTTCAAATCCGGCCGTGCCATCTTTTGTGATGGTGGCGATCCGCCTTGGCTTGATCCAGGGGATCTGGGCCCACCACCTGGGTGACCTGGTCCTTTTCTTCGTCAGCTCGGCGAAAGATTTCCGCAATGACGTCAACAAACATCGACTATTGCAGGGTCTCCAGCGGCTGGGCGAATCCTGGTCCATTCCTCGGCCTTATCACTGGCTCGGGGGGCCATAGGGCTAGGGACAGGTACGGTGGACGGGTGTGTGGTGACCTTTTGTATGGCGGCTACCATGTCTTGACCTCGGGATTGCCTCAAGGTCACAATCCGTCTTACAACCGGCATGTCCGTATCATAATTGGTTGGTTCCACAATGGTGAAATGGTCCGCCACCGCCAAAGGTAGATTCCTCAGCAAAGCCCAGAAAATAATCCTCTTTCTTTGGGCGGACGTGAAGACTTCTGGTATGAGGCGAATTGACTTGACTTTACGTTCACGAGCGTGGGGCAGTGAGCGCTTATCAAGGGGATTAAGAAAGGGTCACACAGGTAAGATAAATATAAGGTAGTGCATTTGACCATAGGTCAGAGTGACTGCTTTGGTATGAATTTATAATTCGAAATAGTGCGACTATAAGACACTGGTGAATAGTAAATATATACTAAGGAGCTTATCCACAGGGTGGTTTAAGTTGAAATTTACTTATCTAAGCGGTTTCTGTGAAAGACTTGACAAACGGCTACGAAAAATAGATTTACACCAGGTAAGAGATCGATACACACAGGTATAGAATTACAATTAAAATTTAGATCAATGAAACACTATAACAGGTTTTTGAATGAATGCAAGTTCATTTAAAATGAGGAAAAGACACATAATTAAAATGCGACGGGATAATCACAGTAAATTAGAATTCGGAAGAACTCAGAATATAAAAGGGCGTACAAGACGAAGTTGTACTAAGTTGAAATACTACGATAATAGTATTAAAGGAAATTTGAATATATTAACAAATCCCTATCTGGCAATACGTGGATCAAAGATATGGCGTATGCGAATTACATGAACATATGATGTAATTAAATAATTACTATAGAAATAGTAAGATCGAAATGGTAATGGTCTCTACGATAATAAGGAGACACGAAAAATAAATAATTGAACGAGAGTTACTATAAATGTGTGAAAATAATTATTTATTACCAACATGCGTAGATCAGATTAATTCACAAGCACTGGTATAAACTAGATAGCTCGAATAATAGAATTAAGGTTTTAACTCAACAGAGGGGTTCTTGACTTTTCGGTTAGGAAAGAAAGATAGATTAAAATTTGGGCATAGGAACTAGGTAAATGGTAGTAAATTAGGGATTATCTTCACGATATACACTTCAACTTGGTGTGACGCATGTCCAGTGTGAGCATGCTGTACAGGACGCCTAGTCATGCCCCACTCTCGCTAGGATCGTCAGGGCAGGAACTTTGGCTGTAGTCTATTTGGAGTTTCCTAACTTAGTTCATGTGAGCCGTTGTACTATAAGTAATATGAATATGTATTTTGTTTTCATCTGAGTCAACGAGTTCTATTTTATATCATTAGTTATAAGTATTGTGTATAAACTTATTTGTAATGATGGGAGAAGCAGAAGCCACCGTTGGGGGTCAGTGGGTGCGCCATGCGGGAGGTGGGCCTAACTCACTAGCACTCCCCCCTTCCCCCTCCCCTCAGTGCTAGGGGAGCCTTTGTCTATCCCAGAGGAGAGAGAGAAATTACGTAATGATTGTCAGAGGGCGGTCCTTAGTAGTTCATGTTGGGCTCACTAGAGGGCCGGGTATAAAAAGGGAAGTTTAGCCATTTTTTAATCAGAACTCATTAGGCAGAGCGACTTCTCATTTACCTTGCTAACTATATATATTCTTCTGACTGATGTGAACTTTCTCTACTACCTTACATTCTTATCTCCTCTTTTCCCTACCCTTTTTAACTTCCATGGTCCCGTTGGTGCAGAGCTAGTCAGCCAACGTATTATCGCTTGAGTTCTCACGAGATACATGCCTATTAGATAGCCTATTTTGGAAGGGTTAACTTAGAATAGGATTGATTTATGTTTGTTGCACTTGTATATGCATTTCCCTGTGTTTTATTATTATTATTCCTGTTTTCTGCTAGTCTAGGTAATGCTAGACTGGGGTAAGGCTTTTCTGTGTTACGAGTTGTTGTTTGATGCAGTGGTTAAGCGATAAACCTGCATACTCGTTTCGGTTCAGTGAAGCCTAGGTTGTCTTCGCGGCTGACTGTGTTGAGTTAATAATTTACAGTGCGTGAGGGCAAGAGCCTAACCACCCTGTATTTTATTAACAGTTTGTTTTTACTTTGTCAAGGAGCCGGGAGAAAACCAGATACAAGGGATCTGGATTTCTCAAAGTGCACTTGTTAGTGTTAACGTAATACTTTAAACAGTTGTGAGGACTTCGCTAGGCTACGAGCCGTTTTTGCTCAGTCACTGCTACCTTTTGCCCACAGTACCCCAGCTAGACTTTACTCGATTAGTAGATACAGAATAGTATTGAAGCTTTCCTTATGTATGATATTGTTTATGCACTATTGATTTCATGTGTTGCACGCTTGGCTACTTTAGTGATTAGTGGCCCATGAGCACAATCCGAGTAGGCTATTGCCGTTGCGGAGTACTTCTTTTTAATGTTTGCCATTTACTATTGCATATTCTTTTAATTATTCTTATGCCAATTTAAACCTTTAATAGTATTTAATTGCCAGTGTTTTTGCTTCTTGAATTACTGTTCAAAATCCGATACGTACTTCTTACGAGCATCCGAGAAGCATCTAACTTTTTTCAGAAGATTCCTTGCTCGATGCTTAAGGACTATTAATTAACGTAACGTAATAGTGCCGATCCGAAGTACAGGGTGGAGGACTTCTTAAGTTCTTAGTCAAGGGTGGATTACTTCGGCTTCGGCCAACACTATTCTTTGGTGTTGTTGTTTCTTACTTCATTGTTTGATTGTTGACCAGACTAGATAATTCCTGTCTCTTTATTAGTCTGTTGTTGAACACTAGTACCGAGTTCTTGTATACCCCGTTATAGCAGATTGAACTCTGGAGGGTATTGGTGTTTTTTGTTCGGCTGGCAGTACTCAGGGGTTGGGATCGTGTGTTTCCGTTGTGGCAGCGAGCCGTACTCGAGTCCTGATTGAGAGCCCTTGTGTACCCGAGTGCCAGGTCGTAACAAATGGCGACCTTGCTTAGGATTTTGTGAACAGTATACATTTTTGCAGAGTTGTACAACATTTGTTTGTTTGTATTTTAGCGTGCATATTGAAGAATATTTTTTTTGTATGGCAATTAGTAAAGCATTTAAGAGACTCCAGTTAATTTAGTAATTAGTGCTTGCATAGGAAGTTTAACACTTTTGTCTCGAGTATTTTTTTGTGGACTTCAGTATGTCGTGCATTAGCACTGACGATGAGCGAGAGATGCCATTTGAAGGTGTGCCGTTAGTAACCAGTGAGGATGATGCTAGAGTTTTTGTGAGTAAGCGGTACCACGTGACGGAGGAGAGGCTGACTGGGATGGATGTTTGTGGCTTGCACCTGATAGCCAAGGTTTTGGGCATTTCCAATGTAGTAGGGATGTCCAAGGGGGAGCTGATTTCCTGGGTGTTGCGTGGGCGACATGGGGTTTCGGAGGAGAGGGCGTTTGGGGGGGTTCCTCCCCAGATCCCCTCTCACTCGACTCCCACAGTGCCGTCCAATCAGTTACCGGAGGTTAGCACTCTCCCACAGAGGGATGAGAATTGGCAGATTGGAGTGCCCTCAGGTGGTGCACATGGTGGTTCCCCAGTTTTTGCCCCCCCTCCTTCAGTAGTGGCAGCTCCCTCTTCCTGCCTGTCTCCAGATATGGTATTTAGACTTGAGCTTGCTAAGATTGAGGCTAGGAAGCAGGAGATTGAGGCTAGGAAGCAGGAGAATGAGACTAGGAGGCATGAGATTGAGGTTAGGAGGCAAGAGGATGAGACCAGGAGGCATGAGGCTGAGCTTAGGTACGACTCAGAGAAATATTGTGCTAAATTAGATTTAGATAAGACTCGTGCAGAGTCGACAGGGACTCGGATGGGCCATGAGGGCCAAGTAAGAGAATAGTCCTTGGCCCAATTAGTCAAATTGGTGCCGGTATTTAGTGAAACTGAAGTCACAACATTTTTTAATCGTTTTGAGAAGAAGTGTACTGAGCATAATTGGCCTGAAGAGAAGTGGGCAGCTCTAGTCTCCTCAAGACTTACGGGTAAGGGTCTGAAGGCTTATGATGCACTGCCTTTAGAGTCTTGCATTGACTACCCAGAATTGAAGAGAGCTGTCCTACGGGCATACGAGTTGCAACCGGAAACATATCGATTGAAGTTTCGGGGTGTTACAAAGACTAGGGAGGCGACCTTTCTTGAACATGCCCGGGACTTAAAAGATGCACTTAAAAACTGGACACGTTCTGAGAAAGCTGAGACGGCCGAACAGTTGACTGAGCTGTTTCTGCTCGAGCAGTTTTATAAGTGTACTGGTGCAGAAATGACTTTAACTATTAAAGAAAAGAACCCCAAAACTCTACAGGAGGCAGCTGAGATGGCTGACCTCCGGCTATCACTAATTCGGGGGTGCGGGTCTGCCCAGCGTAGTGAGGCAGGTAACAAGGGGCGTGACGCCCCACCCCCCGAGTTAGTGATATACCTTATGCAAACAAGTACAAGAGCCATGATACCAAGACTGACCACAAGACTAGCACCGTCCCATTTAAGAAGGGGCCGGGCCCTTCCCAGTACCAAGGGAAGCCCAAAGGGGAGTTGGAGTGTTATCAATGTCATAAAAAGGGGCACTTTGCAAGAGTCTGTCCTAGCAAACCATCTACAGCAGCTGTGTCTTTGGCCTGCAACATTGGTGTGTCTCCGAAGTCATCTGAGTTTGCCCGGGGCAGTTCGTCAGAGGCTGAGGCACAGCCAATGCAGAAGCACCTGGGAGGCTCGAACCCTGCTCAGGATGTTTTTTGCGACCATAGAGGGCGGGGTTGCGTGATGTGGGCGGGGCGCAAGCATGGAGTAGAGGTCTTGCGTGATACAGGTGCTTCCCAGACTCTGATGAAAAACTTGACTGGCTACCCTATAAACGCGGCTCGGGTGGTAGTGGTGCAGGGTATTAATGCAACTCGGTCATACCCGCTGGTGCAGTTGGAGTTGGAGGTGGATGGTGTGGCACGTGAATTGGATGTCGGGATTGTGGAGAAACTGCCAGTGGAGGGCGTCGACCTTCTTCTCGGCAACGACTTTGCAATGCCCGCTTCTGAGGTTCTACCCTTAGTCGTTGCCGAGAGGCCGGCCGACGTGAGTAGGGAAGAGCAAGAGTGGGTCGAGCGGTGCCAGACACAACCCATGGCGTGTGTTGTCACCCGAGCTCGGGCAGCTAAAGTGTCACAGCCTAGTCCTCCGTCTTCAGACCAGCGGAGGAACGATCAACAGGAGGAGGCTAAAGCTGGAGTTGGTTTTAAGAGTTTTGATTCGGCGGCTCTCCTGGGTGATTCAGTATTAGCACCATTACTTAATTCTGGAGTAGCCCCTGGGCCTGTCATCGAGAGTGACGAGGCTGGGCATGAAGAGTCTCCACGACAGCAACGTTATGTACATCGAGAGAGACAGAGGGAGCAGCCCAGTATCGGGGAAGGTCATGCATTGCTCCGGGAGCAGTTAGATCGCTTGGCACCCTCAGATATACATCGGTTGCAACTAGAGGACCCTGAGCTCCAAACATGTGCAAATGGAGCTGTAGAGCTCGACGAGGACGGCGATGCACAGCCAGGAGATTTTTTTTATTTAGAAGGCATCCTCTATAGGCGTTTTCAAGACCCTAAACGTAGTTGGCAAAAGTGGTCCGGAGTAGTGGACCAGTTGGTGGTGCCACGGGAGTGCAGGGATAGCCTACTGAGGTTGGCGCATGACATACCACTGGCAGGACATCTAGGGGTGAGAAAAACGGTGGCGGCTTTGGGGAAATTGTTTTGGTGGCCGGGGATGAAGTCTCATGTGCAGTCATGGATAAACTCATGTGATATTTGTCAACGTGTCGGGAAACCGAACCAAGTTATTCAAAAGGCTCCGTTACACCCTATTCCTGTGATTGGGCCACCCTTTAGTAAAATTATTGTTGACATGGTTGGTCCACTCCATCCCACTAAGGCTGGAAATAAATTTTTGTTAACCATAATGGATGTTGCCACTAGATACCCCGATGCATACCCTATGAAAAATGGAATGGCTAAGACGGTAGTCAGTAACTTGTTGTGGTACTTCTCAAGGTACACGTACCCGGAGGAGATTCAGTTTGATCAGGGATCTAATTTCACCTCCAACATGTTCAAGCAAACAATGCAACAGCATGGGATACGAGCAGTAGTATCGTCAGCGTATCACCCTGAGAGTCCAGGGGTGCTTGAGCGGTGGCATGCTACACTTAAAAGCATGCTCAGGTGTTATTGTGCTGACAACGGTATGGATTGGGATCTTGGATTGCCTTATGTGCTGTTTGCTGCTCGGGAGGTACCTGGTGAGAGCCTGGGATTTAGTCCAAACGAGCTGATTTTTGGACACCGTGTCAGGGGCCCCCTTAACATGCTGAAAGAAATTTGGGAGGGAACTGTGCAGCCTTGTCCATTAATAAAGTATGTGCTTGAAAGCCGTGAGCGCATGCTTAAGAGTCTGGAGATGGCAGGTAGAAATTTGACAGAATCACAAGCTTTGATGAAGGACAGGTATGATCGCAAAGTGAGGCTCCGGAAGTTCACTGTAGGACAAGAGGTATTAATTGTGTTGCCTTTGGTTGGTAACCCTCTCTCTGCGAAGTACACTGGACCTTATAAAATTGTAGAAAACATTTCAGACTTAGATTACCTTGTTGCCACTCCAGACAGGAGGAAAAAGAACCAGTTATGTCACGTGAACCTTATTAAAGAGTATGTGAGGCGCCCCTCTGAGCCTCTCACTGTCCCGGTGTTGGCTTGTTGCGGCCGTGGTGGAGAAGGAGAGGGGGACAGTCAAGCTTCAGAGGAGGATAGCTGGGATCAACATGTTTCAGCGGATCAGTGGGCGGGGAACTCGAGCCTAAGGGCTGACGAGGCTATAGCTCATTTGCCTGAGCCGCAGTTTGATGCTATCCGTCAGTTGGTCGGTTCATACCCCACTGTATTTGCTGAACACCCAGGCCTCACTACTCAGGCTATGCATGATGTTGACGTGGGGGACCATCTACCCTTTAAGTCAATCCCGTACCGTGTGCCCCCCATAAAACTACCAGCTCTGAGGGATGAGTTGGAGTATATGCTCGGTAGAGGGTTGATAGAGAAAGGCACAGTTAAGTGGACTTCCCCCGTAACACTGCAGCCTAAGCCAGATGGCAAGGTACGCTTTTGTATTGATTTCCGTAGGTTAAACGGTTTGACTCCAACTAACCCCTATCCTCTTCCTCGGGTTGATGATAGTGTTGACAAAATTGGTAATGCTCGTTTTTTGTCTAAAGTAGATTTAGTAAAAGGTTACTGGCAAGTACCTTTGTCCGAGCGTGCTAAAGAGGTATGTCGTTTTGTTGTGGACGGGAGTACCTACCGGTGCAATGTTATGCCTTACGGACTTAAGAATGCACCAGCATCGTTTCAGAACCTGATGAATGAAATTGTAAAGGACATTCCAAATTGCACCGTATATTTGGACGATGTAATCATTTATGATGACGACTTTGAGAGCCATTGCGAGCACCTTGAGACCTTGTTCCGGAAACTTAGTGAAGCAGGTCTGGTAGTAAATTTGGCAAAGTGTGACTTCGTAAAAGCCACTGTGCAGTACCTTGGGTTTGTAGTGGGAAGGGGACAGGTGTGCCCTCCTCAGAACAAGGTACAGGCTATCAATAAATTTCCGCACCCAACAACCAGATTATGAGATTCTTGGGTATGATAGGCTACTACAGACGCTTCATAAAAGGTTACTCAACGGTGTTGGCACCTCTCACAGATTTGTTATCTAAAGACAAAAAGTTTTTGTGGGCACCTGAGTGTGAAAAGGCTTTCACTTTGGTGAAACATTTGCTATGTACTCACCCGATACTCAGGGCCCCAGACTTTAACAGGCCTTTTCAGCTGGCAACAGATGCTAGTGGTGTAGGGGCTGGGGCCGTCTTGCTACAGACAGACAATGAAGGCGTGGAACACCCAGTAAGTTTCTTTTCTAAGAAGTTCAATGCTGCACAAAAGAACTATTCTACAATAGAAAAGGAATTACTGGTGATTGTGCGGTCGCTCAGGCACTTCGAGGTGTATGTTCCAGCCTATGGCCCAGTCGTGGTTATCTACACTGATCATCACCCTTTGAGATTCCTGAATCAATTTCACAATCGCAATATGAGACTGACCAGGTGGTCTTTGATGTTGCAGGAGTATAACCTGGACATCCGTCATATTGCTGGATGTGACAATGTGATCGCGGATTGTTTATCAAGGGTGGATGATCAGTCGTAGGCTATCACAGGTGTGTGGGTTTGAGTGGAGGAAAATAGGCTGCCCTTATAGTGCAGCCGGGAAAAACATATTAAAATATAAAAATCATATAAAAACTCTTTCTTTTGATATAGATAATCGTATAAGTTTGTCAAAGCCTATAGAGTTTGAGTAGTCCACGAACTATCAAACGGCTGAGCTGCTGTAAGCTCGCTCTGGGAGCATGATATTGTGTCTTTTTGCTATTGTTGGGAGGAGTTATAAAATGTGAATTTTCTTTTAATAATAAGATGTGTTTTGGTGATAAACTCAGCTTTGTTTTAGTGCCATGGGGTCGCTGGGTGTGAGGGGCTTGATGGGGTTCTGTGTTTGTCAGATTTTAGCTCAGGGTTGAGCAAGTAAAATATTGGGGGAGGTGTGACGCATGTCCAGTGTGAGCATGCTGTACAGAACGCCTAGTCATGCCCCACTCTCGCTAGGATCGTCAGGGCAGGAACTTTGGCTGTAGTCTATGTAGAGTTTCCTAACTTAGTTCATGTGAGCCGTTGTACTATAAGTAATATGAATATGTATTTTGTTTTCATCTGAGTCAACGAGTTCTATTTTATATCATTAGTTATAAGTATTGTGTGTAAAACTTATTTGTAATGATGGGAGAAGCAGCAGCCACCGTTGGGGGTCGGTGGGTGCGCCATACGGGAGGTGGGCCTAACTCACTAGCACTCCCCCCTTCCCCCTCCCCTCAGTGCTAGGGGAGCCTTTGTCTATCCCAGAGGAGAGAGAGAAATTACGTAATGATTGTCAGTGGGCGGTCCTTAGTAGTTCACGTTGGGCTCACTAGAGGGCCGGGTATAAAAAGGGAAGTCTAGCCATTTTTTAATCAGAACTCATTAGGCAGAGCGACTTCTCATTTCCCTTGCTAACTATATATATTCTTCTGACTGATGTGAACTTTCTCTACTACCTTACATTCTTATCTCCTCTTTTCCCTACCCTTTGTAACTTCCATGGTCCCGTTGGTGCAGAGCTAGTCAGCCAACGTATTATCGCTTGAGTTCTCACGAGATACATGCCTATTAGATAGCCTATTTTGGAAGGGTTAACTTAGAATAGGATTGATTTATGTTTGTTGCACTTGTATATGCATTTCCCTGTGTGTTATTATTATTATTCCTGTTTTCTGCTAGTCTAGGTAATGCTAGACTGGGGTAAGGCTTTTCTGTGTTACGAGTTGTTGTTTGATGCAGTGGTTAAGCGATAAACCTGCATACTCGTTTCGGTTCAGTGAAGCCTAGGTTGTCTTCGCGGCTGACTGTGTTGAGTTAATAATTTACAGTGCGTGAGGGCAAGAGCCTAACCACACTGTATTTTATTAACAGTTTGTTTTTACTTTGTCAAGGAGCCGGGAGAAAACCAGATACAAGGGATCTGGATTTCTCAAAGTGCACTTGTTAGTGTTAACGTAATACTTTAAACAGTTGTGAGGACTTCGCTAGGCTACGAGCCGTTTTTGCTCAGTCACTGCTACCTTTTGCCCACAGTACCCCAGCTAGACTTTACTCGATTAGTAGATACAGAATCGTATTGAAGCTTTCCTTATGTATGATATTGTTTATGCACTATTGATTTCATGTGTTGCACGCTTGGCTACTTTAGTGATTAGTGGCCCACGAGCACAATCCGAGTAGGCTATTGCCGTTGCATTTGCGGAGTACTTCTTTTTAATGTTTGCCATTTACTATTGCATATTCTTTTAATTATTCTTATGCCAATTTAAACCTTTAATAGTATTTAATTGCCAGTGTTTTTGCTTCTTGAATTACTGTTCAAAATCCGATACGTACTTCTTACGAGCATCCGAGAAGCATCTAACTTTTTTCAGAAGATTCCTTGCTCGATGCTTAAGGACTATTAATTAACGTAACGTAATAGTGCCAATCCGAAGTAGAGGGTGGAGGACTTCTTAAGTTCTTAGTCAAGGGTGGATTACTTCGGCTTCGGCCAACACTATTCTTTGGTGTTGTTGTTTCTTACTTCATTGTTTGATTGTTGACCAGACTAGATAATTCCTGTCTCTTTATTAGTCTGTTGTTGAACACTAGTACCGAGTTCTTGTATACCCCGTTATAGCAGATTGAACTCTGGAGGGTATTGGTGTTTTTTGTTCGGCTGGCAGTACTCAGGGGTTGGGATCGTGTGTTTCCGTTGTGGCAGCGAGCCGTACTCGAGTCCTGATTGAGAGCCCTTGTGTACCCGAGTGCCAGGTCGTAACATTGGATACACAAGAGAATAAATAATATATATAGGTGACATTTGAGAGTATTCCATCGTGAGTCTGGATCGACATGAGTGTATATAACGGATGTACAATCTATAAGGAATAATAACACTTCAGAAAAATACTGCAAAGGGGTATGCGTAGCAATATCTAGTGCGATGAAATCACTTGCACAGATCAAGATTTATGGGAGGGCGAATGACTATGTAAAGTGTACACAGATCGATAATTGAACAATTAATAGACACAGATCCTTGGCACAGATCAAGATTAATGGAAAGACAAATGACTATGTAACGTGTACACAGATTGATAACTGAACAATAAATAGGCACAGATCCTTAGCACCGATCAACTTAATAACATTTCACGGAATACTCACATATATTACCTTACCTTCAACAATAGCCACAAATTGAGATACGCAGAAACACTTATGGTTAGCGTGGAGGAGGAGAAGGGCCAAGTACGAGGGGCGGGGCGTCACAGAGGTCCGGGCACGGCAGCTGGACGTAAGGGGGCCACTCGTCAGGGGTCCAGGGGGCAGGGCCAAACGTCAGGGTACTGCTTCGGCAGGGGTCCAAGGGCAGGGAGGCAGTGGACAGCAGGCTCCTTCTCTCTCTCAGGCAAACGACTTCCGGACAGCAATTATCCGGACGGAGCGTTTAGGTAGTTATACTCCCGGACATATATCCGGACTGAGCAAGCTACTGAGTGTGAACTGACTTCCTGTAGTTTCAGTCAGGACATACTTGGGTTATTTCTCTTGGCCAGGTTGCGTGATCTCGTATGAATAGGGGCAAAGTAAATACCTAAATGTGGGCTATGTTGAGGTTAATAATTACATAAAAAATACATTATGGTGCTTAATGACATCGCACTGAGGTTCTCGTCTGTTTGACCTTTGGTTCTTTCTTATATCATCAAGCCTGATGACGTAATTCGTGATTTCCTGTTCACTCCTATTATGGCTATTTGGACTGTTTATGGAATGATTTTCTTCCGTGGCACTTTATATCACCATTTAACTTTTCTTCTCGTCGTCTGGCAGCTTCTTGAGGATGGAGGGCCCCAACGATTTAAATATTCCCGGGGCTTTTTATGTTGAGATTGCATAAACACTTTTTCATCATAGTACTCGGGAGGGGGAGGGGGGGGGGGATTCGGGTTGAAGTTCTGCCTTGGTTATTTGAGTCCTGCCCTGTTATTGGCGGGCCGCGTGAGGTGCTGATTGGAGGGGCTTGACCTGCCCTTCGAGGGTAACTCACCTGTACGGGGAATTAGAGCATGGGTATTGGGGTCAGATTTCCCGTCCTCTGGAGAATGGGAAATAAATCTATTTCTAAACCCCTTTCTCCTTGTCTCCCTGGATTCCCTTACAGTGGCTATCTTGTGTGGTTGTCCTTTTGGCTCCGTCATTTCACTATTAATGATAGTTAAAACAATAGTAATGTTTATAATAAGAGAAATATTACTAACACAAACTATAATAACAATAGTAATGATAATAATATATGAGTATTAATAATGATTATTTTAGTAGTAACAATAACAGGGCAATTACACAAAGTTCATTCAGAGTGTAAATTACCTGGATGCAACACAACCGAATGCACGGCAAATGGACTGGGAGTTCTGAATGTGAAATATTAATTCATATGTAAAAGAGCAGTGCAATATATTTATGGAAATATTACCCTCGCTGCTTGAGGCTGAAAATGCACCTTCATTTTAAATTCTTTCCTGGAATATTCAACCTGGCCTGAGGTGAAACAAAAGCAAGAATACCAGGCTGGTAGTTAATCAGTGCATATTTCACAATGTGGCCATTGGTGGCTGCTTATCTACAGTAGTCCAACTTTAGTTGGTACAATACTCTACGTGGGTATATAATTGTGAAAGGGTTCTAACTTAAGCCTGTCACACACATGTATTTGTCAACATGTCCTTGCGGTATCCTTTGCAGATTTTACAGAATGTGGGGGACCTGGCTTAATGAAATCATATAATGGTAACCAGAATAAGATGAACAATGTGTCATCTAGCTGAAAAGGTTGCCAGACTTTGCACCAGACTTTGCGAAACACACGGTCATATTAAAGTCCGGAAGGGTGACAGGCTATCAACTCCCTTTCTCTCTGCACACACACAAACACACACTCATCCTTCACCTGACCTACTATGTGTTTCATAGGCCGTGTTACATCGTTTTTCGGGAATAACTTATGAACAAACAGTTTGATCAGTATAATATTTTGCCATAACTTGTTTCACACTGTGCCCCATATTTTGTTTTTGGTATTGTGCATTACCAAAACTGTCTAATTAAGCCACTTGTCCCTCTGTCATGAGGTTAAAGTCACACCTGAATGACTAGGAAACGAACAAAGCTACCGTGGCATACCTGTGAGACCACCAAACTATTATTGCTCCTCCATCAAACACATTAGTTATCAGCCACCACCCAACCCTAGTATCGTCTCTATAGTCAAGTTATCTGTCACTATTAAATATAAATATACAAAAATACATATTTTGTATATATTTATATTTGATAGTGACAGATAACAGTTAAAAACACTAAAACGCAGACCATACAGTAGCAGCATAACTCAAACGATACCAACAGTAAAATGTACATTGCACAAACGATGAACAAGATGAAACAACACAACTAGAACATCTAAAAATTACTTGGTTAAAGCAACCCGAGATAGCAGTAGCTATATATTGTATAGTACATTGTTACCAACCTACATTTTTTTTTTTTTTTTCTATATTCCAACTACTCCCTCTCGGGCATAGGCTGATAGCCTTTACACTCTACCGATGAACACGGTGATGCCCGTGAGGTCTTGTTCCAGTCTAGGGAGTGAGACATGCGAAGCCTCATGGCTCGAAGCAACTCCATATCTGAAGCTGCTCTGCCTCTGTGCTTCACAGTCTCATCCCCCAGGCTCGGACCCTCACTCTCAGAACGCCACCTATTGAGCAATTAACCCCCTAGGCATTGCCCCCCTGTAGCATATTTTTGAATATGGGAATATTCATACAATGCTATTTAATCAGGGAACAATGAGGGTATTTATTTGGCATTTCGGTGTGCTGTGGTACACTGAACTAGGTACAGCACAAATTCCATCCCAATAATATCTTCCCATTGACATATTGGGATTCGAACCCGGGTCCATTGGATTACCAGTCCAGTGGCAAGACCACTCCGCCACACCTCCCCTGTAGAAGGCTAATTTAGGCTATAGGCAAACAATAAACAAGATCCTGGTAGTAATATTGGTCAGGCAGTCGGCCATGTTGAACTTTGTATATTGGAATACGAAATCATAATTTTATAGTGTTTATTATATGTAGCTAAGTGATAGTCCTCTGTCTGAAATCAACACCCAGTTTCATGGTCGTTATTTAATGTGGAATTGGTAACCTCCTTCCTTCATGCATAACTGATGTATTTTGACGACCCCATTACAATTTTACTCTGGCTTGTATTGAATTAATTTATTCAGCTTAAGGGGTGATCTTTAGAAGCAAAACTCGATTGCACAAACCTTATTTATCCTTTTAACCCCACTAGTTCTTTCTAAAGTGAATACAATCACCAGCCTGATGGTACCAAAAACATGATCATCATCGCATATAATCAAACTGAAACTGAAAACATATGGCATAGTAATATATAGCTCTTTTCATATTAACACTTTGTTCCTTAGGTCGCTCGATGCGGTAAGAACAAAATCTATACAGTAAAGAGATTCAGAATAGACTGGGAATCTTTTATTTTGCCAAGAAAATCCTGACCGAGGCAGTAAAAGTTCCCCAGCTGAAAGGGTTTACTGTCTGGCAGAGTAGAGCTTGGGTGGCTTGTATAGAATTCAGGAAATATACATACAGTTGTGGACGAAACTCAGTGATGCACTCTATCCTTAAACGTTATGACAGAAGTAGTGATATGCATAAATAAATTCGCAAGAGCTCACTAACATTTGTCAGTACCTTCACATTGCCATTATAACAACTTATTATATTGTTTCACACTTAAAGGCTTACACGTTTGTCACAGGCAAAAGCAAGGTAATCGTACATGTGTAGTACCATGGGTTGCCCTATGCACAGTCAAAATATACAGTTTGCCGAAATAATATTAAATCAATGGAAAGGACATTTAACTTGACATTTCACCGACGTTAAATTAAAATAGTAATCATGGGCCATTAGAAACACACAAGGATTGTTTAGGAAATATTACAATATCTTAAGATAACCCAGTTTCGGCATGTCTTCACTTATAGCAATTGCCTGCAAAGGGTAACTAATTATACACGTTTGCCCTTCTGTGCTACCGAGGTCCACTTCCCATAGAGGGTTTTACAAACTGTTATTTAAAATACTAATAAAGTTCAGGACTGATGATATGAACTACCAAGTATTCAGAAAGGCAATGCTCACTAACAAACTATTATATTTTGCTAGATTCCCCCTAAACAGTGATACAGTAAAACATTTGTCCTTTGCCTGTTTGCTAAAATCACTCCAACCTCCAGGGACTTCACTTCCCCTGTGTTGTCTCAGAGTTCTTTCTCTTTAGGGACCCGCATTCTCGTCTGCAAGATAAATTTAAATTAACTTTTTCACTTTTGTCCTTCAATACATCCATTAACCGCAGTGTCTCAAGATGTAATTATGAATGATAGTCTCTGCTCCCCATGTGGCATACTTAAGTTTAAATTTACGTGAAGACTGTTGTTTTTATATTAAAGCTACACACATACACAATAATACAGTCGCATAGTACAGAAAACTGAACTGGCAGGGAATAATTAGATTGCCGGTAACATCATCTGTTTATTACCAGATGTCATGATCCCCAAGTGGGTGGGGATGGGACTTGTTCCTCCCCGCACCAATTTTCCTCTTATGCCTCTCAATTCAATAGATAAACCTCCCTCTCCCTCTGCCTTTCTGTCTCTTTGCCCTTCCACTTCAGTCTCACTAGATGTAATGATCACCAAGGGGGTGGGGATGGGGCTTGTCCCTCCTAATACCACTTTTACTCTTATGTCTCTCAATTCAATAGAGCCACCTCACTCTCCCTCTGTTCTGTCTCTTTACCCTTCCACCTCAGTCTCATGCACTCTTTTAGTAATTATTTCACTCTTCATACGCTCCACATGACCGTGCCACCTCAAGGCGTTTATCGTCACTCTCTCCGGCACATCCAACTCCACACCAAGTTGTTCTCATAGTGTCTGTGTATCCAAACTGGCGCCACATGCACTTCCCAAGTAGATTAGCTCCATCCTTCCCACTCTAGATTCACTAAACGTCTCTCAAACAACGTCCATGATACACTTCCATACTAGTAATACAGGCAGTATATGAAAGGCGACATTAATCGTAAGTCAGCTCGAGTGACGTCTTCACAATAGAAGAGAGGAATTAAAATAAATACTTTACAAAATAATGTATTTGTTAGATTAAACAACTGCTGCATAAGATAAATACTGATCAGAAAATCGTGGTAATGTTAAAAGGCTAACTTGAATACATTACTTTAGTCGATTTGCCCAAGTAATAATTAAGGTACAGACATTTCAATAATTGAAGACCACTTGTAATACTTCTTTCTTCTAATAATATCCTTATTCAATATTAGCACAGCTGTGGAACCTTATTTTATGTATTAACATGGAATTATATACCAAATGTATAGCTAATCACAACTATAATAATGTTCTGTTTTATTTGACACAGACAACTATACAACAATGCTATAATATTATTTAGTTAAAATACTAGTTATGTTTTGTTTCTGGACCACAGGCCACCTTTTCTTGCTATCATACTTTGATTTTGTTTCCATCACTTTTATCCTTGTAGTGGACTACCAAACTTTCCTCCTTTCTCCCTCTTAATCTGTTGGAAGTTGTTAATACTCTATTTATTTTGTTCTCTCCTTCCTGCCTCCTCAACACAACATTCAGTAAACAGGGAGCGGGACAACCGGCGATTTTTTTTTTTCCAACTATTTATAATAACTTTATGACTTACATTTTTACCCCTCGCAAAGGCAAGGCAAAAACATTTCCGAAGTATCATGAGTTGGCCTTTGTACAGTTGGCAGTATGGTTTTGTATCCACGCTGTCATATTTTATAAGTAACATAACATAATTGACTTGAAGAATATTTTGCTATAAACCCTTTGTTGGTCAAATTGTATATTTACTGCTTAGGAAAATACACTTAAATATAATCATGTTAATTTTCATTCCATAAACAAAACCACATGATGTATTCAAATCCATGTGACCAACCATACAACCACCTGTAATGAATATCGTACATTATAACACTTGGTAGGCAATAAAGACATGTTGTTATAATACTTAGACATTTTCTAAAGTATATTATATTGGTGTGGATCAGCTACTTGTGCGAACGTTTGTACATCCTCGGGGCTTTGTTATTGACCTAATGGATACAGTCAGCGCACTGCAACCTATATTCAGCAAGAAGCTAGATGAAGTTGCACTATATCTTACAGCTGGGTGTAATTAGTGTCGCTGATCTGCATTTGCAAATTAATCACTATTCCTTCCCTTAAATAATTGCCTGCCATATGGCTAACCACTTATATTCATTACCTCATAATATGTAATGGTTGAAGCATGTAAGTTCTGTATCAGATATCCTAGGTTTGAATCCTGTGAGAATCACATGCTTTCATTAATTTCATTTGGGGGTTATTGGTGTAAAGAACGATGATAACAATCATTTCAATAGGTTCAGGAATATTTCGTAGCCAGGTCGGTCCTATGTGATCTTTGCCCCATAAAATATTATTTCCTTTCGCTTAATCATTGGACTGTGTTACGACCGGGACTCGTATAAAACAAGGGCTCTTAATCATTGGACTAGAAAGGCACACAGCCACAACGGTAACACTAGATCCAACCCTCGAACTTATAATGCCGGCGCACAACAACACCTACACCCTCCAGAGTTAAATCTGCGATAGCGGGGTATCCTCTAACTCGGTATAAATGCACTACTACTACAGGCTGATGATCTCTGGTACAGCCTGATCACAACAACATACAATTACGTTAATAATGTATACAAGGAAAAAGATAGAGCTTAATTAAATCACTGGAATGATTTAATGCAAACAAGAAGAAGGTATAATTAAAGTTACTCTAAACAATAATAAACTGTCACTCCTATATTAAAGAAAGTGAATGAAAGTCCTAAAGCATCGAACGGGAATCTTCTGAAGAAAGTCTGATGCTGCTTAAGATGATCGAATCGGATTTTGATCTGTTATATAAAGCTGGGACAAGATATGACAAGTGTAGGGACATACAGTGTTAACTGGCACGGGAATAATAATAAATGCGCAATAGTATTATCTCCAACAACACAAGAAGTACTTCCTCAGGCAACACAAAAACATGCTCGGGTTGTGCAACTCAACAACAACCAAGGCTTGCTATCAACGTTAATAAAAATGCTGCATACATAACATAAGAGTTTATAATCCTAATCGGGTGTCTGCTAGGCAAATAAAGTCTAGCTGGGATGTCGTAGGCTAGGAAACAATGGCTGAGCAAGCGGCTCGTAGCCTAGCGAGGTCCTTAAGACTGTACGGCCAAATTACGTTAAATGACGGGGTGCTCTCTTGAGAGATCCAGATCGCTAGTATCTGGTTCTCTCCTGGCGACCCTCTTCAAGTCAAAGCAAAACGAGTTAGCACAGTGTTGGGTGGCAGAGGCAAATCCCTCACTCGCAACACAGTGCTAAACTCACAAGGTACACAGTCAGAAAGACAACCTAGGCTTCCCACGTATCCGTTGCGATTGTACAGGTTCAACAAAACCTGGTACACATCGGAAATCACAACATCAATAGCCTTACCCCAGTCTAGCATTAAATAGCCCAGCAGACAACCAAGAAATAGGTAGAGAGACACCGCGAGTGTGTCGAACCTCTACAGACAAAATGTTAACCCCTCCAAAATGTCTAACTAAACATGAGATATCTGAGAGCTTCAGCATATAATACATGGCCGATATATGAAATCGTGCAGAACCAAATTATGATATTAAATAGATTAGAAGCATAAGAGGTAAGAAGTTGAGAGAGAGAGAAAGTGTTCTATAGGTAGAAGTCGGGGACAGGTGGCAAGGGAGGTGTGAAGGGTATGCTGGTCAGGCAAGCTCTGAGGAAGGTAGCTCTCTCAGGATCACACAAAGGCATGGTGGTCGGCCAATCACAGGCCGATACGTCACAAGGCAGCAGGCCTCCAGAAGGCGCCAGGAACCACCAGCCAATCAAAACTGAGAGAAAGACCGCGCGGCGAGAAACTCCTCCGGGAGGGAGGAGGGAGGAGGAAATCAACACTCACTGCCCCCATGCTGTTCGCTTGCTCTCTCTCTCTCAACTTTACTACAATGCATCTTATGTTCTACTCATGATATAAAATGCTTCCCGTTGTCACAGATGAAAATAAAGACCACCACGGGACTGTCTGTAACAACACGAACACTATGAAAGAAAGAACAACATTCTCTGATAACTGTAGCCCATTTCACTGCCCTGGCGAGCGCTAGTGGCTACCGGGAGGCGATTCTGCCAATGCTGGTAGGCATCACACCCCGCCCAAGATATGGGACGCTCAACATTAGGCGAGCACCATATCTGACAAGGCAGAATTCCGCAAGACCCGCCACAACCAGCCACCCCGCCAGAAAAAAATGAAATGTAAAGCTCAATCATAAACAAAATAAAATTTTAGCATAAATCAAATCTTATAACCCCTCCCAAACATAATAGTATAATTCTAGCCTGTTGTGCTCCCTGAGCGAGCTTCACAGAGCCCAGCCTCCTAAGTGAAAGACAGGTTCAAGTTAGAACTTTAGCTATAACATTGGCAACTTACAATTAACTATCAAAAGAAAGAGTTTTTATGTGATTTTTTGTATTTGATTTTAATGTTGTTTTTGACGGCTGCTCTACAGGGGCAAGCCTAATTTTTCTCCACTCTCAACACACACTGACTGAACGGCAAGGGTTCCCCTGCAAACAAACCCTCCTGTGACAAACAATCAGCCAAAACATTATCAGTGCCCTTAGCATGCCACACATCCAACTTGTGTTCTGGCAGCACAACAACACCTGACACTGATAAACTGCTCAGTTCATCACAAGACTATGCACTTCTCTTCGCTCTTTCCGGGCAACGGGACCTGCCAATATTCTTTCACTAGTTCTACCTTCGTGATAAATGAGGCAGCCCCGATGCGGTCTGTGGTATCGTCAACTCTAGGTAATGGATAGGCGTCTGCCAGGGGTAATGCTTCCACACTCTTGCAATCACCATACACACGGATCTTGCAACTCAACTCAGGTTGCAAACTCACTGGCAATGACCATTCACGATATCCCTTATCCCTCAGACCCTTGGGCAATGGATAGGTGTCTGTCAGGGATAATGCTTCCACACTCTTGCAATCACCATACACACGGATCTTGCCACGCAACTCCGGTTGCAAACTCACTGGCAACGACCACTCACGATATCCCTTATCTCTCAGACCCTTTTTCCACATGTCGTCTAGCTCTGTTTTCACGACAGGCTGTTGAGCAGGATTTATACGGTAGGGAATTAAACTGAGCCTTGCACTGTCTCCAGCCTCCATGTCGGATTCTACCCCGTACATCAGGCCTGGAGAAGCAACAAACATGCGGATGCACTGCCACAGCCTAGTAAACAACTTATCTCGCAGAACAACATGCCTAGTGCCCTCCCACAACCCAGCCGAGACCGCAGCTTCTAACCTGTAGTCTCCCTCCCTCCTCCACCTTCGTCCCTAGAACAGCCAGGTCATGAGAGGGACAATCAGTACCACCTGTGTAGTCACTCCCATAGTTCATTATTGCTAAGGCTTCCCCGCCGATACCGTACATGCGCACCCCCGCATTCCTTACGACTACATCTGCCTGCTCAGCATCACCGCTTTTAGCGACATGGCCAGATACAGTCGGTCTATGATAGGGCTGCTGCATTCGACTAGAGCAGCATTGGGAGGCTATGCGACGACCGGGCACATCCACTCCACAGCTAACCTCACCAATCTGCTCAAAGTCCTCCTTTTGACCACCACCCTTGGCAGCCATGGGTCGACCCTGACCTGACAACCATGTCCAGGCCTCGTCGCCCACCTTGAACCACCGAAACAACGAGGCTAACAGTCTATCAACATTCAGGTGACCTGCCCGCGGAACATCTTGCACCGCCTGAGTTGTGAGGCTCGGGTGCTCGGCACGACCAGTGGGGTATGAACCGAGCTGGTGCTGGAGCGCTGCACACTGCTGCTCAGGCAGGTGCTCTAGCGCTTCCACAGCCACCAGACTCGTGTCCCCCGCCCACTGCTCCGCCGAGGCATGATAATCCCAACTCTCCTCCACCTGTGCCCTACTGCCCCCCTCTCCTTCTCCTCCTTGGCCGCTGCAGACCAACGCAGGGACAGTAGGCTGCTCAGGTGGTTGCCTCACAAACTCCTCCAACAGGTTAACATGACATGTTTCCCCGTCCTCGTGTTCGATAGCCCCGTTCCCACAACTCTCCTCCAACTGGGAACTACTAATTCGCGGAGTGCCATCACGCCCAACCATGTCACTAGGGGTGACAGATTCTGGGGCCACTCCGGAGCTCACCACTGAGTCAAGTACTAAGCCACCAAGGAGAGCCGCTGGAGCAAAACTCACAAAACTCCCAACTTTAGCTTGCTCCTTCCGACCGTTCCTCCGCTGATCTGAAGGCTGAGGAACAGGCTGTGACACTTTGGATGCAAGAGATCTAGTAACAACGCACACCATAGGTTGTACTTGACAATTGTGATGCATATCCACGTGTGAGCATGCTGTAGTCATGCCCCACTCTCGCTAGGATCGTCAGGGCAGGAACTTTGGCTGTAGTCTATATAGAGTTTCCTAACTCAGTTCATGTGAGCCGTTGTACTATAAGTATTATGAATATGTATTTTGTTTTCATCTGAGTCAACGAGTTCTATTTTATATCATTAGTTATAAGTATTGTGTGTAAAACTTATTTGTAATGATGGGAAGAGAAACAGCCACAGTTAGGTGTCAGTGGGTACGCCAGGCAGGAGGTAGGCCTAACTCACTAGCACTCCTCCCTCCCTCAGTGCTAGGGGGGGCCTTTGTGTATCCCAGAGGAGAGAGAGAAATTACGTAATGGTTGTCAGTGGGCGGTCCTTAGTAGTTCACGTTAGGCTCACTAGAGAGCCGGGTATAAAAGGGAAGTCTAGCCATTTTTTCATCAGAACTCATTAGGCAGAGCGACTTCTCATTTCCCTTGCTAACTATTTATATTCTTCTGACTGATGGGAACTTTCTCTACTACCTTACATTCTTATTTCCGCTTTTCCCTGCCCTGTTTAACTTCCATGGTCCCGTTGGTGCAGAGCTAGTCAGCCAACGTATTATCGCTTGAGTTCTCACGAGATACTTGCCTATTAGATAGCCTATTTTGGAAGGGTTGACTTAGAATAGGATTGATTTATGTTTGTTGCACTTGTATATGCATTTCCCTGTGTGTTATTATTATTATTCCGTTTTCTGCTAGTCTAGGTAATGCTAGACTGGGGTAAGGCTTTTCTGTGTTACGAGTTGTTGTTTGATGCAGTGGTTAAGCGATAAAGCTGCATACTCGTTTCGGTTCAGTGAAGCCTAGGTTGTCTTCGCGGCTGACAGTGTTGAGTTAATAATTTACAGTGCGTGAGGGCAAGAGCCTAACCACCCTGTATTTTATTAACAGTTTGTTTTTACTTTGTCAAGGAGCCGGGAGAAAACCAGATACAAGGGATCTGGATTTCTCAAAGTGCACTTGTTAGTTTTAATGTAATACTTTAAACAGTCGTGAGGACTTCGCTAGGCTACGAGCCGTTTTTGCTCAGTCACTGCTACCTTTTTGCCAACTGTACCCCAGCTAGACTTTACTCGATTATTAGATACAGAATAGTATTGAAGCTTTCCTTATTTATGATATTGTTTATGCACTATTGATTTCATGTGTTGCAAGCTTGTCTACTTTAGTGATTAGTGGCCCACGAGCACAATCCGAGTAGGCTATTGCCGTTGCATTTGCGGAGTACATCGTTTTAATGTTTGCCATTTACTATTGCATATTCTTTTAATTATTCTTATGCCAATTTAAGCCTTTAATAGTATTTAATTGCCAGTGTTTTTGCTTATTGAATTACTGTTCAAAATCCGATACGTACTTCTTACGAGCATCCAAGAAGCATCTAACTTTTTTCAGAAGATTCCTTGCTCGATGCTTAAGGACTATTAATTAACGTAACGTAATAGTGCCGATCCGAAGTAGAGGGTGGTGGACTTCTTAAGTTCATAGTCAAGGGTGGATTACTTCGGCTTCGGCCAACACTATTCTTTGGTGTTTTTGTTTCTTACTTCATTGTTTGATTGTTGACCAGACTAGATAATTCCTGTCTCTTTATTAGTCTGTTGTTGAACACTAGTACCGAGTTCTTGTATACCCCGTTATAGCAGATTGAACTCTGATGGGTATTGGTGTTTTATGTTCGGCTGGCAGTACTCAGGGGTTGGGATCGTGTGTTTCCGTTGTGGCAGCGAGCCGTATTAGAGTCCTGATTGAGAGCCCTTGTGTACCCGAGTGCCAGTTCGTAACACACTTCTCTACCCACTTCTGTTCCTCCCTACTCACGTCGGCCGGCTTCTCGGCAACGACTTGTGAGGCTTCTGCATAGTAACCACGTGCGGGCATGCGCGCGCACCGGCTGGTGGTAGCCGGCCGGCAGGCTTTCCCTTAGTATATATCCTACGACAATGTAACTAATGTCTGGGATATTCTTATGTTGTTTCACAGCTTGAAGCTGCCCTTATTCTTAACCAACGCATCTTAGTATATTTTATTCTCGATAGTTGATTGTTTCATTATAATATATAAGATGTAAGTCTAGTGAGAGCGGGAAGAGACGAGCGGGAGAGAGACACCGGCTTGGGACGTTGCTTCGCGCGGAGAGTTCAGCTTGGGACGAGCCTGAAGCGCTGCCACATGCATTTGATTGCAACGTTAGGCTTAGTTTCGACTCACGCACGGGGTAGAGGATTTTGACCAGGCAACTGTGTTGAGTGTTGCCAAGCCTGGGATGTATTCTGCATGCCTAGTGAGGGGTCCAGACAGATTCAAGACTCAGAGCTCACCTCATTGTCGTACCCTTCTGTGACGCATGTCCACGTGTGAGCTTGCTGTACAGAACGCCTAGTCATGCCCCACTCTCGCTAGGATCGTCAGGGCAGGAACTTTGGCTGTAGTCTATGTAGAGTTTCCTAACTTAGTTCATGTGAGCCGTTGTACTATAAGTATTATGAATATGTATTTTGTTTTCATCTGAGTCAACAAGTTCTATTTTATATCATTAGTTATATGTATTGTGTGTAAAACTTATTTGTAATGATGGGAAGAGAAACAGCCACAGTTGGGGGTCAGTGGGTGCGCCAGGCGGGAGGTGGGCCTAACTCACTCGCATTCCTCCCTCCCTCAGTGCTAGGGGAGCCTTTGTGTATCCCAGAGGAGAGAGAAATTACGTAATGGTTGTCAGTGGGCGGTCCTTAGTAGTTCACGTTGGGCTCACTAGACGGCCGGGTATAAAAGGGAAGTCTAGCCATTTTTTCATCAGAACTCATTAGGCAGAGCGACTTCTCATTTCCCTTGCTAACTATATATATTCTTCTGACTGATGGGAACTTTCTCTACTACCTTACATTCTTATCTCCTATTTTCCCTACCCTGTTTAACTTCCATGGTCCCGTTGGTGCAGAGCTAGTCAGCCAACGTATTATCGCTTGAGTTCTCACGAGATACTTGCCTATTAGATAGCCTATTTTGCAACTTAGAATTGACTTAGAATAGGATTGATTTATGTTTGTTGCACTTGTATATGCATTTCCCTGTGTGTTATTATTATTATTCCTGTTTTCTGCTAGTCTAGGTAGTGCTAGACTGGGGTAAGGCTTTTCTGTGTTACAAGTTGTTGTTTGATGCAGTGGTTAAGCGATAAACCTGCATACTCGTTTCGGTTCAGTGAAGCCTAGGTTGTCTTCGCGGCTGACTGTGTTGAGTTAATAATTTACAGTGCGTGAGGGCAAGAGCCTAACCACCCTGTATTTTATTAATAGTTTGTTTTTACTTTGTCAAGGAGCCGGGAGAAAACCAGATACAAGGGATCTGGATTTCTCAAATTGCACTTGTTAGTTTTAACGTAATACTTTAAACAGTCGTGAGGACTTCGCTAGGCTACGAGCCATTTTTGCTCAGTCACTGCTACCTTTTTTTGCCTACAGTACCCCAGCTAGACTTTACTCGATTAGTAGATACAGAATAGTATTGAAGCTTTCCTTATGTATGATATTGTTTATGCACTATTGATTTCATGTGTTGCAAGCTTGGCTACTTTAGTGATTAGTGGCCCACGAGCACAATCCGAGTAGGCTATTGCCGTTGCATTTGCGGAGTACTTCGTTTTAATGTTTGCCATTTACTATTGCATATTCTTTTAATTATTCTTATGCCAATTTAAGCCTTTAATAGTATTTAATTGCCAGGGTTTTTACTTATTGAATTACTGTTCAAAATCCGATACGTACTTCTTACGAGCATCCAAGAAGCATCTAACTTTTTTCAGAAGATTCCTTGCTCGATGCTTAAGGACTATTAATTAACGTAACGTAATAGTGCCGAACCGAAGTAGAGGGTGGAGGACTTCTTAAGTTCATAGTCAAGGGTGGATTACTTCGGCTTCGGCCAACACTATTCTTTGGTGTTGTTGTTTCTTACTTCATTGTTTGATTGTTGACCAGACTAGATAATTCCTGTCTCTTTATTAGTCTGTTGTTGAACACTAGTACCGAGTTCTTGTATACCCCGTTATAGCAGATTGAACTCTGGAGGGTATTGGTGTTTTTTGTTCGGCTGGCAGTACTCAGGGGTTGGGATCGTGTGTTTCCGTTGTGGCAGCGAGCCGTATTCGAGTCCTGATTGAGAGCCCTTGTGTACCAGAGTGCCAGTTCGTAACACTTTGGACCCCCTTGATATCTATCCCTCTCAACCCCACTTAGAAACGTTCTCTCTTACTTTGTATACCTTCTTTCCACTACTTCACCAATCTATTTAATTATCCCATCCCCTTGATAGACCTTATATCTATTATTGTATTAACGACGAGCTCTCAGATAACTAGATAGAATTTTGGGCCTTATGCAGGGATGTAATTGTTAATGAGACCTAGGAAGCTTTTTTTGTTGTCTCATATTTGGTGGTTTCATGCTTGCTAGTGTGTTCTTGTGTCAGGTTAGCAGGGGCTAGACTGGAGGGGGGCTTTTTGCGATCCTTTAAGTAAAGTCTGCTGGTGCGAGTCCCGTGGACCCGCACGACTTTACTAGGATACCCGTGGGAGTCTGGGGGGCATTTTTTTGTCTGTGTCCCTGTGTGTCTAGCGTGGTGTTGTGTGAGGGCCATTGCCTAGTCCACTCAGCACTGCGCTAGCACGTCTTGCTTTTGTTTTAGGGTCGCCAGGAGAGAGTCAGATACTTGCGATCTGAGTCTCTCAAGAGTCTTTCAATTAGAGTAATTTGGCGCACAGACTTGGGAACGTCCCTAGGCTAGAGCAGGTGGCTCAGCCCGGGTATCCGAAGCCTATATCCTTCCAGCTAGACCTCTGCCACCTGGCAGATTAACAGCTAGGGGTTTATTATCTCTGCTTGCTTGTTATTGTGCCACAGTTTACCGTTTTTGTGAGCATTGTGAGTTAGGGTGTGGCTTAGAGACTCTGTCCGAGCAGGCTTGCCTGACTAAGAGTGAGAAGCACACCTGTATGTGGTTATGTTGCGAGTTGCTGCCTTTATTTAATTATACCTATGCCATTATACACTGTATGTCCTATCACTAGTATTTATTCCTGCTTATGAGTTAAGAGTTCTCTAAATCCGTAACATACTTTCTTTGCTAAGCATCAGATCCTACAGTAGCCGCATGCAGTTTAGAGACCCGCATCTTGTCTACCTGTACGATGTTTTGAGGACTGTTTGCTTTCACCTTCTTTCACGCAGGGTGATTAGTTGTATTAATTAACGTAACGTTAAATGTACTTTCTTCTAGTTTGTTATTAAATTGTTTCTGCAATTTAATTCCGTTATCTATCTTTTCCTTGAAGCTTTAAGTCAACTTAATTGTGTGATCTTTTATATAGCCTGCTTGACTATCAGCAGTCTATAGTGCGTGCACCCTGTAACCGAGTCATAGGATACCTCGTTGTCCAGGCAGGACTCTTGACGGTTTAGGGTGGTTTGTTGCCTGGGTTTATAGATAAGGGTTGGATCTAGCGTTTTCCGTTGTTGCTTGTTGCCGCATACCTAGTCCAATAGAAAGAGCCCAGTGTTTATATATCCCAGGACGTAACAAATGGCGACCTTGCATAGGATTTACTGAACAGAGGAATATAGTGGTCATTTGTTTTGAGATTCCTTATGATTAGAGGAATACAGTGGACATAGAGTTTTTTTTTTTGGAGCAACCAATATAACACATTA
Organism: Paralithodes platypus; assembly: GCA_032716605.1. Classification (NCBI taxonomy): domain Eukaryota; kingdom Metazoa; phylum Arthropoda; class Malacostraca; order Decapoda; family Lithodidae; genus Paralithodes; species Paralithodes platypus. Next base: position 27,430,651 of record CM064512.1, read on the forward strand.
AAGACTTTAAATAACATTAGTATATACATACTTGCATAGGAGATAAGGCACATTCTATAACCGTGATAATTACTGCAGTACACAAACATGTCTAATACATCAGAACACAGTGATGGGTCAGGTCACGATACGGGCTCGGAGGGAGAAAGACCTGTGGAGTGGCTAGTCGATAGCGAGGAGGGTGCTAGAAGATTTTTAGAGGTGCCCCTTACCGCTGCCAGGGTGTTGAAGCTGAATAAGTATGGCTTAAAGTGTGTGGCAGGTCTTCAGGGTCACCAGGGTTTAAGTGGCATGAGGAAAGATCAGCTGAGGACTTTGATATTGGGTTTAGAAGGGAGAGACCTGGGTGGAGAGGCGACTGGGGGCCCCGGTCCCCAGCCCCCCCTCCACTCTACCCCCATATAAAATGTCAGGGTGCCTGAATTTAGTACATACCCCCAAGTTGATGGTTAATGGCAGCGTGGAATTCAATCACAGGGACCCTCTCCATTAAATGCACCTTCCCCTCCTCAAGGGTTGACTCCAGATTTGTTGTTTCAGCTTGAGATAGCCAAGGTTGAGGCCGCCGAAAGACAGGTTAGTGTGCAGGCTGAGGCTGCAGAGAGAACAGCTATACGAGAGGCTGAACTGCAGGCAGAGTCTACTAGGTATCGGGCTGACAGGGAGCTGGAGAGATCTCGAGTGGAGGTAACAGGGCGAAATATTGGGGGAGGTAACAGACATCGGGACCAATCATTGTCGCACCTGCTTAAACTAGTTCCTGTGTTCGATAAATTATGTGTGGCTGAGTTTTGTATGCGATTTGAGAAGAAGTGTCAGGAACACCAGTGGCCTCAGGAAAAGTGGGCAGCATTAGTTTCATCAAGACTCCTAGGAAAGGGGCTAAAAGTGTATGATGCACTACCTTTAGAGTCCTGTGTAGTTTATGATGAGCTAAAGAAGGCTGTGCTACGGGCCTATGAGTTACAACCAGAAACTTACCGCTTGAAGTTTCGGGGTGTTACTAAGGGCAAGGATAGTACCTTCCTAGAACACGCCCGGGACTTGTCTGATGCACTACGACATTGGCTGCGTTCTGAGAGGGCAGCTACTTTTGAGGAGTTGAGTGAGCTGGTTCTCTTGGAGCAGTTCTTAAAGTGCACAGGCGGGGACTTAACATTAAATATAAAGGAAAAAAATCCTAGAACTCTCCAGGAGGCAGCAGAAATGGCAGACCTCCGACTGTCATTAATTCGAAGGTGCGGAGCAACAGCTAGGAGTGAGTCGGGTGCAAAGGATCGTACCCCTCCCCCTCCCAAGAATTTTGATACACATAAATACACAAAACCATGTAGCACTGACAATAAAACTGAACATAAACCAAATACCGTCCCGTATAAGAAGTCTAATGGTACCTCCCACTCCCAAGGGAAACCAAAGAGTAAAGAGTGCTTCGCATGTCACAAGGAGGGTCACTTTGCAAATGCTTGTCCGAACAAGCCACCAAACAAGGTTGTGTCATTGGCCCGCAGCATAGGGGTGTCGCCTATATCTTCTGAGTTTGCCAAGGGTAGTTCGTCAGAGGGTGGGACACAGCCTGTGTTCAAGAGTCCGGAAGGCTCGAACCCTGTCCGCGACGTCTTTGGGGGTCATAGAGGGCATGGTTTTGTGAGGTGGGCAGGCGAAAGGCGAGGAGTTAAGCTATTGCGTGATACGGGGGCTTCTCAGACCTTGTTAAAGAACTTTACTGGTAGACCGATTAACGCTGCTCGGGTGGTGGTAGTTCAGGGGATCAATGCTACGAAGTCCTACTCGCTGGTGCGGATGGAGCTGGAGGTGGGTGGTGTGGCAAAGGAGCTGGATGTAGGAATTGTAGAGAACTTGCCTGTTGGGGGCGTCGACCTCCTCCTCGGCAACGACTTTGCGGTGCCTGCTTCTAAGGTTTCACCCTTGGTCGTTGCCGAGAAGGCGGCCGACGTTAGTAGGGAGGAACAGGAGTGGGTTGAGAAGTGTAGCGTACAAACCATGGCGTGTGTTGTGATGCGTTCTCAGACATCCGGAGCCTTGCAGCCACCACCTCAGTCTATCAAACCGCGGAGGAAAGGTCACAAGAAAACGGTAAGTGTTGGTCAATTGGAGAGTTTTGAGGCGGCAGTGTTTCTTGGGGACTCATTATTGGCACCTATGTTAGAGTCTGGATAGGCCCCGGGGCCTGTCACCGCTAGTGCAGGTGCAGGGCAGGAAGAGACTCTGCGACAGCATCGTTATGCGCAGCGTGAGGAAAGGATGGCTCAGCGGGACATTGGAGGTGGAAATAAATTATTTAAGATGAACTTGGATAATCTCGCACCTGCTGATATATGTTCCTTGCAGCTGGAAGATCCTGAAGTCAGGGCGGTTGGTAATGGTGCTGTCGAACTGGAGAGCGATGGGGATGCGCAGCCTGGTGATTTTTTCTTGTCCGAGGGTATCTTGTATCGGAGACATCAGGATCCCAAGAAAAAGTGGGATGGCGGGTCAGGATTAGTGGACCAGTTAGTAGTACCGAGGGTGTGCCGTGAGAGCTTATTGAGATTAGCTCATGATGTGCCTTTGGCAGGGCACCTGGGGGCACGTAAGACGGAGGCAGCTCTGAGCAAGCTTTTCTGGTGGCCTGGATTAAAGGCGAGTGTCGTGTCATGGGTGTCACAGTGTCACACTTGTCAAGTTGTTGGGAAACCCAATCAGGTCATCCCGAGAGCCCCGTTACAACCCATCCCTGTCATTGGGCCGCCCTTCAGCAAAGTAGTTATCGATATGGTTGGCCCATTGCCCCCCACTAGTGCCGGCAATACATTTTTACTAACTGTAATGGATGTAGCAACACGGTATCCAGATGCTTACCCCATGCGCAACGGGATGGCTAAGACTGTTGTCAAAAACCTACTTTTCTATTTCTCTCGTTATGGCTACCCTCAGGAGATCCAGTCTGATCAGGGATCCAATTTTACTTCTGCTCTGTTTAAGCAGACCATGCAGCAACATGGGATAGTGTCTGTGGTGTCATCTGCCTACCTTCCCGAGAGTCAGGGAGTTTTGGAAAGGTGGCACTCGACTCTCAAGAGTATGTTTCCATATTGCATGGAAAATGGGAAGGACTGGGATCTAGGTCTCCCATACGTTTTATTTGCTGCGAGAGAAGTACCTGGGGAGAGCTTGGGATTTAGCCCGAACGAGTTGGTTTTTGGACACAGGGTCAGGGAGATCTGGGATCACAAAGCCATGCTCGCTTCTAAAGTATGTTGTTGAAAGCCGTGAGAGAATGCTAAAGAGCCTGGAGGTAGCAGGTCGGAACCTTAAGAGTTCACAAGCTCAGATGAAGGACAGATACGACCAGAAGGTGAAGCTGAGGGAGTTTGAAGTAGATCAGGAGGTACTGATACTACTGCCTCTGGTGGGACACCCCTTGTCTGCCAAGTATTCTGGTCCGTATCGGGTTGTAAGGAAGGTTTCTGATCTAGACTATTTAGTAGCTACTCCTGATCGTAAGAAAAAGAACCAACTTTGCCATGTAAATCTGATGAAAGAGTATGTGAGCCGCCCCTCCGAGCCTCTCACTGTCCCGGTGTTGATCTGCAGCGATCGTGGTGGAGAAGGAGGAAGGGACAGTCAAGCTGCGGGGGAGGATAATTGGGATTGTCATGTTTCCGCGGATCAGTGGGCGGGGAATTCTAGACAAGTGGCTCACGAGTTGATATTGCACCTGCCTGAGCAACAACGTGTAGCAGTGCAGCACTTGTTTGATTCAAACCCAGCTGTTTTCGCGGAGCATCCTGGCCTCACTTCTCAAGCGGTGCACGATGTCGATGTTGGGGACCACCCGCCCTTTAAATCAGTGCCATACCGTGTTCCCCCTATTAAATTACCAGCACTTAGGGAAGAGCTGGATTATATGCTGAAACGTGGGCTGATTTCTGAGGGTGCAGTAAGGTGGACTTCCCCAGTCACACTGCAGCCCAAACCAGATGGCAAGGTGCAGTTTTGTATAGATTTCCGCAGGTTGAATGGTTTAACCCCCACAAATGCCTACCCTCTCCCTCGTGTGGACGACAGTGTGGATAAGATAGGAAAAGCCAAGTTCCTCACTAAGATAGACCTTGTTAAGGGATATTGGCAAGTGCCCTTGTCTGAGCGAGCGCGAGAGGTGTGTGGGTTTGTGGTGGACGGTGCCACATATCGTTGCCATGTTATGCCATACGGGCTGAGAAATGCCCCTGCAACGTTTCAGAAATTAATGAACGACATTGTAGCCGACATTCCCAACTGTACGGTGTACCTAGATGATGTCATAATATACGACGATGATTTTAACAGTCACTGTGCTCACATCGGACAGCTTTTTAATAAACTGAATGAAGCAGGTTTGGTGGTAAACCTGGGTAAGTGCGATTTTGTCAAAGCCACAGTTTTGTACCTGGGGTTCGAGGTGGGGATGGGTCAGGTGTGCCCTCCACAGACAAAGATCAAAGCCATCGATCAGTTTCCTCAGCCTACGACTAAGAAACAAATCATGCGGTTTCTAGGTATGATAGGCTATTATCGTCGCTTCATCAAAGGCTATTCGACTGTACTTGCACCTTTAACTGACTTATTATCTAAGGACAAGAAGTTCCGGTGGTCTCCTGAGTGTGCAGAGGCGTTTTCCTTGGTAAAACACCTGTTATGTACCCACCCCATACTCAGGGCCCCGGACTTCAGCAGACCTTTTCAGCTGGTGACTGATGCCAGTGGCGTAGGGGCTGGGGCTGTCTTGTTACAGACAGATGATGAAGGTATCGAACATCCAGTGAGTTTTTACAGTAAAAAATTCAATAGTGCACAAAGGAATTACTCTGTAATTGAAAAAGAACTCCTGGCGATAGTGCTGGCGCTCAGGCACTTCGATGTATATGTTCCTGCTTTCGGACCAGTCGTAGAGGTTTATACTGATCATCACCCTCTGAAATTCTTGAATCAGTTTCATAACCGGAATACGAGGCTGACCAGGTGGTCACTCATGCTTCAGGAGTATAATCTGGACATACGCCATATTGCCGGTTCTGATAACGTGATAGCGGATTGTCTATCAAGGGTGGATGATGTTGGTTAGACTGCCACAGGATTGAGGGTTGAGTGTGGAGGAAAATAGGCTGTCACTGTAGTTCAGACGAAAAAAACAAATTAAAAAAAAGCAAAAACCTTATAAAAACTCTTTATTTTTTATAACGTGTAGAATTTTGTATAAGATGTTGTAGCAGTATCTAAGTTGAATGTTTTCGCTTATTGTCGCTGAGTTAGTTGAACTTGCTCGGTGGAGCGCAACAGTCTTTATTTTTTTTATATATAGTGCCTTGTGTCGCAACAGTGTGTGGTACTATGAGAAGCTTTCTGTTAGATATGAAGAACTTAGTCAAGGGTCTTATATCTTGGGGGAGGTGTGACGCTTCTGCATAGTAACCACGTGCGGGCATGCGCGCGCGTCGGCTGCCCAGCCGTTTAGAAACCGACTGGTGGTAGCCGGCCGGCAGGCTTTCCCTTAGTATATATCCTACGACAATGTAACTAATGTCTGGGATATTCTTATGTTGTTTCACAGCTTGAAGCTGCCCTTATTCTTAACCAACGCATCTTAGTATATTTTATTCTCGATAGTTGATTGTTTCATTATAATATATATGATGTAAGTCTAGTGAGAGCGGGAAGAGACGAGCGGGAGAGAGAGACCGGCTTGGGACGTTGCTTCGCGCGGAGAGTCCAGTTTGGGACGAGCCTGAAGCACTGCCATATGCATTTGATTGCAACGTTAGGCTTAGTTTCGACTCACGCACAGGGTAGAGGATTTTGACCAGGCAACTGTGTTGAGTGTTGCCAAGCCTGGGATGTATTCTGCATGCCTAGTGGGGGGTCCAGACAGATTCAAGACTCAGAGCTCACCTCATTGTCATACCCTTCGGACCCCCTTGATATCTATCCCTCTCAACCCCACTTAGAAACGTTCTCTCTTACTTTGTATACCTTCTTTCCACTACTTCACCAATCTATTTAATTATCCCATCCCCTTGATAGACCTTATATCTATTATTGTATTAACGACGAGCTCTCAGATAACTAGATAGGATTTTGGGCCTTATGCAGGGATGTAATTGTTAATGAGACCTAGGAAGCTTTTTTTGTTGTCTCATATTTGGTGGTTTCATGCTTGCTAGTGTGTTCTTGTGTCACGTTAGCAGGGGCTAGACTTGCGATCCTTTAAGTAAAGTCTGCTGGTGCGAGTCCCGTGGACCCGTACGACTTTGCTAGGATACCCGTGGGAGTCCGGGGGGCATTTTCTTGTCTGTGTCCCTGTGTGTCTAGTGTTGTGTTGTGTGAGGGCCATTGCCTAGTCCACTCAGCACTGAGCTAGCACGCCTTGCTTTTGTTTTAGGGTTGCCAGGAGAGAGTCAGATACTTGCGATCTGAGTCTCTCAAGAGAGCACCCTTTCAATTAGAGTAATTTGGCGCACAGACCTGGGAACGTCCCTAGGCTAGAGCAGGTGGCTCAGTCCGGGTATCCAAAGCCTATATCCTTCCGGCTAGACCTCTGCTACCTGGCAGATTAACTGCTAGGGGTTTATTATCTCTGTATGCTTGTTATTGTGCCATAGTTTACCGTTTTTGTGAGCATTGTGAGTCAGGGTGTGGCTTAGAGACTCTGTCCGAGCAGGTTTGCCTGACTAAGAGTGAGAAGCACACCTGTATGTGGTTATGTTGCGAGTTGCTGCCTTTATTTAATTATACCTATGCCATTATACACTGTATGTCCTATCACTAGTATTTATTCCTGCTTATGAGTTAAGAGTTCTCTAAATCCGTAACGTACTTTCTTTGCTAAGCATCAGATCCTACAGTGGCCGCATGCAGTTTAGAGACCCGCATCTTGTCTACCTGTACGATGTTTTGAGGACTGTTTGCTTTCACCTTCTTTCACGCAGGGGTGATTAGTTGTATTAATTAACGTAACGTTAAATGTACTTTCTTCTAGTTTGTTATTAAATTGTTTCTGCAATTTAATTCTGTTATCTATCTTTTCCTTGAAGCTTTAAGTCAACTTAATTGTGTGATCTTTTATATAGCCTGCTTGACTATCAGCAGTCTATAGTGCGTGCACCCTGTAACCGAGTCATAGGATACCTCGTTGTCCAGGCAGGACTCTTGACGGTTTAGGGTGGTTTGTTGCCTGGGTTTATAGATAAGGGTTGGATCTAGCGTTTTCCGTTGTTGCTTGTTGCCGCATACCTAGTCCAATAGAAAGAGCCCAGTGTTTATATATCCCAGGACGTAACAGACTAAGGGTGAAACCTCAGAAGTAGGCACCGCAAAGTCGTTGCCGAGAAGGAGGTCGACGCCCCCAACAGGCAAGTTCTCCACAATTCCCACATCCAACTCTCGTGTCACACCATCTACCTCCAGTTCCATCCTGACCAACGGGTATGACTTGATAGCATTGATACCTTGCACCATACCTTTTGGCTCGAACGTCCCTTGATTTAGGCCCTGTCACTCTTTCAACTATGGGGGAGGCACTCGCTATAGGCAGTTATGCCTTTTGCCTCCCTCAATCACATAGAAATAAAAAAAAAAAAAAAAAAAAAAAAAAACACCCGTGCCGCGTTTATTGGTCTACCAGTAAAGTTCTTCATCATAGTCTGAGAGGCACCCGTGTCTCGCAACAGCTCAACTCCATGCTTCTTACCAGCCCACTTCACGCAGCCATGCCCTCGATGGTCGCAAAAGACATCGCGGACAGGGTTCGAGCATTCCGGATTCTTCTCCACAGGCTGTGTCCCAGCTTCTGACGTTATACCCCGGGCAAACTCAGACGACTTCGGGGACACCCCAATGTTGCGAGCCAAAGACACAACTGCATTAGGTAGCTTGCTTGGACAGGCTCTTGCAAAATGCCCATTCTCATGACAATGAAAACACTCTAACTCCCCCTTGGGCTTCCCTTGAGGTGGGGAAGGGCCCGGACCCTTCTTAAACGGGACGGTACTAGGTTTATAGTCAGTTTTGGTGTCGTTGCTCTTGTTCTTAGTGTAATTATGTGTATCAGTGTTTCGGGGAGGGGGAGGGTTACGCTCCTTATTGCCTGCACTACTTCTCTGTGCAAAACCGCACCCATGAATCAAAGATAACCGAAGGTCAGCCATCTCAGCTGCCTCCTGAAGAGTTTTCGGGTTTTTTTCTTTAAGATTCAACGTCAGATCGCCGCCCGTACACTTGAAAAAAAAATCTAGAAGCATCAGCTGTTTCAACTCCTCAAACGTCGATGCCTTCTCAGAACGCAGCCAGTTTCTAAATGCATCGGACAGATCCCGGGCATGCTCATGAAAGGTGCACTCACGACCCTTCGTTACACCCCGGAACTTCAATCTGTACGTCTCTGCTTGTAACTCATATGCCCGCAGGGCAGCCTCCTTCAATACCTCATAATCGATGCACGACTCCAAAGGCAACGCATCATATGCCTCGAGTCCTTTGCCAACCAACCTAGAGGAAACAAGGGCTGCCCACTTAACCTCGGGCCATTGGTGCTCCCGGCACTTCTTCTCAAAACGCATGAAAAATTCAGTGACACCCGACTCATCAAATACAGGGACCAACTTGAGCAGGTGCGATAAAGAATGATCAAGACCTCGATTCCCAGAACCGGGACGCTGCCCTGTTGACTCCACCCGAGACTTCTCAAGATCTATGTCTGCACAGTACTTCGTAGCCTCAACCCGAAGCTCAGCCTCACGTATGGCCCTTCTCTCCTCAGTCTCATATCTGGCCCTTCTCTCCTCAGTCTCATATCTGGCCCTTCTCTCCTCAGCCTGAATCTTAGCCATCTCAAACTGCCGCTGCTGCTGCTCATATTCCCGCTGCTGTTTAGCCATCTCAAGCTGGAAGAGCATATCTGGAGTCAAACCTTGAGGAGGAGGAGATGCAACAATTGGAGACTCACCCAAGTGCAAACCACGCTGCCAGTGACTATCGGCCTGCGGGAACGTACCCGGCTCCGGAGCCCGAGGGGGCGCCATGGTAGGAGTCGAGTGGAACGGGGGCTGGGCCGAAGGTGCCCCAGCTCCCGCTCCACCCGAAGCCCCACACACCCCGCCGAGCACCCAGGCCACCAGGTCACCTCTCGTCATGCTGCTAGTGCCCACATGACCCATGACCGTGGCCAAACACTGGAGACCATACCGATCAATTCCCGACACCCGGTCAACAGTAATAGGCATCTCAAGAAACTTCTTTGCATCCTCCTCACTAGTTATTACTCTCATGTCATCTAACAAACCCAGCCTCTGCACCTCAGAGCCTGCTTCCCGTACTGTGTCCTCACTGTACACTGATCCGTCGTCTGACATAGTGTCCACCGAAAATTCTCAACGTTTATAAAAAAAAAAGGAGTACCTAAACTCTCATGTAGCACTATTCACTCAAAAATGCTTGAAGAATCTTAAGTGTTATACTACTTGCCAAAAAAAATCCGTGTCCACTATATTCCTTTAAACAAAAAACAAATGACCACAACACTCCTGCAATATTTCTCTAAGTTCACAAAATCCTGAGCAAGGTCGCCATTTGTTACGACCGGGACTCGTATAAAACAAGGGCTCTTAATCATTGGACTAGAAATGCACACAGCCACAACGGTAACACTAGATCCAACCCTCGAACTTATAATGCCGGCGCACAAAAACACCTACACCCTCCAGAGTTAAATCTGCGATAGCGGGGTATCCTCTAACTCGGTATAAATGCACTACTACTACAGGCTGATGATCTCTGGTACAGCCTGATCACAAGAACATACAATTACATTAATAATGTATACAAGGAAAAAGATAGAGAGCTCAATTAAATCACTGGAATGATTTAATGCAAACAAGAAGAAGGTATAATTAAAGTTACTCTAAACAAAAATAAACTGTCACTCCTATATTAAAGAAACTGAATGAAAGTCCTAAAGCATCGAACAGGAATCTTCTGAAGAAAGTCTGATGCTGCTTAAGATGATCGAATCGGATTTTGAACTGTTATATAAAGCAGGGACAAGATATGACATGTGTAGGGACATACAGTGTTAACTGGCACGGGAATTATAATAAATGCGCAATAGTATGATCTCCAACAACAAAAGAAGTACTTCCTCAGGCAACACAAAAACATGCTCGGGTTGTGCAACTCAACAACAACCAAGGCTTGCTATCAATGTGAATAAAAATGCTGCATACATAACATAAGAGTTTATAATCCTAATCAGGTGTCTGCTAGGCGAATAAAGTCTAGCTGGGATGTCGTAGGCTAGGAAACAATGGCTGAGCAAGCGGCTCGTAGCCTAGCGAGGTCCTCAAGACTGTACGGACAAATTACGTTAAATGACGGGGTGCTCTCTTGAGAGATCCAGATCGCTAGTATCTGGTTTTCTCCTGGCGACCCTCTTCAAGTCAAAGCAAAACGAGTTAGCACAGTGGTGGGTGGCAGAGGCAAAACCCCTCACTCGCAACACAGTGCTAAACTCACAAGGTACACAGTCAGAAAGACAACCTAGGCTTCCCACGTATCCGTTGCGATTGTACAGGTTCAACAAAACCTGGTACACATCGGAAATCACAACATCAATAGCCTTACCCCAGTCTAGCATTAAATAGCCCAGCAGACAACCAAGAAATAGGTAGGGAGACACTGCGAGTGTGTCGAACCTCTACAGACAAAATGTTAACCCCTCCAAAATGTTTAACTAAACATGAGATATCTGAGAGCTTCAGCATATAATACGATGGCCGATATATGATATCGTGCAGAACCAAAGGGGAGTTATGATATTAAATAGATTAGAAGCATAAGAGGTAAGAAGTTGAGAGAGAGAGAAAGTGTTCTATAGGTAGAAGTCGGGGACAGGTGGCAAGGGAGGTGTGAAGGGTATGCTGGTCAGGCAAGCTCTGAGGAAGGTAGCTCTCTCAGGATCACACAAAGGCATGGTGGTCGGCCAATCACAGGCCGATACGTCACAAGGCAGCAGACCTTCAGAAGGCGCCAGGAACCACCAGCCAATCAAAACTGAGAGAAAGACCGTGCGGCGAGAACCTCCTCCGGGAGGGAGGAGGGAGGAGGAAATCAACACTCACTGCCCCCACGCTGCTTGCTCGCTCTCTCTCTCTCAACTTTACTACAATGCATCTTATGTTCTACTCATGATATAAAATGCTTCCCGTTGTCACAGGCGAAAATAAAGACCACCACGGGACTGTCTGTAACAACACGAACACTATGAAAGAAAGAACAACATTCTCTGATAACTGTAGCCCATTTCACTGCCCTGGCGAGCGCTAGTGGCTACCGGGAGGCGATTCTGCCAACGCTGGTAGGCGTCACAACTTTTCATAGTGCAGTTGGGTGCAGTGCGTGATTAGATTGATATATAGTATTTGATAAATGGATATTAATCTTAGTCATGTGCTGTACTTGTAACTGTCGTGATGGTGTAATGGTTGGAGCGTGTAAGTTATGTATGAGATAACCTAGGTTCGAATCTTGGAAAAATCACATGCTTCCATAAATTTCATTTGAGGGTTATTGGTGTTGAGAACGATGTTATAAAAATGGGACAATAAGCAATCCTGTCCACAAAGGGATAAATATTGTATACAATGTTCCCCTCAATAATATTGAATGTCAATATTGATTAAGTTAACAAAAAACGTTTGTTTAAGGTTATCAAAATGGATATATTCTCCATGAAGCCTTTTTGTGTTATTCCCATAAGAGAAATCCGAGCAAAACGTGGTTCTTTGTGTTTCTGTTAAAGTTTCCCCAATCTCCAGGAAATGAGCTTCCCAGAGTTTGCCTTCGATTTTTCCCCTCTAGCGTCCCTCATCCACATCAAGAGAAAATTCAATTAATTTCTCTGATTCCCTTTCGCTCATCAAGACAATCAACCAAGCTTTTTCGACGTGTAATTATGCCCTCAGGACGCCATTTTCAGCTTTTCATAAAATGTATTCAAAATTATTCTAACACAAAGACTTATCTACAATTTGGGCTACCTGCATTCACACATGGCTCCAGTCGGTCATATACTGTAGACTAACACTAACTTTCACTAGTATACATAAAAAGAATTGAAAACTGACAAATAATACAAATATTACCAATTATAGTGTACACTGTACAGTATATCTCGTAAATAATGTGGTGTATGGAAGGTCATCAGTAATGAAGTCTTCATTAATATGTTATATATTATACATAATATATTTTAAGGTTTGAAATTATTAATTTTTGTAATGTGGTAAAACAAAATATACTTTATTCTGGCTATATATAAATTATAACATCACAATCAAGAATCAGTAAAATTAAAGATGTTAAATTACATAGATTTACCACATTTGGAATACTAGATGTATTTATAAGATTAATTACAGTATCTAATACTGTATACCCAGAAATGAATGTGACTATCGAATTAAATAATGGAGGAGACGAATAGTGTGAATTGTTTGAGTGGACTACAAAGAATGACCTTCCAGTGCATTGAGCCGAGATGAACATTTTCCGTGTGAGTGTTTCCCTTTCAACAGCCGGTGAGCATTACAGACATAAAGCATTTTACATTATGTTCTTTGTTTCGATAACAAGGCGGACTTGCTCAGACACCTTATTGGTCTGGGTGATTCTATATGAATCCATTCAGAATTATATCGCCTTATTCAGTATTATTATTTGTATCATTAACCCTTATTTAGCGGCGAGCAACATAAGTCGAGTTAAATAAAGCTGGACTATGTGGCGGCGCTCGACATAACTCGAGTGGCAATTTCAGCACGTAATGTGGCTGAGAGAGAGAGACAAGTGATGGCAGGAGACTAGCGAGCGTATGACTGCTCCAGACCACCGCGGCGAACCTACTGACACAAATCTCAGCTCCCTCCTCCCTCTCTCACTCGCTACATACTCAATTATGTACTGAAAGTACCGAATTACCTGCTTTTTGCACTCGCGTTGCACGGTTATTGCAAGAAAACTATCCATCATACAAGGATCGTTATGGTGTCATTCGAAAGCTCTGTTTATGCCCTTTCAGGGATAGGTACTTGTTTTACGTTCTGGGTCTTATTTAGGCATGAAAATGATCACGTAAACAGCCCTATTTTGGCTAAAAACACCCCGCTGTGCGGTACACATAAATAAACCGCATAGGCCGCTCGTAAGGTGTCATAATAAAAGCATCCATCATATGTAAGGGATCGAAATGTGTTGAAAGGCTAGTGCCACCCACTCTCATCAAGGGAGTGGGTATACACTAAGAAACCTCTGAAGAACACTGATTTTTGTTATGGCGATATAATAGTAAGAGGGATCCAACAGTGTGGTTGGTAGAGAGATTGTAGAGATTTAGTAAATGGCCTGTCAAACTGGCGTCCCGACCTTTTCAGACTTTAATATGACCGTGTGTTTTGCAAAGTATTGTGCAAAGTTCTGCAGCCCCTTCAGCTCGATGACGTATGTTGCATCATATTCTGGTTACCATTAAATTATCTGCTTTAGCCAAGTCCCCCATATTTGATTTCGACCCAGAATTCAGTATAATCGGCCAAGGACGTGTTGACAAAGTCATGTGTTACAGAGCCTTTAGAGGAAGTGAGTTTATGAGACAAAATTCTTTTGATTCTACCCATTCGAGAGGTTCAGTATGGGTGGAACCTCGTCACACATACGAACAGTGCTCGACACATGGGCGCACTGCGCTCATTATAATGTTGTATAATATCCGCCCTAAAGTTTGCGGGTTTCTCGGATGTAACTAGACAATGATGTGATAAACAAAGATAACCATAAAATATTCATCACAGGTATTCTTGTTTGTGTTTCAATTGTAATAATTATGTACAACCCTCTTGGTTAGTGATAGAAACTTGATTAAATTATGTAATATTGATAACACAATATTGAGTAATATCGATAGTAAAATAACTTATAATTTTTTTTATTCCCAGTTAATAACATTTTGTAAAATTTGCACTAAAGTAGATGACTTTTGGGCTAGAGCTAGGTTACTATACAGACTCTTAGTAGACAGAGGTTTTGAGGCAAGTAAATTGTTCCATAAATTTAATCTTTTTAGGGTCAATTATTGTGACTGTATTCTAAAATTTGACATCAATCATTTTAATCAAGCATTTTTAACTTGAAGTTTCTTGTATAACCTCTGCTTACTTTTTGTCTGTATTTATTATTTTGTGTCTGTATTTATTGTTTATCTTTTTCTTTTTCTATTATTAATATTAATATTGATGATTTTTTAAATTGATTGTTCTTGTTAAAAGAATACTCTTTGTTTAAATCTGTTGTTACTTCATATTTTGCAATTATTTGTCTTTATATTATATGTATTCATTGTCGATAGTATCATTTGCTTGCTTTTGCGATTTCCTTAGTTTATTTGTGCGATAAATGTAGGTTATTTGTAGGGTAGTTATTGATAGGGGTCACTTGAGGCATGCTATGCTTACAGGTACCTACCCGATAGCACTATCGTTAGTGAGTGCTGTACTGTATTTTATATATTATTTTGTAATAGTATAGATATCTTATCAATATTTGTATTTTGTACTATTGTTAATGTCTTGTCATGTTGCAAATTTGATTTTAAATAAAATTTGACATTTAACATGTAGTTTCTTTATTCATGCAGAGTTTAGTAAAAATTTACCAGAACGTCCCGGACTTCCCAAACTTGACTAATTCCTTTAACGTGACGATAGTGCGTTGTTATTTATGCGATTAGTATGCTTGGGAAACAGATTAACTTGCTCATGTAGTAATGTACACCCTATGTGGTGGATTGTGTTCTTTTATTTAATAATTTTCATTTTAGTAAGCATTGTTTCCACATAGCGATTTTGATAATTTAATTTGACTTTATATTGTCCTTGTCCCACTTTTGGTTTGTTTAGTTTGCAAGTTTTACATTTTAATTTATATAGGTTCAGGGACAGTATAGATGTGAGGCCAGTCTGTACTAGTGGCAACATTAGTATACGACGTGTTCCCCATGTACTGTCCCTTCCTTTACTTGTATTCGTTGACGAACCAGGACCGGCCACGGACTATGCGTTAGAAAAATTCTTTGTAACCTCGCACCCGACAAAATTAACAAAAACTTAAAATGAACGATAAAAATGAAAATAACCGGCGTCTTTTCGATGATAACTGTAAATGTAAACTCTGTGTGAATGAATTTGATTTTGAACATCAAACATTTTTTTAAAGTTACATTACCAATAAACAAAAAAAATGTTTTTAAATTCTTCTGTTAATGTAATATCTCCATGTAAAGTAAAGAATGTTATCTATTTAATAACCTGTGATAAATGTGGTATACAATATGTTGGAAAGACGGAGAAATGTTTAAGAGAAAGAGCCTACGGGCATAGATCAGGAATTAAGAACGGCATCGACTCCAAGATTCTTCTATATAAGCATTTTAACACAGACTGTACTAAATTTGATTGTAAATACAAAATTATAAAAATTGTTCAAAGTAATCAAAATGTTTTAGATAGAGAAAATTATTGGATTGGAAAATTAATGACCATCTATCCATTTGGACTTAACAATCAAATAACAAATGTAGGCAACATTTTGTATAAAGATTTATTAAAAAACTATTTTAATAACCCATATTTTAACTTCCCTGTTTTAAACAGAAGACCTGGTAGACATGGTAATAGAAGACTAAATTCATTTAATAAAAAGAAAAACAGGTCTGATATTAAAATTATTGTTAATAATTTATATTCATTATATCGAAATTTCGGAATTAAAAAATTAAAAGATTCATTGAAAGGCCTACAAAAGAAAAGTTTTGCTCCTTTTATAGAAAATATTCTAAACAATAAACATAATTTCACAAATAAATTTAAGAATATAGTCTTTGCTTTTATGGGATATATTAGAGCTAATTCTAAGAAATCCAAAGATAACCGTATTAAAGATAAAGTCATGTCCACTTTAAATTATTCCTCTAAAATTTTAGACAAAATTAATGTTAACAGTCTTATTAATTCAAAGAAAGTTAAGTCCATGTTACCAGATGGTTGTAAAGATTTCAAACCATTAATAGTGTATTCATATGAACGACCTATCTATTATTTGTAATTATAATAAAGTTTTAGGAAATCTTTCAGATAATGATATTTTCAATAATAATAAATGCGTACTAAAGTAACATGGGACATAATTTTAAAAGATATTGTTTTTTTCAGTCAATAAATTAAAAGATAAATTGTTAAAAATTGTGTGCTGCGATGTGAGAGAACTAGAAGCATGGTTAAATTATTAATTAAGTTGATTAGAAATAAAATGTTCTCGCTTAAAAATGAATTTAATCTTTCAGATTTTATAGACTATAATTATAATAAGCTTAAAGCTGATTTAATAAATTTACATAAACATTTTGTAATCACTACAGTAGATAAAGCCAGCAATAATTATAGCTTCACATGTAAGACATTTTATCTTGAAAACATGAAAAAAGAATTAGGCATTAAAGGTAACATATTACGTAAAAATATTTGCGGTAATTCTGTTTATGAAATTCAAAATAATCTGAATATTGATAACTTAATCGATGAACATACCAAGAAAAATATAACATTTGATATTAAACTTTCTGATAAGAACAAGTGCATTGCAAAATTATACATGTTACCTAAATTTCATAAAAGACCTTATAAATATCGCTTTATTGCCGGAGCAAAATTTGCTACCACTAAAACTCTATCAGAACAAGTCGTAAATTGCTTAAAATACATTAAAAGTACTCATACAAAATATTGTAATACCATCATGAGAAGAACTGGCATTAACTATT
This sequence comes from Paralithodes platypus, assembly GCA_032716605.1. Taxonomy (NCBI): domain Eukaryota; kingdom Metazoa; phylum Arthropoda; class Malacostraca; order Decapoda; family Lithodidae; genus Paralithodes; species Paralithodes platypus. The sequence goes on from CM064512.1 coordinate 27,447,554, forward strand.
ATTGGAGTGTTGACAATTCGTTAGAAGTTATTGATAAAATAAATACCATGCCGAAAGTTACCTCGGTACATAGCTTCGACTTTTCAACTTTGTATACCAATTTGCCTTTAGATTTAGTATATTCAGAGCTTTGCTTTATTATAGATTTGCACTTTGACAGGTTCGTTAGGGATGGTAATTATTTCATAAATGTTTATACATATTTTAATAATGCATCACTTAGCTCTACTCCCACTAGTTCTGTATATTTTGATAGAACTAAACTTAAAGATGCCCTTAAATTCCTCCTTTTCAATACTTATGTTAGATTCGGGCCTTACATTTTCAAACAAATATTAGGAATTCCTATGGGTGGAAATGCTAGCCCTTTAATTGCAGATTTATTCTTGCTTGCTTTAGAATTTAAATATATAAAAGACTTAGTTGACAGTAGCAAGAAAAATAAAATCCCAGAAAAATTAGCACTTGCTAAATTGTTAAGTAATAATAGTAGATATATTGATGATATTCTCGTTTGCAATTTGTTAAATTTTAATCAAGTTGCTAAACTTATTTACCCTAATTCTATTCCCCTCACACAATTTAACGTAAATTATAAAGTTTAAAATGTTCTTGATATATATATAGAGATTGTTAATGAACAGTGCATACTTAAAGTATATCACAAAGTTGATGATTTTAATATTAACGTAATAAACTTTCCTTTCCCTAGTAGTAATATCGATAGTAAAATAACTTATAATTGTTTTTATTCCCAGTTAATAAGATTTTGTAAAATTTGCACTAAAGTAGATGACTTTTGGGCTAGAGCTAGGTTACTATACAGACTCTTAGTAGACAGAGGTTTTGAGGCAAGTAAATTGTTCCATAAATTTAATCTTTTTTGGGTCAATTATTGTGACTGTATTCAAAAATTTGACATCAATAATTTTAATCAAGCATTTTTAACTTGAAGTTTCTTGTATAACCTCTGCTTACTTTTTGTCTGTATTTATTGTATATCTTTTTCTTTTTCTATTATTAATATTAATATTGATGATTTTTTTAAATTGATTGTTCTTGTTAAAAGAGTACTCTTTGTTTAAATCTGTTGTTACTTCATATTTTGCAATTATTTGTCTTTATATTATATGTATTCATTGTCGATAGTATCAATTGCTTGCTTTTGCGATTTCCTTAGTTTATTTGTGCGATAAATGTAGGTTATTTGTAGGGTAGTTATTGATAGGGGTCACTTGAGGCATGCTATGCTTACAGGTACCTACCCGATAGCACTATCGTTAGTGAGTTCTGTACTGTATTTTATATATTATTTTGTAATAGTATAGATATCTTATCAATATTTGTATTTTGTACTATTGTTAATGTCTTGTCATGTTGCAAATTTGATTTTAAATAATATTTTGACATTTAACATGTAGTTTCTTTATTCATGCAGAGTTTAGTAAAATTTACCAGAACGTCCCGGACTTCCCAAATTTGACTAATTCCTTTAACGTGACGATAGTGCGTTGTTATATGTGCGATTAGTTTGCTTGGGAAACAGATTAACTTGCTCATGTAGTAATGTACAGTTTCATTGTACACCCTATGTGGTGGATTGTGTTCTTTTATTTAATAATTTTCATTTTAGTAAGCGTTGTTTCCACATAGCGATTTTGGTAATTTAATTTGACTTTATATTGACCTTGTCCCAATTTTGGTTTGTTTAGTTTGCAAGTTTTACATTTTAATTGGTAGTAGGCATTGGCAATAACGATACAACTTCCACCAACACCGTCAACATGGTATCCTACAACATTACATACAGTAAAAGAGGTGGCAGTAATAATAATAAGAGTGGAGGTGGAGGACTGCCAGATATTCCAACAGACGGCCGGAACATTGAAGGTGGAGGAAGGAGACACTTGGAGAGCATTTGTGTCGCGAAAGATGAGAGCGAGACTATCTGCTGCAGGATGAAACGTATACTTGTGTATCAGGTTTTTATTTAATATACAACGATCCTGAGTAGATGTTCTGATTTAAATTGTGAATGTTAAAACATGCTCAGTTTTATATATTATATATATTATATATTACATAGGCCTATATATATTTAGCCGTCCGGCTGGCTCAGTTGATAGAGTGCCTGCTTCACGTCTTGCAGATCTTGAGTTCAATCCCCGCTCAGATTGAAATGTTTTTCTGATAATTATATAGCCGGCGGTTACCGTCTCCTCATGAGCAAGGGGGATGGGTAATGGTATCTGGTTGATTAATGAATATCAAGCACTTGAGAATCCTCGAAGGAGGAGATACGGGCGCAATATAAGTAACCAGACGATTATTATTATTATTATTATTATTACTATGGCATGAATAAAAGCAAATCACAAATTCAAATTTGACATTACGGTAATATTAGTAATCCAACAAGTAAACAATCCGCAATACTGACCAAAAGCAGAGAGAAAAATAATGAATTCCGTATTATATTTCAAGATATTTGGGAACTAATTTTTTCCAGTAAAAGGCAGTGATCAAATTTGAGACATTCCGGGTCGGTGATGTGATTGGATGTTTTTGGAATCAAGCCAAACATGTGTGTGTCGTACTGTGTATTTCGATGTGTGTTTCAGTGTATGATAGTTGGGATGAGTGTTGTCAATATGTGGATTATAATACGTTATGTTGATCTTTGTGGATCATTTGTGGATCATCTCAAATGCATGTTAGAGAGGCGTATGTTTGGCAATTTCTGCGTGTAAAAAGGATCTGCTTCGTTTTGGCTGTGTTATATGTTTGGATGAGATATGTTTTGTATGTTTATAACCGTGTGCAGTATGTGTATTTGATAATAAGGAATTAACTTTATATTAGTGTGAGTGTGTGTGTTTGTGTGTATATGTGATCATATAAATGTGTCTGTATCTACATGTGTGTTCCATTATTAAAGAGGGTTTTAGCTAAGTTCTGATATTCCACGTAATTATGGAGCTAGTATGATGAACAGCTTCGATGTACACTATTTAAGTGTATATGTGAGTGTGTGTATTGGTGGATGTGTAAAAGTGAGAATGCATATCAATCCACAATGTGTTATGTGTATAGTGTGTGTGTTTTCATGTAGGTGTACCTGTGTATACAGTATGTACGGATATTCATGCATGTACTTGTGTATTTGTGCTTATTTGTGTATTTGTTCTTTTTTGTGTATTATTTTTTTATTTGTTTTTGTTTTAAGAGACAATGAACGGAGGAAGGAAAAACACAGATAAAACAAAAAGGTCCATGTGCCTAAAGGCATCCCCCATTCATAAAATGTTTGTAACAACTGGTTTTAAACATTTGTAGATTGTGTATTTGTGTATTTGTGCTTCTCTGTATCCTCCTACTTTCTCGATCCTAGTTTCAAAGCCAAAGGCGGATGTTGTGCATACGTGCACAACAAAGTCACTTGCTCTTGTGTTCCAGATTGCTACTCCTCTGAATTCTCAACTTTATGGCTCAAACTTTCCTGTTATTCTCCTACTAAATATATCTGTGCTGTCTATCTTTCCCCTAACTCTACCGACTTTCTCAAATTCTTTGACTATCTAGCCTCTACAGTGGAACACATTCTATCCATTTACCCTTTCTCAGAAATCTCCATCTTAGGAGATTTCAACGTTCGCCACCGTCAATGGCTCTCCTTTCACACTACTGTCCAACCTGGTAAACAAGCCTACGTCTTTTCTATCCTAAATTACCTAGAGCATCTAGTTCAGCAACCAACACGTATCCCAGATCGCCTCGGAGATCAGTCCAACATTCTTAACTTGTTTCTAACCTCTAACATGGTAAATCAAAGAAGTACTGCCGAAGAGCCTTCCAGTTGGTAGCGCCAAAGTGCCACAAGCGCCGCCGGCTAGGAGGATCGGGTGGCCGTACTGGAGAGATAGGAAAGGTGACAGAGATAAGTTTATGGTTGGAGGAGCCCAAAGGGGAGAAAAGATCGACAGTATAAGAAGAAGGGTTAGACTACCTGTCCTATCTCTCCAGTACGGCCACCCGATCCTCCTAGCCGGCGGCGCTAGTGGCACTTTGCTGCTGCCAACTGGGAGGCTCTCCGGCAGTACTTCTTTGATTTACCATGGAATGATTTCTGCTTCCGTGGCCGAGGACCCTCGGAGAGTCCTGAAGGCATTACCGAGGTAATCCTATCGGGCATGGACGCATACATTCCATTTTCGTTCTCTCAGTCTAATGCAAACAAATCTTGGTTTACACACGTTTGTTCTACTGCTGTCCACAACAAGGAGGAAGCATTCAAACAATACCGACGGCTTAAAACTCAAGACTTTCATTCTTCCTAAGTTTTTGCAGGGAATCAAGCCATATCTGTTCTTCGACTTGCCAAGCACTCTTTCATAAATAATAAATGCACTAAAATATCTAACTCTAGCTCTTCCCAAGCTTTCTGGCTTCTAGCCAAAAACCTCTCCAACAATTTGTCTTCCCCGAATTTCCCTCCCCTTTTCCACTCTGATGACACAACCATCACTTCTTCCTCTGACAAAGCTGAACTCTTCGCTCAAACTCTTGCTAGAAACTCTACCTTAGATGATTCCGGTGCAATTCCTCCCTCTCCACCCCCCTCTCCCCTACTTATGCCTAATATCCTAAGCTCTTCTAAAGATGTACTTTCTACGCTACCTGGGCTTAGTACTAAGAAGGCGTACGGTCCGGTTGGTGTTCCTCCTGTTGTACTAAAAAAATGTGCTTCCGTGCGGACTCCCTGCCTAGGCAAACTCTTTCGTCTCTGTCTCTCATCTAACGTCTTCCCTTCTTGCTGGAAGTTTGCTTTCATTCAACCTGTCCCAACGAAGGGTGACCGCTCTCAACCCTCCATCTAGCATCCATTTGCTCTCATCTCTTGTATCTCTAAAGTTTTTGAAACTATTCTTGCTTCCAAATTTCTTAAGCATTTCTCTTCTCATAATCTACTCTCAGATCGCCAGTATGGCTTCCTCAAGGGTCGCTCTACTGGTGATCTTCTTTCATATCTTACTAACTCCTGGTCATCCTCCTTTCGGGACTTCGGCGAGACCTTTTCTATTGCGTTAGACATATCGAAGGTCTTTGATAGAGTCTGGCACATATCTTTAATTTCTAAACTACCCTCCTTTGGTTTCTATCTCTCCATCTGTGCCTTTGTCTCTAATTTCATTTCCGGCCGTTCCATTGTTGCGGTTGTGGACGGCCATCGCTCACTTCCTCATCCTATCAACTCCGGTGTTCCTCAGGGCTCTGTCTTATCTCCTATTCTCTTTCAAATTTTCATAAATGATCTTCTCAACTGTACCTCCAGTCCCATCCATTCATACGCAGACAACTCTACCTTACACTACTCAATTAGTTTTCTAGAACGCCCCAGCCAGCAATCCTTCAAAGACAAACGTAATGAATCCATACAACACTTATATTATGATCTAACTACTATTTCCAAGTGGGGCAGAGAAAACCTTGTTGCCTTTAATACTTTCAAAACCCAATTTCTCCATCTATCTACCCTTCCAGAAGTCCCAGCGGACTATCTCTTATTCTTCAACAATACAAAAATCAATCCTTCATTTTCTCTCAATATTCTTGGTGTCTCTCTTTCTTCTGCTCCTACTTGGTAGGACCATATTACCAGTCTTGCTAAAGCAGCCTCCCAGAAGCTGGGTGTGCTCAACCGCCTCAAGGGGTTCTTTAACCCTGCACAGCTTCTTGCTCTGAACAGGGGCACAGTGCGTCCTTGTATTGAGTATTGTTCACATGCGTGGGGAGGATACTCTTTCACCGCACTCCTAGACAAAGTAGAAAGGAAGGTCTTTCGTATCATTAATTCCCGCCCACTCGCCAACTCTCTGCAATCTCTCTCTCTTCGCCGCAATGTTGCATCTCACGCTATTCTGTCGCTACTACAATAATCAGTGCTCCTCAGAGCTCTCCCAGTGTATGCCACCTCCTCTACGTAGGGTATGTGGTACCCGTCTTGCAACACAATTCCACCCCTACTCTGTGCAACTCTCTAACCCAAGAGTGAAACATTACTCTCAGACTTTCTTCTATTCAACAGCCGAGATCTGGAAATCTCTCCCAGAATCAGTCTTTCCCTCCTCCTATGACTTAAATTGCTTCTAACTCAGTGTGTTCAGGCATTTGGGCTCGAACGTCCCTTGATTTTGGTCCTGTCACTCTTTCATCTATGGGGGAGGCACTCGCTACATTCAGTTCAGCCTTTTGTCTCCCTCACTCACATAGACAAAAAAAAAAATATATATATATATACTGTATATAGGGTATATACTGGGTATATATATATATAAAACACCTTATATCTATAGTAATGTGCTTTCTTGTATTATTTTGGGTAAGGGCTGGATCTATCCAGAGATAGGTTTGGCATCATCTACCTTAGCCGTTTCTGTCTGTCACTTTTACAGTCCTACTCTTCCTTCTTGGGGCAGGAGGCTAGGAATCCTCCTCTCCTTGTAATATTCTCCTACTCAATGAGACAGAGAAATGGGCAAGGGAACGCGAAAGTGGTCCCGGACCCTAAGAATTGGAGCTATAAAGATTTATGTCCGTGCTCTTGAATTTCGGGGATTTACTGCAGGATTTAAACAATTTAATTCCGAGAGAGATACAGTATTGTTTATGAGTAAGTGTGTGAATGTCTTTGTGGGTGTTTTTCAGTCGCCGTATCTGTGGGGTTTGCTTGTGTGTGCTTTCAAATACTAATGTGTATATAATATATATATATATATATCAGAAAACAAACATAAGCCGGTTCTTGTGGTAAAAAATAGCATATATTATGAAACCCTTAACGAGCAAATTTGGAACACTGCAAATGGAGGTGTACTGATGGTTCAGTATTAAGTGTTGGTTTACATTTTCCAATAAAATAATATATTTTTTTTTTTTTGGCAAATTAATGTTGTCAATGCATTTCTGATCTTAATTGAGGATCTTCAGTAACGGAAACTAGGAATAGCTGGTGTATAAGTTTCGGGGGACTGTGGTCCTCACCCTATGACTACCAACCAGCTACTGACTCAATCATTTAAGTATTTATTATTGTAAAGTTGGTTTATTCAAAGATTCAAATGTGTTATTCAAAAGTTCGTTGGTTCGTATCTGGACATTCAAAATATGTATTTTGATGCTTCAAATGATTAAATTAATTTGTTCTATCTATCTATCTATTGCCTGACGCCGTGATCCCCGAAGGGGTGGCCACGAACGAACCGCCCCCATGCACCTCTGTCCCCAGTCAGTCGACGCCCCTCCCCCCAACCAGCACCGCCTTCGTTCATTTACTTCCTCACTCCATCCTTCCACCTCTCATTCGGTCTACTTCTCCCTCTCTGTCCCTCCACCTCGCTCTTGTACATCCTCTTAGTCATTCTCTCGCTTTCCATACGTTCCATATGGCCGAACCATCTCAAGTTGTTCCTTTTCACACTTTCCAGCACATCTATCTCCATACCACACCTCCTTCTTACTTCCTCATTAGTCTGTCTATCCCTCCATGTAACTCCGCACGCACTCATTAAGTAATTCATTTCCACTGCTCTCACTCTTGGTCTGAGAGTCTCTCAACCAACGTCCATGCTTCGCTTCCGTATGTCAGTGTCGGGATTACCACACTGTCATGCAAGGACTTCTTCACTTCCATACTGACCACCCTATTTTTTGTTACTGCTTTTAGCGTTCCTACAACCCTCTTCCCCTGTTGTACCCTCTCCCGGACTTCTTCATCCATAGTCCCATCTTTACTCAACACACTGCCCAGATACTTAATATTAATTTGTTGTATTGTATTATTAGTTTTAAGAGCTCTGTTTTAACAGTGTACCACTCACAAGAATGCAAAATAAATATCGGAAAACAAACATAAGCTGGTTCTTGTGGTAAAAAATAGCATATATGAAGCCCTTAACGAGCAAATTGTATTAAAACTAATAATACAATACGACAAATTAATTTAATCATTTGAAGCATCAAAATACATATTTTGAATGTCCAGATACGAACCAACGAACTTTTGAATAACACATTTGAATATTTGAATAAACCAACTTTACAATAATATATAATTAAATGATCTGAATCAGTAGCTGGTTGGTAGTCATAGGGTGAGGACCACAGTCCCCCGAAACTTATACACCAGCTATTCCTATTTTCCGTGACTGAAGACCCTCCATTAAGAGGAGAAATGCATTGACAACATTCATTTGCGAAAAACCAAATAAACCTATTTTATTGAAAAATTTAAACCAACACTTACAGAACCATCAGTACACCTCCATTAGCAGTGTTTCAAATTTGCTCGTTAAGGGCTTCATATATGCTATTTTGTAACCACAAGAACCAGCTTATGTTTGTTTTCTGATATTTCTTTTGCATTCTTGTGAGTGGTACACTGTTAAAACAGAGCTCTTAAAACTAATAATACAATACAACAAATTAATGTAATCATTTGAAGCATCAAAATACATATTTTGAATTTCCAGATACGAACCAACGAACTTTTGAATAACACATTTGAATCTTTGAATAAACCAACCTTACAATAATAAATACTTAAATGATCATGTCAGTAGCTGGTTGGTAGTCATAGGGTGAGGACCACAGTCCCCCGAAACTTATACACCAGCCATTACTATTTTCCGTTACTGAAGATCTTCCATTAAGAGGAGAAATGCATTGACAACATTAATTTGCGAAAAACCAAAGAAACTTATTTTGTTGGACAAATTAAACCAACACTTAATGCTGAACCACCAGTACACCTCCATTAGCAGTGTTCCAAATGTGCTTGTTAAGGGCTTCATATACTGTATGTTATATATATATATAAACTGTATACACATGTGTGTGTGTGTGTGTGTGTGTTGAATCTTTACTTGTCTTGTTATACTTAGAGAGGGGGGGGGGTATTCGATTACGATGGCTTCGGAAAGGTTTCAGTAATGTAACCTGATAACGCAGCTAATCTGCAAAAACTGTAGTTATCTTTAATGCTAACATCAGCTCAGTCAAATGTTGCATTACAAAACTTGGGATATTCCCACAGAAGCCACCTGGAATCATTAGGCAAACTTGCTACCTCGACACCACACCGACCATACAAGAGTTGTTGCAACCTGACCGACATCTGCTGCCCAAGGGTATTATGGTTATGGGTCGATATACTGACGACACAGTAGATAGGTTTTATACTCCAACCTCTACCACTGAGGTGTAGTGGCACCTAATAAGTGGGGATACAGATGAAATTTGTAAATCAAGTATTATGTTTTATAAAAACAAAACAAAAATACACAACCCACCAGGGACTGAACTGTCATTACTTGTTTTAATTAAGTTACTCTTTGGCAGTTGGATGTATTTCACAAACTAATTGGTCATCCCCTCTCATGGAAATGGTAAAGAAAGTGTTAACTCCGAGAGCCTCCCGGAAACCAACTGCGCTAAAACATTATTCCCTAGCTTCTGTACTGCTGGTACTATTGGCTTAAAGAGTTCCCATAGGCACTGTTCATCACACAACGATGTAAATTAAGTACTAATGTTATACTGCATATATGTCGTAAGTAATTGGTTCGGTCTAGATAGTTAGTGTGTAATAATATGATAAAGGGTAATCTTCAACACTGGTAGGCAGACAAACATAGTCAATATGAGTTCAGGAAGCGCGTATCTTGAGCCAACTGTACAACATTGTTCGCACCCAATTTTTTCAGTAGGTTTTTCAATAAACTTGAGGCTGGGGGTGGGCGAGATAACGGTGGGAAGCAATAGCTGTCCAGCCAACAGTTCTTTTTAGGCAACCAAGATGGGTCAGTTGATACACTTATAAACAATAACAGCTGATACAAAGATTGTTTTGTGTATACTAGTTTAGGTCTTCTGTGTAGAGACATGACAAGCAAAATATATTATTTTAGTATATCCTTCAGTTATTTAGTTCTGTAATTTATGTTCTATGTGCATGCACATTTGCCTATGTACAGTAAGTTCTGTTCCTCGTCGTGATCTTAAGTATGCAAGTAAAATAGTATGAATGAATTGTGAGTGTGGTTTCTTTTAGGTCTCGGTTAATTAACTACATAAGAAACTACAATCGTAATTCAATCATGCGTATTATATATCTATGCATATGAGGAGCTTAACTTATGTGGGCAACTACATATAAGCAGGAATTTTAAAAATGACACAGCAACAGCTGAATCACAGGATGAATATATATAACATACACTTATTAATGGGCTATCACACTTGTCATTATTTCCGTGGTTTCTCGTCTCATTTCCGTGGTCTTGTCGACAAGCCACGCTGTTCGATAACAAAGTTGCGAGATTGTCGTTTAAACACGGAAATTATCAGAGCAACAACAGCTTAGTCAACATTATATTTAGTTATATATCCTAATGCAATTTCAATAATGTCTGTCAGTTGTTGCAATGTGGTGGTACTGTCAGCCTACTGGTGTAGTAGTGCTGTCTGCCAGATGTTAAAATGTGTTAGTAATGTTGCCAGGCGTTGAGATATAGTACTAATGTCTGCGGAATGTTGCATTACAGGATTATTGTCCGCCTCATGGAATATGGTAGTAATATTTGACAGATGTTGGAATAAAGTATTAGTGTGCACCAAATGTTGAAATAACATAGCAATGTATGTCTGATGTTGTAATAAGGTAGTGATGTCTGCCAGATGTAGAAGTCTGACAGTGGCATAACATAATGTTAGAACGACTGCCAGATGTTCAAATATGGCAAAGGCATAGCATTATTACCCAAGCTTCACCTAACCTAACTTACTGTAGTGTAATAAAATCCAACCTACCCCATACCTACATACTTGTAAGACATAAAGTACACCGGAGTGATATGGTATTTTTGTAAAGCGTCAGTCTGACGAAACATGATGCTATTTGACCCAATGACAGAACTAGGTTGAATATAAACAGAAAATATATGTTTTGTTCTATGTGAGTGAAGGAGACAAAATGCAGAACTGCCTGTAGCGAGTGCCTCTCCCATATGATTCCCGGAACAGACCTTTTAGCACTGATCCATGATCATACCATAATGGTTACCGAGTCTCCGGAGATAATTCTGGCCAGTTAACCTTTGGTAATGAGCAGCCTATGTAAGTTGGTAAAGCAGGTTAATACGGCCAGGTAGTGGTGTACAATATTGCTGGAGGTTAAGCCAGAACTTCCAGCCATTACAGTTTTTATGGTAGCGTCTGAGATTAGGTCAGGCATTATCATGGATAAAATATAAAGCCCTTTGGAGGAAAAGGTGGGGAAGTGGGTTATATTGGTGGGACAATCAAGGACAGTGGTCGGCATCCTCATCACCAGCCATATCATCCGGCTGGCTACGTACAGTATGTGGGCGAGCAAGCGGTTCGCCTTATTGACATTTGAATTATTTATAATAGTAATCTTGTAATAAAGAATATCAGTACATGTTATATCATACCACAGAACATTCAGGGCACTATCGTGATTACAAAGCTCTATCTTAATAGTAATACTCGAAAATATCGGTAGATAAAAACACATACGGAATATTTTGTGGTAGTTATATAAAACTATCTAATTGTCTAATAATATGAACGATAATCGGCTGTTACGGAAGATACTTCTTACACTGTTAATAATGACATACTATAGTACAAGTCTATTATATTGAGTTATAATTTACATTTTACGTTCTTTCACATTCCCATTTATCAATTTTGTTTTGATTTTAAAGTTTGCCTTCCCATATTTACGTCTGTCATCTCAAAATTATTTTATTTTCTTTCTTCTCTCAATTATTGCTACAGTATATAAAGAGTAGGTACGTATACAGAGTATGCTCAAGCACATACCCTATTGCTGGGGGTGACCGACCCGAGACAAAGCCCTAACAGAAACCTTTAAACTTCCATTTCTTAAGAGTCCGAGACCACTTTCGCGTTCCCTCGCCTCTTTATTTGTCTTGTTGAGTAGGAGACTTTTACAATGGGAGGATTCCTACCCTCCTTCCCTCAGAAAGAAAAGTATGACAGTACCATAGACACACATAAATGGCTAAGGTTGGGTAGAGGATGCCAAACCTCACTCTGGATAGGACCAGATTTCAATATTCATAATATGACGTTTTTAACTGACGTTCATGTTTCACAAATCCACTGTATTTATTTTGTTCATATATAGTTTCAATATTCAAAATGTAAATATAATTGTTGATGCTATCTACTTAACGTATTCGGGGATGTGAATGAATAGGTAAGCCAAATGTTCAGTGCTCTAAGTATTTATTTGTTTGCGTATGTTCGCCCTTCCATATTGTCCCTCTACCATTCGTTCACTTTCGTCTTCTCTCACCTGGTGGTGGAGAACGGTTGGTGATTGGACCTGGGTTTGTTTTACCATAATATACATTTACTTGTTGGTGTATGTATAGTTGTTTAATGTTGTATGTGTTGTTATGTTTTTGCATGTATTTATATATGTATGTATTTATGACGCAATGTATGCAATAATGCATGTATTATTTACAGTAGGTAATTAGTAATTTAAGTGCATGTTTATGTGCTCACGTATTTGTGTTTAAGCTTTAGACATGTCTAGCGCAATTAGGTCTTGCTGAAGTCCTGAAAGGAAGAAGACTAAGAGTTAGTAAAATACAAGAGGAATTGCTGTCATTATAGGTCAGTCATACTTCACTACCTGTTTTTTTACTTTCACAATGTTTAGTCTATCACCAAACCTTAAATAAACAAAGTTGCAGAGGGGCGATGTGACTTGACCATTAATCTATAAATGGCAACAAAATATCTTATTTATTTATGAACTCCCTACATATTATACAGTATATGCTCTGTACTACTACAACAGTATATGTATTTCATAATTTCCTACACATATACAGTATACTGTAGATAGTCTAAGTACCATAACATAGACTAAAATAGGATAATCTAGGTCAAGTTATATTGCCCAATATCAGTGTTATCGAATGTACAGTCTCACAGACAACATTTGTGTCTCATATTAATTAATATATTCCCCACTTCTTATGAGAAAAACAAAAAAATAATCATTGCTTTCTATATCCGAACAACATTGGTGTGTAGTTCATGTTTGCTTTAAGAACATGTGTTGCATGATATATAAGAGCGATATATTGTAATAATTGTACAACTAATTTACAAACCCTATTTTGAATTAATGATTAACCTCCAATTTCAATACATCAATCCCGATGGAAATATTTTGTAATAATATAATGGAGATTGTTGACTATATAGTTACAATGTTTGAACATAGTGTTCTTTCAAGAAGGTTATAATTTTGGTTACATTTATCACCGTGGAAATATGCTCAGATGTATACATTTGCTAATAACCTGTAACTATCTTTTTTCTATATTCCAACTTACTTCCTCTCGGGCATAGGCTGAGAGCCTTAACATTCACCGCTTTACAATGAACAGTGAAGCCTGTGAGGTCTTGCTCCAGTCTAGGGAGTGAGACATGTGAAGCACGTAGAGTACAACGAGCACCTGCCATCTTGCCTTCACATGAGGCACGGTGCTCACTCATGGCCCGAAACGACCCCATCTCTGAAGCCATCTCGTTCCCATGCTTCACTGTCTCACCCCCTACACTCGGACTCTCACACTTACACACACACAACGCCACCTGTTGAGCAGATAACTCACCAGGCATTGCACCCCTATAGCATATTTTGAATATGGGAATATTCATACACTGCTATTTAATCAGGGAACAATGAGGGTATTTTATTGACGTTTCGGTGGGCTTGTGGTAATGCACTGATACTAGGTACAGCACAAATTCCATCCCAATAATATCTTCCCATTGATACATCGGGATTTGAACCCGGGACCTTTGGATTACCAGGCCAGTGGCAAGACCACTCCACCACACCTCCCTACATATATTCTAGTCGGAAGCATGACATCATTCTTAGTTACCAAATTACCTCTGAAACGTCTTGCTATGATAAATATTGCCATAATGTGTAAATATAATGTATGTCTGTATACAGTATATATTACACCGTTTAATATTGTCGCCGAAATCTTGAGTGAAGGCATAGGACACATTTTGTTTAGCCTGACTGGACAGAGAGTTTCATCTGGGTTATACATAAAATACATAATAATAGAACCCTTGCCTTCACTACCACACCGTAACATCTCCACAATATTGATATTACCGATACAAACACGCGCTGGAAAACACCCAGTTAAATTTCAATACAGAGAAAATGGCGCTTGAATTTGCAATTAAAGTACAATCGTAGGTGGTTTAGAAAACCAGTGAGGGGCAAGAACGAATTTGGTGTTGTTGGTGAGTTATAGAGTTGTTGTGGTGGTGCTATGTTGTAATACTGTTGTGCTTTGGTAACTTGTATGCTTTGGTGGTATTGGTGTTCAGAGTGGTTTTGTAGGATTGTTGCATTGCTGTTAGGGGGACATTAATGCTGATAATTGTTCAATGTAAACCCTTTCTGTACCGGTGTCGTCCGGTTAAACTGTATTCTGGCTACTATTAGTCGATTTGATTGTTTGAAAAGGGCCTCCAGAAATTAAAAGGCTTCGAACTCTCGCAGTGAACCCAGTTTACTACCACAGATCCTTCTTCAACTACATATCGTTGTTACGACCGGGGCTCGTATAAAACAAGGGCTCTTAATCATTGGACTAGAAAGGCACACAGCCACAACGGTAACACTAGATCCAACCCCTGAACTTATAATGCCGGCGCACAAAAAACACCTATACCCTCCAGAGTTAAATCTGCGATAACGGGGTATCCTATAACTCCGTATAAGTGCACTACTACTACAGGCTGATGATCTCTGATACAGCCTGATCACAACAACATACAATTACGTTAATAAGGTATACAAGGAAAAGATAGAGATCTTAATTAAATCACTGCAATGATTTAATGCAAACTAGAAGAAGGTATATTTAAAGTTACTCTAAACAATAATGAACTGTCACTCCTATACTAAAAAAAGTGAACGAAAGTCCCAAACCATCGAGCAGGAATCTTCTGAAGAAAGTCTGATGCTGGGGTAAGATGATCGTATCGGATTTTGAACTGTTATATAAAGCAGGGTCAATATAGGACAAGTGTAGAGACAGACAGTGTCAACTGACACGGGAATAACGATAAATGCACACAAGTATTATCTCCAACAACAAAAGAAGTCCTTCGTCAGGCAACTCAAAAAACCTGCTCAGGTTGTGCAACTCAACAACAACCAAGGCTTACGGTCAACGCGAATAAGAATGCTGCATGAATAACATAAGAGTTTATAATTCTAAACGGGTGTCTGCTAGGCTAATAAAGTCTAGCTGGGATGTCGTAGGCTAGGAAACAATGGCTGAGCAAGCGGCTCGTAACCTAGCGAGGTCCTTAAGACTGTGCAGCCAAATTACGTTAATTGACGGGGTGCTCTCTTGAGAGATCCAGATCGCTAATATCTGGTTCTCTCCCGGCGACCCTCTCAAAGTCAAAACAAAACGAGTTAGCACAGTGCTGGGTGGCAGAGGCAAAAGCCTTCACTCACAGCACAGTGCTAAACTCACAAGGTACACAGTCAGAAAGACCACCTAGGCTTCCCACGTCTCCTTTGCGATTGTACAGGTTAAGCAAAACCTGTTACACATCGGAAATCACAACACAAGTAGCCTTACCCCAGTCTAGCATTAAATAGCCCAGCAGACAGCCAAGGAATAGGCAGGGAGATACCGTGAGTGTGTCGAACCTCTACAGACAAAATGGTAACCCCTCCAAAATGCCTAACTAAACATATACCGTAATATCTGAGAGCTTCAGCATATAATACGATGGCCGATATATGAAATCGTGCAGAACCAAAGGGGAGTTATGATATTAAATAGAGAGGAAGAATGAGAGGTAAGAAGTTGAGAGAGAGAGAGAAAGTGCTCTATAGGTAGAAGTCGGTGACAGGTGGCAAGGGATATGTTAAGGGTATGCTGGTCAGGCAAGCTCTGAAGAGAATAGCTCCTCGGGACCCCTCCAGGATCACACACAAAGGCATGGTGGTCAGCCAATCACAGGCCGCTACGTCACCAGGCAGCAGGCCTGCAGAAGGCGCCAGGAACCACCAGCCAATCAAAACCGAGAGAAAAGACCACGCGGGCGAGCAACTCCTCGAGGAGGGAGGAGGAGGAAAAGCAACACTCACCTCCCCCACCCTGCTCGCTCGCTCTCTCTCTCTCTCCTTCACTACAATGCATCTTATGTTCAACTCGTGATATAAAATATAATGCATTGTCACAGGCGAAAATAAAGACCACTTCTATACTGCCTGTGACATGACTATTCACAAGAAAGAAAGTACAACATTGTAGATAGACTGTAGCCCATTTCACTGCCCTGGCGAGCACTAGTGGCTACCGGGAGGCGATTCTGCCAACGCTGGCAGGCGTCACACCCCGCCCAAGATATAAGACGCTCAACATTAGGCGAGCACGATATCTGACAAGGCAGAATGCCGACAAGACCCGTCACACATAGCCACTCCACCAGAAAGGAAATGCAAAGCTCATGTCTTACATAAAACATATCAACATAAAGAATATCTTATAACCCCTCCCAAGCATAATAGTATAATTTAGCCTACTATGCTCCCTGAGCGAGCTTCACAGAGCCCAGCCTCCTAAGTGAAAGACAGGTTCAACTTAGGACTTTAGCTATAACATAGGCAACTTCCAATTAACTATCAAAAGAAAGAGTTTTCGTGTGATTTTTTATTTTTAATATGTTTATGGCAGCTGCACTTACAGGGGCAAGCCTAGTTTTTCTCCACTCTCAACACACACTGACTGAACGGCGAGGGTTCTCCTGCAGACAAACCCTCCCGTGACAAACAATCGGCCAAAACATTATCAGTGCCCTTAGCATGCCACACATCCAACTTGTGTTCCGGCAGCACAACAACACCTGACACTGATAAACTGCCCAGTTCATCACAAGACTGGCACTTCTCTTCGCTCTTTCCGGCAACGGGACCTGCCAAAAGCCTTTCACTAGTTCTACCTTCACGATAGGCGATGCAGCCCCGATGCGGTCTATGGTGTCGTCAACTCTCGATAAGGTATAGGCGTCTGTCAGGGATAATGCTCACACAGTCTCGCAATCAACACACTCACTGATCTTGCCACCTAACACAGGTTGCAAAGTTACAGGCAACGACCACTCACGACATTCCTTATCCCTCAGACCCTTGGGCAATGGATAGGTGTCTGTCAGGGATAATGCAGACACACTGATCTTGCCACTTAACACAGGTTGCAAAGTTACAGGCAACGACCACTCACGACATTCCTTATCCCTCAGACCCTTCGTCAACACATAATCCAGCTCTGATTGCACCACAGGCTGTCGAGCAGGATTTATACGGTAGGGAATTAAACTGAGCCTTGCACTGTCTCCAGCCTCCATGTCGGATTCTACCCCGTACATCAGGCCTGGAGAATGAACAAACAAGCGAAAGTACTGCCATAGCCTAGTAAACAACTGCCTGGCACCGTCTCCAGCCTTCATGTCAGATTCTACCCCGTACATCAACCTGGAGAATGAACAAACATGCGAATGTACTGCCATAGCCTAGTAAACAACTCCTCTTGTCGCTCAGGAACAAAAGGTTGCAACTTATCTCGAAGAACAACATGCCTAGTGCCCTCCCACAACCCAGCCGAGACCGCAGCTTCTAACCTGTAGTCTCCCTCCTTCTCCACCTTCGTCTCTAGAACAGCCAGGTCATGAGAGGGACAATCAGTACCACCTGTGCAGTCACTCCCATAGTTCATTATTGCAAAGGCTTCCCCGCCGATACCGTACATGCGCACCCCCGAATTCCTTACGACTACATCTGCCTGCGCAGCATCACCGCTTTTAGCGACATGGCCAGATACAGTCGGTCTATGGTAGGGCTGTTGCATTCGACTAGAGCAGCATTGGGAGGCTATGCGACGACCGGGCACTTCTATGCCACAGCCAACCTCACCAATCTGCTCAAAGTCCTCCTTTTGACCACCACCCTTGGCAGCCATGGGTCGACCTTGACCTGACAACCATGTCCAAGCCTCGTCGCCCACCTTGAAACAACGAGGCTAATGGTCTCCCAACATTCACGTGACCTGCCCGCGGAACATCTTGCACCGCCTGAGTTGTGAGGCTCGGGGCCCGGCACGACCAGTGGGGTATGAACCGAGCTGGTGCTGGAGCGCTGCACACTGGCGCTCAGGCAGGTGCTCTAGCGCTTCCACAGCCACCAGACTCGTGTCCCCCGCCCACTGCTCCGCCGAGACATGACAATCCCTACTCTCCTCCACCTGTGCCCTACTGCCCCCCTCTCCTTCTCCACCTTGGCCGCTGCAGACCAACACAGGGACAGTAGGCTGCTCGGTGGTTGCCTCACATACTCCTCCAACAGGTTCACATGACATGTTTCCCCGTCCTCGTGTTTGATCTCGACAGCACCATTACCACACGTCTGAACTTCCGGATCCTCCAACTGCAGTTTACAAATATCTGAGGGAACCAACCTGTCTAGATCCTTCCGAAGCAACCCAAGTCCTCCCCCAATATCAAACTGAGCAACCCTTTTTTCTCTCAGTGTGTAACGTTGCTGCCTCGTAGTCTCTTCCTGCCCTATCTCCTCACTAGCTGTGACAGGTCCTGGGGCCTCTCCAGTCTCCAACAACGGTGCCAATACTGAGTCGCCAAAAAGCGCTGCTGGTACTAAACTCTCCAAACTTTTACCAACATTAGCCGTCTTCTTCCGACCGTTCCTCCGTTGATCAGAAGACTGAGGAATAGGCTGTGACACTTTGGATGCGAGAGGTCCAGTAACAACGCACACCATAGGTTGTACATGACACTTCTCTACCCACTCCTGTTCCTCCCTACTCACGTCGGCCGGCTTCTTGGCAACGACTAAGGGTGAAACCTCAGAAGTAGGCACCGCAAAGTCGTTGCCGAGAAGGAGGTCGACGCCCCCAACAGGCAAGTTCTCCACAACACCCACATCCAACTCTCGTGTCACACCATCCACCTCCAGTTCCATCCTGACCAACGGGTATGACTTGACAGCATTGATACCCTGCACCACAACCACCCGTGCCGCGTTTATTGGTCTACCAGTAAAGTTCTTCATTAAAGTCGGAGAGGCACCCGTGTCTCGCAACAGCTCAACTCCATGCTTCTTACCAGCCCACCTCACGCAGCCATGCCCTCGATGGTCACAAAAGACATCGCGGACAGGGTTCGAGCCTTCCAGATACTTCTCCACTGGCTGTGTCCCAGCCTCTGACGTTATACCCCGGGCAAACTCAGACGACTTCGGGGACACCCCAATGTTGCGAGCCAAAGACACAACTGCATTAGGTAGCTTGCTTGGACAGGCTCTTGCAAAATGCCCCTTCTCATGACAATGAAAACACTAACTCCCCCTTGGGCTTCCCTTGAGGTGGGGAAGGGCCCTGACCCTTCTTAAACGGGACGGTATTAGGTATATGGTCAGACTTAGTATCGTTGCTCTTGTTGTAATGGTTATATGGTGTATCACTGACTCGGGGGGGTGGAGTGTTGCGCCCCTTGTTACCTGCATCGTTCCGTTGTGCAGTCCCGCACCCACGAATCAGTGACATCCGAAGGTCAGCCATCTCAGCTGCCTCCTGAAGAGTTTTCGGATTCTTTTCCTTAAGATTCAACGTCAGATCGCCGCCCGTACACTTATAAAATTGTTGTAGAAGCATCAGCTGTTTCAACTCCTCAAACGTCGATGCTTTATCAGAACGCAGCCAGTTTCTAAATGCATCGGACAGATCCCGGGCATGCTCAAGAAAGGTGCACTCACGACCCTTCTTTACACCCCGGAACTTCAATCTGTACGTCTCTGGTTGTAACTCATATGCCGGCAGGACAGCCTCCTTCAATACCTCGTAATCGATGCACGACTCCAAGGGCAACGCATCATATGCCTTGAGTCCTTTGCCAATCAATCTAGAGGAAACAAGGGCTGCCCACTTAACCTCGGGCCATTGGTGCTCCCGGCACTTCTTCTCGAAACTTATAAAAAATTCAGTGACACCCGACTCATCAAATACAGGGACCAACTTGAGCAGGTGCGATAACGACTGATCAAGACCTTGATTCCCAGAACCGAGACGCTGCCCTGTCGACTCCACCCTAGACTTCTCAAGATCTATGTCTGCACAGTACAGGTCTTTCTCTCTTCAGACTGAAGCTCAGCCTCACGTATGGCCTTTCTCTCCTCAGTCTCATATCTGGCCCTTCTCTCCTCAGCCTGAATCTTAGCCATCTCAAACTCCCGCTGCTGCTGCTCAGATTCCCGCTTCTGCTGCAGCTGCATCTTAGCCATCTCAAGCTGGAAGAACATATCTGCAGTTAAACCTTGAGGAGGAAGAGATGCAACAATTGGAGACTCACCATGTGACAAACCACGCTGCCAGTGACTATCGGCCTGCGGAAACGTACCCGGCTCCGGAGCCCGAGGGGGCGCCATGGTAGGAGTCGAGTGGAATGGGGGCTGGGCCGAAGGTGCCCCAGCTCCCGCTCCACCCGAAGCCCCACGCACCCCGCCGAGCACACAGGCCACCAGGTCACCTCTCGACATGCTGCTAGTGCCCACATGCCCCATGACCGTGGCCAAACACTGGAGACCATACCGATCAATCCCCGACACCCGGTCAGCAGTAATAGGTATCTCCAGAAACTTCCTTGCATCCTCCTCACTAGCTATAACTCTAATGTCGTCTAACAAAGCCCGCTGCTGCACCTCAGTTTCTGTTTCCCGTACTGTGTCCTCACTGTACACTGATCCGTCGTCCGACATAGTGTCCACCGAAAATTCTCAACGTTTAAAAAAAAAAAAAAAAAGTACCTAAACTCTTATGCAGCACTATTCACTCAAAAATACAAGATGCTCGAAGACTCTTAAGTGTTATACTACTTGCCAAAAAAAAATCCACGTGTCTACTATATTCCTTTAAACAAAAACAAATGACCACAACACTCCTGCAATATTTCTCTAAGTTCACAAAATCCTAAGCAAGGTCGCCATTTGTTACGACCGGGGCTCGTATAAAACAAGGGCTCTTAATCATTGGACTAGAAAGGCACACAGCCACAACGGTAACACTAGATCCAACCCCTGAACTTATAATGCCGGCGCACAAAAAACACCTATACCCTCCAGAGTTAAATCTGCGATAACGGGGTATCCTATAACTCAGTATAAGTGCACTACTACAGGCTGATGATCTCTGATACAGCCTGATCACAACAACATACAATTACGTTAATAAGGTATACAAGGAAAAGATAGAGATCTTAATTAAATCACTGCAATGATTTAATGCAAACTAGAAGAAGGTATATTTAAAGTTACTCTAAACAATAATGAACTGTCACTCCTATACTAAAGAAAGTGAACGAAAGTCCCAAAGCATCGAGCAGGAATCTTCTGAAGAAAGTCTGATGCTGGGGTAAGATGATCGTATCGGATTTTGAACCGTTATATAAAGCAGGGTCAATATAGGACAAGTGTAGAGACAGACAGTGTCAACTGACACGGGAATAACGATAAATGCACACTAGTATTATCTCCAACAACAAAAGAAGTTCTTCGTCAGGCAACTCAAAATACCTGCTCAGGTTGTGCAACTCAACAACAACGAAGGCTTACGGTCAATGCGAATAAGAATGCTGCATACATAACATAAGAGTTTATAATTCTAAGCGGGTGTCTGCTAGGCTAATAAAGTCTAGCTGGGATGTGGTAGGCTAGGAAACAATGGCTGAGAAAGCGGCTCGTAGCCTAGCGAGGTCCTTAAGACTGTGCGGCCAAATTACGTTAATTGACGGGGTGCTCTCTTGAGAGATCCAGATCGCTAGTATCTGGTTTTCTCCCAGCGACCCTCTCAAAGTCGAAACAAAACGAGATAGCACAGTGCTGGGTGGCAGAGGCAAAAGCCCTCACTCGCAGCACAGTGCTAAACTCACAAGGTACACAGTCAGAAAGACCACCTAGGCTTCCCACGTCTCCGTTGCGATTGTACAGGTTAAGCAAAACCTGTTACACATCGGAAATCACAACACAAGTAGCCTTACCCCAGTCTAGCATTAAATAGCCCAGCAGACAGCCAAGGAATAGGCAGGGAGACACCGTGAGTGTGTCGAACCTCTACAGACAAAATGGTAACTCATCCAAAATGCCTAACTAAACATATAATATCTGAGAGCTTCAGCATATAATACGATGGCCGATATATGAAATCGTGCAGAACCAAAGGGGAGTTATGATATTAAATAGAGAGGAAGAATGAGAGGTAAGAAGTTGAGAGAGAAAGTGCTCTATAGGTAGAAGTCGGTGACAGGTGGCAAGGGATATGTTAAGGGTATGCTGGTCAGGCAAGCTCTGAAGAGAATAGCTCCTCGGGACCCCTCCAGGATCACACACAAAGGCATGGTGGTCAGCCAATCACAGGCCGCTACATCACCAGGCAGCAGGCCTGCAGAAGGCGCCAGGAACCACCAGCCAATCAAAACCGAGAGAAAAGACCACGCGGGCGAGCAACACCTCCGGGAGGGAGGAGGAAGGAGGGAGGAGGAAAAGCAACACTCACCCCCCCACCCTGCTCGCTCGCTCTCTCTCTCTCCTTCACTACAATGCATCTTATGTTCAACTCATGATATAAAATATAATGCATTGTCACAGGCGAAAATAAAGACCACTTCTATACTGCCTGTGACATGACTATTCACAAGAAAGAAAGTACAACATTGTAGATAGACTGTAGCCCATTTCACTGCCCTGGCGAGCGCTAGTGGCTACCGGGAGGCGATTCTGCCAACGCTGGCAGGCGTCACATCGTCCATGGGGTCCTGTGATTGTTTTTGGTCCACCTTGCTTTTTATGGCCAGTGTGGAAACGAAAAGGCCATACTCATCTCGATATCTTCGCATAAAACAATATTTTACGAATAAGTACCTTGCAATTGGGCCTACTTTCAGTATGCACTCATTTAAATGGATATATTAACACAACTTATAATTAGCCCACTCAGAGCACACACAAAATTACACCCTGCCCGCTATATGGGTGTGTTTGAGAACGTGGATTTTAACATGTTTATACTCTATGGGAATAGAACACACAATCATGACTGGAAGTTAGAATTGAATAGGTTCAGTGGTAATATATGTGGACAAAATTTCACACAATAAGATATGTTCAACCTCGAACAAACTTCCCCAAAAAGGTGTAAATAGTTCTTCAGTACAGCAGTTCAAAAAGATAGGTCTCTCTCTCTCTCTCTTGAGCATAAACAGTAATAGCATGACGTACTTTTAGTCACACTTCTTTGGCCCTCTCCTCTTCCTTGTCTCTTGATCTGAAAAGTCTGTAGCCGGAGTTTTATGTTCCTTTGAGTGTGATCCGGGTTTTAGAACCAGTGAGTCCGATAGAGAAGAAGATTCAGTACATCTCTCTCTCTCTCTTTCCATACACACACACACACATATACAGTATATATTGTCACTTCCACCAAATAATTCAGCTGTAAGTTTTTGTTATGATTTATACAAAAGTCTATTTCAATTGCAGTGATGTATGTTTAACCCTTAACCAACGGCGCACGACATCTGTCGAGTTAAATAAATTTGGACTATGTGGCGGTGCAGGACAGCTGTCGAGTGCCATTTTCAGCACGTAATGTTGCTGAGAGAGAGAGCTGAGCGGTGGGACGACCGTAGTAACCTTATGACCGCTCCCCACGACCACCGTGGACGTACTGAACTGTATTCCACCCTCACCCTCTCACTCGCTACACAGGGAATTATGTACGAAAATTACCTTATTTTAGGTTTTTTGCACTCGTGTTGCACGATCGTTGCAAGAGAACCAGTGGTCGTACAAGGATGGTTCGGGTGTCATTGGAAAGCTCTGTTTATGCCCTTTCAGGGATAGATACTTGTTTTATGCTCTGGGTCTTGTTTATGCATGAAAATGAACACGGAAACAACCCTATTTAGGGTAAAAAAAAAACGTTGGGCGGCACAGTGTAAAATACCCTACCACCCGCTCTTTGTGTGTTAAGGGGAGGTTTGCTGTTTGTCTTTCTCTCTCCCATCTCACGTGTGTATTTCTTGTCCAGTGGTGACTTCATGATCGCGCCACTGTCTTGCAACCGTGTTGATTGTTGCTATGAGTATAATTACTTATTTTGTTCAGCACTAAGGCGATTTATTATTAGTTTATTATAAGTTTGCATAATGATGCCTTATATTTACTTCGATTACTTTTGTATTGTTAATGAGAGCACAAGTGCCTAATATAATTATGCAATCTAGTGACGCTTGGAGCTCTCGCTTCTCTCTTGGCGCGGCCAGGGGACCCTCGTGTGTGTGCTCCCCCGGTATGGCAGTATATTGGGGACACCTGCTCCACGGAGCCTAGCTACCTCCGCGGAGGGTCCGAGGTCCACGTAATTTTAGAGATCGACTATGAAATTTGGATATTTAAGTTTATTACTCAGTTTTAATACATAAACAAGTGTATAAAATTACAAATTATTTTATTTTCATGCATTAAAGTAGAAAAGATTACTAATAAATAATATTAAATTTTATAATGGTGAAAATAGCGTTTAGCGTACGTCGTCTGCCGAGTCGTCGCCATGTAAACAAAAGATTTGGTCAATGACTTCTTGACTTTATTATGATCTAAAACACATAATCCTCCCATATTAGTGCAAAGGAACTTTATTTTAGTATATACAAGAGGTTTCCTTCGAATAATTATTTACAACTTTAGTTATTGTAGCATGAACAGTGCTTCATTCAGTAGTTACGTAGTAAGAACATTATTTCGTAAGTTCGCAGACAACTTTGGGTAACATCGAATTTCACAAAGTGTCACACAACCTTGACATTAATGTAGGCTAGGCCTAGTAGACTTAAAGTGGTAGTTATGTATATTTTTGAAACTTTTAACAAAATTGTTTAATACAAGGAGTGGGCCTAGTGAAACTTTATGAATAGGCCTTAGGCCTAGCCACCTAAGCAGGCTGTGGACTTGGTTGAGGTTTACATGTAGGCTAGCCTAGCCTTTTAGTTATAAGATAGGTCTAGCAGTAGGCTAGCCTAACTTAAGTTGTAGCCTATAGTAGATTAGTTAATGAATTAGTACTCCTAGTGTAATAATGTTATGGTAGTCTAGTTAGGCTATGTAGGCTAGGCCTAGGCTATATTTGGGAAACTTTTTCCTAAATTGTTTAGTACAAGGAGAGGACCTAGTGAAACTTTATGAAAAGGCCTAGGCAGGTTGCGGACTTGGTTGAGGTTTACAGGCTAGCCTAACCTTTTAGTTATAAGACAGGTCTAGCAGATTCTGCTGCAGAAGGCCAGCCAAACTTAAGTTGTAGCGTATAGTAAATTAGTTAATGAATTAGGCCTAGTGTAATAATGTTATGGTAGTTATGTATATTTTGGAAACTTTCTGAAATTGTTTAATACAAGGAGGCCCCCTAGTGAAACTATGAAAAGGCCTAGGCCTAGCCACCTATTATAGGCTAGCCTAACCTTTTAGTTATAATATAGGTCTAGCAGTAGGCTAGCCTAACTTAAGTTGTAGCCTATAGACCTAGTAAATTAGTTAATGAATTATTGTAATAATGTTATTGTATACAATTTCCGCAATACTGTTTGGCAACTTTGGTGACATTCTTAATCTTTACACTTGTGACTTGTGCCTTCCATTTTTTTTTTTTGCCATAAACAAATAATTTGTAATTATAGGGAAAAGGCTCGCACTCATATTTTTCATAATTTTTCAGTAAATAGGCATATCCAGTTTAACACTGGGGATGATTTTTACAAGTAGGCTTTCATCTATTTTGTTTACCTTGTTTTGGTTATTTATAGGCCTAAGTGGTTATTTTATGAACCCCGTTGGAAATTGTAAAACAAACCATTATGGGATGGATGTAGCTTCCGGGCGTACGGTAGTCATATTTACATAAAGCGATCGCCGCGGTTAACTTCGCGTCTATTTTGACGGCGATTTGTTTTCGGTTATTTGCCCCCTGCTGGCAATATATATGATGATGGCAATATGTCATGGGTGAGTGAGGGGGGGCGAAGCCCACCCTCAACATATTATTGTATCCAATGGCATTCTAAACAGATGGGAACATGATTGCAAAGGTCCGACGCCTCCCCCGCTGCCGCCATGTTTACATTTGTCGATCGCCGTGGTTAAGCTCGCATCTATTTTTATTTTTTTCGGTAATTTGCCCCCTGCTGGCAATATATATAGATGATGACAATATGTCATGGGGGGGGGGGGAGGGTATTATTGTATCCAAAGGCAGTCAAAAAGACGGGAACATGATGGCAAAGGTCCGACGCCACTACGCGTAGTGTAAACAAGGCTGGCGGTACGCCCGCACTTAACATTCGTGCCAACATTATCCATCAATCTTAAGACACCAAAGCAACAACACCTCCCTGTGGCGTAACGGATAGCGCGTCTGGCTCACAACCAGAAGGTCCCGAGTTCGAGACCCGGGCGGGGAAGAGACATTTGGGCAAGTCTCT
Organism: Paralithodes platypus; assembly: GCA_032716605.1. Lineage (NCBI taxonomy): Eukaryota > Metazoa > Arthropoda > Malacostraca > Decapoda > Lithodidae > Paralithodes > Paralithodes platypus. The sequence continues at coordinate 27,474,266 of CM064512.1, forward strand.
TAACGGTGTAGCCTCTGTTCACCTAGCAGTATAAATAGGAACCTGATATAGGTGGACGAAGTTCTGACGTCCCATCTGGGGTTGGTGAACGGTTACAAGGTGAGATGGGTATCGTACTGGTCAACCTAAGCTACTGGTCAACCTAAGCCTTCGGGTGAGACTGGTACCGTAGTGAGAATGGTACCATACAGATTAACCCTAAGCCTTCGTTTCCAAATGTCGCCAATTGGCTAAAATACAGACTACACTCACATCCACAGCCATTCCAACGATACATAAAACACTTAACATGCATTTCACGCAATATATTCCCAGTTAAGGAGGCGCGATAATAATGAGCTTAGCTCGCATTGCGTGGATTCCCCTTGACGAACAAGTGAGTGAATAACATATTCGCTCGCTCGTGACCACATTCCCGGCAATTTTGACTGCCGTGGGGTACAAAAATAGGTTGAGGTTGGCTTTGCCCCCATCAACCTCTCATGGTTTATTGTCATCATCATATATATTGCCAGCAGGGGGCAAATATCACAATAAAACTAAAACAAAAACGAAACCGCTAGCGTACGACTTATGTAAACATGACGACCGTAGCCCGAATACTACAGTACAGTACATCCGTCGAATTTTGCTAGTGATTTAGGGAGTACAGTACCGGTACTGTATATCATAATGAATTACCAATGGTTTCTACATATATGCCAATGAAGTAGCCTGCATGATATAACTAACCTATACCGGTAAGCTTAAATAATATATCGATAGTTTCAACCCGGTGTTAAACTAGAAAAATTCTGTTTTTTCCTCCAGATTTTGAGAAACAAGTGTTTCCATATTTCGGGTGAATGGGACTCGTTAGCCTTAGTCGGCAACCCATCTAGGGGAGACAACCTTGTACAAATCCGGGTGGATGGGACTCGTCAGCCTCGGTCGACAACCTGTCTAATGGAGTAAACCTGATCCAAATTGGCACCGTACCGGTACTGCTTACATAAGGGTGAAGCAGGTTAGTGGATGGACTAGCCGAACACCACTCTAGAAAAATAGAGCTAAAAAGATACATAAAGGGCCTTGGGGTCGGACAGGACCTAAATTGAGTGGTCAATCCTGCAAGTCCTTCAGTAAACTGGCATGGGTTGTCCCTCTTACAGGGGATAGGTCCACTTGGGGGCCTTCTTTGTATGGCCACCCTCATTAAGGGGACTATACAGACGTCTGGCAATAAATAGATAGATTGTTTCCATGGTCTTAGTAATAACTCCAACATAGGATACATAGGATTTAATTTCCTTCTTTGAGGACAGTTCGAGGCATATATTGTGTAGTTGAATCACAAATCCTATACTGTACTTGTGGGATTACCTTTCTTCGGTCCCTCAGCTGCAGCATTATCCCATCTCCAACCAGATGACTGAGATATATACAGACTTTGCTGTGAATAATATCCATTTCTCTTCGGTCTCCAGGAAGCATGGACATTTCTCACAGCATTAACATCTTCCACCACATCTACTAGTTTAGGCTTACTGTTAATCTGTGGTACATTTATACACATTGTGTATGTGGGTGTCATTTTCATTATTCTAGTACTGTATTTCTTTAGGCCACATTTCATGTGAAAGAATAAATTATCCTTGTCATAATCCACTGCCATCAGAATAATTTCTTGTCATTGCCATCCAAACCTGCACCATACAAAAGTTGCATTGCAAGTACATGTTCTAGTACAGTATTGACATTTTCTGTTCTTTAGCTGACTAACCTTCCTGTCAAAATTCTGTGAGATATACACACATATCTATATACTGTATATGTTCATAGAGTAACTCAAAATGAGCCACACACCGCACCCAAATAATCTTTCTGGTAGGTTTTATCTAGTTCCTTAACCCTTAAAGATCGGGGTCGGACTTAAGTCCGAAACGAGAAAATTGGACTGAATGGCGGCATCGGACTAAAGTCCGTGGGCGTATTCCCGCCCTAATTTAGGTGGAAAGCGAAACCTGGTGGTCAGGCGGTGTACTACAAGGGCCCACCCACACATCCCTACTGCGTGACCGTGACTCAGTGACCCTCAAGCAGCCATAATGGAAGGTCAAGATTTGCCCGTGTTCGATTCGGTGGCCGCCATCCCTAGTGCGTCGCGCCACCCTACTAACCACGCCCGGCTCACCACCCAGGAACTAGATATCATGCTGAACTCTTCAGAACTTTCTAATAAGCTGTTGGATGAAACCGTCGAAGGTATGGGTGAGAGTTTTGGTAGTGTGAATGACTCGGAAGACGAAAATAACCCGATCATAGGCTTTCACCCCAAGCATAATTTGCGTGGGGTGGATGTTGTGGTTGCTGTTGGACAGACCCTTGAGCAAATTGGAGACGTTCCTGACGAAGAACATACTGGTGTGGGTGTTGGTAAGTACAATTTACATTTTATAATTGCTTGAAAATTATAAATTGCAAGCATTTTATCACCTTACGAGCGGCTGGTGGAGTATATTTCACTGTGCCGCCCAGCGTTTTTTTTTTTTACCCTAAATGGGGTTGTTTCCGTGCTCTTTTTCATGCATAAACAAGACCCAGAGCGTAATACAAGTATGTATCCCTGAAAGGGCATAAATTGACCTTTCCAATGACACCCGAACCATCCTTCTACGATCACTGGTTGTCTTGCAACGATCGTGCAACACGAGTGCAAAAACCCTAAAATACGGTAATTTCCTTATATAATTCCCTGTCTGGCGAGCGGTCTTGAGGTAATTTATGCTCCTAATCACCGCTCCGCTCTCTCTCAGAGCATATTACGTCCTCAAAATTGCACTCTACAAGAAATTTTCTTTACATTTTATAGCGTATTATTTGCAGGCGTTCTGTAAATTTCTTACGGTAATACAAACAACGAAAGATTGAATATTTGTTCTTGGCATTATATGATTGTGGGGAACAGATGTAGGCCTACCGTATATATTATTTTTTCATATACATGATACATATGTAACATTGTTATATTCTCACGACACACTCTCTCTCTCTGTCTCACTCTCTTTGTTTGTACTCCTTTGTACTCTCTTTGTCTGATGTAGGCCAGGGCATGCCCCTAACTAATCTTCGTTCCCTCCCAGGGGAAATCACACCTAGCAGATGTTCTTGACCTCCTCTCTCTCTCTCTCTGTCTGTCTCTTCCTCTCTGGGTCTACCTATACATTTATAATTGCATGTGACATTGAAATTGCTTGAGAGTTTAATTGCAAGCATTTTATAGCGTATTATTTGCAGGCGTTCAGTAAATTTGATAAATATATCAAAATAAGTCCTGTGGGACTATGAAATAGCTATTATTGGACAAGGAAAATATTTTGTTCATCCCTCCACTGGAACATCAACAACAATGTCAACAACGTATCGCCGTCGGCAGTGTGCAGTATTCCCAATATGTATAGCGACTTCCGCTAGATCTAGAGACCTTTACTTCGATCTAGCAGCAATGACTTACACTAGCGGTTTTGTTTTGAAATTTCAGAACAATTTCGAAGTGATATTATATGGATTTTGCCAATTTATATTTCTAGTGGTATTTATCATGTCTTACATCTAACAATATATGGTAGCGGATTTAACTTCAATTGGTAACACTCCCGCTCGATTCGGCTCGAAGAAAATCGATAATGGTGGCACTTTAGTAAACAGGTGATAAACAAAACCGCATGCGTATCGGTTTGGTGTATCGGTATTATGGTAAGTTGGCTACCTACTATTGTTTATACGATATAGTAAGTAATGATAAGTAAATTATTATATATTATATATAAAACAAAAACAACATTCCTGCAAACCAAGCGAAACAGAGAGAGAGAGAGAGAGAGAGAGAATGCAGAAACTGAACTCAAGAAAGAGTGAAAAAGATATAATAATACAGAAATATTACAAGCAAATAAATGAAATAGAGGGATTAGTTAGAGAAAATAATAATGAGAATTACATATACGGATGAGGAAGAGAAAGAGAGAGAATACAGAAACTGAACTGAAGAAAGAGTGAAAAAGACATAATAATACAGAAATATTACAAGCAAATCAATGAAATAGAGGGATTAGTTAGAGAAAATAATAATGAGAATTACATATACGGATGAGGAAGAGAGAAAGGGAAAGCGAGCGAGCCAGAGAGAGAGAAAGACAGACAGGAGTGAGAGAGATTAGAGAAAATAATAATGAGAATTACATATACGGATGAGGAAGAGAGAGAGAGACAGAGCGCGCGAGAGAGGGAAAGCGAGCGAGCCAGAGAGAGAGAATACAGAGAATACAGAAATAAGGAGAAATAAGAGAAAATAAGACCGATTACCGAAGGAATAGTAGACGCGCGAGAGGCCGAAGTCAGGCCAAAGCGAACGCATCCGAACGCGCCCGGGAAATAGACCAAAAAGTACCTCCTCTTCCTCACCTCTTCCCACCCTCCACACTCGCTCATAACATCCATAATAGACTTATATGGGGAGACGAAGAGTTGCTCTTTCCAAAAATGATTGTTTCATTCGCATTGGAGCCATAATAACGGCGCTAGGGCGAGTGAAAGTGAGCGAATATTTCGGGATTATGTCCACTGAGCGGTACAGTGTAAAATACCTTACTACCCGCTAAATAAGGGTTAAAAAAAATACCTTGAAGAAAGTTTATATGGCAGCAACAGAACAGCTGGCCATCGTCCTGGTCCCCGCTCCCTTAGCATAAAAAACAAACCATAACACAGCGATACCCACAAGCAATATGAAAATATAAACATTAGAATACATTAATGTTTGTCTAGGTTATTGAGATAGGGGAGAAAAACAAAGGAGGAGATGGAAGCACCAGTACAAAAGCAACTCCTGTCACCACGCCGCCAAGACAAGAGGACACAAGTGCCTCCTCACCCCGGCAGGTTCGGGTCGCCACCATCACCTCGCCACTTCCCCCGACACCAGGAAAAGACCTAACTGTGAAGTTAACCTCCAAGACCACCAGCAAAACCAAAGAAGGCCGACAACAACATCCAGAAGAGAAAACCTTCCATAAACCTCAAACCACCACACGCCCATCTTGCCCGGAGACTCGCCACCGCCATGGCGCAAGTTCTGAGAAGGGATACCACTGTCGAACACACCCTCCTCCGATCACAACCGCCCTTATAGATCCGAGATGCGCAGCCGGAAGGAACGACGGAATTAGTAAGACATCCCCAGCTAAATCCAGAAGCAGTACAGTTGGAAAGATATACTAAAAGGCACTGGCTGATAGTTATCTGGAAGACTTGGGATTATCTTTACCGAGAAATTGCCTTGAGGGAGTAAGACACTGGTGGAACTACTCGACGCATTTCTCGAAAGTACCTTGGATTTGCTCGTACTTTTATTAAACAACACTGGTGACCTTCTAACATTTTTACATTGCTTTGGTATGGGACTTTACTATAATTAGAGTATGCAGCACGGAGCAAGTGCTCTATTTTTAGTAAACCCACAAACATAGGAAGGCTGGTTGGAAGAGCGTAAGACACTGGTGTAACGGCTTCTTTCTCAGTCAGGACTTGTAGTGGAGGGTGTAAGACACTGGTATATAAAACTCCCTACTTAGTCGTTACGATACGAGAGCGTAAGACACTGGTGTAACGGCTCGTATTCGTAACAATCCCAAGATTCCATCATGTAAGTTCCTCTAGAGACTCGCATAGAAGTCTAAGTCTGGATTGTAAGAGAGCGCGTAAGACACTGGTGAAACGGCTCCTTACTTTAATCCCATGATACGAGAGCATAAAGGCCGCGTCCTACAGAGGCCGAACGTACTAGGACAAAGTCCCGAATAGGATGACTTGGCACTTTTTTACCGAATTATGCCGAGACCCTCTCGATTGGTGAGGCCTACGAACATGGCCCGAACGAGTTAAGAATAATATACGATAGTCAAGAACGACCTACGACAAACTCCCGAACAACTACCGAACAAGAACCGAACATAAACTCGTTATGCAAAGAATGAGTTACGAACATACCCGAATCATCAGACACAGTTCCGAATGACATTGGAATGATTTACGATAATGAACCGAACTTTAACGAACTAAAACCGATGAAATGCCGACAAACAACCGATAGAGAAGAACAACATTAGAACAACATCAGACTGCTTTACGAACATTCGTACTGTAGCAAGAACATTTGTACCTGCCCTATATAAAGGAAATGGGTTGGCTCACACCCCACCAGTCTCAACCCAGCGATCGACACGGCAACATGGCAGCTCCCCCTGATGACCTGTGCGATGATTTGGAGAGGGCCATACACTACCAGGAGCTTGTCGTTGCCACCCTCAATCATCAGCTGATGTGCCACACCCTCCTGAAATTAAAGCGGGCCCGCCGTGTACGTGCCAGGAGACCACGAAGCTGCAGCGTCAAGCCATTGTATAGACAGAGATTATCCTACGGACACTACCACCAATTGATGAAGACGCTAATGGCAATCGACAAGCCCACCTACAAGTACTATCTCCGTATGGACGAGGAGCTCTACAATGAAATCGTAAGCCGTGTGACACCCCGGATCAAGAAGCAGGAAACCAATTGGAAGAAGCCCCTGGAGCCTGGTTTGCGAGTTGCCATCACTCTACGTTTCTTGGCAACGGGCGAGGCATACAAGAGTATGGCACTCAATTTTCTTGTTGGTGCCAACACAATTTCCCTGGTGGTACGTGAGACGTGCGAGGCCATAATTCAAGAGTACATGGAGGAGGTAATTGTCTGGCCATCAACACCGGAAGGCTGGAAGGAGGTTGCCAAGGGGTTCAATGACAGGTGGAACTTCCGGCACACCGTGGGAGCAATCGACGGAAAGCACATTGCCATACAGCCTCCTGCAAACACTGGGTCCATTTACTTCAACTACAAGCACTACAACTCCATTGTGCTCCTGGCAGTTGTTGATCACCTGGGGAAATTTATGTATGTGGATGTTGGAGCGAACGGGTCCGCATCTGATGGGGGCATTTTCCAGGTGACCGACATCCGGAAGGCGCTGGAGGACGGTGCAGCAGGACTGCCGGCACCTGAGCCATTCCCAGGGGATGACAAGCCAGTGCCCTACTTCCTTGTGGGTGACGACGCATTCCCCATGAGGGAGTGGTTGCAGAAGCCATACCCTTTCCGAGGACTGGATCAACCCAAGAGGAATTTCAACTACAGACTTTCTCGGGCCAGGAGAGCGGCTGGCGACACCTCAGCCACCTCCTCTACCTCCGGGTCATCGAGACTCTCCTCGGCAGCATCCTGGACTGGGGCAGCATCAGCTTTTTTGTACTTCTGTGAAATATAGATAACATATAAATACATATTGTCACAACATTTATCATTATGATACATTCACACAACACATTCACACAATTTATAACATAAATATGACTATTAACTTGTAGGACACTTTATGATGCATAACAACATGTGATTTTCGTGTCCATTTGGCAAATTGTATTGTATTTTGTTGGATAAATTAAAAAATTCTGTTCAATATCAAAGTGCACGACTTGTTTCCATTGTCCCTATGTAAATATTATCTCATGAACATTTTAACGTTGTTAATTATTTCACACGTACCTTGCTCTTCCTGGTCGCACTTTTGACCAGGTGTGGTTGGAGAAAGAAGAAAGTGGCCTTTATCCACTGCTCTCGCTCCGTCAGGGACTTGGTACCAGAACCAGACTTGACCTCCAACAGCTTCCCATACCGCGTCCGCATCCCCTCCAACCATTTAAACAGCACTTGAACTGCAAAACAATAAATTTACATAAATACCTGTACACTCCATACATTTCTGAACACAAAATATTAAAAAGAATTCCATTATATCTCACCTGTTAAACCATTTAAACAGCACTTGAACTGCAAAACAATACATTTACATAAATACCTGTACACTCCATACATTTCTGAACACAAAATATTAAAACGAATTCCATTATATCTCACCTGTAACACCCAACTCCATGGCTTTTTTGTTGAGCACAGTGTCCTTCATACTCCTGTCACGGAATGCCCTCAGCTTCCTGTTGTAGAGGAACTCATTATCGCGGTACCACTCCGCGACAGCCACCTCCTGTGCCTCCGGCAGGATGGCGTAGACACGCTTCCTTTTATCGGCTGGGTGCTGTTTTCGAGATGTTGCAGAAGCCGGTGTGTCTTGGGAGTCCTGTGGGTGGGTCGTCGAGCAGGTTGATGTCGTTTGCTGGGTCGACATCTGCGTCTGGTCCTCTTCATTGTCCGACTCTTGCATCGGGCTGTCACCTAATTCCGGGAAATTCTTTGGAAATAAGCGGCGTTTTATGGGTATGGTGGTGACATCTTCATCTGCATTGCTGCTGACGGAGACGTCTTCATCGGCGATGTGTTGGGCAGCCTCATACAGTGTGTTGTGTTCTGTCTCCTCCTCCGAGGCTGATGACATAACATTCACGGAATCCTGGGTGAGGAACAGGTCGACGGACGCGTTGTCAGGGGCTGTAGTAGGAGCTGGGGTCTTGGCAGCCTTCTTCCCTTTAATATTGAGTTTTGATCCCTTGGGCATGGTGAAGGTGTGTAGAGTAGAGTCGTTGTGGGTGGCTGGATAGAGTGGTGAATCACTGACTACTGTGAGTGATGCATCTCCCGGCAGCTATATATAGGGGTCCGTGCGGGCGGCTGCCAACGTACGATCAGTCGGGTTCACTCAGGGTGTCGTGTGCACTTTGCGCTTGCCCCGGTCACGCGCTCCAGTGATTCAGGTGTGCCGTGTGCAAATTGTGAAAGGTGTGCGTACCCTCGCGGACCCACGTGGGACCGAAACTAGCATTCTGACACGTAGGCAGCTATTCGGGGAAAGTTCCGTTGTTACTCGTAGCTAATTCTATTAGTTCGTAATCAAATCTGAATTAATTCTTAATTAAACAAGATTAATCGAGCATTCATCGTAAATTAATCTTATTTTTGTCGTATATTTGTCTTAATTTGATCGTAACTTGTTCTGATATTTCGTAACTCGTACGGGATTTAGTCGGGAATACGAGGGATTCATCGTAATTTTATCGATGTTTTGTCGGGAATTGTTCGGGATTTGTTCCTAACCGATTCGGCATTTGAAAAAAGTACCGAACAAGTCCCGAAACATAAGACCAAACTACGAATTAATCAGAACAACTCCCGAACGAGTTACGAATAACTCAAGACCAACATCCGACCATTTTGTAACGTTTTTTTTACCCGAATGTTCGTAGAAATTTAGTGTAACCACTACATTTTCCCGACTCTCCGGAATGTCGGCAACATACATGAACAACATCAGACCAATATCAGACCAACCCACGACTATTACGGAACGTATGCCGAATTATGCCGAATATACCCGACCGGCCTGAAATTTGAATTTTTTTTGCAAGTCATCCTATTTTGTCCTAGTACGTTCGGCCTCTGTATGACGCGGCCTTAAGACACTGGTGTAACGGCTCATTTTCATGTAAGACCCTCACCTCTACAGTCTTCAGAGATCTACAAGGAAGTCTTCAACTACCTGCTGAAGTCTAGGTCTGGATTATAAGAGAGAGCGTAAGACACTGGTGTAACGGCTCATTATTCATGCAAGACCCTCACCTCTACAGTCTTCAGAGGATCTACAAGGAAGTCTTCCCCTAACTTTTGTCACCGTAACACGAGAGGACCACCCCACGGACCAGGACGTCATTGGGAATACCAGCCAGCAACGTCTTCAGAGATCTTCAGAACCTGCCTGTATCTTCCCCTTGAGACGCCTAGATGATCCTCGATCGTGCTGCTATTTAAAACCTATCCCTGTCTTATGTAACATTGCACCTTTAACCATATGATTTTGCGTGAATAAGAATAACCTATGTTTGTACTCTGTGTTATATTATTCTCTATTACCTTCGTGTTTGTGTTCTTGTGTGTTCTCATCTTCTCCAGCCAAGTAAGAACCTACCTAATAAGCTCATACAACCTCAGTAAAAACCTGGTATAGCATCTATATTCAACATATAGGTGCCTATGGAGCAGATAATGTGTATATGAAAACAGGTGAATACAGTATGTGTATTTTCAAAGTGTATAATATTATTATTGCATACCGGTACATAGAAAATACATGTATTCACCTCTCTTCACACACACATTCTCTACTCTTTGGGAGACTGGGGATGGTAACAGTTTTATCTGATCATCACTGAAATAAATTACCAATTTACAAGTGTAGGCTACAGATACTGTACTAGATTTTTGAGGAACTCAAAATTGCACTTGTGGTGCATTCCATGAACTTTGTTTGTACTGTAGTTTGTAATAAGTACTGTACTGTACTATACTGTATATAGCTACAGTACAGTACAGGTATAATGGTTATGGCTAATTATCAAATTGCAGTTCATTCATACATTATTGCAATTCAAAGGAAATTGCATTTTTTTAGCAAACATTAGTGGCTGGTTAAAAGTACAGTACAATACTGTAAAATGGGGTGACTTCGGACATGGGTTGACTTGGACTATAATAGGACAAAAGTTGAGATGGCAACAAATTGTTGAAAGTAGTAGCAAGCAAAGTGTTTAAATTTCAAGTTTTAATATTGAGATAACTTAATCTTTGAAGTCAATAATCAAACACATAAATTTTTGCAAAAAATCAAACATTGAACATAACATATCCTACATAATTATGATCACATGTCACTTGAATGGGAACATGTCAAAAACTTCATTCTACATAGTGATTTTGTACTTGTCTAGGGTAGCCTAAAGCTGTGACTTTCACAATTGTTTTGTATTTTTTTGTTTAAAGGTGTAAATAGTAGCCTATACTTTGCTTTATAGGCATATTCTTTTATATTCTATATATTGCCATATGCTATGAATGAAATGCCTTCACTATGCTCCTCTAATATATGTCAGTCGATGCCCTTCCTTCACCCAACACCACTTTCATACATATCTTTCTCAACTCCATTCTTTTTATGTCAAGGTGTTCCTCTTGAACACTCTCCAGCACATCCACATCACATTGTTCTTGTAATTCCTCATGCATTTCTCAAATAACTAATTTTCACCCCTCTCTGTCTTGATATTTGTCTTTCCTACAATGTCCATTGTCCATACACTACATTTAGTACATTATCAGTATCATGCAGTGATTTCTTTAGTTCCATACTTGTCACCCTATTCCTTGTCACTGCCTTTAGCATACCTACAACCCTCCTCCCCAGTAGTACCCTCTCGCACTTCACCCTTCAAACTCCCATCATGACTTGTCATGCTGCTCACATACTTTACTTAGTGAGCTGACATTTTCTATTATCTTACCATTTAATCTCACTTCATACTCTGTGGCTGTATGCCTCTCAAAGACCATAACTTTACTATTCATCACATTGACCTTCAGGTTACATTTCTCACAGAAACAAACATACTTACTAAAAGCATGCACACATTCCTACTGTTTCAAACCTTCAATCTTTCAAATTCCTCACTTCTCAGTTTAATTTAAACTTCTTCTCATGTAGCTACTTGGCTTTATATTTTATAATTTCATTCGTTTTCCTCGCAAATATTGTTATTGGTACGCTAGTTTTCCCTACATTGACAATTAACTTCTGCTATAATTTTGCACACCATCAGTCAGTGACTATAATCTATGAAGTTCATTTCAACTTACTGCCAATAGGGCAGCATTATTTGTAGGCTAAATAAGCATATTAACATCTTTACCTCTATATATTTTCACTCCAGCCTAGCTATTCCGCCCATTGTTCTCATCCTCCATTCTCGGATCATTTCATCTATGTACGGTATATACTGTACAGTACTGTATTTAACAGCTGTGGTCACATGACATACAGTACAGTATACCTGCCACATGCGTATGTTGACCTCAAAACTCAATAATTTATCTCCCACCTTCACATTTTACAATGCATTCATGTAAAATTATATTATTGTCATTAGCAATTTCCTTTCCACACCAATGCTGTCAACACCTAAACACAGACACATTGTTAGGTGAGGAGTTGGATGTCCATCATCCACATTCTGTGGCCAATGCATTAGTCAGAGAATGCAATCTTTGTTAGAAAGTGTATTGAGTCTGTGATCTGTTACACTTTCCAGCATCATGTCAAGGTGTTTGATAATATAGCTCAGAGCCCCAGTAAGGATGTGTGAACCTGTAGTTGGGAACCGTGTTCTGGGTGGCACTGCAAGGTGGGCTGCGGATGGTGGCTCGGGGGTGCAAGCCCATGGGCTGATGTTTCCCTCCCCCGCTGCTCTCTCAGAGATAGATCTCATCTCTCCCTGGCCCCTTCGGGAGCCCGAGCATCAGGATGGCTTCAGTCTACCAGATTCGGGACTGCTCTGCCAGACAGTCTGGGGAACTACAAGAACAACAATAATATCTCTCCATTTGCATCTTTCACCGACACTTTCCTCTTGTGTTTTCCTTTCCTTACTCTATTTTTGTTTTCTATGTGTGTGGAGGAGACAAAAGGCAGGTTGCCTGTAGCGAGTGTCTCCCCCAAAGTTAAAAGAATAACAGAGCCAAATTCAAAGGACGTTGGAATGAAAATGCCTGGACACTCAAAGTTTAAGTCTTAAGTCATAGGATGAAGGAAAGATTGATTGAGGGAGAGAGTTCCAGAGTTCACTTGTTGAGTAGAAGAAAGACAGAAAATTTGCCAATTCTTGAGTTGGAGAGCTGGACAGAATAGGGGTGGCGGGTGACTCGCACTTGCCGCAAGGGAGGGGGTATAGCTATACAATGAGAGAGCTCAGAAGAACACTTATTTTTGAAACAGCGATAGAAGAGTGAAAGAGATGCAACATTGCGGCATGTAGACAGAGATTGTAGGGAACTAGTAAGAGGAGGCGAGTTGATGAGGCAAAATGCTTTTGATTTTACTCGTTCGAGAAGTGCGGTATGGGTGGATCCCCTCCACACATGCGAACAATACTCAATACAGGGGCTCACTGTGCCCTGATACAGAGCAAGAAGCTGTGCAGGGTTGAAGAACCCACGGGGACGGTTGAGCACTCCTAACTTTTGGGAAGCTGTTTTAGCAAGAGTGGTAATATAATCTTTCCAAGAAAGGTCAGATGAAAAAGATACACCTAGAATGTTGAGACAAGATGAAGGGTTAAATTGTGTGTTGTTGAAGAATAGTTGATAGTCTTGTGGAAGATTGTGATGGAGAGATAGGGAGAAACTGGGTCTTGGAGGAATTGAAAGTAACAAGATTTTCTCTGCTCCAATCATAAATAATAGCAAGATTAGAAGATAGGCATTTTATGGCTGCGCCACATTTGATTAGGAGTGCTTGCATGCTAGGTTGATGGGAATAATAGTTAATAGTGTAAGGTAGAGTCATCAGCATGTGAGTGGATAAGACTAGAGGTACAGTTGAGGAGATCATTGATAAATATTAGAAAGAGAATTGGAGACAGGACAGAACCCTGTGGAAAACCGGAGTTGATAGGTTGAGGAAGTGAACGTTGGCCGTCCACAACTGCAGCTATGGAGCGATCAGAAAGGAGATTAGAGACAAAGGCACATATAGAGGGATAGAAACCGAAGGAGGGGAGTTTGGAAATTAAAGAATTGTGCCAGACACTATTGAAGGCTTTCGATATGTCAAGAGCAATAGAAAAAGTCTCACCGAAGTCTCGAAAGGAGGATGACCAAGAGTTAGTAAGATAAGCAAGAAGATCCCCAGTAGAGCGGCCCTTAAAGAAACCGTACTGGCGATCTCAAAGTAGATTATGGGAAGATAAATGCTTAAGAAATGTTGAGTTAAGAATAGTTTAAAAAACTAGAGATGAAAGAAATGAGAGCAATTAGACGATAGTTGGAGGGTTGAGAGCGGTCACCCTTCTTTGGGACAGGTTGAAGAAGAGCAAACTTCCAGCATGAAGGAAAGACGTTAGGAGGATAGAAAGAGACGAAAGAGTTTGCCTAGGCAGGGATTCACCATGGAATAACAGTTTATGAGTACAATAGGAGGAACACCATCTGGTCCGTACGCCTTCTTATAAGTATTAAGTCCAGAGAGGGCTGAGAGTACATCTTTAGCAGAGATTATATTAGGCATAAGAAAGTGGAGTTTTTAGCAAAAGTTTGAGCAAAGATTTCAGCTTTGTCAGAGGAAGAGGTGACGGTGATACCGTCAGAATGGAAGAGGGGAGGAAAAGACGAGGAAGTGAAGTTGTTGGAGAGGTATTTGGCTAGATGCCAAAAAGCTTGGGAAGAGCTAGAGTTGGAAAGTTCAGAGCATTTATTATTGATGAAAGAGTTTTTGGCGAGTCGAAGAACAGAATTGGCTTGATTCCGGGCGTAGACAAATAAAGTACAATATTCTTGAGTTTCAAGGGGACGGTACCGTTTGAAGGCTTTCTTATTGCGAACAGCAGTAGAACAAGCGTGAGTAAACCAAGGTTTATGTGAGTTCGTCTGAGAGAAAGATAATGGGATGTATGCTTCCATGCACGAAAGGATTACCTAAGTAATGCGCTCAGCACTCTCTTAGGATCCCAGGCCACGAAATCATACATCATTCCATGGGAAATCGAAGAAGTAGGCTACTGCCGTAGAGCCTCCCAGTTGGCAGCGTCAAAGTGCCACAAGTGCCGCCGGCTGGGGGGGTCAGAAGGCTGTACTGGAGAGACAGGACAGGTGACAGAGATAAGGTTATGATTGGAGGAGCCCAACGGAGAGAGAAGGTTTACAGTTTAAGCAGAAGGATTAGAGGTTAGAAATAAGTCAAGGATGTTGGGCCGATCTCCAGGGTGGTCCGGGATATGGGAGGGTTGCTGAACTAACTGCTCTAGATCATTTAGGTTAGAAAAGATGTAGACTTGTTCACCATGTTGATCAATGAAATAAGAGAAGAGCCATAGGTGGTGGTGAACATTGAAGTCTAGTCTACTAACATGGAGATTTCAAAGAAGGGAGAGATGGATAGAATGTTTTCCACTTTAGAAGTAAGATACTGTAGTCAAACATTTTTGGATAGTCAGTAGAATTAGGGGAGAGATGAACAGCACAGATATTTAGTGAGAGAGTGACTAGATAACTTAAGCCATATAGTTGAGAATTCAGAAGAGTCAAAGATGGGAGCAGAAGAGCAAGTAAGATTGTTGCGTATGTACACGCAACATCCACCCTTGGCTTTGAATTGAGGATAGAGATAGTAGGAGGATATGTCTGTTGCCTTAGACAGCTGAGTTTCGGTGAGGAAAAGTAAGTCTGGTTTGGTAGAAGAGAGATGGTGTTCCAGAGTGGAAGTTAGAGGAAAGGCCGCGAATGATACAGAAATGGATAGATAGAACATCTTACTTATTACGTTCCTCAAAATTCTCACTCAATCTTTGACCCCATCTTTCATTTACACTGTTCTTCGCTTCTCTAGTATTCCATTTCGCCTCTCTCCTTTTTTCCTTGTAGGCTACCTCTCCATACCTCAACACTACCATCCTGCAAAACCTTCTCAATCCACTGTCTCTTCTCCTCAACTGCCTTTCTCACTCTATCATTCCACCATTCGCTTCCCTTATACCTCTGCCACCTATTCTCCTTTTACCATATACTTCCTCTGCGCTTGCTTTCACTCCTTCCTTAAACTGTTGCCTTTCATACTCTATTTCTCTCTATTCCATTTCTCTCACTTCCATCCATTTCTCATTTAGCCTCTTCAGGTACTCCCTCGACTCTTTTGTACTTTTCTCCATCTCACCAACTATTATTAATTTTCCTCTCTTACTTCTTGATTGTCTCGCATTCTCCTGTAACTCCTCACTCTCCGCTTTCCCTCCACAAGATAATGATTAGACATACCCTCAGCCTAACCTCTCAGCACATTCACATCGAGCAGTCTACACATTCATTCCCTGTCACCAACACTAATACAATCTCTCCCCTCACAAGTCTATGCCATGTATACTTATGCATACGTCTCTGTTACCTACACCCATGCTGCACTCTGCATAAATCAATAATTCTTTCTCCACTCTCGTTTACAACGCCACACCAAAACTACCTATCACTCCCTCAGTAGATTCATTGCCCACCCTAGCATTCAGGTCCCCTAAAACTAACACCTTATAATTTCCCTCAAACCCTTGTAGACAATCCCTCATATTTTCCCCCCCAAAAATCCCCCTCCTCTACCGTCCTTTCACTTCCTGGCCCATATGCACTCACAAATACCCACCTTTCACCATTAAACTGTATTCGCACCCACATTAGCATTGATCACACAATCAACTCTCCACTCTTTTATAAACCCTCTTAGCTCTTCTTTCACAATAATAACCATGTCCTCTTTCGCTCTGACTCTCTCAACTACTCCAGACTTTCTACCTTTCACATTTCCAAAATTCACTTCACCCTCTCCTTTCATCTTCGTTTCACTTAGCGCAAGCATGTCATACTTTCATCTTTCAAACAACCTGCCAATGTCCTCTCGCTTCTCATATATTCCACAGCCATGCTCATTTAAAGTAACAGTTCTTAGGTTCCGGGACCACTTTCATGTTCCCTTGCCCGTATCTCTGTCTTGTCTAGTAGGTAAATTTTACAAGGAGAGGAAGATTCCTAGTCCCCCTTCCCCTTTCAGCCATCTTTTATGCCTTGCAGGGAGTATGGTGGTGGAAGTTCTTTCCCCTCCACCACAGAGGAGGCTATCTGCACCAGATAGTGGCGAGCGTTGGGGTTGTCACATCCCTACATCATTAGAAATGTAGAAAGAGATAAGGATGGAAAAGGCTATGGGAAGTAGAGGACACCAACTCTCACTCTGACAAAGAGTCAGCCCACCACCTGAAGCAGTGAGACAAATGAGAGTGGGTAAAGCAGAAGGTATGGATGGTATTGCTGTGGAGGGTATTAAGAAGGGTGGAGATGTGATAATAGATTGGTTGATGAGACTATTCAATGTTTGCTTTGTTGTATCAATGGTACCATTGTGCCTTTGTCAAAGGCACAATAGCGGCCCTTTTTACAAGAGAAACGGAGACTGGCAGGAGTGTTTAAGTTATAGAGACTTTAGTTTATTATTAGTTGTTGACACTGATTGGCAGTGGAATCAGTTTCTGTTTGCTGGTGACATAGCACTGGTGGCGGATTCTGAGGAGAAGCTGCAGCGAGTAGCCAAAGAGTTAGGTGTGTTATGTGGGAGGAGGAAGCTGAGGGTGAATGTCAATAAAAGTAAAGCGATGGTGTGTAATACAGATGCTTGTAGGGTAAATCTAAATGTACGACTGGATGGGGAAATGCTGGAACAAGTGGAGTGTTTTAAATATCTAGGAGGAGTGATACGCAGAGACGCAGAGACGCAGGTGTGGGAATGGAGGTAAGACAGAGAGTTTGTGAGGGAAGGAAAGTTTTCGGAACAATGGGAATTATGTGGAAGGTGAGAAGTCTCTGAATGAAATCTAAAAATGCAATGTATTAAGGGATAGTTGTACCAACAGTGATTTATGGAGCTGAGACATGGAGTCTGAATGTACAAGAGAAATGAAGCTTGGAAATAATTGAGATAACTTGCTTGAGGAGTATTTGTTAGTAGTCTTGGCAAATCCAACGTCAAGGCTATTAACCTAATTGCAATGACGGCTTGTCTATTTTGACTGCTATGTCGTCATTCCAACCGCGGTTAAAAAAGAAAACGTCTAGAGTCTACTCCTTATCTTGCTCTAGGAGACGTTGTACATTAACCAAAACTACCACCGAAGGTTAAAAAAGCATAGAGAAGAAAAAGGGGTTTACCTTAGTTACCGCTTAAGGCCCATCCCGTGTTCCGTCATGTGCAGATCCCTGTCGAACGTGCGCATGAGCGACCCTCTCTTGTTATCATTTTTTCACACGCCTCCATTGATTGAGTCCGCTTTTGTTGTGCTCCTTTCAATTCACCCTGTTTAGGTTCGTTTCGGCTTATCTGGCCTTCTTTTTTTGTTAGACAGATGTTACGTGATCTAGGGCACACGTAAATGGGCTCCTAAGTGTGTCAAATGGAGACGCGTGTGGAAATAGCCTACCGAAGGTACGGGGGCGCCTGGCGTTCCTCGTGTATGTTTTTCATTCTTTCTCTTTTCATATTATTTTTTCTGTTAGTCTGGGCATAGTTTAGCTTTTAGCTTATTTTAGCCTAGCTCGTTTTCTCATTCAGAAATTGCTATGCCCCTATGAGTTTTCATTTTTTCATAGCCTAAGGTGTAACGTTTGGTAAACAATCTGAGATTTCGATGGTGGTGGTGCTGTTTGTAGAGTTTGTGTCGGCCGCATTATAGCATTATTCCCGAGTCCCCCCTTTCGAGCCTTCACTGTGTCTCAAGGGCCTGGGCGACAGGTGGTTCGTGATATTCCAGGGGTACCCCAGGGGGGCCCCTACTTCACACCACAGGGTTTTTTCGCCCCTGACATTTTCTCTGCTCCCGGCTAGGCCTCCCTTTTTCTCACCAGTTTCGTTTACTGGTTTTTTGTTTTCCCTTCATGTTTCACCTCCATCCTTTCATCATCTTTTGCCCAATACAGGGGTACCCCCAGGGGGGCCCCTGTTTGTGCTAAGCCACCCTTCCTGCCACTTCTCCTCATGGGCTTTGCTCTCTCTCTGTGGGTTGGGTGGTTCCTGGGGGATGTGCCTCCTCTCCCCTGGTGTGTCTTCCTTGCCTCTCCCTTTACCGGTTGAGTTAGGATTATGTATCAAGGAAGACACTGCTCAGCTTGATGGCCATCCAAGCTTGGAGTTCTTAAGGAGATGACGCATTTTTGTGGCCTCTTTTGGTATTCTCTAGACGCTCCTCTCGCTTTTTCGGCGCTGGACCATCTCGGCCGGTCCCGCAAATTTGCGGGAGCTCGATTCGGTCCTCTGGGACGTTTCGCCCCCCCGCAATTTTGCGGAGATCTCGGGGGGGCCCCGCAAATTTGCGGGAGGGTTGTGTCGGTACGGTTATGCCTCCATAGGCCCGCAAATTTGCGGGAATAGTTGGTTTTCACTGTTGACCTTTTTTAGGTCATCTTGTTGCCTGAAACTATATTGGTGGGTGCACTTTACTGGTGTTATAGGCCCTGCATGTAAGATGTTGAGTAGTGGTTAACACTTTCTCCATCTTTGCAGGTTCTGCTAGTGCTCTTCCGCCTCGCCCGCCCTACTCACCTACCTCTGTGCTCCCGGTTTAGGGTGAGTACGGATACCGGTTTGCATGTGTGTTCCCGTTTCCCCATGCTCATTCCCTGGTTCTTATTGGACATTCTCTACCCTTACTCCGTTGACGTGCTGATTATGGTGTGTGTTCTTCCAGTGCAGGTAGGATGCCTTGCTTTCACCATGGTTGTATCTCCCCGTGCTTGGAGAGCCACAAGTCCTGCTTGCGCCACTCGCAATGTGTGTCATCTACGGCCTACCTCCCTGCTCTGTGTGGCCCGTGTATGGCCCTGGTGGATGTGGTGCACCATAGCCCTGGTTCCTCAGCGGCGGCAGTGGCCTCTGCTTCCCTTCAGTCGGTGTCGGCGATAGTCTCCCACCGCATTAGGACTGTGGGCCACCGTTCCCCGGCCTTTGTTGCCGACCGGATCCGCGTCGCCCTGGGTATCCCTGACAAGAATGAAGGCCGTTCACCTGGCCCTCTCCCTGCTCGGGCCCTCTCCCCTGGGTCCCGCAGCCGGTCGTCACATCGTCGGGGGGGATCCCCAGCTCCGTCCACGCTCTCGCTCGCCTCATCGCCCGTCCTCTACTGCCCCTCGTCGTCCTCCTGATCGCCTTGCCGCCACCCGTCGCCCTCGTCATGGCTCTGCCCCTGTGCGCCCTCCCCTGGCCTCTACGGATAGGGATCTACTTCCTTCCGACCGCTTCCCCAGCCCAGACGACATCCTCTTACGTTGTCCTCTCCGCGCGCGGGTGTTCATGTTGTAGCTGGCCCTCTGCTCCCTCCTCCTACACTGTCCAGGAGGGTCCGCCAGGATGTAGTTGCTTCTCCTCCTCCTACTTCACCTGCTTCAGTGCCTATTCTTCCTTCACGGTCTCGTCCCACGGTGGAGGTCCCTCCCTCCTCCGCCTCGGTGTCGGGCCGCCCTGTTATCTCAGCCCCGGGGATCCTTGCTCTGTTTCCCCCCGCGGCTCCTTCTGACCTCCTTTCACCCGACCAGCCTTCCCACTCCCGTCATCCTGCTCCTCCTCCTTCTTCTCTCCCTGACCTTCACTTACCGTCTCGCCAGGGGGGTACCCCTCCTCTTGGCTCGGTGGGGTTTAGCGAGGTTTCGGGGTCCCCTTTCTCAGGGGCTGACGTGTTGCTGGAAGAGGGGGATGGTGCTGTTTCCCCCTCGGGCGTTCGTGATCGGGGACGAGTCCCTCAGCGGCGACACAACCGTCGTCGCTCGCCTTCCTTGGGCCGCGACGCTGCTGGTTCGTGTCGTGGGTCTCGCTCCCGCTCACCCTCGCCCCTGCGGGCCGACCAATCTTGGGGTGGGTCGCCTCTCTCGGATCGATTGTCGGCTATGCAGGGATGGGTTGTGTCACGCATCGACGGGCGCTTGGAGTCGATGCAAGACTCCCTCTTATCGCGCTTCTTGGCGGTGACACACCCCTCACCCTACCTACCCCTGCTATGGTCCCCCTCCCTTCTGCAGGCCTACGCTCTGGTCAGACTTCAGCCGCCGGGACATCCTTCAGGATGTTCAGTCTCTGGCTGTGTTGACGGGACTGTCCTCCTCTGGGACAGGTTTGTGCGACGACGGTACGTCTGGCTTAGCCATCATGCTCGATCACCCTCTCCCATTGGGGGCCTGGTTTGCTGAGGCCTTCAACTTCACCAACCGATCCGTCGACGGCTCTCCTTCAGTCCCTCCCACGGCATCGTCACTGCTTTTGCCTCTTCTTGTGTCTGTCGGCGGGTTGGACGGCACGTTCTGGTCCTGGATAGGCGCGCCCGTTCTTGAACTTTGTTCTATTGCTACCCCGTTCTTCTCTCACCCGGATAAGTCCTCTGTCGACAAGGATTTTCCCTTGCGACAGAGGGTGACGAACTTATTATCTTGTCTTTTCGGTTCCCTCCAGACAATCTGTTCACCACCTGCGGCTTATCAAGGCGTCTGCACCAGGCGATCTTCGCGAGGGTTTGGACCGCGTTCGGCGGATCCACCTTCGGCTCGCGGTGTCTTTGGTTCCCGAGCTGAAGGCGGTTTTGTGCGTGGCAACTCGGCACCGCCAGACGGTACGGTCCTCGTTCTGCCGGACAGCCCCCTTGGATATTCGTCAGGGTTTGTTGTACTCTGCGCTATATACGTCGGGGCTTTTTGCGCAGGATGCTTGGGAACGCTACACTTCTCTGTCGGCGGACCCTGCTTAAGACACGCAACGACGCGCTGTGTCGCGGGCAGGGTCTTCTCAGTCCCGTCCTTCTGACGGTCCTCTTCGGGGTGCTGCTGCAAGTGCTGCCGCCATGCACGGGCGCAGGACAGGGACATGGCAGGCCAGTGCGTCGGTTCCGCCTCGCACTTCTGTTCTTGCCCCCTTTCATCCCCGCCGTGTCGGGGCTGGCCGGCCTTCCACTTCCGGCCGCCCTTCGACAGGGTCAGACCCGCGATGGACAGGGGTTGGGGTGGCCCGCCCTTTTCGACGAAGTTGGGGGGGGGGGGGGGTTAGAGGAGATCAACGTGGCGCTCATGACCGCAAGGACCGTACCGGGGGTACCTCCACGTCAAAACAATGTGTAGGTTCTCCGGGTCGGTCTCCTTGTTCTCCTTCTCGCCTAGCCGCCTGGGTCGCTCCCCTCCTCTCGGGAGCTCCCACACGTTGTTTTCGCCCTTGCGCCCCTCGATGGCCGCGAGGGACAGGGGGGTGGCAGATTGCGCGGAGGGGTCTAACCTGGAGATGGAAGTCCAGACCCCCACTCCGCTCTTGTCTCCGACGCCGGCCCATCTCTTCAGAGGTGGCCAACGTGTTCACATCCATGCACGAGCAGGGAATCGTCAAGGGGATGAACGCCGGTCACCCGGTTTTCCTCTCCCGTGTCTTTCTGGAACCGGAGAAGAACTGCGACGCGATGCGACCGGTGGTGGATCTGTCGGCCCTCCACGGGCACATCGTGCACACACGGTTTCGGATGCTGCCGGTACCCCAGGTACGCCTGGCCCTGCGCCCTCTGTCGTGGGTAGTGTCGCTGGACCTCAAGGATGCGTCTTGGCTCGTTCCTCTCCGTCCTCGATTCCAGCGATTCTTGGCCGTTCAGACTTCCGATCGTGTGTTCCTGTTCGACAGACTTCCCTTCGGTCTCCACATCGCGCCGCGGATCTTCTCCAAACTGGTGGGGCAGGCTCTGGATCCTCTCCTCAGGAGTGGGCTCCGGCTCCTGTTTTACTTGGCCGATTGGTTGTTCGTTTCCAGCGCCCTAGAACTGTGCGTACACGATACCCTCACAGTCGTTCACCACGTCACATGGTTAGGGTTCACCATCGATGTTCCCCAGTCACGCTTGACCCCGTCGCGTGTCATGCCGTGGGTTGATCTCTACTGGGTTTTGACCAGCGCTACGGTGTCCCAGAGTCTGCCAAACGTGGTGAACCTTCGACGGAAGGTCTTCGCCGTGTTGCACTCGGTCTCCCGCCCGGGGAGGCTCTGGGACTCGTTAGTGGGTTCGCTGAATTGGGCCGCTCTGACCATTCCCTTAGGGAGACTCAGGCTCCGCCGCCTACTCCTCATGGGCACCGAGGTGTTTCCGTTGACCCCTATGGATCGGCTCCTGCTGATCCCGCGTACCATTCGCAGACACTTCGGACACTGGGTTGCTCGGGGCACGCTCTCTGCGGCTGTGCCCTGGACCGCCCCCCCGCCGACGATCTGGGTAGACGCAGATGCGTCGAGCGAGGTAGGGTGGGGTTACCAATCAAACCTGGGACATCAACATCACGGCAGATGGGTGGGACACACACACCTACCCATACATGTCCTAGAACTGTTGGTTCCTTTGTTCTTCCTGAGGGACCACGCGCTGGCCCTTCGGGGACAGTTGGTGGCCTTCGGGATGGACAGTCAGACAGCTGTCCACTGTATCCACAAGCAGGGGTCCTCCGGGTCATTGACTCTGTTGGGGATCTCGGTGTCGCTGTTCTTCCTCGCGAACCGTCACACCTTCTCCCTGCATGCCTCCTACCTGCCCGGGACTGCGCGGAGGCGGTCGTTCCCGGAAGGCAGCCGTCATGAATGAATCCAGCTCCTTCGGCGGAACGACCAGCCCAGTGACGGACTCAAAGACCTCCCGGACGGCAGACAAGCGGTTACATATAGCGTCGACTTGAAAGTGACGTGTACGGAAGAGGTGAAACCAGGAGTGTAGGACGAGGGAAGGAGAGCTAACTGTCTGGCGAGTGTCCTGTATCCACCTAGTAAAAGACCTCCAGGGGGACCCGTAAGGCCCCCAAGGCGAAGTCGTACAGGAACGCTTCAGGAAGTCAGGCAGGTCCCGTCCGTGGACTGGGAGCCACCATGCCTCATGAACATCCACGATGCGAAGGCCAACGAGGTCCGCAGGTCTCCAACCTGGCTCAAGTGGAAGTCGGAGACAGGTAGAGGGACCGGACTTGGGCACCACCGCGTCAACTGGGCGTACCAAGCCTGTGCCGGCCACAGAGGCGCGATTAGCCAGACTCTGCCGCGGTACAGCCGCAGCCTCGCGAGGACATTGCACATCAACAGTGCGTCTGGTGGCGGAAATATGTATATAGACTGCCACCTGTTCCAGTATGTTGATCTCAAGAAGGCATTTTACTCTGTGTACCGAGAGCCACTCTGGGCAGTACTATGACTACGTGGAATCCCTAAGGTGATTATTGACCTGGTGTCTGGATTTTATACAGGACTAGAGAGTGCTGTCAAGTGTGGTGGAGGAGCATCCTCTTTCTTCCCTGTGAATTCAGGTGTGAGACAGGTGTGTGTTCTAACACCTACACTTTTCAACACTTGTATGGACTAGTTACTGGGCCGGACAGTTGGGCAGAGTTGCTGTGGAGCAGACATTGGCAATTAGAAGATCACTGATTTTGATTTTGCAGAGGACGCAGTGATCTTAGTGGTGACGTTGGATGTTCTCAGATTGGCCCTCGAGACACTACATGAGGAGTCAGAACCGCTGGGCTTAAAGGTTCCTTTGACTAAGACTTGAGTCCGGCTTTGATGTCAATCGGCACCTCGGTTTAGCATATAGGGTTATGGATTCACTCAACAAAATATATGGCGTTGTCGATACCTGTGCAGAATAACGAAGCTACGGATCTTCAATGCACTGGTGCTCTCTGTCTTATTATATGGATTGGAGACATAGACACTTAACTCGTAAACTGCAGTAGGACATGTTTCTGACTTGTCCCCAGTGCGGCTGGTTTACGCTTGATTCGGAAATAATTTGTTATATTTATCATATAAAGCAATATCACGGTACTATATGTGCATATTATACTTGTATAATGAACATTTGAATATTGAAGAACCAGAAAATAGGTATAAAGAGCAAATATCCTGTGAACAGAATGTGTTATTGTGATGGGAGGGTGACTAATGCATTTTTTTTTTTTTTTTTGTATGAAGGAAATTAAAATGTAAAACTTGCAAACTAAACAAACCAAAATTGGGACAAGGACAATAATAAAGTCAAATTAAATTATCAAAATCGCTATGTGGAAACAACTCTTACTAAACTGAAAATTATTAAATAAAAGAACACAATCCACCACATAGGGTGTACAATGTGTACATTACTACATGAGCAAGTTAATCTGTTTCCCAAGCAAACTAATCGCACATATAACAATGCACTATCGTCACGTTAAAGGAATTAGTAAAGTTTGGGAAGTCCGGGACATTCTGGTAAATTTTACTAAACTCTGCATGAATAAAGAAACTACATGTTAAATGTCAAAATATTATTTAAAATCAAATTTGCAACATGACAAGACATTAACAATAGTACAAAATACAAATATTGATAAGATATCTATACTATTACAAAATAATATATAAAATACAGTACAGCACTCACTAACGATAGTGCTATCGGGTAGGTACCTGTAAGCATAGCATGCCTCAAGTGACCCCTATCAATAACTACCCTACAAATAACCTACATTTATCGCACAAATAAACTAAGGAAATCGCAAAAGCAAGCAATTGATACTATCGACAATGAATACATATAATATAAAGACAAATAATTGCAAAATATGAAGTAACAACAGATTTAAACAAAGAGTACTCTTTTAACAAGAACAATCAATTTAAAAAATCATCAATATTAATATTAATAATAGAAAAAGAAAAAGATAAACAATAAATACAGACACAAAATAATAAATACAGACAAAAAGTAAGCAGAGGTTATACAAGAAACTTCAAGATAAAAATGCTTGATAAAAATGATTGATGTCAAATTTTAGAATACAGTCACAATAATTGACCCTAAAAAGATTAAATTTATGGAACAATTTACTTGCCTCAAAACCTCTGTCTACTAAGAGTCTGTATAGTAACCTAGCTCTAGCCCAAAAGTCATCTACTTTAGTGCAAATTTTACAAAATCTTATTAACTGGGAATAAAAACAATTATAAGTTATTTTACTATCGATATTACTACTAGGGAAAGGAAAGTTTATTACGTTAAAATTAAAATCATCAACTTTGTGATATACTTTAAGTATGCACTGTTCATTAACAATCTCTATATTTATATCAAGAAAATTTTCAACTGAGGGGGGATTAGAATTAGGGTAAATAAGTTTAGCAACTTGATTAAAATTTAACAAATTGCAAACGAGAATATCATCAATATTATCTACTATTATTACTTAACAATTTAGCAAGTGCTAATTTTTCTGGGATTTTATTTTTCTTGATACTGTCAACTAAGTCTTTTATATATTTAAATTCTAAAGCAAGCAAGAATAAATCTGCAATTAAAGGGCTAGCATTTCCACCCATAGGAATTCCTAATATTTGTTTGAAAATGTAAGGCCCGAATCTAACATAAGTATTGAAAAGGAGGAATTTAAGGGCATCTTTAAGTTTAGTTCTATCAAAATATACAGAACTAGTGGGAGTAGAGCTAAGTGATGCATTATTAAAATATGTATAAACATTTATGAAATAATTACCATCCCTAACGAACCTGTCAAAGTGCAAATTTATAATAAAGCAAAGCTCTGAATATACTAAATCTAAAGGCAAATTGGTATACAAAGTTGAAAAGTCGAAGCTATGTACCGAGGTAACTTTCGGCATGGTATTTATTTTATCAATAACTTCTAACGAATTGTCAACACTCCAATAATAGTTAACCCGTACAGCCCCGGCCGGTTTTATTAGTTTTGCGCACCAGAACCCGGGCAATTTTTCAATTTTTGTTTTCTTATAAATATATTAGAACGTGTTAGAAAATAATGATAGACCTGAAGAAATGTGAAAAAAGTACTTACCTAGGCCATTTGGGGGTCCTGGGAGGTAGTGGGGGTCCCCAGCCTCAGTGGAGCCTTAGCGCCATTTCAAATATCCTGCGCCAGCAGCCAGTTGCCAGCCGCCAGGCAGCATGACTTATTTTGCACCTCTCGGACATAAAGTGCGCTTCAGAGTTCATAGAATGTCTTTGTATATCACATAATGTCAATATAACTGAAGTTGTAGTGTGATAAGTGCCTTCATTCAAGTATTACAAGTGCGCACGAGTGTTAGCGTCCCCGTTGCCATGGTGATGGTGGCCATCTTGGGCGGCCATCTTTGCTCAGGACAATAACAAAACGCACGTACGAACACACGGCCAGACAGCGGACCGAGTGACCCACATTCCACAGCACCCTTCCCTCTTTCTTTCTCTGTCTGGCTGTCACTTTCACTCAAGGTCACTTTTCATTGAATTATTTGTAATTGTTCATTGTTTTACCTAAGATTATGAGGTGAATATACATTGTTTTACGCACTTATTGTCTCGTATTCTTATAATTATTTGCACACAGTTTTATAAGTTTAGAATTTTCTTAGTGTTTTATATTGTTCGGTACTTTGCACTTGTAAATTATATATATATACACACTGTTTTATATTCACTGTTTGCGTCTTTTATATACACGGTTAGTATTACATTATAGCGTCTTTTATCGCAGTCTTTGAACACTTTGAACACTTAGAAGTGCTCGAGGGTGTGATAATCCCTGAAGCAGATGGGAAAACACAGTCCCACATCACATTCTTCACACATCGTCTGGGTGTCTGTCCGTTTGGGTGTGCGTCTGCCTGTGTTGCGACACACATGACACCGTCTGCGTGGGTTGGGGATTACTTGGTTGGGCGGGACAAAATCGCAAAAGTGGCGTTGTGTCAGTCTGGCGGGGCCTTCTGGTGCTTGAAAACGAGCTGCGGGACGTTGCTGGCGGCGTGGACCATCCCTGAAGAAGAACAGAAGCTCCCGTGCAAGTTCGATGCAGTACGACTCCATCGTCTCAACTTCACCTGTTATTTCATGATATTGGATGTGGCAGTTGTAGAGGGTGAGGTCGAGTAGGTGGAAAAATAGTTTTTTATACCACCTCATCGTCTTCCTGGCACACTCGACCGACGATATGACAGAGTCTGACTTGTCAACCAGCCGCATGTTGATGTTGTAGTCAATGATTGCAACTGGTTTTTTGACCGCCTCACCTGTGGCTCTATCACGGCGTTTGGTGTCCTCTAAGCGGGGCAAGTGGATACTGGTGAGGATATTGACGTCACGATTGTCCATCCACGAGAGCATCAAGATATTATTTGCCTGGAGGTGGATGATGGAGCCCTTCTCCCGCCTTTCGGGTAGCTTTGGCATGTAGACACGATTCCTCCTGACGGTGCCACAGACGCCAGTGTTTCTGCTGTACAGGAATTTGGCAAGGGAAGGGCTGGTGTACCAGTTGTCGAGGTACAAGATGTGGCCCCTGTCCAAATATCCCTCCAACATGGTGATGACAACGGCCCCAGATATCCCATATGTCCTCTCCTCCACCAGTTCAGTGACCTTGCCCATGTAGAGGATGATGTCCTGGATGTAGCCGGTTTTGCAGTCGCACATCACAAACAGTTTCAGGCCATAACGGTGACGCTTGCTGGGGATGTACTGTCGGATGCTAATATTCCCCCTCCACAGCACCAGACTCTCATCAATGTTGAGTTTTTGGTGAGGTTTGAAGGAGGCTGCAAACTTAGTTTTCAGGTATTCAAATATAGGTCTTATCCTCTCCATCGGGTCTTTGGTATTCCTGGGGCGATCCTGGTTCCTGGTGTAGCTTGCCAGGCTATCAAGAAAGTGAAGGTTTCCCATGATTGCCGTGAATCTATTCCTGCTCATGACTTTCCCAAAGAAGGGGGTTGCGATGAGGGGATCAGATTACCAGTACTTCCTGAGAGACGTCTTCTTGGTGACCCCCATCAGGATGACCAGTGCCAGGAATGAGTAGAACTCATCGGAAGACAAATCCACCCATGAGAGATGTGCCGAGTTCCTCTTCTGGTCCTTTCCTGCCATAAAATAATAGTTGTACCAGTTCGTCTGGTCAACAATCAAGCCGACAAGGTTGGCAGTGAAGAACTGCAGAAAAACACCCAGTCTTGTGGTGTCAGGTCCACGATTGGGCATGGTAGGGCCGGCCTCAGCTGCCCCCACAAAGTGGTATTGTCCTGGTAGATAGTTCTCCCCATCCACCCAATCCCACCTATCAGCGCCTTCGTCGTCACTAGATGGGGCATCGGGGTCATCAGGGTCATCGTCAGGGGCACCGGGGCGGGTCGTGCGTGTGGAGCGTGGGCGAGAGGTGGACCTGGGTCTGGAGCTAGACCTCGAACTTGATCGAGAGCTAGATCTAGAGCTCGAGTTGTTGCTGGGGCGTCTTATTTGCTTCACCTTCTGTATTCGGCCGCGGGTGGCACGCCCGCGAGATATGACACGCCCACGTCGTTTGCTTGCAGGGCGTTGGGGCAGGTCGGGGCGTTGTGGATAGGCTGGTGATAATGCGGTGGCGCGGGAGGGGCCTGGTTCAGGTGAGGGAGACATTCGTGGGGGGGTGTACGGGATGGAGCCTGAAGGTGATAGTGGGGGGGGAAGAATGGCGAGGCGGAGAGTCTGATAGTAGTGGTGGTGGTGGTGGTGGTGACTCATCCCTCCCCGCGTGCTCTGGGTCGGGAGGGAAGAGGGAGCGTTTTGGGTCACGTGACTGCCCTTGTCTCGCACCACGTTGTGCCATTTCTCCATCACCAGGTTGTTCTATTTGTCCATCACCACGTTGTTGTTCGTCACTATGTTTATGACGACCATAGAACCTCCCCGGGGTATTTTTCTTGAGTGGGGAGATTATGCGAAGTGGGGGAGAAGGCAGGCGAAGTTGTGGGGGTACCTCCTCTTCACTCCCAGACTCGCCCCTTCTTCTCTTCAATCCCTTTCGTTCTTCCCCAGGTACACGCACGTAATTTTGAGGGTCAGCAGGTTCATCTGCAACAACAACCTCTTCCCCAATTTCTGAGGATTCAGTGGAGTCTTGGGGAAGTGGGCGGCGGGGAGGGGCACTTGTCCCTTGCTGTCTTTGTGACGGCCTGCGCGGCCTGACAGGAATCCGACCAAGCTCTTCCTCTAGCTCACTTATTTCGGCTTGTGAGGGGGCATACTCGTCCCCAGACTCGTCCATTGCCGAGTCAGTGTCACTATCAGGGCTGTCAGTGTCGTACAGTATATCCATGACCTCCTCTGTACTGCAGGGGCGGGTAAGGCGGGCACTATAACGTCGAGACATGGTGTTTTACTCGAGAGGGTGCGCGGTAAACTGACCATGAGGTGTGGGAAGGCAGGTGCCCTCTCCCGTCCCCGCGCGCGCGCCCGGGCGTATGGACAAAACGGTTTGAGATTAGTCCGCCGGCACCCAGAGTAGTTCCCATATAAATCTAGAGCCATTCTGAGAGTTACGACTGGAGCTATAATGGTGACGCGTTAGGCGCGTCTCTGGGGCTGTGCGTTACATACATAGCCGACGCGTCAGACGCGTCGCTGGGGCTCCACGGGTTAATGCCAGTTCTTCTCATGATGGTATTACAATATTTTTTATGAGTACTTTTAATGTATTGTAAGCAATTTATGACTTGTTCTGATAGAGTTTTAGTGGTAGCAAATTTTGCTCCGCCAATAAAGCGATATTTATAAGGTCTTTTATGAAATTTAGGTAACATGTATAATTTTGCAATGCACTTGTTCTTATCAGAAAGTTTAATATCAAATGTTATATTTTTCTTGGTATGTTCATCGATTAAGTTATCAATATTCAGATTATTTTGAATTTCATAAACAGAATTACCGCAAATATTTTTACGTAATATGTTACCTTTAATGCCTAATTCTTTTTTCATGTTTTCAAGATAAAATGTCTTGCATGTGAAGCTATAATTATTGCTGGCTTTATCTCCTGTAGTGATTACAAAATGTGTATGTAAATGTATTAAATCAGCTTTAAGCTTATTATAGTTATAGTCTATAAAATCTGAAAGATTAAATTCATTTTTAAGGGAGAAAATGTTATATCTAATTAACTTAATTAATAATTTAACCATGCTTCTAGTTCTCTCGCATCGCAGCACACAATTTTTTACAATTTATCTTTTAATTTATTGACTGAAAAAACAATATCTTTTAAAATTATGTCCCATGTTACTTTATTATTTCCTATTCTAAATATAAACCCTTTACGACATAGCTCCGCTAATTTATTGTTTGCAAAATGTTTAACTAGTTCTACATCACCTGTTAATATGTGACATATCGGACTATAAATGAACTTTGCTAGTGCATCACGTCTGCTAGCTGGCATATCCATGACTCTTTCACACACGCATTTATCATTATTGAAAATATCATTATCTGAAAGATTTCCTAAAACTTTATTATAATTACAAATAATAGACCCAACAGGTCGTTCATATGAATACACTATTAATGGTTTGAAATCTTTACAACCATCTGGTAACATGGACTTAACTTTCTTTGAATTAATAAGACTGTTAACATTAATTTTGTCTAAAATTTTAGAGGAATAATTTAAAGTGGACATGACTATCTTTAATACGGTTATCTTTGGATTTCTTAGAATTAGCTCTAATATATCCCATAAAAGCAAAGACTATATTCTTAAATTTATTTGTGAAATTATGTTTATTGTTTAGAATATTTTCTATAAAAGGAGCAAAACTTTTCTTTTGTAGGCCTTTCAATGAATCTTTTAATTTTTTAATTCCGAAATTTATATCAGGCAGGTTGCCTGTAACAATTAAGTGTATCCCCAAAAGCCAAAAGAGCGACAGAGAGTAAAATTCAAGGGACATTGGTGTTAAAATGCCTTGACACACTAAGTTTCAACCAGTTTAATTATTTAAGTCATAGGATGAAGGTAAAATTAAGTGAGGGAGAGAGTTCCAGAGTTCACTTGTTCAGTACAAGAAAGTGAGAAAATTTGCTATATCTTGGGTTGCAGAGCTGGACAGAATAGGAGTGGGACTGTGTTGAAAGGCGGGTGCCTCCCACTCGCCGCAAGGGAGGAGGTATGCACTAAGAGAGCTTCAACCCTTTACGAGCGGCCTATGCGGTTTATTTATATGTACCGCCCAGCGGGGTGTTTTTAGCCAAAATAGGGCTGTTTACGTGATCATTTTCATGCCTAAATAAGACCCAGAACATAAAACAAGTATCTATCGCTGAAAGAGCATAAACAGAGCTTTCGAATGACACCATAACGATCCTTTTATGATGGCTAGTTTTCTTGCAATAACCGTGCAACGCGAGTGCAAAAAGCATGTAATTAGCCACTTTCCCGATACAATTCCGTATATAGCGAGTGAGAGAGGTAGGAGGGAGGTGAGATTCGTGTCAGTAGGTTCGCCGCGGTGGTCTGGAGCAGTCATACACTCGCTACTCTCCTGCCACCACTTGTCTCTCTCTCTCAGCAACATTACGTGCTGAAATTGCCACTCGAGTTATGTCGAGCGCCGCCACATAGTCCAGCTTTATTTAACTCGACTTATGTGGTGAGCCGCTTTTTAAGGGTTAAAGAACACTGATTGTTGTAATAGAGATAGAAGAGGGAATGAGATGCAACAATGCGGCATGTATAACAAGATTGTAGAGAACTAGAAAGAGGAAGTAAGTTGATGCGAAATATGTTTTACTACTTTTTCGAGAAGTGTGGTATGGGTGGAACCTCCCCACACATGTGAACAATACTTGATATATTGGGTGCACTGTGACCCTGGACAGAGCAAGAAGCTGTGCAAGGATGAAGAATCCACGAAGACGGTTAAGCAAATCTAACTTTTGGGAAGCTGTTTTTGCAAGATTGTTAATATGATCTTTCCAAGAATGGTCGGATGAAAAAGATAAACCAAGAATATTGAGAGAAGATTAAGGGTTGATTGTGTATTATTGAAGAGTAATTGATAGTCTTGTGGATGATTGCGACGGGTAGATAGAGGGCGAAATTGAGTTATGGTGGCATTGAAAGTAACAATATTAAATTTTCTGTCCCAATTAGAAATAATTGATAAATCAGAAGATAGGCGTGCCATGGCCCTGTCTCGTGAGGTTTGGAGTGATTATATGCTAGGTTGTTGTGAAACACTAGTTGAATAGAGTAAGGTAGAGTCATCAGCATATGAGTGGATAGGACTAGAGGAACAGTTAAGGATATCATTAATGAATATTAGAAAGATAACTGGAGACAGGACAGAACCCTGAGGAACAACAGAGTTAATAGGTTGAGGAAGTGAGCGATGGCCATCCACAACTGCAGCTATGGAGTGGTCAGACAGGAAATTAGAGACAAAGACACAGATAGAGGGATAGTCTAGAAACCGAAAGAAGGTAGTTTGGAAAGTAGAGATTTGTGACAGACTCTATCAAAGGCTTTCTATAAGTTTATCGCAATATATAAAGTCTCACCAAAGTCCCGAAAGGAGGATGACCAAGAGTTAGTAAGATAAGTAAAAAGATCACCAGTAGTGTGCCTTAACCCCTACTATACCAGCGATGGCGCAAAGCCGTCAGTAAAAAGGTGACTCACCAATACTAGCAACGGCTCTCATACATCCTGCTAGTTCTGCTAATATCTAGCTAGAGCTGCTAACATGACTTAGAGGAAATGCTGCGAGGAGTTGGCAGTACTTCTCATGCTCCCTCTCAGCTACTCTAGGCCGGCTGGCTCCGTTACCCACAAACTCTTGAGCTGAGAGGGTGTTGTCTCGTTGATTATGGCAACAAGTCTGGTACTGGAGGGTACACATTTATCTACAATGATATGGTAAAGTAGGGGTTAAGGAAACCACACTGGCAATCTGAAAGTAGATTATGGTTAAGAAATTTTGAATTAAAAATAGTTTCAAAAACTTTAGAGGTGCAGGAAATGAAAGCAATTGGATGATAGTTAGAGGTTTGAAAGCAGTCACACCTTCTTTGGGACAGGTTGAATAAGAGCAAACTTCCAGCAAGAAGGAAAAAAGTTAGAGGAAAGACAGACACGAAAGAGTTTGCCT
This sequence comes from Paralithodes platypus, assembly GCA_032716605.1. NCBI lineage: Eukaryota > Metazoa > Arthropoda > Malacostraca > Decapoda > Lithodidae > Paralithodes > Paralithodes platypus. Next base: position 27,507,873 of record CM064512.1, read on the forward strand.
AGGCAGGGAGTCAACACAAAATAAAAAAAATTGAGTACATCAGGAGAAACACCATTCGGTCAGTGTGTTCTGCCCAGAGAGGGCAGAAAATACATCCTTAGAAGAGATTATGATATTGGGTAAGTGAGAGGGGGTGGAGAGGGAGGAGTAACACCAGAAACATCCAAGGTAGAGCTTTTAGCAAAAGTTTGAGCGAAGAGTTCAGCTTTGTCAGAGGAAGAGGTGACGGTGGTACCATCAGAGTGGAAATGAGGAGGGAAAGACGAAGAAGATAACTTGTTGGCGAGGTTTTTTGGCTAGATGTAAAAAAGCTTGGGAAAAGCTAGAGTTGGAAAGCTAAGAGCAATTGTTATTGATGAAAGAGTTTTTGGTGAGTCTAAGAACAGATCTGCCTTGATTCTGGGCAGAAACATATAAAGTAAGAGATTCTTGAGTTTGAAGGCGATAGTAGCGTTTGAATTCCTCCTCCTTGTTGCTGACACCAATAGAATAAGCGTGAGTAAACCAATATTTTTGTGACACAGTTTGAGAGAAACAGAATGTGATAAATGCTTCCATGCCCAAATGCCCTCAGTAATGTGCTTAGCATTCTCTGAGGGTCACCGGCCACGGAAGTAAAAATAATTCCATGGGAAATCAAAGAAGTACTGCCATAGAACCTCCCAGTCATCAGCGCTAAAATGCCACATTCGTCACTGGCTGTGGGGGTTAGAAGGCTGTAATGGAGAGACAAGACAAGTGACAGAAATAAGGTTATGATAGGTTAAGCCCAACGGAGGGAGAAGATTTACAGTACAGTATTTATTTTTATTTAGTTTTTTTATGGGGGGAGGGGGAACCGAGATTAAATATGGCTTGATATAAAGCAGAAAATTAAGGACATACATTTGTTTAGTTTGAGTATAGACGTGGGATCACATACTCTGGTTCGATCTCAAAATAAAGAACTTGAAAACAGAAGTAGCCCTTGACAGGGTCGCCTGGAAAGCCGCCATTTAGGACATGAAACTGTAACCACACTCTCTGTAGACCAAACTGTCTTTAAACTTGTATTTATGTGTATGTATGGAATTTCTTAGTATAGCATTAGGATAAGCTCTACTTTAGACCAAGATTGCGTAAAGGTTCCTCCCAAGGAAAGTAGAGGAAACACCTGCTATGCATTCCCAATCACAGTAACAAGGTGAAAGTTAAACTACAGCTGGTACTTTACCAGTATCAAATGAAAAATTTAGTCGCTCTTCAGAACTTAAGTAGGCTATGTTAGGATTGTTTGATAAATAAACTGTGTACCTGTATACAGGTCTCCCTCACTATCAGATGCCCTGATTTACGATATTATTCTTGGTTTTTAGGTGTTTGGGTTTGTGTTTTGGCTGGTCCGAGAACGCATCCACATTTATCCCATTAATTTTATGGTTTGCGATAAATGTTTTTAAATTTAAGATCAGGTTTTAAGGAACTTAACCAAATCGTATATCGAGGGAGACCTGTACAATACCGTATACTGTACTGTATATATATATATATATATATATATATATATATATATATATATATATATATATATATATATATATATATATATATACATACATATAACCTACATACTTACATACATTTATGAATATGATCTACATGTGACTAGGTCAGTCTCTTTTTTTCACCTAAGGGCGGCATTCCAGGCAGCCCGGTGTTTGGCATCCCTTTTGGTTTCACACACTTCTGACCTCCTGATCCCCACCTCCTCCTCCCCTAATTCTCTTCTTCTCCCTCCCATACCCCATCCAACTATGTTTGCTGGTCCTTCATTCCTTAAATTTAGCAATTCGTTGAAGTACTCCCTCCATCTTTCGACTCTTGCTTGCTTCTCGGCTATATATATATATATATATATATATATATATATATACCGGGTGTCCCAGGAGGAAAGGGCATAACTTTGGGAAATGATAAAACAAAATATTTTAAGCTTAACATTTTCTATACAAAATATTCCAAATCTCAAACAGTGAAGAGATATTGCATGTTGAAAATGGCATTTTCTTAAGTATTTCCCCATAAGGCTGACCTAGCTGTCCTAGTGCCTAGCACACCTCCATCTAACTGCAATAATTTTACCATGTTATTGTAAAGATATCATAATTTTGTAAGTTGCAAAATGATTATAGATATATTAGCTCACTTTGGACCAGTTGAAAACTATCTGACATGAAAGAGTTCAATATCTTTTTAACGGTTGAAATTTGGACCTTTTGTTATAGAACATTTTAGGCTTAGAATACCTTGTTTTATCATTTCCCAAAGTTATGCCCTTTCCTCCTGGAACACCCTGTATATATATATATATATATATATTTTCTTTAATACATACGAGGTTGAAAGAAATGGCAATTTCTGCGTTGGAAATTTTATTATTCAAAGTTTCCAGGTCTCTGATGAGTTTTCGCTGGGTGGCAGGAAGTAGATGAAGGAGATGAGCAAAATTCATGGTGGTACAGGGTTACATTAAAGTACATGATGATACAGGATATACGACGCGTTTCACTGGACAACCAGCATTATCAAGTAAGGAAGGAATGATATAAAAGGTAAACAGGAAGGGTATATATAGAGGGTGGAGGATCAGAGGAGGCGGAAAACAGGGGGCAAAAGTCTGCTATTGGTGGAAGGGAAAACTAGGAGAGAAAAAGGGGGTAACCGCTTCACGCATGCGCACTGGATGCGGGATGGTGGTCGATAGGTGGGGTCGAAGCTGATTGGCTGCGTGTCGAGGGGCGTGGCCTAAGTTGTGTGGCGCCTGCAGAAGACGAAGCTGAAGGAGGTAGCGCGGGGGGCTGCGTCAAGGGCACCGGGGGGCGAGGAGGGGTGTTAGGTCCTGTAGGGTAGTGCCTTTTGGCTGAAGGAAGGATCTGAAGGTCCAGAGTTTGGTTGTTGATGTTGGGATGTAAGGCTTGGATATATAAAGCTTCGAGAATAGGTAATCTCCTTGGGTCACTTTCTTTATCGAGTATGGTGGTGTGTTTCTCTAACTCGTTGCGTGTGAGGTGAGGGTGGTTAGGGGTGAGATAGTGGTCTTTGATGGCTCCAGCCTGAAGGTGAAGAGTTAACCGACGTGAAAGACAAGTCTGCGTCATACCAATATAGGAATGAGGTCCACAGTCCTCATAATTACAGGTATGTTGGTAAATGACGTGATCGTCGGTCATCGGGCTCTTTATCTTGGTGGAGGCTGGTTTGTTGCGGAGAACGAGGTTGGAGGTCTTGGGGGATTTGTAATAAATTATTAATTTGATTTTGTTTTCCGGGTTGGTTGGGTGGACATGCTTGGAGATTATTTCTTTTAAGACGGCCTCGTCATTTTTGTGTTCAGAGGACATGTAATTGCGGTAGAAGATCTTAATTTCATTGGGGGGGTCAATGTTGGGAGGGCTTTGGGTGTACCATTTTTCAAGATGGTGGTTGATGGTGCTGGAGATGTCGGAGTTGGAGTATCCGTTATTTACTAAAACTTGGGATAGTCTTTCTAGTTCCTGGTGGGTGTCGGCCCAGGTAGAGCAGTGCGTGAGGGCTCTCCTAACATAGGCGGAGATGGAGGATAGAAGATAACGGCGGGGGCATTCACTATCACCGTTGAGGCATTGTCCTGTGTTAGTTGGTTTAATGTAGAAGGTGGTTTTGAACCCATGGTCGTTCAGAGCTACGAGGATGTCGAGGAAGGGGAGTTGTCCATTGTTAGATTTTTCAAAGGTGAAGTTAAGTCCGGAGGAGGTCATGAAGCGACGCTGGAGTTCCTGTAGTTCGTGGAGGTCCTTGATTTGCACGAAGATGTCATCCACGTATCTACAGTAGACGGCGGGTCGTTGGGCAGCCAGGAGCTCTTCCTCGATGGTACCCATGAAAAAGTTCGCAAAAAGAACTCCTAGGGGGCTGCCCATCGCCACACCGTCTATCTGCTTGTACATGTTGCCCCGGGGGCAAAGGAAGGGGCCTCCTTGGTACATAGCTCCAGTAGTGTTTTCAGGGCCTTCTCCGGGATGTCCAGGGTAGGAGTATCAGGGCAATGATAAATTCGACGTAAAATCATGTCAATGGTCCTATCCACTGGCACGTTGGTGAACAGGCTTTCTACGTCGAGAGAGGCGATTGTGTGGTTGTTGTTACGGGGGGCGTCTCGTAAAATTTCCAAGAAATCGTGGGCTGAGTTAAGGTTGAATTGGCTGGGCACGTAGGGGGTGAGGAGGTTGTTCAGGGCCTTGGCGATCTGGTAGGTGGCAGTGGGGATCTGGGAGATGATGGGGCGGAGGGGGTTCCCAGGTTTGTGTGTTTTGATGGTTCCGTACGCATAACCAGGGGTGTATTCTCCGACGAGTTTTTTAAGGTGGATCCCTCCTTGTTTGGCGTTGATGGCGGTGATGGTGGTGTTGGCAATACGTTTGATTTCGACGGTTGGGTTGCGGGTGATCTTTTTAAATTTAGTGTTGTCACTTAAGATGACGTCCATTTTTCTAAGATATTCCTCCTTGTCATGGATCACGAGGCAGGAGGCTTTATCCGCACGACGGATGATGATGTTGGGGTTGTCTCTTAATAGTTTGGCAGCTTGGAAGTGTTGTTTGTTGAGTATTTTGCTATGGTGAGTTCCTCTGGTTTTGGCGGCTTCAGCGAGGAGAGTAGGTTGTAGGGCGGGAGTAGTGGTGACCTTGCCATCCTTCTTGAGTCGTAGGATGTCGTCCAGGAGGATTTCCGTTTCTAGGCGTTTCCGGTGGGGGCCAGGTTTGGAGCTGTAGTGGCAGTTGACGACCCGCCGTCTACTGTAGATACGTGGATGACATCTTCGTGCAAATCAAGGACCTCCACGAACTACAGGAACTCCAGCGTCGCTTCATGACCTCCTCCGGACTTAACTTCACCTTTGAAAAATCTAACAATGGACAACTCCCCTTCCTCGACATCCTCGTAGCTCTGAACGACCATGGGTTCAAAACCACCGTCTACATTAAACCAACTAACACAGGACAATGCCTCAACGGTGATAGTGAATGCCCCCGCCGTTATCTTCTATCCTCCATCTCCGCCTATGTTAGGAGAGCCCTCACGCACTGCTCTACCTGGGCCGACACCCACCAGGAACTAGAAAGACTATCCCAAGTTTTAGTAAATAACGGATACTCCAACTCCGACATCTCCAGCACCATCAACCACCATCTTGAAAAATGGTACACCCAAAGCCCTCCCAACATTGACCCCCCCAATGAAATTAAGATCTTCTACCGCAATTACATGTCCTCTGAACACAAAAATGACGAGGCCGTCTTAAAAGAAATAATCTCCAAGCATGTCCACCCAACCAACCCGGAAAACAAAATCAAATTAATAATTTATTACAAATCCCCCAAGACCTCCAACCTCGTTCTCCGCAACAAACCAGCCTCCACCAAGATAAAGAGCCCGATGACCGACGATCACGTCATTTACCAACATACCTGTAATTATGAGGACTGTGGACCTCATTCCTATATTGGTATGACGCAGACTCGTCTTTCACGTCGGTTAACTCTTCACCTTCAGGCTGGAGCCATCAAAGACCACTATCTCACCCCTAACCACCCTCACCTCACACGCAACGAGTTAGAGAAACACACCACCATACTCGATAAAGAAAGTGACCCAAGGAGATTACCTATTCTCGAAGCTTTATATATCCAAGCCTTACATCCCAACATCAACAACCAAACTCTGGACCTTCAGATCCTTCCTTCAGCCAAAAGGCACTACCCTACAGGACCTAACACCCCTCCTCGCCCCCCGGTGCCCTTGACGCAGCCCCCCGCACTACCTCCTTCAGCTTCGTCTTCTGCAGGCGCCACACAACTTAGGCCACGCCCCTCGACACGCAGCCAATCAGCTTCGACCCCACCTATCGACCACCATCCCGCATCCAGTGCGCATGCGTGAAGCGGTTACCCCCTTTTTCTCTCCTAGTTTTCCCTTCCACCAATAGCAGACTTTTGCCCCGTTTTCCGCCTCCTCTGATCCTCCACCCTCTATATATACCCTTCCTGTTTACCTTTTATATCATTCCTTCCTTACTTGATAATGCTGGTTGTCCAGTGAAACGCGTCGTATATCCTGTATCATCATGTACTTTAATGTAACCCTGTACCACCATGAATTTTGCTCATCTCCTTCATCTACTTCCTGCCACCCAGCGAAAACTCATCAGAGACCTGGAAACTTTGAATAATAAAATTTCCAACGCAGAAATTGCCATTTCTTTCAACCTCGTATGTATTAAAGAAAATTTATTACCTGGCTTTACCAACATATATATATATATATATATATATATATATATATATATATATATATATATATATATATATATATTTATATATATACTATATATATATATATATATATATATATATATATATATATATATATGACTATTGTTAACATGTGAGTACGGTAGGTCAGTCTCTTTGTTCACCTAAGGGCGGCATTCCAGGCAGCCCGGTCTTTGGCGTCCCTTTTGGTCAGTACTTTAGCTGCGAGATCGGTTTGTACCACCTGATGCCACATCTTTCTTGGTCTACCTCTCCTTGCGACTCCCTCCACGTTCATACTTTCTTTTCTAAACCAAATGATTCTCATCCATCATTTCCACCTGTCCATACCATGTAAGCCTACTCTTACGCATCTCCTCACTAGTGCTCTCAATTCCCAAGCGCCCTCTGAGTTCCACACTGGGGGTTCTGTCTCTCAACGCGGACCCACATGTACATCTCACCATGGACCAGGCAGTACTCCCACGGAGTGTTACAGGCAGCTGATAAGGATGGCTGGAACTCCTGTTTCACCACCTAGCCTCCCTTGCTGATCATTTCCGTGCCTCACCAATATTGAGGGCAACCCCAGTCTGCCCTCCAAAACACGTTCTCTTTCTATGGATACATTATACCACAAACACATTATATACTACACTATCTATTCAAAATATAAAACCAAAACAAATATCACAAACAAACGACCACCTCGCAGTCCCCAGTGGGGGACCAGAAATGCCCCCAGTGGTCTGGCTTATGATACCGACCCGTCAAAATGCTCTGTTGAACACCACCTCTCTTCCGCCAACCCTGACCTTCTTTCTCACCGAAAATCAGTTGTCTAAGGCAACAGACAGAAAACCCTTCTCTATATCCTCCTACTATCTAATTCCTCAATTTAAAGAAACAGGTGGATGTTACGTGTTCGTACGCAACAATCTTACTTGCTCTCATGTTCCCAACTTTGACTCTTCTGAATTCTCAACTATCTGGCTTAAGGAATCTTGTAGCTCTCTCACTAAATATAATTATCTGTACTGTTTATCTCTCACCTAATTCTACTGACTATCCAAAATTCTTTGGCTATATTACTATGTTAGAAAACATTCTATTCATCTCTACCTTCTCTGAAATCTCCTTCCTAGGAGATTTCAAAGTTCACCATCACCAATGGCTCTCCTCTCTTTTCACTGACCAACCTAGTGAACAAACTTACATCTTTTCTATTCTAAATGACCTAGAACAATTAGGTCAGCACCCCGCCCGTATCCCAGACTGCCCTGGAGATCGGCCCAACATTCTTGACTTAATTCTAACCTCTAATCCTTCTGCTTATACTGGAATTCTTCCTCCGATCGTAACCTTATTTTTGTCACCTATTATGTCTCTCCAATATACGCCTTCTGAGACCCCCAACTGGCGGCGCTCCTTTGTCTCTGCCGACTGGGAGGCTCTACGGCAGTACGGTACTTCTTTGATTTCCCATGGAATGATCTTTGCTTCCATGGCCAGGGACACTCAGAGAGTGTAGAGTGCATTACTGGGGTCATCCTTTCGAGCATGGAAGAATCCACCCCACTGTCTTTCTCTCAGACTAATATCTGTATTCAGCACACTGCCCAGATGCTTAAATGAGCTGACAATCTAAGCCTGACTGTTCAACTTCACCTCACACTCTGTGGCTTCAGCCTTTTCGAAGACCATAACCTTGCTCTTCCCCGCATTTACCTTCAGATTCCCATTTTTCGCACACTGTTCCAAACATATATACCAGACCCTGCAACTCCCATTCATTATCGCTCATCAGAACTGTAGGCTATCATCAGCAAACAGCAGTACAGGTAACTTACACTAGTTTCCCTCCCTTATCAGCGATACGCCAACATCCACTGCTCTTCCTTGTATTTCTTTCATGACCTCATTCATATACTGTATACCAGTGCTGCCGTTTTTCCACCTTCATTAATTACGTCACATTCCTCTGTGACGTATGCTTATGTACGTTTTCTCTTTTAGTTGTGATTTAGGATTGTAGAAAATATACCAAGGGTGGGGGTAACTTCAATGCAACTCAGTATATGCAGCACACTTATATACTGATAATTATGTAAGTATGAACATTATAAATATGTTCAAATATACTACTAGGAACTCCAAAATGTTCACCATGACCCGAATATACGAGGTAAATATATCGTTGTCGTAGTTTAAACAACAACAACAACAAAAGTAGCACCATCACTTGGACAATCTCGGGAGAGGTATACTTCGTTTATTAACCTTATAAGTAGCGTTTTATGTGAATGTTTTCGAAACTAATGGAACTGTAATCGTGTAAATCGATTCCTAAACCAATCTGATGATCTCAGAACTTTGAACTAATTGTAATAGTGTCGAAATCTGGCCTTGTTCATAATACCGGAATTAATGTTCTTGGTACGATGGTACCAATGTAGCTGCTACATTTAGATCCAGCGAATTACTTCCATCTAACGGCGTCAAGATATGAATAATTCTAGCGATATTAAAGATATTTTCACCATTTTAAGGAATAGTAGAGAATTTTCGATTGATAACAATTATTCTAGACACTTCAACACATTTTTCTAGTGACATACAAGTGTTTAGGGTTTGCGGGGACCATCTAGCGACTTTTCAATTTTATTCTAGCATACATTAGTGCTTTAGTTTGTCTTGTATGGTTTTATAGTTTTGCCCTCTTTCTCCACAAGGCTTCCTACATGATAATTATCGTGTATTGTTCTAGTGATATTTAAATGTTATATACAGTAGGGCGCTTTTAAGTTGGCTGGTAATTATGAAGCATTAATGCTGGAAAATGAGAATACTGTATGTAAAGATGTCTCAGATATCACTGAAATGTTTTCGTATTCTCTGCCAAAAGCCCAGTAGATAATCAGTGGTGGTAAAGAAAAACGCAGCTATAGTAAGTAAATACAGGATTGTAGGCGAATAAGAACAATACTTCCTGAGTATAATGATTATTAATAAACAGTTACCAATAGTGTAGGCCATAGTACCGTACATCAATATTTCAATATATCAATAATTAATATTCATTCGTTTTTTGTTTACACCAAGCAACTTTACTTCTAAACTCAATTAATGAAATCAACAAATCCATGAAAGGTACATAATTGTCTTATATTAATAGGTTCGGAAACATAGTGTTGTCTAAAATCCCTAAACAAACAAAAACTGCATCATCAGCCAAATATATTTTATACTATACCCGGTGTCAGCTAACTTGGCAAAAAGTCTGATAATTAGCTTCGTCATATCTCAGAAACGGCTATAGCTACGAGGCTGTAATTTCACACATCTCTTTACTGGTCTACCCTTACAAAATATAATATATACCAGCTCCATTGTCTTCATTATAGTTAAGCTATAAGATGTTAAGGGGTCTGGATTTGTGCCAGGTTAGCTGACACAGGGTTTATTAGTGTGTGATGAAATCAATCATCTCTTGGGAGGGCTCAAAATATGTTATGCCACCCGCAGCTCTCACACACTAAGACAAGAGTATTAATGGCATAATGGAGAGACGCTGCAAACAATTTCGTGTTTTACTCTTGATGCTGGTAAAGCATGAAAAATAGTCTTTCTGCATCTGCATTTGACGTTGGTAGTGACAATACCTGCAACGCAAATGTTTCAAACACCTGGATTTTTTTTAGTCCTTCCTGATCCTCCACGTCTGATAAATGTTTATAGAAATCAATGATATTACATTGGGGACTCCTAAACACCTCTGGGAAATTATGCAATGGAACACTACGCCATTCATCGTCAAGGATTTGCACATCACCCTGGTGTATTCGAGGAACCTCTTGGACAAATTCATAAAGTGAGGGCATATCAACGCGTACCTTAGCATCTAACACCTTTGATGGCTGTAAGTACGCTGCCAACTTTCACAGCTTATCAATTAGTCGAAATCTCTTTCTAATTTCCAAGCACATAGTGATGAGGAATTTCCTGCACCTTAGGCGAATATCCATTACCATATTTTTATTGTTACAAATATCCTCCCTTTGAAATAATGCATGTACAGCAGCCCCAAGGTATAACTGGTGTAATGGCAAATAAACCGTTTCATTAGATGGATCTATCATTTCTAGTGGTGTCCTTTGCAGATGTTCAGGTCTACAGAACGGCGTTAATAAAGACCTGTATAAATCTGTATTATATTCGTGGAGAAGGTGAATGGGTGGAGACTTTTTCTGGAAAAGTAGATTAAGTTTGTTGAATTTTGGTAGCATGTAATTGAGGAATGTAAAATAACATATGACAGCAGGATCTTGCAATCTGTCTGCTATGTGTTGCACTGACACAAGCCTCTCTTCAATTCTCCTGGAAGTGAAATACAAGGTTAGAGGCCTCCATTGTTCCAGAACTCTTGAGACAGCTTGGTGGAGGGACAACCAACGAGTCTGACACGCATGGAGAAGCTTGTGGGGCTTGACGTCACAGAACTCCTGAAATTCTTTGAATTCATGTTTACGTTTAGCACTGTGGGCAAAGAATGAATATATTTCCCTAATTAGGTCCTCACAATGCCTTGGTAGTGTCTTTGCTGCCTCAGATGCACATAAATGTATGGAATGACATATACATTTAAAGATAGTAATGCCTGGCATAGACACCTTTAGCCTGCTGCAGACAGAGTTCTGCTCTCCCATTAGGTTTGATGCACCATCTGCGGCAAAACCAATAAAATTATCCGTTGGTATGTTGTGTCTGGTTAGGCATCAGCATGTTGTATAAGTGTTCACCTGTGGAACTTGTTTGATTACTGTTGCTACCATACACATCTACCAAATCCAACATTCCTGTATTGATTGTATTAGATTGAGCATCGAAAAAGCGAACAATAATTGCTCAAGATTTATTTGTGGTGACATCAGTACTTTCATCTATAATAACTGAAAACTTGTTGACCCCGAGTTTCCTAACCAGCTGTTCACAGGTAATGTTACCTAAACCTTTGATGACCTCCGTACATTTGGTTCGTCTCATGGACATACTTTGTGCAATGAGAGAGTCTGGAAACATTTTTGTGTATGCAGATCCTCGAGATGATCTGCAAGGGTGAAGGGCAGATTATGCTCGGCCAGAAAACATGCCAATAATATGGTGGCATATCCGATGCCACTAAGAGTCGGTCTTGTTCCTAGGGGTGCCTCAGGTGGAGTAGGCACCTCCCTAGCCCTGCTTTCATTGGTAGTATGCACCTTTGTCTTCTTGTGCCTCCGTAGTGTCGTGATCTCTGCACCCACTGGCCTCTTGCAGGTACGGCAGTATTCCTTTGACAAATCACCTTCCATCCTGGCTAACCACGGTTGGAATTCTGGAATTTGTAGCCACGTATCCCTGAAGGTACCCTTCGTGGCCATGATGCAAAGCTGTAACAAAGAGTTATCTAATCACTATCTGATTATTTGTACATACAAAAATAGTTAGTTACTGAATTAGGCGGGTGAGTAACCGCAAATCAAAATTTGTGGAACATCAAATTTTAAAATAAAGTGCAGCTATTAATATTTACAGAGAGAGACAAAAAGGGAGCTTCCGTTCCAAACTAACACGTAATTATACTGAAAATAGATTTGGTGTCAAATGCATTCCAACATACCAATATATATTAACGAGGAAACCCTCATATCTCGAGATTATAACTTTCCGTAACTGGTGATCCTATTATGTTTGTATGGGATTATTGATTTATCACCACAAACCAAAATACATACCTCTGCCGGTGCACAATAGACAGGGGAGCCACCTTTCCTAACACCAAAAAGAAGAGGGACAGGTGGGCACTGCAAGAAAGCAAAGCAAATATGTAAACAATAGCCTAGGCACCAATATATTACCTTGTATGTGATGAAACCAATAATATTTCAGTTTCGGACGATACAACACTTGTATAGATTATAGCGATTTATATACAATTGCATGTCTATGACATTATGTTTCTACTTTAACATTTACGTAACAAAGTACATGCATTCTAATGCACAGATTTATACTGGAATTCACGTGAGGAAAGCCTCAATATTCTAGGTATCTCATTTTCTTCTGGGCTTTCTTGGAATGACCAAATTACTTCTCTTGACAAAACAGCTTGACAAAAGCTATGTGTGCTCAACCACCAGTTTTTCACCCCCGCAGAGCTTCTTGCCCTGTACAAGGGCATGTTTCATCCTTGTATCGAGTATTGTTCGCAGGTGTGGGGTGGTTCCCCTCATACAACACCGATAGAAAAAGTAGAGAAAAAAGCATTTCGTTTGATCAATTCAAACTTCAATATTACCATGAGTTACGGACAAATTGAAATTAATTTGATAAAAGTCTCACCAAGATATATTTCGGGTTCATAAAAAAGCTTCGGCTTAATGGACCCCAGCTTCTCCAATTATATTTATAAGAATCACGACAATTGTATGTATATGTATCTGGATGCAACAATATAAATCTGTATCCTAAAAAAAAAAAAAAAAAAAAAAAAAAAAATAATTCACGTCCATGTATACTTACTAACTCTATGCAATCTCGCTGTACACGCCTGGATGTTGGATCTCTCTCACTATTCCACCGTTATTATATGATCAGTGTTCTTCAGAGCTTGGCAGTATGTCCCACCACCACTGCAAACAGTGGGTGGCACTCACCTATCCATGCAATACCACCCATATTCAGTCCAGTTTTTCTATTCCAGGAGTAAATCATTATTCCCAATAATTTTTCTATTCAACAGGTAAACTCTGGAACTTTATCCCTCATTCTGTCTTTCCCTCATCCTATGACTTGGACTGCTTCAAGCTCTGTGTCCAGGCACTTTGACTCGAAGGTCCCTTGATATTGGCTCTGTCACTCTTTGAACCACGGGGGAGTCACTTGCTACAGGCAACTTTGCATTTTGTCTCCCTCCTACATATAGAACAAAAATATGGGATTGGCTTCTCTCCCGTGAATTCTAGTTAGTAAATCTACATAATTTCACACATAAGTACTGGAGGGTAGGTATAACTTGTTGCAAACCGTAAGTACTGGAGGGTAGGTATAACTTGTTGCAAACCGTAAGTACATAATATTCCATAAGCTGAACAAATGGTGAAATATTTCGTTATTTTGTCTACACACGTATGGAAAGCGAGAGAATGACTAAGAGGGTGTACGAGAGCGAGGTGGAGGGACAGAGGAAGAGGTAGACCGAAAGAAAGGTGGAAGGATGGAGTGAGGAAGTATATAAACAAAGGCGGTGCTGGTTGGGGGGAGGAGCGTCGACTGACTGGGGACAGAGGTGCATGGGGGGCGGTTCGTTCGTGGCCACACCTTCGGGGATCACAGCGTCGGGTAATAGATAGATAGACGTAATATTTGATTACTATATTTATCAAGTCTACTGAAATGTCCGGAACAGAAGTATTACCTATAACAAATTTAAACAGAACTAATATGTATAATACATTATATTCACGGTATATCACCGCATATTACTTAAATGTCATCCCTATTCATCTTAAAACAGAAAATGTACCATTACTATTTATCAATACATTGAAAATGTACCTATCAAAGGGCACAATAGTGTGATAACACATGACAAATAATTCGCAACAAACACCTGATATTAATCCAATAATCACCACAAGACTTACCATATACCACTGTATAATGAAGAGGAAATGATCCGGCCTCAAGCTCGTCAGACACAGGCGATGGTACACTTCCATATCCAACCGGTGCTAAGGTAGGAATGACGTCCAGGAACACATCAGCTTTTGACATTACTTCTTGCTACATCATCGTAACTCACAATTGTGCTCATTAACATTTGTGATAATGAAAGGAATAAATAAAATCACCTCCACACTTATATATTATTATTGTATAATTTATTAAACATCATAAACCGTCTTGTTAAGGAAAATCGGAAGAATTCCGGAGTGACGTCATAATATTCCTTTGACGTCATCGACGCCATGTTTTTTCCGAGCTAGCAGACGAAACACTACCAAACGGCAGCCCTGCTGTATACAGTAAACCACCACGAGGACATCACACACCCGTTTCAACCCAACATTCAGATCAAAGAACTCGCTTTGCTCATTCTCCAGATGTACTGCCGCCTTTGCACCCTCATACATGTTCTTCATTGCTTTCAGCAACTTGCCATCTACTCTGTATATTCTAAGTACTTTCCACATACCTTCTCTATCCACTCTGTCATAGGCCTTCTCCAAGTCCATAAAGGAAACGTACAGCTTTTGTTGCTCCTCCAGATATTTCTCCATAACACATTTCAGAGTAAAAATCTGATCTACACATCCTCTTCCCTCTCTAAACCCACCCTGCTTGTCACCTATCCATTTGTCCGTTCTCGCTCTCACTCCCTCAATCACTACTCTACTACGCTTACAAGACATATTCCTCGGCGGTTACCACACACTCAGGTGCACTCCCTTTCTCCCATGCTAGTTTGCAAATTTTCCATACCCATTCCATCAGTATCTCACCAACATACCTGCAGCATTTCCCCACACACTCCATCTATTCCTGGTGTTTCCCCAACTTCACTCTTTTCATGGTTTCACACATTCTGACCTGATCCCCACCTCCTCCTCCACCGCTTTTCTTCTCCCTCCCATACCCCATCCAACTATGTTTGCTGGCACTTTATTCCTTACACTCAGCAATTCATTGAAGTACTCCCTCCATCTTTCGACTTTCTCTTACTTCTCGGCTAGCACTCGCCCATTCTTATCTTTCAGACCCTTACTGTTTCCCTTGTTACCTTCCCTAACTTTCTTCAATTCTTCCCAGAATAGTTTCTTACACTCCCTACAATTTACACTCAGATTCCTTCCAAATTCCTCATCTACTCTTATCTTACTTTCCTTCACTGAGCTCCTTTTCTCCAAGTACCTCGCTCTTTTCTGGCTCTCCAAATCTTCATTCCCTCTACTGTACTACCCAACCACTTTCTATAAGCTTTCTTCTTGTCTTCCACAGGTATGTTTACCTCTTCTGTCCACCATGCTGTACCCTTCTCTCCCCTCCCTCTTCTCCTTACTCTACACATCTCCTCACATGCTGCACAGATCTCTTCATTAAACACTTTGCTCACCTTCTCCATACCTTCCAGGTCAAATCTACCTAGTCGTCTTTCTACTGCTCTCCTGAACTCTTCCTTGATTTCCCCCTCCTGCAACCTAACCTGCAACCTAACTAAATTTATCTTAAATTTGGTGTCATTAGGTACTGATACCGGTAAATTTCCTAATTATTTTCTTAAGTATTCTGAACAAGTCCGAAACTCAATGCGGGCTTACGTTGCGGTGTCGCTTAGCTGCACTCACTCTCCAACTCCATTCCCGTGCGTCTCTTCAGGCGAGTTCCCAAGCCGTGATTCAGTCCACCCCAAGCAGCCCACAACATGAATGATTGTCTTTTCTTAACCATGAATCACATGGTCTTTGCCGAGGTATTCTCCACTCAAGGTTGTCACCCACCAAAACCACCGCATGAGCAGGGTTGACTTCAAGGGAGTTGGGCCTTGTGCCCATATAGCCAAAGCTGGCGTTCATGGATTACGCATCAAGAATATCTTGAGTAAGTTTGAGAGTATGTGCTGGTATGATATGTGGTCGTACCAGCGGTACCCCATGATCATGCGTAAACACTTGGTACCAAAGAAGCAAATGCGTCTTTCCAAATGACCGTTAAGTGTCCATGTCTTGCAACCATATATAGTCCTTCTATTTTGTAAAAGCCGTTTGGGCGTTGTCAGGTCAGGTATCTGATAAAGGCAGACTTGCCAAATCTTAAATTCTTAATAACAAATCTCACATTTTAAGCTATTAACAACTTAGAAAGGGGTTATCAATACTCTGTATAGATTAAATAAAATAAAAGCTGTATGGTTTTAAGAATGTGAATTTTTTTTAAGGATAAATGCAAATAATTTGTATAAAAATTGCAACGTGTCTTAGGCGATGTTGCTACCGGTAAATGGATTGACCTGACCTAGGGTACGAGTGTACCCGAGAAAGTGTCCCATTCATAAGCGGTCTGGTTACCCTAAACGTGACAATTCTGCCTTTATCTGATGCCCCAAGTGGACCTAATAAAATAGAAGGACTATAGCAAGACAGGGAGCACCAGTGTTTTGAAGATCCTCAAATTAATCCTTCTGCACATGTATCGCAATAACCATATAAACTTGTTGAGAGAATCCATAACACTGCATGCTTGGCCGATGCGATGGACATCGTGGCCTGATCCAAACACCATTATGAATCTCCCTACCAAAATAAGTTAATGTATCTAAGACTTCTACATTCTCGCCACATGCTTGTACAGACTGTACTGCTTCGCCCAACAAGTCACTGAAAGATTAAACTTTAGTCTTAGACCAAGAGACCCTTAGACCGAGGGGCTCCGACTCCTCAGGTAGTGATTCAAGAGCTAGTATGAGAATCTCAAGCGACTCTACCAAAATCACTGCATCATCAGAAATGTCTAAGGTCAGTGATCTTAATATTGTCGATCGATGCTTCAGTATTAACCATGACTAATTGT
Organism: Paralithodes platypus; assembly: GCA_032716605.1. NCBI lineage: Eukaryota > Metazoa > Arthropoda > Malacostraca > Decapoda > Lithodidae > Paralithodes > Paralithodes platypus. Next base: position 27,524,810 of record CM064512.1, read on the forward strand.
CCGGCCCATTATTTAATCCAGACAAGTGTTGAAAAGTGAGGGTGCCAGAACACATCCCTGCCTCACTCCTGAGTTTACATTGAAAACGGAGGAGGCCTACTAACCACACTTGACGCCAGTTCATGTAGGAAGTTCGAACACCAGATCGGTAATCACTGCTGGTATCCTATGAAGTCTGTTTAGGAACCTCAATTTTACACCATGCTAATTTTTCTAACTCTACAACTACTGTACTTTTATATGACTATTTACAATTCAACCTATACACCTAAACTTTGTTAGATACAGTTCGAAATGGTCCCCCACAATGTTTTTGTGGAGTGACCACCAGGACGGTCCAGGATTCGAACCCGGGTCTCCATGCTCACTAGGGGAACACTCACCACTAGACCAACAAAAGTACAGTACTCCACTTGGGCTGAATGCTCAAGTGATTTTCTGCATTGTATTTCCATTGAAGTAGTTGCCAAAACTGCTGGCATTACAAGGGAGAGGTTCTCACAGTGCTTCCTGATGCACTGAGTCAAATGCCTTTTTGAGATCGACAAATAGACTGCAAGCAACCCCTCTTGAAACTCAAGCTGGCGTTCCACAAGGACCTGGAGTGCCAGGATTTGGTCAATCGTTGACTTCTTGGGTGTGAAAGCAGATTTCTCATGTCTCTGACTTTTAGGAGGGGACTCCGAATTTGTCTCAGTAGTATATGAGCCAAAAATGGCCTAGCACTCTAAGCAGCATGACCCCACAGTAGTTATTGCAGTCCTGTTGGTCCCATTTTCCTTTCCAGATAGGGATGATCAAGCCCCTTTTCCAGTCAAGAGGAATGGTACCAGTTTGCCAGACAGCAGACAAGACTGCATGCAACTCAATGGATCAAAGCCACGACCCCGGCTTTCAATAGTTCTCTAGATAGGCCAGATATCAGGAGCCTTCCCACCCTCATCCTAACCACAGCCTCACCTCCGTAAAGGAGGGCGAGTCTTTGTTGATTGGAGGATCTGGAACCAATGCCTGTTCATTTACTGGTTTAAATTGTTACCACAGTTACCCACAGAACTTCTGTTCCTCTCTGTGAATTTATATATGGAAATATAATGCATATGATTGAATTAAGAGTGTAGTTTCTTATGTAGTGATTAACTCATCTGATTAGTCAACTAATGATAAGAAAAACCACACTTGCAATTCATTCTTACTAATTTTACTTTCATATCTTAGATTAAAACAAAGAACAGAACTTAACTGAGCAACTGTGCAACTGCTTTAACCCGTACAGCCCCAGCGACGCGCCTGACGCGTCGGCGATGTATGTAACGCACAGCCCCAGAGACGCACCTGGCGCGTCACCCTAATTGCGCCGACCGTAACCTCAGGTGTAGCCACTCAAGAGGGCTCAGATTTGTATGGGAACTGTGTACGTATCCCACGCAACCGTGCCGATGGTTGAAAACTCTCAAAGTCCACGTGCGTACGCGTGAGCGCGCAATAACCTGGTTTTTTGGGGTAATTGCCTTCAATTTTTTACTCTTGTAAAATACGTTTTCGGGGGCTCTGTAGGACCATTCTTTAAGCTTTTTGAGCGGTTTTTCGTGGTTTTTCCTTCATTCCTAACCCATTCGCTATTGTTTCTGGAATAAAACCATTTTTTGAAAACCGGCCGGGTTCTGGTGAACAAACATTACAAAACTAGCCGGGGCTGGACGGGTTAAGTGCTTAACCCAATGGGCCCTACAATCATTACCATCCGATGTGATTATGCCATTCAAACCAAGCTCAAAAAACCATGGTAGAAGTCTGAAAGACTGGGGAAATTGTCTGAAAGATGGTATAAAGATATTTCTCTCTTTTTGAAAGAAAGAGTCAATGTCCGGACTATCACTTTGATTTTTGTCAAGCAAAGAACATGAAAAACTGAGGTGAGGATTGTATTTTTTTAATTTCCAGACTGGGTGGCTCTACAGTACTGTACTGTATTTAGTATTTGTTTTTTCCCTTGAGAATAATATTACCAATACTGTCATTATCAAGTACTGGTATGTAACAGTTATACATGTTACCTTTCTACTCTAACCTAACCTACTGTAAAATGGAATAGACTTGGTTAGATTCATTACTGGTTGAATTTCCATCATAATTCAATTTCCATTGTTGCACGATTCATTTTATTATCGGTTCCTAATACAGTATTAACCAATATGGTTGTTGATGTTGTTGTTGTCGTTCCCTAAGCTGCCTGGCCGGACAGCCCATAGTACCTAAGGAAGGCCATGGGACGGGGCTTTCTCACAGGGCTCTCAAGGAGTGTAGATTATGTTGTTGGTGTAAGTGATTGTGTGAAATGCAGTCTTCTACAATGTGTTTAACCCGTCCAGCCCCGGCTAGTTTTGAAATGTTTGTTCACCAGAACCCAGCCGGTTTTCAAAAAATGGTTTTATTCCAGAAACAATAGCGAATGGGTTAGGAATGAAGAAAAAACCACGAAAAACCGCTCAAAAAGCTTAAAGAATGGTCCTACAGAGCCCCCGAAAACGTATTTTACAAGAGTAAAAAATTGAAGGCAATTACCCCAAAAAAACAGGTTATTGCGCGCTCAACCGCACGCACGTGGACTTTGAGAGTTTTCAACATCGGCACGGTTGCGTGGGATACGTACACAGTTCCCATACAAATCTGAGCCCTCTTGAGTGGCTACACCTGAGGTTACGGTCGGCGCAATTAGGGTGACGCGCCAGGCGCGTCTCTGGGGCTGTGCGTTACATACATCGCCGACGCGTCAGGCGCGTTGCTGGGGCTGTACGGGTTAATGGTATGGGGGCTGTGTATGTGTGAAATGCAGTCTTCTACAATGTGTTTAATGGTATGGGGTGCTGTGTTACAACCCGGGCAGATGTCGTCGACGGAGTCGTTCAGTCTCTTCTGATAGCTCAGAAGAGCTGGATGGTGCCCACATCTCAACCTGGCGAGGTAGACTCTGTCCTCGTGAGGAAGGGAGGATTCAGAAGGATGGATTTCGGGAGGTCGTGCCTGCAGATGCGTGTTGTCTAAGAGTGATTGGATGGAACGGCGAGAGATAGGAGGGGATGATGTAGTTCCCGGGCGTACGGTAGTCATTTTTACATAGGGCGATCGCCGCGGTCAACTTCGCGTCTATTTTGACGGCGATTTTTTTCTGTTATTTGCCCCCTGCTGGGAATATATATAATGATGACAATATGTCATAAGGGGGTGAGGGTTTGCCCCCCCTCAACATATTATTGTATCCAATGGCATTCAAAATAGATGGCAACTTGACTGCAATCGGCCGCCGCCTCCCCCGCCGCCGTCATGTTTACATTTGTCGATCGCCATGGTTTAGTTCGCGTCTATTTTGATGGCGATTTTTTCGGTTATTTGCCCCCTGCTGGTAATATAGTATATATGATGATGTCAATATGTCATGGGGGGGGGGGGGCCCTCAACATATTGTATCGCAAGACAGTCAAAATAGACGGGAACAAGATGGCAAGCGTCCGACGCCACTCCGGGTAGTGTAAACAAGGCTGGAGATACACCCGGGAACTACATCCTACCCGATAGGAGTATAGATGTGCTTCTGGATTCTGGTTTAGGGTGGGCAGGGAGGGAAAGATGACAGTATTTGTGTATGATAACGTGTGCTGGGTGTTGTTTTGATATTTCTTGGTGTCTGAGGGTGTGTTGCCATGTAGTGTAGTGGGTGGTGTTGGTTTGTGGAGACTGCAGCCAGGAATTGAGTAGGCTACCTCTCAGGTATAGGTGGTCTTTGACTTTGAAAACTTTGTTTTTTTTACTTAAATGATCTGTAGACATTTGTTTCTACCACTGGAAATGCATTTCATGTGCAATAGCCTACATAAAGCACTGTAAAAATAAAAACTCTCCCTATTGTTGGCGATAAAAATCAGGATGGATGTAGTTTTCGGGCGTACGGTCGTCATGTTTACATAGGGCGATTGCTGCCGTAACTTCGCGTCAATTTTGACGGCGATTTTGTTCTGTTATTTGCCCCCTGCTGTCAATATATATGACGATGACAATATGTCAGGGGGGGAGGGGGTGAGGGGGCAAAGCCCCCCCTCAACATAGTACTGTATCCAATGGCATTACAAATAGACGGGAACATGATAGCAAACGTCCGACGTCACCGCCACCGCCATGTTTACATTTGTTGATCGCCATAGTTAAGTTAGCGTCTATTTTGACGGCAATTTTTTTTTGGTTATTTGCCCCCTTCTGGCAATTTATATGATGATGATAATATGTGAATGCCCCCTCAACATATTGTATAGAAAGGCAGTCAAAATAAATGGGAACATGATGGCAAGCGTCCACTACCGCTCCACATAGTGTAAACAATGGTGGCGGTACGCCCGCACTTAACATTCTTGCCTAAAAATCTTATTAAGCCCCTTACTGGCAAAATAGATGCTGATTTCAATAAGTCATGGGGGGGGGGGGGGATAACGCATCCCATCCTGTATCCCGAGGCAAATTTCTTTTTGTTATTTTACTCTGAAAGAACCAGGTTTGATATTGGAAACAGGTGTCTGAAGTTCCGCATCTAGCCTAGCCTATAAATTTGCGAGTGCAAAACATAACCTAGAGCTCCTAGCCTAACCCTAGGCTATGTCATTGTCACTGATCGGGATCGGGAAACTATTATTGATAGCCTTTCTAAAACTGGAGGTGGTCTGAAGCTAGAGTCAAGCCACTGCCTAAATGGTAAAATTCCAGTTTTACACACGGGATGATTTTTACAAGTAGCCTATTTTATATTTGTTTTCCTTGTTTTGATAATTTTTAGGGGTGTCATTGGCAAGAATGTAGTTACCGGGTGTACCGCCCGTCTTGTTTACACTACGCGGACGCTCACCATCATGTTCCCGTCTATTTTGACTGCCTTTGGATACAAAAATATATTACCCTAACCAAACAACCTAACCTAACCTAACCTAGTATTATAGATTTATAAGTATTTATTTTATTATAAGTATTTATAGATGATGTATGTTGTATGTTGGTAGTGGTACACCCGGTAACTACATCCATCCCGTGTCATTTTATGAACCCCGTCGGAAATTGTAAAACAAACATTATCCATCAATCTTAAGACACCATAGCAACAACAAATATTTGCACGCTCGTGATCACGTTCCCGGCTATTTTGACTGCCGTGGGATACAATAATAGGTTGAGCGCCTTGAGGCCCCCCTTCATCCCCCCCCCATGACATATTGTCATCATCATATCTATTGCCAGCAGGGGGAAAATCACAGAAAAAAAATAAAAAAACGTGAGCGCACAATTTAAGTAGGCCTAGCCTAAAGTTGTAAACATGACGACCGACCGTACGCCCCTACCCAATTTAATTTTAGTGATTTAGGGAGTATAGGCTAATTATCTAATATAGGCCAAATAAATTACCAACGGTTTGAACATAGGCTAGGCTAGGCCTAGGTCCTATGCCAATGAAATTATGAAGTATATGATATATCATATAATTCATATAATGAATAGCCTATAGGCTAGCCTAAACCTAAATAATAGATCATAACTTCGACCCAGTGTCAAACTAGAATAATAGGCCTAGGCCTCCCCTATAAATTTGCCAGAAGGATGTTAGGCTAGCCCAGCCTAATCTAGGGTAAGTTAACCTATAAAATAAATGTTGGCAAAGGCTAGTAGGTAAAGGTCCCATACAGTAGGCTACCTGGCTACACATTATAGGCTAGGCTAATAAAAAGTGTGACGTTAACCACTCCGTTAGAACCGGTAGGATCGCCAGGGCAGTGGATGTGGCTACAGTTGATGTATTATTGTATGCTTTATTTCATATGAAAGCTTGTGGCATGGGCAGTCCAGAAAGGCTCTTTGTTTTCACCCATGTCAAGGCTTTATATATTTAATTGCTAAGTATATGTTTTATCATTAAGTAGTAATGATAGGATTTGAGAGAGAGAGAGAGAGAGAGTAGAACAGAGTGTGAGGTGGCGCGCAGTGTTTTTGCCAGGCTCGATGACGTCATAGCTGGCTGGTCTCTTGGGGATTGGTTGGAGGAGTTTTTTACCATGCTTGGTGACATCATGTTCGGCTGGCTTCTTTGGCATTGGCTAGAGGACTTGTTACCGCTTTTCCTACGCGGTTCGAGCTAGTGCTAGTATATATACAGCTTTCTTGCCACTTTCTCTCTCAGATCTGGTTTCTAGAACGCATCCCTCTTATTCCTTTGATATCTGTCGCCCTTACTGCACCTGAGAACCTTTTCCTCTGCCTATCTCTCTCATTTCCCATATCTTTCACCACCTTTTATTAATATTATACCCCCTCTGGTTAACTCTGCATAATCAGCTTCATGCTGGCCAGTTGTATTGTGCGATAAGGTCTTATATAACCCATGTATTTTAGTTGTTAAGATAAGTTGATCACGAAGCATTGGTTGGCATTCATATTGTTCAGTACCGCTTCCTATAATTATTAGTGTTCTGCTAGATTAGATAATGCTAGACTAGGAGTCTGATACTATAAGGTATTATTTCCGATGAGTGCTGGCTTTAGTTAAAAGCTGCACAACATACCTGAGAACTGGAGTTGATTGGGTAAATTCTAGTCTGTGTGCCATTGAGAAGTAGAGCATGCACGAATGAGGGCTTTTTGCCTATACCATTCTGCACTGTTCTAGGCTCGGTTGTTTGTCTTTGAGGTACGCCAGGAGAACGCTTGATACTTCGGTATTAAGGTTTCTCAAGAGAGCTACCCTTCACTATAACGTAATGCTTGACGCACAGACTTGAGATTTGCACTAGGCTATGCGACATGCCATGCGCACCAGTATCTCGTATCATTGACTCTTGCTAGACTTCATCAGTCATAGTAGACATTACGTATATTAAACCAATTGATCTTATTATGCATACCCGTTTATGACTACACAAGCATTTCGCAGCCTAGTTTGATGTATTGAGTGTGACGTTAACCACTCCGTTAGAACCGCATGGCTTGTCCTACAGTGACTCGCTAGGATCGCCAGGGCAGTGGATGTGACTACAGTTTATGTATTAGGGTGTGCTTTATTTCATATGAAAGCTCGTGTCATGGGCAGTCCAGAAAGGCTCTTTGTTTTCACCCATGTCAAGGCTTTATATATTTAATTGTAAAGTATATGTTTTATCATTAACTAGTAATGATGGGATCTGGGAGAGAGAGAGAGAGTAGAACAGAGTGATAGGGGGCGTGCAGTGTTTTTGCCCCGCTCGATGACGTCACGGCTGGCTGCCTCATGGGGGTTGGTTGAGGGAGGTCCTTACCATGCTATTAGCTCCCTTGCTAGTGGCTAGAGGACTTGTTACCGCTTTTTTCCCACGCGGATCGACCTAGTCCCGGTATATATACAGGTTCCTCGCCACTCTCTCCCTCAGATCTGGTTTCTAGAACGCATCTCTCTTTATCCTTTGATACCTGTCCCCTGCACTGCACCTGATAATCTTTTCCTCTGCCTATCCCTCTCATTTTCCATATCTTTCACCACCTTTTATTAATATTATACCCCCTCTGGTTAACTCTGCAAAATCATCTTCATGCTGGCCAGTTGTATTGTGCATTAAGGTCTGATATAACCCATGTATGTTAGTGTTAAGATAAGTTGATCACGAAGCATTGGTTGGCATTAATATTGTTTAGTACCGCTTCCTATAATTATTAGTGTTCTGCTGGATTAGATAATGCTAGACTAGGAGTCTGATATTATAAGGTATTGTTTCCTATGAGTGCTGGCTTTATTTAAAAGCTGCACGACATACCTGAGAACTGGAGTTGATTGAGTAAATTCTAGTCTGTGTGCCATTGAGAGTAGAGCATGCACGAATGAGGGCTTTTTGCCTATACCATTCTGCACTGTTCTAAGCTCATTGTTTGTCTTTGAGGTACGCCAGGAGAACGCTTAATACTTCGGTATTAAGGTTTCTCAAGAGAGCTACCCTTCCCTATAACGTAATATTTGACGCACAGACTTGAGATTTGCACTAGGCTATGCGGCATGCCATGCCATGCGCACCAGTATCTCGTATCATTGACTCTAGCTAGACTTTATCAGTCACAGTAGACATTAAGTATATTAACCTAATTACTCTTTTTATGCATACCCATTTATGATTACACAAGCATTTCGCAGCCTAGTTTGATGTATGGAGACACAAACGACTTAGGCTCTTTTTGTTGATAGGAATACTGCATTGTCATGGCGATTATTATTGTTGTAGTGTTTAGGATATTCTTGGCTCCGACGGCATTATATATTCTGCCTTTTTGTGTGCATAGCCTGCACGAGCATTGTTCCGCTGCCTGCCTTTTTGGGTTCCATTTCCGATACGAGCATCTTTATAGCATCTAACATTTAAAGAAGATTCCTTGTTAGTGTTGAAGGACTTTAGTGCACTTTCTTTCATGCAGGAGTGCCTGACATTTATTGATTAAAGTAACGTAAGCTGTAACTTCTCTTACCACCTTACTTTGCATACCATAACCAAGCACCTTCGGTTATAGGTAGTAATAGGCTGTTTTCACATAACATTAAGCCTAGAGTAGACGCACATTTATTGAGAGTTTGATAGCCTATTATTGCATATAGAACTCTGTAGAGTATTTGTGTTCTTTGTTCACTGGGAATATACATCAGAGGTTGGATCTAGCGCTTTCCGTTGTAGCATTTATGCCATTACTAGTCCAATGAATAAGGGCCCTGATATATATTTAAACCTCAGTCGTAGCATGAGACACAAACGACTTAGGCTCTTTTTGTTGATAGGAATACTGCATTGTCGTGGCGATTATTATTATTGTTGTAGCGTTTAGGATATTCCTGGCTCCGACTGCATTATATATCCTGCCTTTTTGTGTGCATAGCCTGCACGAGCATTGTTCCGCTGCCTGCCTTTTTGGGTTCCATTTCCGATTCGAGCATCTTGATAGCATATAACATTTAAAGAAGATTCCTTGTTGGTGTTGAAGGACTTTATTGCACTTTCTTTCATGCAGGAGTGCCTGACATTTATTGATTAAAGTAACGTAAGCTGTAATGTCTCTTACCACCTTACTTTGCATACCATAACCACGCCCCTTCGGTTATAGGTAGTAATAGGCTGTTTTCACATAACATTAAGCCTAGAGTAGACGCACATTTATTGAGAATTTGATAACCTATTATTGCATATAGAACTCTGGAGAGTATTTGTGTTCTTTGTTCACTGGGAATATACATCAGAGGTTGGATCTAGCGCTTTCCGTTAGAGCATTTATGCCGTTACTAGTCCAATGAATAAGAGCCCTGATATATTTAAACCTCAGTCGTAACAAATGGCGACCTTACCTAGGATTTGGTGAACCTACATTTATTAGCAGGGAACATTTGTTGTTTTGGGGAATATTTTGCGGGGATCAGCAAGAATAAATTTTGTTTGCAACATAGTATAGCCCTTGAGTATTTCCGAGAATTTTTGTGTGTATATTGAGGTATAAGAGTTTGGGGTGCTTCTTTTCTGAATATTGAGGTGAGAATTTTTTGTGAGCATCATGTCTTATACCGGATCAGAGGAGAATGGAGACAGTACGTAATGTCGAAACTGAGGAACAGCAGTATGATGAAAGGGTTAATCAGGTGAACTGTGAGGAGGATGCTAGGATATTTTTGCAATGGCATGTTACTGCCGAGCGGTTGGAGGGTATGGATCGGTACGGTCTTCAATGCCTGGCCACAGCTATCGGTCATGTAGATACTAGCAGCATGACCAGGGATAACTTGATAACGTGTGTACTGGACGTGACTGGTGAGGGTGACTGGTGAGCGAGATGGGTTGAGTGCTCAGAGCCCTTCGGCCATGCTTCCCCTACACTCGACTCCCAGCCATCCCAGTGGTTTGCCGACCCCGGGTACGCTTCCACAGTTGGGTGGTGACTGGCAGGGTGGGTTGCCCCTGGGGGGACCACCGGTAATTTCAAACATTGTAGCACCTTCACCTCCTCAAGGGTTAACTCCAGAATTATTGCTTCAGCTCGAATTAGCTAAGATCGAAGAGAGAAAGGCTATCAGGGCAGGTGAGATCCAGCAGCAAATAGAATTAGCCAAGATAGAAGAGAGAAAAACTATCAGTCATGAGCACATAGAGCTAGCAAAAATCCAAGCTGAGTCGACTAGGTACTGTGCCGACAGGGACGTAGAGAATTCGCGAGTAGAGACAACGGGACAGCGACTTGGGGCTGGTAACCGTGCTCATGATCAGTCTCTCTCGCACTTATTGAAACTGGTTCCGGTGTTTGATGAGAGTGGTGTAACAGAATTTTTCGCACGCTTTGAGAAGAAGTGCCAGGAACACCAGTGGCCAGAGAATAAATGGGCAGCACTTGTATCCTCTAGATTTATAGGCAAGGGTCTTAAAGCCTACGATGCGTTACCTTTGGAGTCATGTATTGTGTATGAGGATCTCAAGGAGGCTGTCCTGAGGGCTTACGAACTGCAACCAGAAACGTACCGTTTGAAGTTCCGGGGTGTAACTAAGGGAAGAGATAGCACCTTTTTGGAACACGCCCGGGACTTGTCCGATGCTATGGGGAACTGGCTCCGATCTGAGAAGGTAACAACATTTGATGGACTTAAGCAGTTAATGATGTTGGAGCAGTTCTTTAAGAGCATGGGCGGTGATCTAACTTTGAACTTAAAGGAGAAAAACCCAAGAACTCTAGTCGAAGCAGCAGAAATGGCTGATCGACAGCTGTCGTTGATTCGGGGTTGCGGGTCCTCACAGAAGTACGATGCAAGTGCTAGGGACCGTTATCCTCCCCCTCCCCGTAGCAATGACACATTTAAACAAAAGAGCAATGAAACTAAAACTGAATCCAAACCTAATACCACGCCATATGAGAAAAGTTAGGGGCTTTTTACATCACAGTATAAGCCGAAACCGAAATTTATGTGGTTTAAGTGCCACCAGGAGGGTCATAAGGCAAATGAGTGCCCTAGTCGACCCTCCTCCGGCAGCCGTGTCTTTTGCTCACGGCATTGGAGTGTTCAAGAGGACATCGGAGTTTGTTAGAGGCAATTCTTCCGAGGTAAATACACTGCCAGTGCAGAAGGATCCGGAAGGCTTATTCCCTGTCCGTGATGCCTTTAGTGACCACAGGGGACTCGGTTGTGTGGAGTGGGGGGGTAGAAGACATGAGGTGAGAATTTTGCGTGACACTGGGGCATCGCAAACATTGTTGAGGAATTTCACTGGTAAACCTGTAAATACGGCGCGGGTGGTTGTGGTTCAGGGAGTTAATGCAACAAGGTCATACCCGCTTGTAAGAAGATGGAAGTTGATGGTGTGACTCGTGACCTGGATGTAAGAATTGTGGAGAAGTTACCCGTTGGGGGCGTCGACCTCCTTCTCGGCAACGACTTTGCGGGGCCTACTTCTGAGGCTCCACCCTTAGTCGTTGCCGAGAAGCCGGCCGACGTGAGTAGGGAGGAGCAGGAGTGGGTTGAGAAGTGTCCGGTGCAACCTATGGCGTGTGTTGTTACCAGATCTCTTGCATCCAAGGAGTCACATTCTGGTCAACAGTCTTTAGACAAGCGGAGGAAAGGTACCGAGAAGGGGTTGGAAGTTGATGCGGTTGAGAGTTTAGTATCAACGGACATTCACGGGGACCCATTATTAGGACCAATTTTTGAGTCTGGAGAAGACCCATTAACTGTTACTAAGAAGGCAGAGGATGGGCTTAAAAAGACGAAGAGACAGCAACGATACACAGAGAGAGAGCAACGGGAGGCTAAATTCAATGTAGGAGGGGGGCATGAGTTGTTTCGCAAACACTTAGATAAGCTTGCTCCTTCGGACATTCGTAAATTGCAATTAGAAGACCCGGAGGTTCTTGAATGTGGTAATAATAATAATAATAATAATAAGCATGTTACTTATTTCTCATAAGCGCCAATTTTTCCGAAGAATTCACTAGCGCTCGAAAAGAGAAAGAAAAAAGAACAATCACTCAAAAGAAGGCTCATATACAACACACATTTAACAATCACTAGCAGTGGCAAAATAGCCTAAACTCTATAGCCATCTGTCATGACACCTCTCTCATGATCATAGCTTCTCTCAAAGAGAAAAGTCTTAAGTTGTCTCTTGAAGCATTCAACAGAACTCAGTTGTCTCATGGACAGCGGCAACCTGTTATACAACCTCGGAGCCATGTAGGAGAATGACCTCTCAAAGAAAGAAGACTGCTGGAAAGCCCTTGGTTCATCAAGACGAAAAGGGTCATTGTCATGACGCACAACTACACCATGGTGTGCCGGTGGGTGCCTGAGCAGCTCCGCAAGGTACCTAGGCTCACCAAATTTGAGAACCTTAAAAGTCACCAAACACAACTTAAATTCTATTCTTGCTCTTACTGGCAGCCAGTGCAGTTCTATGTGAAGAGATGTAGTAGGAGTTCTAGGTGGAACACCAAAAATTAGTCTTGCTGTTAAGAACAGACTGAACTTTCTTCAAAATATAATTTGGAAGACCCACCAACAGGGCATTGCAATAATCAACACGAGAGAAGACCAATGAGTGAACCAACGTCAGGAGGCAACGTCTGGTTATAAACGGCTTCACCAAATAGAGATTTCTGATGTGCAAGTAACAACTTTTAACTATCTGGTTTACATGCTCTTTGAAATCTAATCGGGAGTTCACATATACACCCAGATTTCGAACAGAGTTGGCCGGTCGCAGCTGAGATCCACCCACATTGATGGAGAGGGCACCTACCATATCATCAGCTCTTCTATTTCCTCGGATGATGAGAATATCAGTTTTACCATCATTAAGTTTAAGTTTTCTCGCTCTCATCCACTTCTTGATATCAGACATCAACAATTCCATCTTACTCCGTATATCAACTATATTTGTGATTCTCACATAAATCTGGGTGTCATCTGCATAAAAGTGAAAGGTGACATTATGTGCACGAAGCAGAAGAGACAAACTGCTAATATAAATTATAAATAGGATAGGACCCAAAACTGATCCCTGCGGAACACCATACTGCAGGGGTGTCGAGTCCGAGACCACTTGATTTACCATCACACTCTGGGATCTACCTGACAAGTACGACCCAAGAAGCAAGAGAGCGGAGTCACGCACTGGTACTGGTGCTGTCGAGTTGAAGGAGGACAGTGATGCACAGTCGGGAGATTTTTACAAGTATCATCATGGAGGTAGCAACAAGGTACCCTGACGCGTACCCTATGAGAAATGGGTCAGCGAAGACGGTGGTCCGAAACTTGCTAGTGTATTTTTCCCAGTATGGTTACCCGCGGGAGATTCAGTCAGACCAAGGATCCAACTTCACTTCTAACCTCTTTGTTCAAGCAATGCCGCAGCATGGGATTGTTACGGTTGTGTCATCTGCGTATCATCCGGAGAGCCAGGGTGTGTTAGAGCGATGGCACTCAGCCTTGGAATCTGTGCTTCGTTGTTGTTGCTTTGAGAGTGGGAATGGTTGGGATCTTGGCCTGCCATGTGTTTTATTTGCTGCACGGGAGGTACCTGGGGAAAGTTTGGGATTCAGCCCTAATGAGCTCGTCTTTGGATACCGTGCCAGAGGGCCTCTCCATATGGTTAAAGAAATATGGGAGGGCGCAGAAAAACCTTTTTCTATGCTCAAGTATGTCCCCGACAGTAGAGAACGGATGTTGCGCAGTCTGGAGTTGGCTGGCCGTAATTTGACTAGCTCTCAGGCCCTCATGAAGGACAGGTACGACCTCAAGGTTAAACTCAGGGAGTTTCACGTGGGTCAGGAGGTGTTGATTCTACTGCCCCTTGTAGGTCATCCCTTATCCGCGAAGTACACTGGTCCTTATAGGGTGGTTGAGAGGCTATCGGACCTGGATTGCTTGGTGGCCGCTCCAGACAGATGTATGCGCAATCAGTTATGTCACGTTAATCTCATGAAGGAGTATGTGAGGCACCCCCCTGAGCCTCGCACTGTGACTGTGATGACATTTAGCAGTCAAGGTCGAGAAGGAGAACGGGACAGTCAAGCTCAGGTGGAGGATAACTGGAAGGATAAGAAAGTCAAATGGGCGCCTGAGTGTGAGAAGGCGTTTAGAGTAGTAAAACACCTGTTGTGCACTCACCCGATCCTCAGGGCCCCTGACTTTAGCCTACCTTTCCAACTAGCAACGGATGCTAGTGGTGTGGGGGTTGGTGCCGTCCTTGTGAAAAAGGACGATGATGGGCTGGAGCAGCCTGTTAGTTTCTGCTCGGAGAAGTTCAATTCAGCCCAGGGAAGCTGCTCTGTTGTCGAGAGGGAGCTGCTGGCAGTTGCGCTTGCACTGAGGCATTTCGAGGTCTATGTTCCAGCCTATGGTCCGGTCGTTGTAGTTTACACAGATCATCACCCTCTCAAGTTCTTGGACCAGTTTCACAATCGGAATATGAGGCTGACCAGGTGGTCACTAAGGTTACTGGTATATAACCTGGACATACGCCATATTGCCGGTTGTGACAACGTGGTTGCAGATTGTCTTTCAAGGGTATATGATCCTGGGTAGATTGACACACGGGTAGCCTCCTGCTTTAGTTTGAATAGTATTTTGCGCTTGGTGCATGTTGGCTCGCGGTTGTAGCCCAGCGTATTGGGTCGTAAAGCAGGAGTTGAGCGTTTGGTATAGAAGAAAATACTAGGCTTGCCCCTATAGTGCAGCCGAAATAAACAAATTAAAAACATAAAAATAAAATAAAAACTCTTTCTTTGATAGTTGAATTTTTTCAGTATGTTATAGCAGTAATTCTGAGTTGCACTCCTCTCAGAATGCTGGGGTAGAGAAGCTCGCTCTTGAGGAGCATAACTACATATGATTTAACCTATTGTGTTGGGGAGGGTTATAATTTTGTAAAATGTTTTGTTGAGAACTGTGCCAGATATTTTACTGCCGCTGGGTGATGGGAAGTAGAGATATAGCATGGGTTCTAACAATCAGATTTTTGTGAGCCTTGGGCCTCTGAGAAAAATCTTGGAGGGGGGGGGGGTGACGTTAACCACTCCGTTAGAACCGCATGGCTTGTCCTACGGTGACTCGCTAGGATCGCCAGGGCAGTCGATGTGGCTACAGTTGATGTATTATTGTATGCTTTATTTCATATGAAAGCTTGTGTCATGGGCAGTCCAGAAAGGCTCTTTGTTTTCACCCATGTCAAGGCTTTATATATTTAATTGCTAAGTATATGTTTTATCATTAAGTAGTTATGATAGGATTTGAGAGAGAGAGAGAGAGAGAGAGTAGAACAGAGTGTGAGGTGGCGCGCAGTGTTTTTGCCAGGCTCGATGATGTCATAGCTGGCTGGTCTCTTGGGGATTGGTTGGAGGAGTTTTTTACCATGCTTGGTGACGTCATGTTCGGCTGGCTTCTTTGGCACTGGCTAGAGGACTTGTTACCGCTTTTCCTACGAGGTTCGAGCTAGTGCTAGTATATATACAGCTTTCTTGCCACTTTCTCTCTCAGATCTGGTTTCTAGAACGCATCCCTCTTATCCCTTTGATATCTGTCGCCCTTACTGCACCTGAGAACCTTTTCCTCTGCCTATCTCTCTCATTTCCCATATCTTTCACCACCTTTTATTAATATTATATCCCCTCTGGTTAACTCTGCATAATCAGCTTCATGCTGGCCAGTTGTATTGTGCGTTAAGGTAAGTTGATCACGAAGCATTGGTTGGCATTCATATTGTTCAGTACCGTTTCCTATAATTATTAGGGTTCTGCTAGATTAGATAATGCTAGACTAGGAGTCTGATATTATAAGGTATTGTTTCCGATGAGTGCTGGCTTTCGTTAAAAGCTGCACGACATACCTGAGAACTGGAGTTGATTGGGTAAATTCTAGTCTGTGTGCCATTGAGAGTAGAGCATGCACGAATGAGGGCTTTTTGCCTATACCATTCTGCACTGTTCTAGGCTCGGTTGTTTGTCTTTGAGGTACACCAGGAGAACGCTTGATACTTCGGTATTAAGGTTTCTCAAGAGAGCTACCCTTCACTATAACGTAATACTTGACGCACAGACTTGAGATTTGCACTAGGCTATGCGGCATGCCTTGTGCACCAGTATCTCGTATAATTGACTCTAGCTAGACTTTATCAGTCATAGTAGACATTAAGTATATTAAACCAATTGCTCTTATTATGCATACCCGTTTATGACTACACAAGCATTTCACAGCCTAGTTTGATGTATTGAGACACAAACGACTTAGGCTCTTTTTGTTGATAGGAATACTGCATTGTCGTGGCGATTATTATTATTGTTGTAGCGTTTAGGATATTCTTGGCTCCGACTGCATTATATATCCTGCCTTTTTGTGTGCATAGCCTGCACGAGCATTGTTCCGCTGCCTGCCTTTTTGAGTTCCATTTCCGATTCGAGCATCTTGATAGCATCTAACATTTAAAGAAGATTCCTTGTTGGTGTTGAAGGACTTTAGTGCACTTTCTTTCATGCAGGAGTGCCTGACATTTATTGATTAAAGTAACGTAAGCTGTAACGTCTCTTACCACCTTACTTTGCATACCATAACCAAGCCCCTTCGGTTATAGGTAGTAATAGGCTGTTTTCACATAACATTAAGCCTAGAGTGGACGCACATTTATTGAGAGTTTGATAACCTATTATTGCATATAGAACTCTGGAGAGTATTTGTGTTCTTTGTTCACTGGGAATATACATCAGAGGTTGGATCTAGCGCTTTCCGTTAGAGCATTTATGCCATTACTAGTCCAATGAATAAGAGCCCTGATATATTTAAACCTCAGTCGTAACAAAAGGTATAAGGTCCCATAGAGTGACAGAGTACACATTATAAGTAATAATAGGCCTATTAAAGCATTATGGATTGTATGGTCATTTTTTGGTTGTTTTGGAATTTTGTAATATATTCTGAATTCCGATTCTTGATAACAGGTGTCCAAGAGATCGGAGAATCCTTGGCCTAGCGTAGAAAGAAAGATTAGGCCTAGGCTAGGCTTATCTATAGCCTACCTTGTCCATTCTTATTATATAAAATCTAACCAATATAACCTCTTGTAGACCTATACACCTAAATACAGTTCCTTTGCACTAATATGGGATGATTATGTGTTTTAGATCATAATAGTCAATAAGTCATTGACCAAATCTTTTGTTTACATGGCGAAGACTCGGCAGACGACGTACGCTAAACGCTATTTTCACCATTATATATATTATTTATTAGTAATCTTTTCTACTTTAATGCATGAAAATAAAATAATTTGTAATTTTATACACTTGTTTGTGTATTAAAACTGAGTAATTAACTTAAATATTCAAATTTTATACTCGATCTCTAAAATTACGTGGACCTTGGACCCTCCGCGGAAGCAGGTAGGCTCCGTGGAGCGGGTGACCCCAATATACTGCCATACCGCGGCAGGGCTGCCAGAATGCGGAAATACGTCACAAAACGCGGAAATTAAACTATGGAAAGACGAAGCGAGGAAATTGTATCCGAATTTCCTCATTATCTAAATAATTCGGAATATTCATTTCCGCACAGAGTGAAATGAATATATAAAGTTAAATACGGTTCTAAGTACTATTTATGTGTTTAATACAACATTACATAATGTACAGTGTAGTTTCCATACCACTCAAAACAAATATAAATATACCTGTAACTATATTGACATACAAGTATTTATAATACAGGCACCGACACATTCACGGTCTCCTTAACACCTTACGAGCGGCCTATGCGGTTTATGTATGTGTACCGCCCAGCGGGGTGTTTTTAGCCAAAATAGGGCTGTTTACGTGATCATTTTCATGCCTAAATAAGACCCAGAACGTAAAACAAGTACCTATCCCTGAAAGGGCATAAACAGAGCTTTCGAATGACACCATAACGATCCTTGTATGATGGATAGTTTTCTTGCAATAACCGTGCAACGCGAGTGCAAAAAGCAGGTAATTCGGTACTTTCGGTACATAATTGAGTATGTAGCGAGTGAGAGAGGGAGGAGGGAGCTGAGATTTGTGTCAGTAGGTTCGCCGCGGTGGTCTGGAGCAGTCATACGCTCGCTAGTCTCCTGCCACCACTTGTCTCTCTCTCTCAGCCACATTACGTGCTGAAATTGCCACTCGAGTTATGTCGAGCGCCGCCACATAGTCCAGCTTTATTTAACTCGACTTATGTTGCGCGCCGCTAGTTATGGGTTAATAATGTACAGTTCTCTGCACAATTCCGTTTCGCTCTGAGATTGTATTTATGGAATAACAAAATAGTATAATTTAAATTTGAGTGTAGTATCTAAAAATGTTTCAAAAAAAGATGAATTAACTACTGCTTAGCAAGGAACTCTCATAATTCAACAATCTTAATTTTCTTTCATAAATACAATCTGAGAGATAAACGGATCATGTGCAATATAGAATGTGCTATATTTATTATTAATATGAGTACATATATTTGTTATATATAAATACATAGTTATAGACTATTGCTTTGCTTGAGTATACAGGGTGTTTTAAAACAACACTGCCAGAGTATGACGACCACATTGATAAAAATATATAATACACACATTTCTATTCTATTTTTACCAAATATATATTGTAACGGAGATAAATGGTTATTTAGAAATGTAGCAAAACAGGGTTCTGAGCTCAGCACAAAACATATGATACATAATATGAATGATTACCAAGTAAAAAAGGTAAAGAGGAGATATCTAATGACCTAATCACATATGAATAATTACAAAATCAAAGTAACATAAAATTGGTAATGATATTTTGCAATTAGAAGAAAACTGCTAAGTATTATAATCCAAGTAGCGTAAAAAGATATGCACCATTTGTAATGATGACCAAGAGGTAAAATATTGAATCTCAAGTCTGGGTCAGGTATCCGAACACTGCTATAGGTAATTTAATCGTTCGTGAAACTGTTTGAATGGGAAAAAATTGTTCCTGCGCAATTTACTGTTTCAATACAAATACCTCATTACGTTACTATTATCACAGAGTACTAACGAAATATGTCTATCAGTTTTATGGTTGAAGTTTGACGATTTTACGTAGCTGTAGACATACAAGTATACGGTGTTCACTAATGAATATTTAAAATCATCTAATGGTACCCAAAACATACAATTTACGTCACTTGGACTTAACGAGTATAAAATAACAAAGGCAAAGACACACCTAAATAACGACAATCCATATTTATGAGATATTATAAGGTAAATAAAATCACTATGACAGAAGAAGATAGCACCATGGCCGAGCAGATGATTAAACACATGAGAAGATTCGTTATGACTCCAAAGCTTCGAAGAAAAACTCGAACTGGGATGGGAGGCAAGAGGTAGGCTATTTGGGGGAGAGGGGGGACACTAGCCCGTGTTCGGATTATAGCTCATACCTGGGTGTCACTAATTATTTTTACTCTATGCGGTTTAAATCATTAATGGTATATTATTGTGCATTTTGTCCTTAGATAATCTTTTGTTATTTTATTTACTAATTAGCAGATGAGGTCTGGCAGTGTTGTTTTAAAACACCCTGTATAGTATATATTTGTAAGCATTACCTGTAGGCCTATTCATTACTCCTAAATGGTACGTAGAACTTGTACTGTATATACGTAAATATTAATAAACACGGGTACCCTAAATTTCATCAATTGGGTTTTGTTATACCAGCCTTTTTGCTGGGTTTACTTGATAAAAGGTGGATCCTAACTTAACTGGGTAGAGAAGGAATTCACACACAGACACACACACAAACATGCAGAGGTGTAAGGACAAGATAAGAGTACATACTGTATATAATAATTATATTCAATATAGATAACAACATATGATGGCTTACCTGCCTAATAGCTCACACATATAATGACAAATACAATGCACAAAATCATGGACATGGATTGATATACACCGGAGCTAAGATGAATTGCATTGTGCACATGGTTTGTATCCTCGTCTATAGAGGCCGAACAAGTGAGAAGGGAGGTCTGTTATACAGCCATCAGGAAGCTAAGTTCTTCGTTCTGGTGCCGTGGTTCAACATCTAAGGATCTTCCTCGTGCTCGTCCATGTAGTGGCTTCAACGTCAGGGTTGGTGGTGGGTGGCCCTCCAACAACGTCCTCCAGCAGGTCTCAACACAGCGGTGAATTGGCTCCTTACCATCCAGGTGTTGTGAGGTAAGGGGGAGAGCTCAGAGAAATTTCTAGGGAGCACTGACCAGTGTACTGGCAATCTAGCAACTACTATACTCAAGTCTCAGGCTACATACGGACCAGTGTATTGGTGATAGCCTTTACCCAAGCCTGGAGGGTTAGAGAACTTACTAGACAGCGCAGACCAGTGTAGCCTACTGTCCACCTAGCAATATCTCTCTCGAGTAATGGAGAAGTCATTATAGCCTGGATAACAACTGATACCCAAGTTGGGGAGGACCAGAGAATCTATTAGGCAGCTCGAACCAGTGTACTGTCCACCTAACAATTTATCGGTAGGGTTTGCGTCACTACCCAGGGACTGAGTTGTGGCGGGCTACACGGACCAGTAGACTGGTAGCAAGCTAAAGCTCAAGAACCGGGCTCAACAGACTACTTGGACCAGTATACTGGCAGTAAGTCATTACCCAGGATTTGCACAATAATTAGAGACGTAAGGACAAGTAAACTGACAACTCGTCGTTATTATACAATTCCTCCTTTACTATTCTTACAAGTGGGACAGCTTAGGAAGCTCCAAGTCTATGTATCTTCTTGCACTGACCAGTGTACAGGCAATTGGATTTAGACCAGGAGATTGGATAGGGCTAGATGATGTCTGACTGCCGACTGACCAGTGTACGGGCAGATCACGTTGCACCTAAGAATCGGCAGCTACTCTTGACTCCACCCTGTCTGCCCTCTGATAGTTTCACCTGGCATGTCATACATTCAGCAACATAGTCCAAAGCGAGGTATCTGCGAGTAATAGGGGTATTGGGTTAAGGTGTCGATTTTAAAGGACTTAGGTCGACCCCCACAGTGCCGGCACAGCCTGGGTGGCTGCGCTGAGAGTGAGAAGGGTCCGAGCGCTCTCCTTTGAATTTGGCGGGCATCCGGGCCGGTGTATTGTTTGGCTCGCTTCCTCTCCGGGGCTTCTCTGGGCTGCGGCGTCTTTTGGATGTTTTGTGGTGCTTATTGGATTTGTGATGTTTGTGTCGCCTTTCCTTGGGTGGTGAGGTGACTTCCCTGATGGCGTTGGTTCTGATTTCTCGGGGCTCTAGTTTTGCTTCTCATTCTTGTGGATCTCCCATTTTCTGTCTTTATATCCTTCCTTCTTTCCTACTGGCGTCTTCCCATTCTTGTTGGTGTTTCCCTTTTCTTTCTTTCTTGCTCTGGTCGCTACTATATCCCGAGTCTCGAGTTGTCGCTCGTATTTTAGGTATTGATCATATTTGTTGAAAATGGCAATTTATTTGGCTTTGACTAATCAACGTAAAAAACATAAAACGTATATTTACTGCTACTACTATTACTATTACTACCTTAATAATAATAATAATAATAATGTTATACAAGGTTTTTACTGGGGTTGTATTGACTAATTAGGTAGGTTCCTACTTGACTGGGGAAAAGGAGACAAACACAAGCACAAAGGCAATAAAGGATAATATAACACAGAGTACAACCATAGATTATTCTTATTTGACAGTAACATATGATTGTAAGTGCAATGTTACATCAGACATGGATAGGTAATTATATTACAGCACGATCGAGGACCCACTAGGCGTCTCAAGCGAAGATCTTTGGCAGGTTCCGTCTTTGAAGATGCGGCTGCATTGTATTCCTGATGAAGTCCTGGTCCGTGGTGGTGGTCCTGCCGTGTGACGAATGCAGAGTTGGCGAAGACTTCCTTGGGGTCTTCTGAAGATCTGCGGGGTTGAGGTCTTTTACGAATATGAGCCATTTCACCAGTGTCTTACGCTCTCGTATCGTAGGACTTGAGTAGGGAGTCGTTTCACCAGTGTCTTACGCACTCCACTACGAGTCCTTGACCTAGACTTCGTACAGAATCTCTGAAAGAACTTTGATGTTGGATGTTGGGGTTATACGAGTATGAGCCGTTTCATAAGTGTCTTACACTCGTATCGCAAAACTTAAGTAGGGAGTTGTTTCACCAGTGTCTTACACCCTCCACTACAAGCCTGACTTCCTACAGGAGTCTCTGAAAGAACTTTGATGTTGGATCTTGGGTCTAAACATGTACGAGCCATTTTACCAGTGTCTTACGGTCTCGTATCATAGGTGAAACTACTCCCTACTTAGTCCTGTGTCTTACACCCTCCACTACGAGTCCTGACTGAGAAGGAAGCCGTTTCACCAGTGTCTTACGCTCTTCCAACCAGCCTTACTATTTGTGTAGGTTTACTAGAACTAGAGCGCTTGTCGGTACTATACATACTCTAATTATAGTCAATCCTCTACCAAGGCAATGTATACCAGTGTGGTTCAGCAAGAATAGGCCTACTAGCACATCCAAGGTACCTTCGAGAAATGCGTCGAGTAGTTCCATCAGTGTCTTATTCTCTCACCGGTGTGGTAAGAGTATCTGTTCAACTCTACTGATGATGATGAGGTAGGCTGATATGGTCTTACCGCTTTCGTCATTCTTCTCGGTGGGGCATTTCACGGCTAGAGGGGCGGTTGTGCATGGAGGAGGGTCTGGGCTGGCTGCGGCAGCCTTTCTGGGAATCCGCGCCATGGCGGTGGTGAGCCTCCAAGATAGAAGGGCACGTGGTGTGTTGATCTTTATGCACGGTTTGTTTATCACGACATCTTGAGGGGTTATCTTTATTAGGTATGTTACGTATGTTAAAGATGGATGTGTGGATGTGTGTGGGGTAGGTGAGACGCACCTGTTGGGTTCTGGAGTGTGGGATGGTGAGAGTGATCATGATTTGTGGGGTGGGGAAGGATGGGTTGTCTGGTCTGGATTGGATGCAGGATATAAACGTAAGAAAAAGGAAGGGGTAGCAGTAATTTTGTCAGAAAGGTTGAGGAAGTGTGTGAACAACTATGGATGCGTGGACTCAAGAATTGTATGGTGTGAGTGCAAGATTGGGATAGATAGGTATACTTTTATGTGTGTCTATGCACCAGTCAACCAAGAAACTGGGAAAGGTGCGGAAGAAAATAGAAAATTTTGGAATAAAGTCAATAAATGTATAAGAGAAAGGCAAGAGTGTACACAAGTAATATTAGTAGGCGACATGAATGGTAGAGTTGGAAACGAGGAGATAGAAGGTATAGTGGGTAAATGGGGTGTGGAGGGTAGGAATATGAATGGTGACTTCCTTTTAGAAGTATGTGCGGAGAGAGAGATGTTTCTGGCTAACACATTTTTTTAACATCGTCACATTCATAGATATACATGGCACAGAGGTGAAGGTGAGCAGGAACAGAAATCTCTAATTGACTACGCCATGATGGACTCCGGACTAAAAGGAAGAATTTTAGATTCAAAAGCTGTAAGAAGTATGCGGACGGGATCAGACCACTATACAGTGCTGCCAAAAGTGAGGATAAGGAAAGAGTGGAAATATGAGAGGAAAGAGAGAAAACTGACAGTAGCGAGAATAAATGTGAGAAAATTAAATGAAGAATGTAATGCAACAAAATACAAGGACATCCTGAAAGAGACTATAAAGGACATGGATGTTATGATAGATCTGGGAAATACTGTAGACGAAGTATGGAAAGGTACAAGAGACTCCATGATTAAAGCAGCTGAGAAAGTATGTGGGAAGAAAACCTTTAAAATGTGGAAGAAGAAAGGTAACGCATGGTTTAGTAAAGAGATAGAAGAAATAGTGAAAAAAAAGAAAGGTTCAGAAAGAGTATGCTGCAAAAGAATAGACCTAGAGAAACTAGAGATGCGAGGAAAGAAGAATATAACAATTTTAAACAAAGAGTGAAGAGGGAGATACAAGACGCTAAAAGGAAGACAGATGAGGCATATGGGAGAAAGATTAGTGAACAGTTTCTGAATGACAGGAAAGCATACTACAGAGCTGTGAAAGAAGCCAGAGGGAAGAAGACTGAGAGTGTCTCAGGTGGTAGGATGAGGGACATGAATGGGGAAATGGTAGAGGGTGATGGTGTGGTGAAAGTATGGAAAGATCATTTTAGTAGCTTAGCTGTAAAGAGTAGGGGGAAGGCAAAGATCTCATCCATAGGAATGGAGAGAGGTAGAATAAACAGGGTAGTTGAAAGCCAGATAAGCAGAGAAGAAGTAAAAGAAGCAATCCATAGACTTAAAATGGGCAAAGCTGCTGGAGTAGTTAACATCCCAGGTGAAATGCTGAGATATGGAGGAGAAGAAGCTGTTGACATAATGCATAGGTTATGTAAATTAGCATGGGAAAAGGAAAGTGTATCAGAGGACTGGAGGAAAGCAGTGATAGTACCCTTGTACAAAGGGAAGGGTAGTAAAGAAGAGTGTAAGAATTATAGGGGAATTAGCTTGCTTAGCATACCTGGAAAGGTACACACAAGAGTAGTAACACAGAGGCTACAGAAGATAACGGATGACAAAATAGGCGAGGAACAGGGAGGTTTCAGAAAGGGCAGGGGCTGCGTTGACCAGATAGCCTCAATGCGATTGTTGGTAGAGAAGTATCTGGCCAAAAACAGAAAACTCTATGCAGCATTCATGGATTTGGAAAAAGCCTACGACAAAGTAGACTGGGAGGGCCTGTGGGATGTGTTAACAGTATATGGTGTGGGAGGAAAGTTGCTAATGGCAGTAAAATCTTTTTATAGGAATGCAATGGCAAATGTGAAGGTAGGGGATAAGTTAAGTGAAAGTTTTGAGGTTAATGTAAGTGTAAGACAGGGATGTGTCATGTCAGCTTGGTTGTTCAATATATACATGGATGGAGTGATTAGGGAATGTAGGGCTGTATCAATGGGTGTGGGAGCTAGACTGGAATCAGAGGGAAGAACATGGAAGATTTTAACATGCCTATATGCGGACGATGCAGTCCTGTTGGCGGAAAATGCTGCAGAACTTCAGAGAGTGGTCACTGACTTTGACAGGGTATGTGAAAAGAGAAAGTTAAAGGTCAATGTAGGGAAATGTAAGGTAATGGTGTTTGAGAGAAGAATGCATGAAACCATAGATTTTAAGGACAAATAGAGAATCAAGAAAGAACACATGAAAAGTTGTAAAATAAAATTGAAAAATGAAGTACTAGAAGAGGTTGAAAGTTTCAAGTATTTGGGAGCTGTACTATGCAAATATGGTAAAATGGAGAGTGAGATAAAAGAGAGAAAAATGCAAGGGAGAAGAGTGATTGGAGAACTTGATAGTATTCTCAAAGGAAGAATGGTTAGCCAGGAAGTCAAAAAGTCACTGAGAAACAGTGTGCTGCTCCCAACACTCTCGTATGGAAGCGAGACATGGACGGCAAGTGACGAGGACCTCTTCAAACTGAGAGCTGTGGAGATGAGCTTTTTCAGAATGGCAGCTGGCATGAATAGGCTAGATGGGCAAAGTAATAGGGAAGTGTACGAGTCCTTTGGAATGGAAGAGCAGGCTTTGGGCATTGATTGTGGTGTGGTTGAGTGGATAAAGAGAAGTACTTTGAGGTGGTATGGTCATGTTCAGAGAATGGATGAAGACAGAATGCCAAGAAAGATATATGGGAGTCAGGTGAGTGGAACCGCTAGTAGTGGAAGACCACCTATGGTATGGGAAAAGAAAGTGGAAAAATATATTGAAGAAAAACTTCCACGAAGTGGAAGGGGCATTGTGGCACGGGCACGGGAGGCATTTCTTGACAAAGTAGCTTGGAGACGTTTCTGTCATGGCCATCCTCTAGTTTCCCAGGGGGAAACAAGGCGTCGGAGATGATGATGATGATGATGAGGTATGTTACAACCGGGGCTCGTATAAAACAAGGGCTCTTAATCATTGGACTAGGAAAGCACACAGCCACAACGGTAACACTAGATCCAACCCCTGAACTTATAATGCCGGCGCACAAAAACACCTATACCCTCCAGAGTTAAATCTGTGATAACGGGGTATCCTAAAACTCGGTATAAGTGCACTACTACTACAGGCTGATGATCTCGGATACAGCCTGATCACAAGAACATACAATTACGGTAATAAGGTATACTAGGAAAAGATAGAGATCTTAATTAAATCACTGCAATGATTTAATGCAAACTAGAAGAAGGTATATTTAAAGTTACTCTAAACAATAATGAACTGTCACTCTTATACTAAAGAAAGTGAACGAAAGTCCCAAAGCATCGAGCAGGAATCTTCTGAAGAAAGTCTGATGCTGGGGTAAGATGATCGTATCGGATTTTGAACTGTTATATAAAGCAGGGTCAATATAGGACAAGTGTAGAGACAGACAGTGTCAATTGACACAGGAATAACGATAAATGCACACTTAGTATTATCTCCAACAACAAAAGAAGTCCTTCATCAGGCAACTCAAAAAACCTGCTCAGGTTGTGCAACTCAACAACAACCATGGCTTACAGTCAACGTGAATAAGAATGCTGCATACATAACATAAGAGTTTATAAGTCTAAACGGGTGTCTGCTAGGCTAATAAAGTCTAGCTGGGATGTCGTAGGCTAGGAAACAATGGCTGAGCAAGCGGCTCGTAGCCTAGCGAAGTCCTTAAGGCTGTGCGGCCAAATTACGTTAATTGACGGGGTGCTCTCTTGAGAGATCCAGATCGCTAGTATCTGGTTCTCTCCTGGCAACCCTCTCAAAGTCAAAGCAAACGAGTTAGCACAGTGTTGGGTGGCAGAGGCAAAAGCCCTCACTTGCAACACAGTGCTAAACTCACAAGGTACACAGTCAGAAAGACCACCTAGGCTTCCCACATCTCCGTTGCGATTGTACAGGTTCAACAAAACCTAGTACACATCGGAAATCACAACAACAATGGCCTCACCCCAGTCTAGCATTAAATAGCCCAGCAGACAGCCAAGGAATAGGCAGGGAGACACCGTGAGTGTGTCGAACCTCTACAGACAAAATGGTAACCCCTCCAAAATGCCTAACTAAACATATAATATCTGAGAGCTTCAGCATATAATACGATGGCCGATATATGAAATCGTGCAGAACCAAAGGGGAGTTATATTAAATAGAGAGGAAGAATGAGAGGTAAGAAGTTCAGAGAGAGAGAAAGTGCTCTATAGGTAGAAGTCGGTGACAGGTGGCAAGGGATATGTTAAGGGTATGCTGGTCAAACAAGCTCTGAAGAGAGTAGCTCCTTGGGACCCCTAGGATCAAACACAAAGGCATGGTGGTCAGCCAATCACAGGCCGCTACGTCACCAGGCAGCAGGGCTGCAGAAGGCGCCAGGAACCACCAGCCAATCAAGAGGCGTGGGAAGGCACGCACACGAGCCCACAAGCGAGGGGGAGGCACCACATGTATACGCACGCACACACAACCACCCCACTGCCTACATTATTCTCTCTCCTTAACTATATACAATGCATCTTATGTTCTACTCATGATATAAAATGCTTCCCCTTGTCACAGACGAAAATAAAGACCACCACGGTACTGTCTGCAACAACACGAACACTATGAAAGAAAGAACAACATTGTAGATAGACTGTAGCCAAATACCTTGCCCCGGCGAGTGCTAGCAAGTGGCCAAGCGAGCGGCTGAGCCCACATGGCGTTCTGCCACGCTGCAGGCGTCACACCCCCCCCTAGATATTAGACGCTCAACCATGAGCTCTCTATCTGACAAGCAGAACGCCGATAAGACTCGCCACCCCTAATCACTTCGCAAGAAAGAAGGCAAAGCTCAGTTCTCATCAACCAAAAACAAAAATTACAACCCCTCCCAACACAATAGCTTAATTAATTCATACTGCTATGCTCCTAGAGCGAGCTTCTACTAGCCCAGCCTTCTGAGAGAAGCACAGGTTCGACTCAGAACTTTAGCTATAACAAAAATTTAACTATTAACCTGTACAGCCCCAGCGACGCGTCTGACGCGTCGGCGATGTATGTAACGCACAGCCCCAGCGACGCGTCTGACGCGTCACCCTAATTGCGCCGACCGTAACCTCAGGTGTAGCCACTCAAGAGGGCTCAGATTTGTATGGGAACTGTGTACGTATCCCACGCAACCGTGCCGATGGTTGAAAACTCTCAAAGTCCACGTGCGTGCGCGCAAAAACCTGGTTTTTTGGGGTAATTGCCTTCAATTTTTTACTCTTGTAAAATACGTTTTCGGGGGCTCTGTAGGACCATTCTTTAAGCTTTTTGAGCGGTTTTTCATGGTTTTTCCTTCATTCCTAACCCATTCGCTATTGTTTCTGGAATAAAAAAAAAAATTTGAAAACCGGCCGGGTTCTGGTGAACAAACATTACAAAACTAGCCGGAGCTCCACGGGTTAAAGAAAGAGTTTTTATAGAATTTTCATTTTTAATATGTTTATGGCGGCTGCACTTACAGGGGTAGCCTGATTTTTCTCCACTCTCAACACACACTGACTGAACGGCGAGGGTTCTCCTGCAAACAAACCCTCCCGTGACAAACAATCAGCCAAAACATTATCAGTGCCCTTAGCATGCCACACATCCAACTTGTGTTCCGGCAGCACAACAACATCTGGCACTGATAAACTGCCCAGTTCAACACAAGACTGACATTTATCTTCGCTCTTTCCGGCAACGGGACCTGCCAAAAGCCTTTCACTAGTTCTACCTTCGTAATAGGCGATGCAGCCCCGATGCGGTCTATCGTGTCGTCAACTCTCGATAAGGGATAATGCACCACTCTCGCAATCAACACACTCACTGATCTTGCCACTTAACACAGGTTGTAAAGTTACAGGCAACGACCACTCACGACATTCCTTATCCCGCAGACCCTTCGTCAACACGTAAGCCAGCTCTGCTTGCACCACAGGCTGTCGAGCAGGATTTATACGGTAGGGAATTAAACTGAGCCTTGCACTGTCTCCAGCCTCCATGTCGGATTCTACCCCGTACATCAGTCCTGGAGAAGTAACAAACATGCGGATGCACTGCCACAGCATAGTAAACAACTTATCTCGCAGAACAACATGCCTAGTGCCCTCCCACAACCCAGCCGAGACCGCAACTTCTAACCTGTAGTCTCCCTCCTTCTCCACCTTCGTCCCTAGAACAGCCAGATCATGAGAGGGACAATCAGTACCACCTGTGCAGTCACTCCCATAGTTCATTATTGCTAAGGCTTCCCCGCCGATATCGTACATGCGCACCCCCGCATTCCTTACGACTACATCTGCCTGCGCAGCATCACCGCTTTTAGCGACATGGCCAGATACAGTCGGTCTATGGTAGGGCTGTTGCATTCGACTAGAGCAGCATTGGGAGGCTATACGACGACCGGGCACATCCACTCCACAGCCAATCTCACCAATCTGCTCAATGTCCTCCTTCTGACCACCACCCTTGACAGCCATGGGTCGACCTTGACCTGACAACCATGTCCAAGCCTCGTCGCCCACCTTGAACCACCGAAACAACGAGGCTAACAGTCTCCCAACATTCACGTGACCTGCCCGCGGAACATCTTGCACCGCCTGAGTTGTGAGGCTCAGGGGCTCGGCACGACCAGTGGGGTATGAACCGAGCTGGTGCTGGAGCGCTGCACACTGCTGCTCAGGCAGGTGCTCTAGCGCTTCCACAGCCACCAGACTCGTGTCCCCCGCCCACTGCTCCGCCGAGACATGATAATCCCTACTCTCCTCCACCTGTGCCCTATTGCCCCCCTCTCCTTCTCCACCTTGGCCGCTGCAGACCAACGCAGGGACAGTAGGCTGCTCGGTGGTTGCCTCACAAATTCCTCCAACAGGTTCACATGACATGTTTCCCCGTCCTCGTGTTTGATCTCGACAGCACCATTACCACACTTCTGAACTTCCGGATCCTCCAACTGCAGTTTACAAATATCTGAGGGAACCAACCTGTCTGAATGCTTCCGAAGCAACCCAAGTCCTCCCCCAATATCAAACTGAGCAACCCTTTTTTCTCTCTGTGTGTAACGTTGCTGCCTCGGAGTCTCTTCTTGCCCTACCTCCTCACTAGCTGTGACAGGTCCTGGGGCTTCTCCAGACTCCAACAATGGTGCTAATACTGAGCCGCCAAGAAGCGCTGGTGGTACTAAACTCGCCAAACTTTTACCAACATTAGTCGTCTTCTTTCGACCGTTCCTCCGTTGATCAGAAGACTGAGGAATAGGCTGTGACACTTTGGATGCAAGAGGTCCAAAAACAACGCACGCCATAGGTTGTACTTGACACTTCTCTTCCCACTCCTGTTCCTCGCTACTCACGTCGGCTGGCTTCTCGGCAACGACTAAGGGGGAAACCTCAGAAGTAGGCAACGCAAAGTCGTTGCCGAGAAGGAGGTCGACGCCCCCAACAGGCAAGTTCTCCACAACACCCACATCCAACTCTCGTGTCACACCATCTACCTCCAGTTCCATCCTGACCAACGGGTATGACCTGATAGCATTGATACCCTGCACCACAACCACCCGTGCCGCGTTTATGGGTCTACCAGTAAAGTTCTTCATTAAAGTCTGAGAGGCACCCGTGTCTCGCAACAGCTCAACTCCATGCTTCTTACCAGCCCACTTCACGCAGCCATGCCCTCGATGGTCACAAAAGACATCGCGGACAGGGTTCGAGCCTTCCGGATTCTTCTCCACTGGCTGTGTCCCAGCCTCTGACGTTATACCCTGGGCAAACTCAGACGACTTCGGGGACACCCCAATGTTGCGAGCCAAAGACACGACTGCATTAGGTAGCTTGCTTGGACAGGCTCTTGCAAAATGGCCCTTCTCATGACAATGAAAACACGAACTCCCCCTTGGGCTTCCCTTGAGGTGGGGAAGGGCCCTGACCCTTCTTAAACAGGACGGTATTAGGTTTATGGTCAGACTTAGTATCGTTGCTCTTGTTGTAATGGTTATATGCTGTATCACTGACTCGGGGGGGGTGGAGTGTTGCGCCCCTTGTTACCTGCATCGTTCCGTTGTGCAGACCCGCACCCACGAATCAGTGACATCCGAAGGTCAGCCATCTCAGCTGCCTCCTGAAGAGTTCTTGGGTTTTTCTCTTTAAGATTCAACGCCAGATCGCTGCCCGTACACTTTAAAAATTGTTCTAGAAGCATCAGCTGTTTCAACTCCTCAAACGTCGATGCCTTCTCAGAACGCAGCCAGTTTCTAAATGCATCGGATAGATCACGGGCATGCTCAAGAAAGGTGCACTCACGACCCTTCGTTACACCCCGGAACTTCAATCTGTACGTCTCTGGTTGTAACTCATATGCCCGCAGGACAGCCTCCTTCAATACCTCGTAATCGATGCACGACTCCAAGGGCAACGCATCATATGCCTTGAGTCCTTTGCCAACCAATCTAGAGGAAACAAGGGCTGCCCACTTAACCTCGGGCCATTGGTGCTCCCGGCACTTCTTCTCGAAACGCATAACAAATTCAGTGACACCCGACTCATCAAATACAGGGACCAACTTGAGCAGGTGCGATAACGACTGATCAAGACCTCGATTCCCAGAACCAAGACGCTGCCCTGTCGACTCCACCCTAGACTTCTCAAGATCTATGTCCGCACGGTACTTCGCCTTTCTCTCCTCAGACTCGGTCTCATATCTGGCCCTTCTCTCCTCAGCCTGAATCTTAGCCATCTCAAACTCCCGCTTCTGCTGCAGCTGCATCTTAGCCATCTCAAGCTGGAAGAGCATATCTGCAGTTAAACCTTGAGGAGGAGGAGATGCAACAATTGGAGACTCACCCAAGTGCAAACCATGCTGCCAGTGACTATCGGCCTGCGGGACCGTACATGGCTCCGGAGCCCGAGGGGGGGGGGGGGGGAAGGAGTCGAGTGGAATGGGGGCTGGGCCGAAAGTGCCCCAGCTCCCGCCCCACCCGAAGCCCCACGCACCCCGCCGAGCACACAGGCCACCAGGTCACCTCTCGACATGCTGCTAATGCCCACATGCCCCATGGCCGTGGCCAAACACTGGAGACCATACCGATCAATCCCCGACACCCGGTCAGCAGTAATAGGTATCTCCAGAAACTTCCTTGCATCCTCCTCACTAGCTATAACTCTAATGTCATCTAACAAAGCCCGCTGCTGCACCTCAGTTTCTATTTCCCGTACTGTGTCCTCACTGTACACTGATCCGTCGTACGACATAGTGTCCACCGAAAATTCTCAACGTTTATAAAAAAAAAAGTACCTAAACTCTTATGCAGCACTATTCACTCAAAAATACAAGATGCTCGAAGACTCTTAAGTGTTATACTACTTACCCAAAAAAAATCCACGTGTCCACTATATTCCTTTAAACAAAACAAATGACCACAACACTCCTGCAATATTTCTCTAAGTTCATAAAATCCTAAGCAAGGTCGCCATTTGTTACGACCGGGGCTCGTATAAAACAAGGGCTCTTAATCATTGGACTAGGAAAGCACACAGCCACAACGGTAACACTAGATCCAACCCCTGAACTTATAATGCCGGCGCACAAAAATACCTATACCCTCCAGAGTTAAATCTGCGATAACGGGGTATCCTATAACTCAGTATAAGTGCACTACTACTACAGGCTGATGATCTCTGATACAGCCTGATCACAACAACATACAATTACGGTAATAAGGTATACTAGGAAAAGATAGAGATCTTAATTAAATCACTGCAATGATTTAATGCAAACTAGAAGAAGGTATATTTAAAGTTACTCTAAACAATAATGAACTGTCACTCCTATACTAAAGAAAGTGAACGAATGTCCCAAAGCATCGAGCAGGAATCTTCTGAAGAAAGTCTGATGCTGGGGTAAGATGATCGTATCGGATTTTGAACTGTTATATAAAGCAGGGTCAATATAGGACAAGTGTAGAGACAGACAGTGTCAACTGACACGGGAATAACGATAAATGCACACTAGTATTATCTCCAACAACAAAAGAAGTCCTTCGTCAGGCAACTCAAGAAACCTGCTCAGGTTGTGCAACTCAACAACAACCAAGGCTTACAGTCAACGTGAATAAAAATGCTGCATACATAAAATAAGAGTTTATACGTCTAAACGGGTGTCTGCTAGGCTAATAAAGTCTAGCTGGGATGTCGTAGGCTAGGAAACAATGGCTGAGCAACCGGCTCGTAGCCTAGCGAGGTCCTTAAGCCTGTGCGGCCAAATTACGTTAATTGACGGGGTGCTCTCTTGAGAGATCCAGATCGCTAGTATCTGGTTCTCTCCTGGCGATCCTCTCAAAGTTAAAGCAAACGAGTTAGCACAGTGTTGGGTGGCAGAGGCAAAAACCCTCACTCGCAACACAGTGCTAAACTCACAAGGTACACAGTCAGAAAGACCACCTAGGCTTCCCACGTCTCCGTTGCGATTGTACAGGTTCAACAAAACCTAGTACACATCGGAAATCACAACAACAATGGCCTCACCCCAGTCTAGCATTAAATAGCCCAGCAGACAGCCAAGGAATAGTTAGGGAGACACCGTGAGTGTGTCGAACCTCTACAGACAAAATGGTAACCCCTCTAAAATGCCTAACTATACATATAATATCCGAGAGCTTCAGCATATAATACGATGGCCGATATATGAAATCGTGCAGAACCAAAGGGGAGTTATGATATTAAATAGAGAGGAAGAATGAGAGGTAAGAAGTTGAGAGAGAGAGAAAGTGCTCTATAGGTAGAAGTCGGTGACAGGTGGCAAGGGATATGTTAAGGGTGTGCTGGTCAAACAAGCTCTGAAGAGAGTAGCTCCTTGGGACCCCTAGGATCACGCACAAAGGCATGGTGGTCAGCCAATCACAGGCCGCTACGTCATCAAGCAGCAGGGCTGCAGAAGGCGCCAGGAACCAGCAGCCAATCAAGAGGCGTGGGAAGGCACGCGCACGAGCCCACAAGCAAGGGGGAGGCAGCACATGTATACGCACGCACACACTACCACCCCACTGCCTATATTATTCTCTCTCCTTAACTATATACAATGCATCTTATGTTCTACTCATGATATAAAATGCTTCCCCTTGTCACAGACGAAAATAAAGACCACCACAGGACTGTCTGCAACAACACGAACACTATGAAAGAAAGAACAACATTGTAGATAGACTGTAGCCAAATACCTTGCCCCGGCGAGTGCTAGCGAGTGGCCAAGCGAGCGGCTGAGCCCACATGGCGTTCTGCCACGCTGCAGGCGTCACAGGTATGTCATCAGTAGGTACCGTCCTCGCAGGCATGTTCTTTCCTGGGGTCGGGAGAAGTGCCTGAGTAATGCAGGCGACCTGATTGAAGTGTGTTGAGGATTCGCTTGTTTCCTCTTGTTGTGGTGGCAGTGGTTGATGGTGCGTGAGGGGCCTCATCTCTGTGGTTTATCTCTGTGGTTTGTCTCCTTGGCGCTTTTCTTCCCTATCTCAAACAATAATAACGTATTACATAAAACTGTTCCAATATTGTTAAAAGGTTGGTCTTTAATTACCTCTCCGTACAATCCCCAACACTTTAGGGAACGTTATCTGTGTCGGACATTCAATTTTTAAAACATATCACAGATTACATGAAATGTCAATGAAAGCTAGTAACACATAATACAGTTGCAATTTAATTTGATGCCATAATTCAAGACAAATACACTATATTAATCGCAAAAACACACATTCCGTCGATTACAACATGATAAGACAACTTTAGTAAAATAAGTGAACATAATTTGAATCATAATAATTAAAAGAAGGACTTTTTACCTATAGAAGCAAGGTCTAGGACTCGAGGTTGAGTGGTCAAACAGGAAGCATATATTTATAAACACATATATATCCCGGATATAATGTTCTTAACCATCCTAGGATTTTCATTATGTAATTAAAATGTTATGATATATACTGTATATACGAAAAAAAAAAAAAAAAATCCATAAATTTACACACTGATAATTGCATAAAATATTAATTATACATAACTGGTTGATTCAAAATGTAATACATGTGTAATTTATTCTCAGGATGGTTAAAATGAGGTGTCCATGAGTGTACATACATACTGTAGAATTTAGATGTAGCCTACACCCCGGTAGACGCTAATAGACAAAATTAAAGTAGACATTTTGGAGCGGCGACACTATAATTTTGTTTGTTGGTGTATAGGCTACAGCTTACAGTTATATAACCAAATATAGGCTACAGTTTACAGAGTTCAAACAATCTTAATTAGATTTATTAGAAGCTCAACAGTTAATGTATAAACTACATCTACAGAACGGTATAATTTATATAATGAAAAAAAGGATGAATCAATAAATATATAAGTGATAATGTTTCCTACAGCAATCTGGAAAGAAATGTCATTGCATAATTAAATTTTCCCAGATTGCGAACTTCATAGGGCTACTGTACTGTCGCCGTCAATAATTTCTTGGACACCCAACTCACAAGGAGTCATGATTTGTTCTGGTAACACTGTTGCCCCCCCCCCCCCCCCCTTCTTCCCCTTCCACCCCCTCTGTATGGTTTCTCATCCCTCTCCCCCTCATTCTCCTACGTCGTCTCCTACTGTAAGCTCCGCCCCCTCGCTTCGTCCACCAACACATCCCTCACATTACTATCTCCGAAATATTAATTAATTATAACTGCTATGAGTTTTAGAAGCTTCTTTAAGGGGAGAATACACATTACTCTCTGTTTCGGGATTTTATCCATTCGGCCCCATTCAGCCAAGTGTTTTAAGAAGTCTATCTAGGTGTAAACAAATTGTTGACGAGCAATACCGAGGGAGGGGCAACACTGTTACCAAAACAAATCACCAGTCATCGTCAGATGGATGTCCAGGAAACTATTGACGGCGACAGTACATATGCATACATAAAATGCATATATTCCTAGACATATACTTAACCCGGGAACTGCAGAGAGACTCTTAAGAGTTCCCCCGGCGGACTGCGGGAAGACTCTTAGAGTCAGAGAAAAAAAATATAAATTTTAACCCTTTACTAGCGGCGCTCGACTTAAGTCGAGTGAAAGAAACTGGGAGAAAACGGGTGAAAAATGGGTGAAGATAGAGTGAAAATGGGTGGAACAGTAATGAACCATACATCCGACATCTGTGGCCTCCCGGCCCACACTAACTCCAGTTCCCCCACCGCACGGGTGGATGACAGTGTGACCAATAGTTAGCGAAAAGTGAACAATGTAGCAATATCAGCTAAACTTCCATCTTTGAGGTAACACTGTCAGGGCTCCACGAGTGCTACGTAGCTGTATGTGGTGTCATTGTGTAGCGATTTCCGCCTAGTTTTCGGCACAATACAGTTCCTTTCATGCTGATGGTTGATATAGCAGTCAGAATGGCCTGAAAAGGCCACAGACCCCCCGCTAGACAAAGGTTAAACATAAAAAAAAAAAAAAAAAAAAAAAAATTTGCCCTTGGGCCATGCAAAATATCAGTCCTCTACCTCCCCTCCTTCCCCACTTTACTCACCTCCTTCAGTTATCACCTATTTTCCCTGTTATTCCCTTATTCTGAGGTATATTTTCGTGCTAACATTAGCGAGTTGCAAGCAGGGCATTGTCATCACTGTTAGCAAGCGAGTGCAAGAGAGAGAGAGAGTATCGATCGACAGTGTCTTAGTGGCCTTGGGGGAAATTGGCGGGAAAGCAGGTTGCCTCACCCATACATTATGTAACTCGCGGCCTGTAGCGCCGATTTTGACCATCCAAACGCTCTTTTCACTAGTTTTATTGTTGTAACAGGTTAATACCTCTATAATCAACCTATAATAGGCGCATACGGATAAGTATTAATGCTATTTATGGTAAAATTAATATTTTAGTGATGGAAACAGCTCATATACATGCGCACAGGCAGAGGTGTCTAATTACCCCCATGCACACTGAAGAGGTTAATAAGCAAAGAGGATGATAACCATTTTTCCAAGAGAACCTGCGTGTCTTGGTATTTGAGTCCGATATTAAGAGCGTGTCTGTTGCAATGTAGTGCGGTGCTGTGGGCTAGGCTATGTAAGCATCTGGTTGCCCCGGCTCTTGTTGTAACAGTGGCGACCTTATGTGATAGTGTGATAGTATAGAGTTCTTGTGGGGTGAAGCATTATATTTAAATTGTCAGTAATTTTTCTTTCAGTTGAAAGTCTACAGACGTAGTACTCTTATTTCATTAACCCGTGTCCACAACTATTGCTAAGATGTTGCATGTTGATTACATTCCTGTTCATATTGTGGAGAAGGAGGACGTTTTGCAGTTTATTACAACCCAACCTAGTCAAGAAGAGGTTGCTAGCAGAAGTAGCGCTGAATTAAGACGTGTGTTGGAGATGCATGGTTGGAGGTGCAGTGGTATGGCTAAAGCAGAGTTAGTTCAAGAGTTATCTAAGCTAGTTGCACAGCAGAATGGTCTTCAGGAAGCTAGTACTTGTGTCGTGGATGATGGCTACCATTCTGCTGGGGACCGGAGTGGAGCAACAACTCCGGCAGTCTCCTACTATTACCACAGCACCTGCCACCACGCCTCCACCATCGGCAGTTATCCCTATCAGTACGGCCCCTTCATTTTCACAGGGCTATGTTCATGCCCTATGGCTGTACATTTGTTTCAAGTTATGCTAGCAATCCCCCGTATCCTCCTTCTTCCCCCTATGTGTCGTGGGCCACACCCCAGCATTTCACTGCCACTCATACGGTGGCTGCTCAGCACAATGTTCCCCCTTATGCCCAGTTTCCTCCTATAACTCCGATTGGGTCAAGAAGGAGTCCAGAGATTGAGATTCAGCTTAAGAGAATGGAGATGGAAGAGAGACAGAAATATAGAGAGCTTGCATTGAGGAAGAGGGAGATAGACAGAGAGATAGAGGAGAAGATAATACAGGCAGATTTGGAGAAGTCGAAGTTGGAAACTAGTGGGCAAAGACGACAGGGGAATAATGCTGGGCATACATCTAAGGAGGAGGCAG
This sequence comes from Paralithodes platypus, assembly GCA_032716605.1. Taxonomy (NCBI): domain Eukaryota; kingdom Metazoa; phylum Arthropoda; class Malacostraca; order Decapoda; family Lithodidae; genus Paralithodes; species Paralithodes platypus. Next base: position 27,562,946 of record CM064512.1, read on the forward strand.
AAGAGGTACTGTTGTCTCGACGGCTGAAACACGTGCCGGCCTTCGATGAACTTAAGGTCACGGAGTGGTTCTTACGTTTTGAGAAGAAGGCCCACGAGTATCAGTGGCCGAGGTAGCGCTGGGTGGTGTTGGTGTCTAATGTCTTGAAGGGCAAGGCTCTTGATGCATACAATCGCTTAGAAGTGCAGGAGCTAGAGTATGATGTACTTAAAGAGGCTGTGTTAAAAGCCTACGAGCTGCGTCCCGAGGCTTACAGGTTGGCCTTCAGGGGGGCTCGGAAGCGGCCGGGGGACTCGCACGTGGAATGTGCCAGGTACCTGCGCGATACTATAGCTAAGTGGCTGCACTCAGAGTCAGTGCATACTTTGGAGGCGGCGTGTGAGGTTTGGCTGATGGAGTAGTTTACAAGTATAGTGGAAAAGGACATTGGGGCAAAATTAAAAGAAAAGCGGTTTAAATCATTAAGGGAAGCAGCAGTTTGGGCTGACGACTTTGCACTAGCCCAGCGTGGCAGTGGTAAGGGGAGCATTGGTGACAGGAGAGACCGACCTGTGCACCAAGCAGCCACAGTATCAGCTCGCCCATCATCACTCAAAGGTACTACAAATAAAACACATTATAACAAGGCTGACAACCAGCGAGCTTCTACGGAAGTGCGATGTTACTTTTGCAAACAAGTGGGTCATATGAAACCTCAGTGTACTAAGTGGCAGGCTACCCAGGGACCCAAGGCTGTCCAGTTGGTGGCGACACTAGGGGAGGTGCCTGTGAAAGGCAAGCCAGGTACTGGTGAGTTTGGGAGGCAGTGTTGGCCAGCGCGAAGCAGGGTAGTAAGCACTTTGCCGCCCCAGATGGTACCACCACCTAAGCATAACCAGACTTCCCCTGATTGGTGTCGGCCTTTCATACATGATGGATCAGTACGGATCGGGGAGCCTGTCAAGGTGTTTAGGGATACTGGTGTGCAGCAATCTATGTGTCTCAGTCTATGTGACAGGGGGACCTATTAGCACCGGAGAGTTTGTTATTTGCAGGGGAATCAACAGGAGCAATGTTGTAATTTAGTCCCGGTGACCCTAGAGTGCCTGCTGTTGACCGCCAAGGGTAAGGTGGCCATGGTGGACACTCTGCCAGTTGAGGGGGTGGATTTTTTGCTCGGGACGGACTTGGCAGGGGATGTAGTTTTCCCGCCTCCTATAGTCGTCGCTAAGGCTGTTTTTGTGCCCCCTGGTGGTGGTTTTTTGCAAGAAGATAACATGGACTCTATCTACCCTGTGTGTTCAGTGACCAGATCAATGGCACAAGTGGCACAACAGGAAGATGATTTAGTGGATGCGTGGGCCGACAGCCATGAGTGCGGGGCATCCCATGATGCACTACTAGATGACACTGGCTCGGAGGCAGCGGTGGGCGTGGCTGACCCCAGTGAGGCTACCGAGACTAGTAGAGGTATCATAGTGTTGGACGAGGAGTCTGACATAGTGCCGCCGACACAACCTTCTGCTATTTTTGAGAGGTCGGAGGTAACTGCCTAATCAGAGATACCTAGAGACAAATTGAACAAGTTGCAGCGAGAGGACCCGAGTCTGGGCCTCCTGTTTAAGAAGGTTGGCACGACTGGTGGGAAGAACAGTCTAGAGAAATGTATTGTAAAAGGGACTTTGTTGTATCGGCAGTGGACGCCGGATACAGGCTCAGGCATGGGGGAGGAGGAATTAGTGGTGCCTGCTCAGTTCAGGGAAGAGCTGGTTAGGCTAGCGCATGAGGCACCACTGGCGGGGCATTTAGGGGTGCGTAAGACTACTGAAAGGCTGCGTTTTCATTTTTGGTGGCCTAATATGCATGCATCGGTGGCTACTTATTTGATGTCATGTCATGTTTGTCAGGTAGTGGGAAAACCCAACCAACGAATACCCGTAGCACCTTTGATCCCGATACCTGCAGTTGAACAGCCATTTACTCGTGTCATAATTGACATGGTCAGTCCCTTACCACCCACCAGTGCAGGATATAAATACTTGCTTACTTTGATGGATGCCACAACTAGATACCCGGAGGCTATTCCGGTTAGCAGCATGAACGCAAAGGTGGTTCTCAAACACCTGCATTTCTTCACTCAATTTGGTTTGCCACGTCAAATCCAGTCTGACAGAGGGGTTAATTTTACTTCCAATCTCTTCAAGCAAACTCTCTCAGAGTTAGGTATACAGCATGTGCTGTCAAACGCGTACCATCCACAATCACAGGGAGCCCTTGAGCGTTTTCACCAGACCCTGAAGAGCATGCTGCGTAAATTTTGCTTGCAGCAAGAGAGGGATTGGGACACTGCTTTACCTTTTGTTCTTTTCGCAATTTGTGATGTCCCTTCAGTCTTTAGGATTCTCGCCTAATTCCCTTGTGTTTGGTCATCGTGTCAGGGGTCCGCTGGATGTGGTGAAAGATGCCTGGGAGAGTGATGCGGCAGGGGGCTCTGTGCCTCTGCTCGAGTAAGTGCAGAAGACTCGAGAGAGGTTGCAGACTGCCCTGCAGCTAGCTAAAGAGCATCTAGTGGCAGCACAAAGCAAGATGAAGTACCATTATGATAAGCAGGCTAAATCTAGGGCGTTCAAGGTGGGCGACGAGGTTCTGGCACTGTTGCCAGTTCAGGGTCGACCCTTAGCAGCTAAGTTTTGTGGTCCATACAAGGTCGTTAAGCAGATTGGTGAGGTTGAATATGTAATAGACACGCCCGACCATCGCAAAGCCTCCCAATTCTGCCATATTAATATGTTAAAGCTCTACCATAGACTGACTACATCTGGCCGTGGTGCTGACTGAGGTGATGCTGCGCAGGCAGGTGTAACCGCAAGGAATGCGGGGGTGTGCATGTCTGGTATCGGAGGGGAAGCCTTTGTTCTTATGAATTGTGGGAGTGACTGCACAGGTGGCACAGATTGTCCCTCTCATGACCTGGCTACTACAGGGATGGAGAAGGAGAAGGAGGTTGACTATTTAGAAGCTGCGGTCCCGGCTGGGTTGTGGGAGGGTAATGGGTATGTTGCTCTTAGAGACAAGTTGCAGCATCTTGGTCCTAAGTGACAAGAGGAGTTATGCAATAGGCTGTGGCAGTACTCCAGCGTGTTTGGTGATTCTCCAGGTCTGACATCCTGGGCGATGCACGACATAGAGGTTGGAGACAGTAAGCCACTCAAGTTGGCCCCCTACCGTATAAATCCTGCTCGGCAGCCTGCCCGAAAAGCAGAGCTGGACTACATGTTGGAGAAGGGTCTGGTGAAGAAGGGGTATAGTGAGTGGTCTTCGCCAGTGACTTTGCAACCTAAACCGAATGGCAAGATCCGCTTTTGTGTTGATTTCAGGAGGGTCAATGCACTATCCCAGACAGATGCCTATCCATTACCTAGAGTTGACGACTCCATAGACCGCATCGGGGCTGCCACGTTTATCACTAAGGTGGATTTAGTGAAAGGGTACTGGCAGGTCCCGTTGGTTGACTGAGAGAGCCAAGAAAATTGCTAGTTTCGTGGTGGACGGGGCAGTTTACCAGTGTCAGGTGATGCCCTACGGGCTTAAGAACGCCCCGGCTACATTTCAGCGATTGATGAACCGGGTTGCAGATGATATCCCTAATTGTGTAGTCTATATTGATGATGTGATTTTTGATACCACCTGGCGAGAGCATGTTGATAATGTTGAGTTTCTTTTCAAAAGACTTTAGTGAAGCAGGTTTGGTTGTAAATCTGGAGAAATGCGACTTTGTACAGGCTACTGTCAATTACTTGGGATTCGTGGTTGGACATGGTGAGGTGTCTCCACCCTTGGCAAAGGTGGAGGCTATTGCTAGTTTCTCTCCTCCTACCACTCACAAATCTCTGCAACGGTTCCTTGGAATGATTGGGTACTACCGGAGATTTATTAAGGACTACTCTACTGTACTTGCTCCGCTGACTAATTTACTGCGGAAAGACATCAAGTTCAAATGGACGGAAGACTGTCAGGAAGCTTTTGCAGGAGTTAAGTCTCTGGAGAGTGTGGAGAATGAGCAGAGCGAGTTCTTTGACCTGAATGTTGGTTTGAAACAGGGGTGTGTGATGTCCCCGTGGTTGTTTACTGTATATATGGATGGAGTTATGAAAGAAATACTATCAAGAGCAGTGGATGTTGGTGTATCGCTGAAAAGGGAGGGAATTGAGTGGAAGCTACCTATACTGCTGTTTGCGGATGATACAGTTCTGATGAGTGATAATGAATGGGAGTTGCAGGGTCTGGTAAATGAGTTTGGAACAGTGTGAGAAAAACGGAATTTGAAGGTAAATACGGGGAAGAGCAAGGTTATGGTCTTCGAAAGGGGTGAAGTCACAGAGTGTGAGGTGAAGCTGAATGGTCAGGCTATGGAGATCGTCAACTCTTTTAAGTATCTGGGCAGTGTGTTGAGTAAAGATGGGACTATGGATGAAGAGGTGCGGGAGAGGGTACAACAGGGGAAGAGGGTTGTAGGAACGCTAAAAGCAGTAACAAGAAATAGGGTGGTCAGTATGGAAGTGAAGAAGTCCTTGCATGACAGTGTGGTAATCCCGACACTGACTTACGGAAGCGAAGCATGGACGTTGGTTGAGAGACTCAGACCAAGAGTGAGAGCAGTGGAAATGAATTACCTAAGGAGTGCGTGCGGAGTTACATGGAGGGATAGACAGACTAATGAGGAAGTAAGAAGGAGGTGTGGTGTGGAGGTAGATGTGCTGGAAAGTGTGAAAAGGAACAACTTGAGATGGTTCGGCCATATGGAACGTATGGAAAGCGAGAGAATGACTAAGAGGATGTACGAGAGCGAGGTGGAGGGACAGAGGGGGAGAGGTAGACCGAGTATGAGGTGGAAGGATGGAGTGAGGAACTACATGAATGAAGGCGGTGCTGGTTGGGGGGAGGGGCGTCGACTGACTGGGGACAGAGGTGCATGGGGGCGGTTCGTTCGTGGCCACCCCTTCGGGGATCACGGCGTCAGGCAATAGATAGAAGTCTCTCCTGTCGCACCATCCTATCCTGCGAGCTCCTGACTTTGGATTGCCATTTATCCTAGCTACTGATGCTAGTGTGACGCCTGCCAGCGTTGGCAGAATCGCCTCCCGGTAGCCACTAGCACTCGCCAGGGCAGTGAAATGGGCTACAGTCTGTCTACTATGTTGTACTTTCTTTCTTGTGAATCGTCATGTCACAGGCAGGGTAGAAGTGGTCTTTGTTTTCGCCTGTGACAATGCATTGTATTTTATATCATGAGTTGAACATAAGATGCATTGTAGTGAAGGAGAGAGAGAGAGCGAGCGAGCAGGGTGGGGGATGGGAGTGTTGCTTTTCCTCCTCCTCCCTCCCGGAGGAGTTGCTAGCCCGCGTGGTCTTTTCTCTCGGTTTTGATTGGCTGGTGGTTCCTGGCGCCTTCTGCAGGCCTGCTGCCGGGTGACGTAGCGGCCTGTGATTGGCTGACCACCGTGCCTTTGTGTGGTATCCTGGAGGGGTCCAGAGGAGCTATTCTCCTCAGAGCTTTCCTGACTAGCATACCCTTCACATGTCCCTTGCCCCCCTGTCTCCCAACTTCTACCTATAGAGCACTTTCTCTCTCTCTCAACTTCTTACCTCTCATTCTTCTACTCTATTTAATATCATAACTTCCCTTTGGTTCTGCACGATTTCATATATCGGCCATCGTATTATATGCTGAAGCTCTCAGATAACACATGTTTAGTTAGGCATTTTGGAAGGGTTACCATTTTTGTTTGTAGAGGTTTGACACACTCACGGTGTCTCCCTGTATCTTGGTGGTCTGCTGGGGGATTTAATGCTAGACTGGGATAAGGCTACTGGTGTTGTGATTTCCTATGTGTACTAGATTTTGTTGAACCTGTACAATCGCAACGGAGACGTGGGAAGCCTAGGTGGTCTTTCTGACTGTGTAACTTATGAGTTTAGCGCTGTGTTGCGAGTGAGGGCTTTTGCCTCTGCCACCCAACACTGTGCTAACTCGTTTGCTTTGACTTTGAGAGGGTCGCCAGGAGAGAACCAGATACTAGCGATCTGGATCTCTCAAGAGAGCACCCTGTCAATTAACGCAATTTGGCCGCACAGCCTTAAGGACTTCGCTAGGATACAAGCCGCTTGCTCAGCCATTGTTTCCTAGCCTACTACATCCCAGCTAGACTTTATTCGCCTAGCAGACACCAGATTTAGATTATAAACTCTTTCTGTTATGTATGCATTATTATTCACGGCATTTATTAGTCTAGGTTGTTGTTGAGTTGCACAACCCTAGTACGCTGTTGCGTTGATGAGGAAGTACTTCTTTTGCCGTTTGAGTTCCTACTATTGCGCAGTTATTATTCACGTGCCAGTTAACCCTATATGTCCTTATAATTGTCATATCCTGTTCCTGCTTTATACTACAGTTCAAAATCCGATACGATCATCTTACCCCAGCATCCGACTTTCTTCAGAAGATTCCTGCTCGATGCTTTGGGACTTTCGTTCACTTTCTTTAGTATAGGAGTGACAGTTCATTATTGTTTAGAGTAACTTTAAATATACCTTCTAGTTTGCATTAAATCATTGCAGTGATTTAATTAAGATCTCTATCTTTTCCTAGTATACCTTATTAACGTAATTGTATGTTTTTGTGATCAGGCTGTATCAGAGATCATCAGCCTGTAGTAGTAGTGCACTTATACGGAGTTATAGGATACCCCGTTATCGCAGATTTAACTCTGGAGGGTATAGGTGTTTTTGTGCGCCGGCATTATAAGTTCAGGGGTTGGATCTAGTGTTACCGTTGTGGCTGTGTGCTTTCCTAGTCCAATGATTAAGAGCCCTTGTTTTATACGAGCCCCGGTCGTAACACTAGTGATGTGGGGACAGGTGCGGTACTGCTGCAACAACTGTAGATTATTGATCTCCTTACTGAACTGAGTTTTGAATTCCCCCAGCTCAAATGATCTTACCTTATCAAGTATTGCCATAGGAAGCTTCTGACGCAAGATAATGACTTATCATTTCCTGCGTGGTAAGCCCTAGGGTGTCTAGCGATCGAGTATGGCACTCCATATTTGCCCTGAAGTTTGTCAACTCATCAACCTTATACTGTGGTTCTGCGAGCCCCAACAAGGCAACAACATGGGCCATCTTCAACTGCTCTCTATCCCCGTATGTGGACTCTAATAGGTGTACCGCTTCAAGATAACTACCACCCACTACTGCAAAACCCTCTATTAAATGTAAGGCCTCTCCTTCCATTTGTCCCTTCAGATAGTGAAACTTGCGGACATTATCCAAAGAGGATTCATGAACCGTAGATCGAAATACGTCCCAGAAAGCTAACCACTCGGTTAACTTGCCCCCAAATGTAGGAAGATTGAGCTTAGGGAGGTGTACAGTATGTTTTGAGTCAGCCCTTCTATGGGCCTCATTATCGCCTCCCTTCTTACTTGCGACAGCACGCTGTAATAGGCGCTTCGCTCTAAAGACAGGTTCGTCATAGAGGGCGCGATTATCACACTCTGTAACTATCTCTTCCTCCTCTATCATGTCAGCCACAATCACCTCACTCAGAGCCGTAATACGACCGTGGGTAGCCTGGACGTTATCTAATCTAGCCTCCAATTCCTCTAGATCAGCAGTAGTGATGAAAGTGTTTAAGTCCACAATTAGCCTATTTAATACTCCCCGAAGTCCCGCCCTTTGATTTTTAAGGGCTTTGATCAGCACCCCACTAGACGGTGTCTCTTTATCGTTTTTATCCATTTTGCATGTGAGCCTATAGGCTATGTATCTAAATGTTACGTTACAAAAACAACGGCCAAATAATAGTCTAATTAAGACACGCCAACCGGCGGACTTCTATGTTATGGAGAAAAAATAGTACACTAAATAGCAATACCTACTAATGGATCATATTTAACAAGAAAAAATGTTAGGTCAGGTCATATGTCACAGGAAGTCTGAAACGGAAATGAAAATTACTGGGGAAAGATGATGGGTGGGAAGCAGGACTTAGGCAGGCGAAACGATACAACCCCGGCGTCCCTCTCTAGCCAACGCTTCGTTAGCCCTACAATCTTGTCATACAGGACTTGATTGGTGTCGAGGTGGACATCATCCTGGTCGAGGTCTCGGATGCTGAGTGTGAGAGAAACAAAGCGGTGCTTCGTTTCTATTAACCGACACCTCGGGGCGCAGTTAACAGAATTTGTTATAGCTTGATAATCCGCCGCTGAGAACCCTCGGACTCTCGTCCGGCTCTCAATTGCCACGATCTTGCAGCTCCCTCCGGACTCACGCTCCAGATCCAGCGCCACCTCTTTGATTGCGTCAGCTAACTCGCGGGGTACTGTACCGGGGCGTATATCATTGCCGCCTATAAACAAAAAGATCATATGCGGCCTAAACCGAACCACTTGCCCCCACTGGGGGGAGGCTTTCAGGGTGTCAATGGTTGCTCCTGGTACCCCGAAGTAGGTCAGCCTGAAAGTTCTTTCCCCCTCCGACGCCCGATACGACTCAGTACCTCCGTCAGCTGCCCTTAGCCTAGTTGCATATGAATGCCCTACTATGGCTATTCGCTGAGGTACCGGCGCCTGAGGTACAGGGAGATAGCCAAGCCCCACCCCTCCGGGGTCCTTGCTCCTGCATCCCTGGGCTAATCCCTTGCTCATTGCCTAAGACAAATCCCCTACTGGTAGCTAAATCCCGGGTCTGGGCACCAATGTGGTAAACTATCAATGGAAGTTAAATATTACTAAGCTATAATGAATCAAATAAAATCAATCTAAATGAAAACTACTCTATATCTAAATTGAATTCAATCTGAAACAAGCTAATTTATATCCAAAGGTCTCACATAATAAATTTATATACAGTATAGGGTAAGGTTATAAGGGTTAATATTAGCCAGGAATTAACTCACCAATAGTTCCACGTGGCAATGAGGCAAGGGAGAACGTTTTACCCAATATGGCGGTGGACAATGGGGAACGCGACTTCGGTCCCAAGACTCGAGTCAAGTTAAAGAAAGAATAAATGATTACATGGGAATGGACATGATTATTATAATGTATGCTTATCTATCAGTCAGTCATGATGTCGATGAGAGCGTCGTGATGGTGTAGCTGAGTGTATTGCTGTATGTGTATTGTGATTAGAGCCACAATAGCTCGATCAACTGAGGGCGGAAATTTAGATGTTAACTGGTTGGTGTTTGTGAAGGCTCTGGCGTACCTCAAAAGCACACCTTGCTGCCCTGGCAAACCGCCAGGAGCCCAAATTATCGTACCGCATTTAGGTTGCTCTATACGATAAATTATATTAATATATACGATAAATTCATATATACTACATAAGACCATGGCAATATTGCTTAATAGCATATTAGGCCTTTTATAACTTAACTTATTTACAATCTTATAATATACGATCTACTCATCCTACGTCGTGCTGTAGGAGAGATCGTGACGTCACAGAGACATACGAGATCACAAAAGAGTCATATTCTATCGTATTTATACGATACTAGATATCCTTAATGAACTTAATAAAATCGCCTGTAAATTGCAAAAAAAAAAAAAAAAAAAGGACGTGTATGTCATCGATGTTTTACGGGTTAAAACACCAAGTAACGTGATGAACTGTAGGCTAAAATGAATAATTTGACAATATTTACCAATTCCTGCAGGCTATAAACTATCTTTTTATGCTTGAAAAATGCTTTTGCTTATAGTGTTTGGTATAAAGGAAGAATATATTAAATAAGATCGGCAACCATCCCCAAGTATTACTGATTACAGTTACATTGTGCAACTACATTGAAAAATTTCTGGCTCCAAATGCATGTTTAAAATGTATTTATCGAAACTACTTGCCCGTGTGACACGATCATAATTAAATCTTGTTAAAATCGATTTAAAATGCCAATAAATTGAGTGTCTAAGTTTGCGAGGACGGCTGGGTTGAATCGTCCTGGGTTGAGTTGTCCTGGGTTGAGTTGTCCTGGGTTGAGTTGGTCTGGGTAGAGTTGTCCTGGGTTGAATTGGTCTGGGTTGAGTTGTCCTGGGTTGAGTTGGTCTGGGTTGAGTTCGTCTGGTTTGAGTTGTCCTGGGTTGAGTTGTCCTGGGTTGAGTTGGTCTGGGTTGAGTTGTCCTGGGTTGAATTGGTCTGGGTTGAGTTGTCCTGGGTTGAGTTGGTCTGGGTTCAGTTGGTCTGGGTTCAGTTGGTCTGGGTTCAGTTGTCCCGGGTGGAGTTGTCCTGGGTTGAGTTGTCCTGGGTTGAGTTGTCCAGGGTTGAGTTATCCTGGGTTGAGTTGTCTTGGGTTGAGTTGTCCATGGATTGAATTGACATGGAACCCTGGGTGGTTAAGCAAGTCAAATAGATCAACTAATAAGAGAGATGTTGCATTCTGCAACATTTGTAGCTCTGATATAACGTGTGGTAAATCTGAGATTAAAAGGCATGCTAATTCAGAAAGACACAAACAGCTTAGTAGGCAAGTTACCAAGACAAAGTCGGTTGCTAGTTATGTGATGGCTAATGACCCAATTGAAAAATCTGCACGTAAAATAGAATTCAAGGTCTGTGCTTTTCTGTCAGAACATCATCTTCCAATTTCCTTATGTGAACCCCTCCTAGACTTGCTAAAAGTAATGTTTCCTAGTGAGATGGCTTTGAAGAAGGTAAGATTAGCGAAGCAGAGAGCCTCAAATATAATCAGACAAGTGTTTGGAAAGCATTTTAGTTCTGAATTGTTTCAAATTCTTCGTGGGAGGTTATTTTCTGTAGTTATTGACGAAACTACAGACAGGAGTACAACAAAACAATTGTGTTTTAGCGCAGTACTTCAAGGAAGGGAAACTTGAAAGTTCATTTGTAGATATGATAGAGGTTACAGATAGTTCAGCTCTAGGACTGTATAATGCACTGAAAGAGTGTTTTATATCAAAAGACATACCTCTTGACAATATTGTAGGATTTCGTTCTGATACTACTAATGTCATGATGGGATCTAACCATTCAGTATCTACATTATTGAAGGATTCTCTGCCTCATGTCATTATTGTCAAATGTTCATGCCACATGATTCATCTTTGTGCATCAAATGCATGCTTTAAACTCCCTAAATTTATTTAAGATTTGTGCCGTAGCATTTTTGCCCACTTTAGTCTTAGCTCCAAAAGGCAACATGCATACAAAGAATTTCAAGATTTTGTTGATATTGAGCCTCACAAAATCCTTGCTCCAGGCCAAACCAGGTGGCTATCTCTCCAGGCATGTGTTAAGAGATTATTAGAGCAATGGGGTGCATTAGAACTTTACTTTACAGAACTAGCATTTACTGATCCAACCCAGGTAAATGATATGATTGTAACTGCTCTAAAAGACAAATTTTCTAGACCTTACTTGGAATTCCTGGACTACAACTTGGGTAAGTTTAATAGTTACAACACACTTTTCCAGTCTGAGGCTCCAAATTTCTTCACATTAAAAACTGAAACATGTAAACTCATTAGAAGCTTGTGTTCAGACTTCATGGATGTAAGTTTTGTTAAGAATGCAGACATTTCTCTTCTTACTCCTGCTCATCCCATGTTTTCTAGTACTTTCGTCCCAACTGAGAATATTTATCTAGGAGTGAGTGCATCAACATCAGTAAATAATATGAGAATATCAGGAGCAGCTACTAAAGAAGAACTTTCTCAGTTTCAAAAGTCATGTCAGTCTTTCCTGATAGAAGCTGTACTCCAAATCCAAAACAGATTTTCTTTGAATGACAAAATTCATGACATAGTAGCCTGCATTAACCCACGCTCTGCCTCTACCCTTAACCCTCCCTCCCTAGCATATTTATTTGATGAACTGCCCGTTACAAAAATTTGCGGACAAAAAGCTTGTGGATGAAGAGTGGAGATTACACTACTTGGATGAGGAACTATCTAAACAACTAAATTTCATGCAGTACTGGAAGATAGTGTTAAATAGGAAAAATGATGCAGGCCTACAATGTTACCCTAATTTATCAGTTGTTATATCCACTCTCCTTTCACTACCTTTTTCAAATGCTGCTGTGGAACATTTTTGCAGTCAATTAAACATAACAAAAACCTCATTACCCGGGAACTGCGGGAAGACCCTTAAGAGTTCCCCTGGCGGACTGCGGGAAGACTCTTAAGAGTCAGGGGGAAAAAAAATCAATTTAAAACACACCGAAAAAAAAAAAATGTTTTGCCCCTGGGCCATGCAAAATATCACTCCTCTACCTCCCCTCCTTCCCCACTTTTCTCCCCTCCTTCAGTTATCACCTATTTTCCCTGTTATTCCCTTATTCGGTGGTATATTTTCATGCTAACATTAGCGAGTTGCAAGCAGGGCATTGTCATCACTGTTAGCAAGCGAGTACAAGAGAGAGAGTCTCGATCGACAGTGTTTCTCCAGCCTTGGGGAAAATTGGCGGGAGAGGAGCTTGCCTCAGCCATACATTATGTAACTCCCGGTCTGTATCGCCGATTTTGTCCATCCAAACGCTGTTTTCACTAGTTTTATTGTTGTAACAGGTTAATACCTTCATAATCAACCTATAATAGGCGCATATGGATAAGTATTAATGCTATTTATGGTAAAATAAATATTTTAGTGAGGGAGATACCTCTGCACAGGCAGAGGTGTCTCATACCCCCCATGCGCACTTCAGAGGTTAAGAAGCTCTCTCAAAAATGAAACATTATGTAGTCTCCTGCATGGAATTTATTACATGAAACGGCTTAATGTTTCCTCTTACAACCTAGGTTTTGATGACAATATGCTAAAAGCAATGAATAATGTTAAGAGTGATGCCACATGTTCTGAGGCTGCAAATATGTAAGTCCTCTGGAGGTGTTACAACATTGCATTTTTATTGTTTCAATCAGCAATCTTAATTTCTTATTCATGTCATTATTGAAAAAGCATTACGATTTTTATAAGTAAAACAAGGAGCTTGATGGATATTTAGAAAACATTTGCATCTTTCAAACAAGTGCTATGTGAATGTAAATGTAAAACTGTATTGGGTATACATTTTTACTGTCTATATCTACATTATATTTTGTGTTTTTCATAAGAAAAACAACTCTTTATTCTTTAGTTCATGCAATGTAATTGCTTTTACATTTTACTTGTCTTGTTTATAGGACTGCATTTCATATGTGAGCCCATTACAGTATGTATATGAAATAGAAAAGCATAGGAAGTATAAATTTTTAGAGTATGTTGCTACAACTGCATATTTCTTAATAATATACCCATTAATTTAGGATGCATTTGTTTTTTTCCTGTGTGTGTGGGGGGGGGGGGGAATATATAAACTTATGTATGATAGAGTGCATTAATCAACAATTAATGGGCAACTTCGACAATCTAGGGTAAATATCTACGAAAATCTAGGGTAAGATTTCATCAACTCATGGAAGCACTGGTGAGTGTAACCCTGCCCAGCGTTTCCACAATCAAGGAAATTTCCTCATTTTAAGGAAATTATGAACGCACAAGGAAAGTTTCAAGGAAATAGAGATTTTGAGGAAATCCACAGATTTTAAGGAAATTCTAAAGAAATTGTCATTTCAAAGTTAAGAGAGAGAGAGAAGTGAGGGCAATCGGTACTAAATAGGACAAGAATTGCTCACAAGGTGATACAAGCATAAAACTTTCCACAATAGTTCACAAAGACCTATTTTACAATTTCAGGGCAGGAGCCACCGATATTTCAGTGTTGCATAGCAACGGTTGCTAGGCAAATCATTTTCCTTAGCAACCGGCAGCAACAATGCAGTTTCTGGAAAACTGAGGTGCTATGGTTTTTTCTCAACTCCTTGTTCTAAAAAACATGTAGCATTGCATTTGGAGATCATAATTATACAAGAATTATGTGGCATAACATCCAATTTAGGGCAAGTCAGGCTATAAAAATGCCACTCCTAAAGCTTCAGACACTGTTGTCACAGTCACTTTTGCATTTGCAGTAGGCTGTGCATTTTAGATGCGCATCAACACATTTGCAGTCTGTGCATCCTCCTCCGCAAGAACACTTCAGTAGTTCTGGGCAGGTTGCACTGGCTTCGGGCAAGTTAGACCACAGAGGCCTCCACTTTTCTGGGCAAGTCCATCCCCACTCACTTGGAGAGGGCAACTGTCGTTCTGGCACCGTGGTGCAGCCCCAGTGGTGCCCACCTTGTAGTACTGCCCTCTTCATGTGTTGCTGTAGAGCAGCCTTGGTTGGAGGTAGACATGATATCTGACGTCCTTTGTGGATGAACAGATTCTTTCTGACTTAATTGATGGAACGAGAAGTTGCTGTCCTGTCATAGAGTCGAATGGTGAAGTACTCCAGAGAAGCCTCAGTCGCTTCACCAATTTGTTCAGGTGCATTGTGCAGCTCATAGAATGTCGCAGTAAATTCATCATGTGCCTCCCACACTTTCCATGCAGTCTTCTTTCCCACCTGGACCAGATGGGACACGGTATCACAACCTGTATAAGCATGGAACACAGGCAGTGCCAAGGATCTTTCTGTGCCAAGTGAAGCACATATTTCATGAGCTGGGATGTACCTAAAGTCCTTTCCACAACCAAAGGCAATCCAGAGTTCTATCTGCTGTCTCTGAGCCAGCTGCTGTACGATTGCCACTGCCAATACTACCACGTCAGTGTTCACAGTTCGAACAAGGATCTTGTGGAAGCCCTGCATAACAGCATCACTGACATGCACCATGATCCTCGAGTCTGCCTCCTCATGGTTGCAGGGAGCAATGTTGCTGGTGTCTCGTGTAGGTAAGCATAGCACATTGGCACCATCAGTAACAATGAGAGTCTGGTCTCCTGATGCATTTTCCAGCAGTTCCTTGTTCAGGAATGTAAACAGGTCTGTCTTGTTGTTGGCCAAGCGAAGGAACTGCTGCCAGTTCTTTGGTGTTGGGCTAGACGCCCCAACTCGTCTGCGCTGAATAGGACCAGTGACACGTTGTTCTCTTGTCTGTGACTTGAGGCTGTTATCGAAGTACTGGTCCCAGACAACATCCACTCTCAGAGCCTGACTTTGAGCATTGTTTATGTATGGAAGAAAGACCTTGGCAGCATAGTCTCCAAATGTCTTGCAGCTCTCAGGTCTAAGAAAGTGAACAAGTGCCGCACCATCCATGATTCGCACTTCAGTCTCTGGTGTCACATCATTTGATAACCCTACTTTCTTTTCTAGACATTCTATGAGATCAGACTTCTTCCCTGGACGTAGCTGCCCATAGGCAGACAGAGATGGAGGAAATGGGAGGTTTTCATGATTGAAGAAATTGTTCAAGTCACCTTTCCTTGTCTGACATGCAACATACAGACTTGCAAACAGCGAAGATTCACTTTTGAGGAGACTGACTTTGTCCCCTGATTTGTTTGATCGTTTGCCTTGGACATTGAACAGTACTACCTTGTTCCTGGTAATTGTTGCTGTGATTGGCTTAGTATTTGTTCTGAGCCGCTCTTCCACAAATGTTGCATACTGCTCCTGACCCTTTGATGCGAGAGTGGTTAGACACTCGACTGACTGCTCATCCATGATGTCCTTTGTATGGAGTCTGAGAAGGTCCTGCCCTTCCTCCTCAAATGGGCTCCCCATGTCCTCCATTACACTAACTAATCCCTGCGTCTCTTGATGCTGTTGTACACCAACAGCTGAGCAATGGATAGTATTGGTTGGCTGATAGTTGTGTTGGATGTTTGATCTGTGATGTTTGAACCATTGATAAGCATGCTGACCAGTGACAAAAGGGACCGTGGAACAGACTCCACTTGGCTGTTATGGCCAAACGATCCAGAGAATGTTATTTTGTGTGTGTCGGATCATTTCAGCAATTTGGGTCATCATGACACTCTGCTCGTCTCGATCAGTCTGGTATCCTTCTCGGAGAATAGAGCCAACATCTTCTTCACAAGCCATGAACACATCTCGTCCTTCTTTGTAAGCTTTCATCCTTGGGAGATGCATGAGAATGCGGTCTTTCAGATACTTACAGTTTACTCGTGCAGTAACATCCACTCCAAGTTGATTTAGCCTGTCAGTGTAGAGCTTCACAAGATCTGCAAGTCTGAACACCTTCACATCCTCATCTTGCCTCTTCTCCTCAATGTAGGAAATTAGCAGAGCCAAAGCAATTCCTTTACATGTCTAGTCATCTGAGGCATCCTGATCCTGTGATACCTTTGCACGTGCTCTATTGTACAGGTTTGTAAGGCAGTTTGCATGATACTTTGCCTCCTGGGCAATAAGGTCTCCTGCACTTAATTTTGCAAGAAGATTTTCATCTTGTAGATCATGTGCGCATTTCCTCACACGAAAATCTAGTTGAATTGTACAGACTTCGCGGAAGTTCTCCTTTGTTTGCTGCTGGGAACAAAACAAGCATTTGGGACAATTGCTGCCAACTGTTCCACTTGAGGCAGTATCACCACCACTGCTAGTGCTACGTGTGAAAATTCGTTTTGAAGCAGTCCCATCTTCCTTAGACTTGTGCTTTCGTTTTGCGCGTTCCAGTTTGGTATGTGAAAACTTCTGATAACAAGATTTGTGCCACTTTGCATTCTGTTCTTTCAATGTTAATTGAATACCATTCCCATGGTCAAGTCGTGCCAGATTGATTTTGATTGGCATTGAGTCAAGGTTACTAAACTGTGTGATGTTGTCTACTATGGTTTCATAGCCTCTGTCAGTTGGTGATATGAGAGACTCTTTGGTGTCCAGTTGACAAAAAACACAGATAGTCCAATCAGTTGCTTGAACAGATGAAGATGAGGCACTGGCCATTTCTGTGAATATTCAGTACGTCTTGACTATCACTGTGCGCAGATCAAATATATCAAACTTGCTGAAACTGGAAAGAAAATATGATTAAGGCCGAGGGTTTATCCTTTTACCACCTTTATCAAATACATCTGTTGCACACATTCCTTTATGGGATACAACTAGGTTCAGTTTCCCTACACCTAGCCCGATCGTTCATCCAGTGCCATTTAAGTCCCGTGCGATCTGTACACCTTCCGGGTAATTCTCAAGCCCCGTTACCCTTGGCTCGACTCTCCCGCGCTGGCACATCCTGTCAATTCAGGCGTGGCTATCTAACTACATCTACCAACTACAAACTACAGTTTAGTAGCTAGTGGATTTGGGGCTGTTAGATAGCATTTGGGACACTGATCTAGATATACTAGTACTTATTAAAGTACTAGTATATCTAGATCAGCTGGCACTGAACCCCATGCTGAGTTACACAGCAGTGATGTCACCAGTGTGCCCTGGTTGTGTGCTGACATTCACTCTATTATATAGATATATATGCTTTTATACATCTTTTGAACCATTTTAGGAGTGAATATAGGAAAATAAATAAAAGTACAAAGTCATAACACTTCATAGTAGTTCAGAAACTGCATCGTTGCTGCCGGTTGCTAAGGAAAATGCTTTGCCTAGCAACCGTTGCTATGCAATACAGAAATCTCGGTGGCTCCTGCTCTGAAATTGTAAAGTAGGTCCTTGTGAACATTTCCGGGAAGTTTCATGCTTGTATCACCTTGTGAGCAATTCTTGCACCAATTTCCTTGACTGGTCCCTACAGTATCGGTACGAGTACCGTTCAAAACAACAGCTTATTGGGGAGAGTGTGTCTGAATGAACACGATCAGTTCCTGTCCAAATGATGAATTACATTTCCTGCCTTACATGACTTATGTTGGAATAGCAGCATCCAGTACAATACAGAGCATTGCTAGTGATATAGGGCATGATCATGATGATATAAAGTGTTCTATAACCATTGCATATCTTTTCTAATTGAGTGTATACGCCAGATACGGTCCAGATTTGATAGTATTGGCCATTTTGACATGTTTATCCCCTGAAGTAGCTAAAAATCGGAGCCTTCCCACGTTGGCACCTGTTTTTAAGAGGCTACCATATATGAAAGATGTTCTTGATGTTCAACAGGCTGATCTAGAATGGAGACGAGTATCATTATGTTCTTTTGTCTCGCAGAGTATGGATGTGGGGACATTATGGTAGTCCATTTTTAATGCTAAAAATGCAGTAGGTTGTCCCCTATATCCTCAATTATCTAAGATTGTATCAATCATGTTTTCATTTCCCTATTCCAATGCAGCAGTAGAAAGGATTTTTAGCCAGCTGAAGCTCATTAAAAACGAACACCGGGCTTCCCTCAAAGACGAGAGTTTATTGGCCCTTATGTCCACAAAGCTTACTTTCCAGAGGAAAGGATGGAATCAAGCTGCAGCTTTAGATCCTCCAAACTCAATTATCAGACTTCATGCTAGAATGACAGCCAATGCAGATGATACTCAAGTAACTAGATTAATACAGGAGTTTCTAAGGGATATGGCACAGGGAAGAGAACAACCAAGCTAAAGTCATTCATGAGTTTATTTGTTATTACCGGTATGTTATATGTATATACTGTATAGTAATAATTGTATTTTCCAACAATATTACATGGTAATAATTTTATTTTCCAATAACCTTACATAGTAATATTATATTTTCCATCAAATCTTCCCATGCCATTGGTATAATCTGTCAAAAGAAAATGTTCAATGGGAACAGTACCTTAATGTATTATCTATATAATGTTAACCAATATTATGCTAATCTAGCTTACAGTATTTCCCTGTATTTTACTTTTTACTTCACCAATTAGCTTACTGTCTTTAATAAAACAATTATAAACATAGTTTCCTTTCATTTCCACTAAATTATAACATAAAACACCTGCTAAAATTGGAAAAATGTAGAAGGAAATTTCCAAGGAAATTGAATTTAATGTTTAAGGAAATCTAAGGAAATATGGCAACTCCGGCAAGGATATCGGTATTTGAGGAGTGGAAGCACTGACCCTGCCTGTGAGCTCAGTTACCCCGTGACCGTCGAGAGTGAAAGTGCGTTGTTCGTTCCTGCAGCCATTCACTTGTGTTTCTCTCGCTATTTCGCCCTTATTTTGTGATAATGCCGCGGAAAAGTAAAGATGCAAGAAGGAGAGGTAGTATAATGGCAAAAAGAATGAAAGACTATCACGAAAATAAGGGAAAAACTTTTGATAACATTGACAATAGGCATAATCAGCCAGTGGCCGCCATTCCCTCTACTTCCTCCCTTCAAGCTCCTCCCTCTACCTCCTCCCTTCAAGCTCCTCCCCTCAACCTATTCCTTCTACCTCCTCCCCTCAACCTACTCCCTCTACCTCCTCCCATCAACCTGTTGCGTCACCACCACTGAGTCCCGTTGCACTTAGAAAAAACCTCGTAGAAAAGAAAATAACTAAGCCTTCTTTACAAAGTGAAAGGAGTTATATACTGTGTGATAGTTCAATGCAGGCTATAGCTAATCTAATAAAATGCAGTGTTTGTACGAGCTCTCGTGTTTTTAGTGCGAAATCAAGGTTGATTGATGCTACTCCCATCCTAGAATGTGATATATGTGGCCATCAGATGTATGTGGAGGTAGATAGAAATGTGAAAACTGATGGATTCAGGAAAACATTGGGCCAAGACACTCTAGGTTTTTATTCCTGTATGCAATTTGATCTAGGATTACGTGGTGTGCAGAGTATAGCAGCATCCTTGAAGCTGCCTACTATGGGTACATCTGCATACTCACGATACAAGAGAAGGATAGAACACATTGCGAAATTAAAATATATGAACATGAATGCAACAGTTGTGGAATCAGTGTTTGAACACTATAAGGAACAGTTGGATACAGTTCCAGACAGTAATGTTTTTTTGTGTGTGGAGGTCATTTTTGATGGGACTTGGATGACGAGGGGCCACTCATCTTTGATTGGTGTTGGAGCTGTCATTGAAGCCCATACAGGATTTGTGATTGATGGTCATGCCTACTCCAAGTATTGCCAGGCATGCACCTTCTGGAATAAGAAAGTGAAGGATGATCCAAAGCTGACTGGAAAATATAATAAATGGAAAGCTGACATTGATTGTAAGAAAAATTTCGAAGAATCTGCAGGGAAGATGGAATCAAGTATTGCTGTTTTATTGTGGTCACAATGAGGTACACAGTGTTTGTGGGAGATGAGGACTCCTCCGCTTACAAGGCAGTTTGTAGTCTAAATAATAATGAGGGCCCGTATGGACTAAACTGCCCTGTAGTAAAAGAAGAGTGCATCAACCATGTTTCAAAAAGACTTGGAACGAGATTGAGGACCCTAAAGAAGAAACTAAGTGAGCCAGTGCAAACAAAATCAAGAAAACTGATGATAAGCAAAATAGGAGGAGCTGGGCAACTCTCTGACCGTGTTATCGATAAGCTGGCTTCTTATTATGGAGGCACCATCAGAAAACATGTTGGGCAAGGGACATCTGTTGCAGAACTGAAGATTGCATTACTTACTTCGTTTCACCATGTCACAAGCACCGACAAAAACAGAAAACATGATAATTGCCCAAAAAGGAAGTTCATCTTGGTGCTTCTATAATAAAGCAAAGGCAGAAAACAAGACTCTACCATCCCACAAAATCATGAGGGTTCATGTGGTGGTGCCTGCACAAGAAGAGCGCCACATTCTTTCCATAAATGAGGACCTGACAAAACCGAATCTCCTCTCTAGATGTCTAAAAGGGAGGACACAAAATGTTAATGAAGCCTTCCACTCAAAAATGTGGAAGAAAAGTTTGAAGACGAAGTTCCATGGCCTTGATACTGTGAAGTTTGCTTTTCACATGACAGCTTTAGAACATAATATGGGGTACGTAGCAGGCACACTGTTTCAGGAAATTCTGGGGGACGTTCCCACCAAAGGTAGTGTTCAGTCTCAAGAAACTGCAAGAGAAAAGGCTTCAGCAGCGAAGTCTGTAACAAGAACAAAGAGACGCCGTAGTCAAAAGGCCAGCACCAGCGGATATGCCGCAGGAGCACGCTAATTTGGAAGAAGGCCGGAGATTAGGCCTCTGGGGGATACTCCGATGAAAAAAAAAACGCCCTTAGCAAATAACTTCAATTACAAGGTAGTGTGGAAGAGTTTGCCACCCCTGAAGCAGTATAAAGAGGTTAGTGATGTTTTTCCATGTGTATATGAGTATTTTGCATAAACTTCGGGTAGGTACCGGTTCTTCTCGACATAAATAGGCATAACTTTTTGTTTTTCATCCAATTTTAAAAACTCATAGTGCATCTAAATCCACATGAAAAAAGCTAGAACTTTTGTTCTATAAACATTTCTGTGGGAAGGGTTCTTCTGTAAGTAATGCATCCCTAAATTTTTACCAAACTTTACCGGCCCGTATTTCGAATTAATATTCTTGTGGAAAAACCTGCATTGTAACCGTCCATACATGCATATTTTTAATAATTTTCAAAATATCAAACGTTAATTTTAATCCTTATAGAAACATGAATTAACCCTGTTATAGAAAGTTTGATATCTGTAAAATTTCTGTATTTTTGTAGTTTTAATCTTGGAACCCCAAAATTTAAACATTAAATTACGTAATATTTTCGTAATATTTTCATTGTGTATCTTGTAAAAAAGAAAATGTTAAAATACTGCAAACACAGTTTTTAAAGGAGAACAAGACCTTTCAAATGAAACTAAGAGATTTGAAAAATATTAATTTTTGATCAAATAGATAATTAAATAAATAAATATGTCGATGCATTAACCCTTAATTAGCGGCTCACCACATAAGTCGAGTTAAATAAAGCTGGACTATGTGGCGGCGCTCGACATAGGTCGAGTGGCAATTTCAGCACGTAATGTTGCTGAGAGAGAGAGACAAGTGGTGGCAGGAGACTAGCGAGCGTATGACTGCTCCAGACCACCGCGGCGAACCTACTGACACGAATCTCAGCTCCCTCCTCCCTCTCTCACTCGCTACATACTGAATTATATGGGGAAAGTACCGAATTACATGCTTTTTGCACTCGCGTTGCACGGCTATTGCAAGAAAACTAGCCATCATAAAAGGATCGTTATGGTGTCATTCGAAAGCTCTGTTTATGCCCTTTCAGGGATAGGTACTTGTTTTACGTTCTGGGTCTTATTTAGGCATGAAAATGATCATGTAAACAGCCCTATTTTGGCTAAAAACACCCCGCTGGGCGGTACATATAAATAAACCGCATAGGCCGCTCGTAAGGTGTTAAAAATCCATAAAACAAAAATGCATTTGCAGAACATTGCAATTTAGGGTAGAAGACTTTCTTGATAGGCTTAATATTGTATAAAAGTTTCATGGAAATCAAAGCAGTTTTAGGATATTCACCAACAAATCAGGGTTCCTCACCTTAACCTCAGTTGTATGTAAAATGCTAGAAACACTCATAAGAGACAGACTTGTAAATCACTTAGAGAAAAATAACACACTTAAAGATACTCAACACGGCTTTCATAACAAACGTTCCTGCTTTAACAAACTTCTTAGACTTCTTCCACAATATTCTCAACTTCTATGATGAGAGTAAAGCTGTAGATATTATATACCTTGATTTTCAAAAGTTACACAAAGTTCCCCACAAACGTTTACTGCTAAAATTAAAAGCGCATGGAATACAAGACGGTGTGCTGAAATGGATAGAAAATTGGCTCAGCGACAGAAAGCAAAGAGTAGTCATAAACGATAAGCCATCTATATTGACCAATGTAAGTAGCGACCCCATGGATCGGTACTAGGACCAATTATATTTCTAATTTATATAAACGACATAGATGAGGGTCTCACCTGTACAATCTCTAAGTTTGATGATGATACCAACATTGCAAATAGCGTACTCTCAAAAGAACAAGTTGACAATATGCAACACAATCGAGATAAATTGTCATGTTAAGCCCAAATTTGGCAAATGAGTTTCAATGCGGATAAATGTAAAGTACTACATATCGGATACCGAAATGAGAAAGCAAACTATTCGATGAATGGCACTCAGCTTAAGAGTGTAGACAGAGAAACCGATCTTTGAGTAACAATATCGAGTAACCTAAAACCGAGTCAACAATGTTCAGAAGTTGTTAAGAAGGTAAACAAAATAATTGTCTTTATAGGCAGGTCATTTGAGCATAAATCCAAAGAAGCTATCCTAAAACTTTACAATTCCTTTAGTCCGCCCTCTTCTGGATACTGCGTTCAGTCCTGGTGCCCTTATTACCAAAAAGATATAGACAAGCTAGAACGAGTTCAACGTAGAGTTACCAAAATTATAACTAGCCTAAAGAACAAACCATAGGAGGAGCGTCTTAAAGAGTTACATTTATATCCTTTAACCCATTGCAGATTAAGAGGCGGCTTAATTTAAGTGTTCAAAATCATCAATGACATAAACAATATGAACTGTAGTAAGTACTTCACTATCGACCAGTCTAATTACACGTGAGAAAATGGTTGCAAAAGTATTGGTGAATTTCTTCTTCAAACACGTGGTCAAATTGTGGAATGGGCTTCCCCAAGATGTTATAGACTGCAGCACCCTTGATTCTTTTAAACTTCTCATAGACAAACATCTTGCATTAAGCCCGCGACTGACTGCGTTTGTAAATTAATAACTTTATTTTATTCCCCCCTCAGATTCATCAAAGGATTATTGCGTTTATATATTGCCAAGACGTTACTCTCTTTTTCCCAGATATACGAAAGATCCTTATAACTGTGTTATGTTACTAACCCATATGTCCCCTACTAACTTCCTAGCCCTGCCACGGACATTAGTTCCAGGGCAGTGGTTTCGTTTCCAATTTTCCTTTACCCACTGTAAACCACTGTTTGGACACTTGATCCGCAGTGTTTTGGAGGACAAGCAACATAGAAGGGTCACAAGACCTGTTGTTGCTGGATTTCATTTGTACTCCTTTGTACTCAGGGGTCTTGTTAACCTTGTTGATGGTGTTATAATAACTCAATGGGGAATTGAAGGAACACTCTCATAGATCTTGTGTTTACCACTGTATAATGCCCCTTTCCCACTGGTGAGACAAGTCACGATTTTCGTCGCCGATGACTTAGTTTTGTCAAATTCGCAGGAATACGTGCAACGTTCGCGATTTTGACCGTTACAAACAGATGACAAATTATACTCAACGAAGATGTCGGCGACACAATCGCCGACCTTCTGCGACGTTATCGGCGAAGTGAGCGATGTTTCGCCGATGACCTCTGCGAGGCATTTCAAATTTTCAAAAATATCTTGCGAAATCATGCGAGGATGAAAGAAAACTAGCCGTATGTTCTGCGATTCAAGCGATGGCTCGGCGTATTGAAACCTGGATGGGGGTAAACGTCTTAAAACCCCCAGAGTGCCAGGTCCATATATATACGGACTAGGGTCTTGTCACGCCCAGTCATATATACGGACTCGCCGAAAATAAATCGTAGCAGCGAAACGACTGCACCTATGGCGTTCATATTTCTACCACATGTACCTTACCCTTCTAGCTTCTTGTCACCGCCAACACAACCCCCTCCCCCCACCCACTCGCTGACTATTCGCCTCACAAAGAAAAAAAAAAAGGAAAATATGTGGCGGCGAAACGAAAACCAATCGGTTCCATATTTGTGTGACAAGTCCCCTACCCTTCTGTCGTCCCCCCACCTCCCACCCACTTCCAGCGTATCCGTACGAAGAAAAGGAAAAAAATAAAATCCGTGGTGGCGAAACTACCTCACCAATCGGGTTCATATTTGTAACACCGTCAATTACCCTTCTACCTTCCCCCCACCATCCCCCAAATATGGAAACAAATGGGGTTAACCATGAGGAAGAAAGGGACCAGAAAAACGACCCAAAAACAAAAATATATATATGTTGGCTCCCTACCGCTCACCAGGAAAACATTGAAACCTGGATGGGGGTAAACGTCTTAAAACGTAGGCTGAACGGGGCCGAACGGATTATAGGCAAAGAGAGAGGGAGAGAAAGAAAAAAACGAGGAGAGAGAGAAAGAGAAAACAGCGAGGTGGGCTCAATTAGGCTAAGCCGTAACTTAAACATTGAGCCCACCTCGCGGTTTTCTCTTTCTCTCCCTCCTCGTTTTTTTTTTCTTTCTCTCCCACCTCGCCGAAGGTGCTCTTTGGCATCGTCGATGTTCTCGGAACATCTGAGAGCATCGGCGAGCAGAGCATCGGTGAGCATCCATGCAAAGTTTTTTTTATGCGAAACCCTCTGCGATGTCTCGCCGATGTCACAGATGATCGCAGATACCCTCACAGATCCTTCGGCGATGCTCGACGATGCTTGTGAGGGTAACCAATCCTCGTGAGTCCTCGTCCAAAATGTTGAACATTTGCGAAGGCCCTTGCGAGGTCTTGAGAGTCAAAAGATTGTTCATGAGAGGTGTTGAGACATTTCACGAATGTGCCAATTTATTGGTGTCGGCGACGAAAATCGTGACTTGTCTCACCAGTGGGAAAGGGGCATAAGACAGAATAACCAGCTTTTCTGTTGGGGAGGCATTATGTTCACTCCTTGCACCTCTTGTAACAGATCATCTTGCTCTCTTTTTAGGAAACTTCACTTTCTTTGAGCAAACATCTAATGGAAACTAAGCCTAAATCAGATATGTAAGAGATGATGTAAATACTTGGCATTCATTGAAGGAGCAGCTTATTCACCAACAAGATGTATTCGTACTGTCTAACATATTACCTTGGACTCACCCCAACCAATCTGGTTTGCCAGAAAACTAGCCTCAATAATATTAATTCAATAATAACTGCATACAAAATGGCCCAATTTTACCAGGAACAAAGGATATGTAATATATATTTATATGGAAATTTTGCTATATATATCTATTTATCTATCTATCAATATATGTATATATCTATCTACCTATTTCCGGACACCTTAGACCTCTTTATGAAGGAGGCCATACACAATATGCCCCAAAGCGGACCTGTCCCTCGGGAGAAGGACAACCTATGCTAGTGTATTCAGAGACTTACAGAATTGTCACACTAAGAATATAATGTTCATTTATCTGCTATGCAACAATCTCCCTACAGTAAATATAAAACACTATCACAGGCATGTTTTCTCAAATTGAAGGCCCCATCTGTGTGGAGGTGTGTTAAATTTTCGTTTCGTTAAGACAGTATTCAGTGTTTGTGCTCATCTGCATACTCGAAATGTTTGTATGTGTGAGTGTGGGTACATGTGTTTGTGTTGCGGTTACAACCCGGAAGTTATGAGGAGTTTTAATTAGGCCTGGTAAGCACTACGGGTATGGTAACTCCCAAATTGTCACACTAGACTGAATAGATTAGAAGTGAATTCAGTGAGGAGAGTAATAGTCTGTTTAACAGACTTATGCCAAGACTCAGTAGTCTATTTTAGATATGGTAGTTATAGCAGTTTATTTATGTAAGTTATTATATCATAAGCCACTTTGATCTTATAAACTTGACCACACCACTAACCTCTTTGTACCAAACTAATGCACATAATATTATGGTTAAGAAAAAAACAAGATAATTTTAATATACATATACATATATATATATATATATAATTATAAAAGAAAGGAGTTTATATTATATAAAGAATTGCAAGTAACTAGATTAAAAAGGAAAATAATATATATTTATATGAATATTAATATATAAATTATAATAATTTATCTCTATGAACAAACAAACAAAAAAAGGGGAAAAGAACCTTATATACTAATGTAAACTAATGACACACATAATAATAAGAATCAGGCTATGACAGACAAGACACTACTCCCTGGTTATCAGCACAGCTAGCGGTATTTAGTAGCACACAATACAGGATAACACCTCCACACATATCTCCAGGAGCCGATATATCAAAGACGCTGGTTGAGTATATACTGATTGCATATGAATTCAAGAGGAATTACAACACCCTCCGTCACAGCCTGAACCCCTTATACACGTACAGAAAGGTAACTAGAAAACAGAAGATTGGCAAGTACAGCGTCATCTATTATTAAGAACATTAAATAATATACAAAATGAATCAATTGACGCACTCAACTGAGACGTCATAGTCGACCCTGGCTGGCACAACAAAACAACTCAGAGTGCCGAGCTATAGAGAGTCGAAAGGGGTCGAGCACAGCAGAAACTCTCGATGCTTCACAGTGGCGAGGGATGTGACATTTGCGTATACCTCTCCGTCTGTGTGTGTGTGTTTTTTTTTTTTTTTTTTTCTGTGATTGAGGGAGGCAAAAGGCAGAACTGTCTATAACGAGTGCCTCCCCCATACTTGAAAGAGTGACAGGGCCAAAATCAAGGGATGTTCGAGCCAAAATGCCTGGACACACGGAGTTTGAAGCAATTTAAGTCATAGGAAGAGGGAAAGACTGATTCTGGGAGAGAGTTCCAGAGCTCAGCTGTTGGGTAGAAGAAATGTTGAGAGTAATGTTTCACTCTTGGGTTGGAGAGTTGCAGAGAGTAGGGGTGGGATTGAGTTGCAAGGCGGGTACCACGTGCCCTATGTAAAGGAGGTGGTATACACTGGGAAAGCTCTGAGGAACACTGTTTATTATAGTAGCGATAGAATGTGTGTGCGTATGTTTGTGACTATGAACATATCCAAGAGAGATAGAGCCTGTTATCCAGTAACTGTATTGTGTGTACTGGTTAGCATAATGACCACACAGTGAAACGGTTCCATGTTCGTTCCCGAATCACAAAGCATTTAGGAACTCCTTTATATTCACTACATGGGCAGTGCCGCAAGAAAACATTTAAGGGTGGATTGGATCAGCATACGAGGTTTAGCAATTGTAGTTATCAAATAATCGTAATGTACTATATCAAAGGAGTACAAAGGAAAGCAAGCAATAACAAATGTACTGTTACGTAAAAGTCTGTTTTTCTATTAAATTACCTGGCCTATGAAAAAAATGGTAACAATTTAAATTCATAGAATTCGTTTGTAAACGAAGCTACTCAAGAACTTCTCTCTGGAATTCACTTCCTTGGAGTTGCTTTCCACAAATTTACAACCCACAACAGTTTAAGTCCAATCGTTACAACTATTTTATGAAGGGTGGATGCCTTTAGGCACATGGACTTTTTGTTGTGTTGTCATCGTTTTTTCTTCCTCTATATATTATATATATAATACAAATATCTACTCTGTTGTTGAAAGTTTGAACAGATCTACAGTCAATGACATTACTGGGTATGCCAATGCAGCGGCTTGCCACTGGATTGAAATTGTCGGGAATTTAGATAAAGAGGTTAAATTGCATATCACTGGTACATGAAATATCCCAACAAATAGTTATAATATAATTACCAACGACGTAGTCGATGGGTGTAATCCAGTCCCCCACACGCGGCTAATTCAATTGCATGACATGTAGGAATGTTCACATAATACAATATCGATACAATGAACTTAGCTTAGAGGACTGGTGATGTAGGACTGTTGTTAATATTGTTATAGATTAATATTTGTAGCACATGGTGAACTGTGGGTTGAGTCAGAGCGGGGGGGGGGGGGGGGGGGGATGTTGGCTGTATGGTGTTGATTGAGAGACTAAAGGGCCGGCGTCCGATCGCTTCGCAAAATTACATATGGCTGCCGGCTCATAATAATTATAACCCATAACTTGGTTTCATGATACATCTAGAGTTGATGTAGATATTTATACATTACAGTTAATATTTAACCTATACTTAAGAATAAACTACAATACACAAAGAACCAGCCGAAATCGTACATGCGATACGATACCGCCAAATTCAAATGTCCTATTGGACCTAAAACTGTCGGGATCATTACCCTATTCCCGACATATTGCCCGCCACCAAAAATGATATACAGGAGCTATATACAGAGAACAAAAAAAAGGACATCGAAGTCAAAGATCACCTTGTTTGATCTTTGATCTCCAAAGATCCACGGAACTCATAGCCGCCCTCCTTTTGGGACGAGCGCCACCTGAAGCCTGAGGAGGATCATCCTTCTCATCAGCAGCTGCCCCACCTTGAGGAGCACTGTTACCAGCACTCTCCCGCGGAGGGGTATCAGTAGAGACGCCAGGATCATCCGGCAGTTCTACATCCTGCTCCAAGGGATATAACCTTACGACTGGGCGAGTAGTAACCCCAGTCGAAGTTCGTATTCTAGCAACCCTTATAAGACCATCAATGCCCTGGAACAAATCGATAATCCTCCCAAGCTTCCAAAATAACCTAGGACGCTCATCATGAATCAGGACGATATCCCCGATACGAGGCCATCGTTGATTCGTCCCTTTGATCTTATGAGAGTGACACTCGCGAAGAGACAGCAAATATTCTTGGGTCCACCGTTTCCATAGATCGTTTGACACCTTGTTTACATACTGGAAGCGACGACGTGTGGCGTCAGCATTGCCGAACGTAGGGTCATGCAGATCTTTGTCATTTACGGACGATCTAGGAAAGGTATTAAGGGTTCGTTCACGTGTTAGCATAGAAGGCGAAATGGGTAAGAGGTCATCAACATCTGCCGAGGTATAGGTCAAGGGCCTGTCGTTGACTGACATCTCAATTGCTACTAAGATGGTTTGCAACTCCTGTCTGGTCACCAGTGCCCCTCCTAATACCTTCTTCATGGCAGATTTGACGATACCGATTGTTCTCTCCCAAATTACCCCGAACCATGGTGCACGTGCTGGTATAAATCTCCACTGACAACCCTTTCCAGTGAGGGTAGCCACAACCTGCGGGTCATCCATTAAACTCTGGAGATATTTAGAGGCCCCGACAAAACAAGTCTCATTATCGCTCATAATAATTTGAGGGAAACCATTGCGGCCTGCAAAGCGTCTTAGAGTATGCAAAAACCCCTCACTGGATAGTTCGTCAATCAATTCAATATGAATCGCTCTGGTTACCGCACGTGTGAATAGAACTGCATATACCTTTATGATATTACCGGCCGATTCTCTAACATGAATTGCTCCGGTGTAGTCTACCCCGGTTACCTGAAATGGTTCAGTCCTTTGTACTCTGAACTCGGGTAAGGGAGGTAGATCTACTGGGGAGTAAGGCTTACCCTGTAATCTTTTACAGATAGTACAACTATTGTGGATCCCTTTAATTGCTTGTCGCATCTTAGGGATCCACCAACGTTGTCGCATATACGCCAGAACATAATTTACGCCAAAATGTAGGCAGGTCCTATGGCATTGGCGAATCAACAGTTTGGTAATCAAATGAGAGGAAAGGAGGACAGGATATTTCGCAGAATCAATAATGTCCGCCTTTTGTATCCTGCCTCTACACTTAATTATGCCTCCTTCCATATATAATCCTAGCTGCCTCATTAAGTTTGAGGGTTTGGCCTTTGACTCCTTGCTCAGGATTTGATGTTCAGTAGGATAAGATTCCTTTTGTACTAAACATATTAGTTTTGCTTCTGCTGATCTCAATTCATGGAGTCTGATATGCTTCGAATCTTCACTAAGGAAAGACCCGTGAGCCCGACTTCTCATGTTGCTAATGAAACGGTATATCCATGCAAATAACCGTATTACTTGATCATAGCTGCCGTAACGTTCCCACTCTACCAACTTGTTATCCTGTTGTGTAGTACTCACATTCGAACTACTTAACACATCATCTTGGGGCCGACTTTAAGGATCAGATATGCATTCACTGAAATCCTGAAGCCATTCAGTTGGAGATATAAGCCATGGAGGTCCATGCCACCAAATAGAGGACGACATAAACTGTTGCGCCGAGATCCCCAGGAAATTATGTCACTGGGGTTATCCCTGGTGCTCACATAGCGAAATTTAGCTGTAGGAACTAAGTTATGTATCTCATCAGTGCGATTAGAAACATAAACAGGTAACACTTTCTGGCTGTGTACCCATGAAAGTGCTATTTGACTGTCGCTCCAGACATAGACGTTATTAATCTGTAGTATGTCTGTATAAGCATCCAGTGTAAACTTTATTAGACGAGCAGACAGAAGCAATGCAGTAAGTTCTAATTTAGGAACTGTAATCTTCTTTATAGGGGCTACCTTGGCCTTCGCTATAGCCAGTGTCGCTTCACTACCATTGCATATGTATATGGCAGTACCGTACGCACTATTACTAGCATCAGAAAAGGCATGTAGATCCATCTGTTGACCACTAATAACCTGACGATTAAGTTGGACCTTGCAACATGTGGAAAGGTCCGACCGAATCAACCGCCAAGTATCTTGTAACTCAGTCGGGAGGGGCGTGTCCCAATCTAGTTTTAGCCACCACAGTTGCTGTAAAAACATACGAGCACGGATAGTTACAGGCAGCAAAAAACCTAGGGGATCAAACAACCTCGCTGACAAGCTTAACCCTTCCTACCCGGGCTGCCTTAGGTAAGGACAGCGCGGCTGAAGGGCCGCAACCCGGTATGCCTTATGTAAGGCATTTGCTTGAAAGCGTGCTTTAAATTTCGCGCGGGCAAATTTTACTTTGCGGGGTCGATCGTAGCACCACCAAGCCTCAACTATCACGCTTATCAGTTCCTACGTTGCCGCCATTGAGAGCTACAGCAAAAAAATGAATTCCGATGCGTCCGATACTGTGCAATCTCCCGCGCGTCCCAGTGCTACCCCGCTTGCAACATCTACGCCTCTGCCAACCGAGAAGAAAAGGAAAGTAAGGAAAGTGAAACGTTTGCTAAGTGACAGTGCAATACACCGTGAACTTTTCAACCAGGATTTGAGCAGTGGTGAAAGCTCTGTGGACAAAAACCTCTATATTCAGAGTAGAAGTGGGAGCGAAATTGACGATTTTGTGGGATTTGGTGTTGATGACAATGTTGATTTATTTGAGGGGGGTGATAGTAGTGATGATCCTGATGTGGAAGTGGTGGAGGAAGGTGCTATTGAAGTACCAAGTGTGCTAGAGCCAACCCCTTCGCCTAGTTTCGTAGGTCAGGGTAGGCCTAGCCTTACGCCAGGACCTTCCCCTTTGCCTGCCCGTACGTCCTTGAAAGTGGGTAAATACTTCTATAAACAGTCTTTAGTGAAAAGTGCAGCCAAGAAAGCATGCAGGGAGGCAGAAAAAGTGAGGGAAGGCGTAGATAGTGAGAGTGACGCCGACCCAGGCCTAGCAACCACCCGCATTCCTTTGTTACGACGCCTTGACCCGGGACGCCGGGAGGGCCACCCACAGCCCTCAGCTTCATCTGTACCTCAAGATGACCAAAGGGCCTCTACAAGTGCGCCATTGGCCTCCCGCAGTGTGTCACCACAGGCCCCGCATCGTAGGTCATTATTTTCTGCGAAAAAGTCCCCGGCTAGCCGCAAAAGGGGCCCAACTCCCGAGGCCGAGGCTCCCATTGCTCAACCTCCCGCAGCCCCACGCCGCTGACGCCCGGTCTATTCTTCACCAGAGTTGACTCCTGAAGAGGCTGCTGACGACCCCGACATTGCCCCAGATGACCTGACGTCGCCTGAGGAAGAGGAAAACGAAGAGGAAGAGGAAGAGGGAGTCCCGACAAGAAGTGTCAAAGGACCTCGAGGTCGTGGACGTGGTCAGCCTGCCGACGCCGCTGCCCCTGGGCCTGGGCTTGGGCGTGGGCGTGCAGGGCGTGCAGGGCGTCCGCCTGGGCATCCGCGTGGCCAAGGGCGTGTGCCTGCTGCAGCTCCACGTCCTCGTCCTCGATCTGCTGAAATGTTTGTGTGGTCAGATGGGGCGGATTTTGTGCCATATTTTCCTGCCTTTGACGAGGTACAACAGGGTTCTGGGGTGTCACCAGCATATCCCTGTGGCCCAAATGCCACCCCCAGTGAACTTTTCTGTGGCTTCTACGACAATGAAGTCATGGAATACCTTGTCAAAGAGACAAATCACCACCAGGCTATCTGTTCAAACTTTCTTGGCAGGAAGACAAGTGCAAAGATGGTGGCATGGAGAGCTCTCACTGTGGCAGAATTATATGTGTTCTTGGCACTCACAATGCTGATGACACACATAAAGAAGCACGTTCTGGCCGACTACTGGATAACTGGCGACCTCACAACGACTCCAGCATTTGGCAAATTCATGTCAAGGGATAGGTACTTCGACATCCTCTCATATTTCCACCTGACAAATAACATGCATGTCCACGAGCCCGACACACTCTGGAAGATCAGGCAACTGTATGACATGATACGTCATCGGTTTTCCACCTACCTGATTCCATTTCAGAAGCTGTGCATCGACGAGTCTCTGGTCCTGTTCCGTGGTAGGCTGCACTTCCGACAGTATATCCCGTCAAAGAGACACCGCTTCGGCATCAAGCTCTTCGTCCTCTGCGACTGCAAGACGGGATATGTGCTCGACTTTATAGTCTACAGCGGCAAGGGTGGTGAGGTGGAGATTGACCCCCTCATTGGTTTTGGTGGCGCTGTGGTAAAGAGGATGATGGAGAGGTACTTCCATGACAACCACGTCCTCTATACCGACAATTATTACACGTCGCCTATCCTCGCCAAGTACCTCCATGACCGCAAGACCGGAACTGTCGGCACAGTGAAGGGGAAGAGGAAGGGTATGCCAGCCTACCCAACAAAAACTAAGAAGACAGACATATTCCATATGAAGAGTGGCCCCATCCTCTCCATCCACTGGCATGACCAGCGCAAGGTCAACCTCCTCACCACATGCCACAAAGCAGAGATGGTCCCCACAGGGAAGGTGGACCGAAAAACTAAGAACCCTATCACAAAACCAGCTGCTGTTCTGGACTATAACCTGAACATGCGCCTCGTCGACAAGTCCGACATGCAGATGGGCTTCATAGAC
Source organism: Paralithodes platypus (assembly GCA_032716605.1). Classification (NCBI taxonomy): domain Eukaryota; kingdom Metazoa; phylum Arthropoda; class Malacostraca; order Decapoda; family Lithodidae; genus Paralithodes; species Paralithodes platypus. The sequence continues at coordinate 27,596,749 of CM064512.1, forward strand.
TGCCTGCGAATATCTTGCAGGTGGTACAAGAAGTTTGTCCTGCATACAGTAGATATGTCTGTCCTCAACGCGTACAACATCTACCGTTTGAAGTGTCCAGTCTTCAAGTACAAGAGCCTGCGGACCTTCCAAAAGCAGCTGATACATGAGCTCCTGGTAAAACATGCGGGTACACCAGGGAGGCCACTACAAGGACCAGGCATGATGGACAGAATAGGGTGTGCCGACTTCATCAGAAAGCACCAGCTCGTCGCCCTTCCTTTCCAGGGTCCTAACAGCCGAATAAAGATGCAGAAGAGGTGCTATGTGTGCACCCGCACAACTCGACGACCAAGCAAACCCACAAAAACCACTTGGCAATGCCTCGAGTGTCAGGTGGGACTGTGTGCCGGCACCTGCTTCAATGATTTCCACACTCTGGCAAACTATTGAAGTGTAAGTGACAGTGATAGTGACACTCAATAATAATAATATATAACTAAGTATAAGTGAAAGAGACACATAAGTAATAATAAGTGCCTTCAGAACAATATGAACAAGTGAAAGTGACACTAAAATATATATTCCTAACAATAAAGAAGTGAAAATTACACTATCAATTACCATAGTCCAGTATAAATAATCATAACTACTATAATAATGACAATAAAACTAAGTCTAAGTGAAAGAGACACACATAAGTAATAATAAGTGCCTTCAGAACAATATGAACAAGTGAAAGTGACACTAAAATATATATTCCTAACAATAAAGAAGTGAAAATTACACTATCAATTACCATAGTCCAGTATAAATAATCATAACTACTATAATAATGACTATATAACTAAGTCTAAGTGAAAGAGGCACACATAAGTAATAATAAGTGCCTTCAGAACAATATGAACAAGTGAAAGTGACACTAAAATATATATTCCTAACAATAAAGAAGTGAAAATTACACTATCAATTACCATAGTCCAGTATAAATAATCATAACTACTATAATAACAATAAAACTAAGTATAAGTGACAGAGACACAAATTACTTCAGAAAAATATATTTATTGAGTGAAAATATCATAATAACAATAATATATGGCATAATAAACAATAAAACACTAAAAAATCGCTTCCCGCCATAATTCAAGGTAGAGCGACGAGTCAAAACGTTCGTCGTAGCCTGGGCCGCGGGTGAGCGTTCGGACGCGGCGAGGTAAATACGCGGCAAAAGTTACCTCCACTTCCATCACCATAACTCCTGCACTACTTGAGCTAGAAAGCTCTACTCAACGCCATTCTATGCGGGAAGGTAAGGCGCCCATTTTGACATATGTTTGATTATTGTAGGTAGTATATTAAGCGAGATTAGCCTTAGTTTACTTTTGTTGTGTTTTCAGCCAGATCGCCCGGATACAGCCTCCGTCATTAAGAAAGGCTGCCCGGGTAGGAAGGGTTAAGCAGTTTCGCTTGGTCATAAGCTACTGCCGCATGGGGTGTGACAGAAGGATATACAATCTGTGGTAGTGTCCCATTTGTGGCCTAAAAACTTCACCTCACTATTCTCAGTAGCTACACCGTCAGAAGCAAATTGACCTTTCAAAAGATCACTATTAGTGGCCCATTCTCTCAAGTATAGATGAGCCTTGGCAAATATATCGCGGATCTCCCAGCATCTTTCGAGCAATAAATCTTCATCGTCTCCAGTGCCTTGAAGATTGTCCACATAGATCCCCTGCTTGATCTCATTCTTGAAGTCAGGATCTAGTCCAGCCTCCTCAAGATGACGCAAGATTGTAGCGTTGAGAAGAAACTGGGAACAGGTCGCCCCGAATAAGACGACTCTGAACCTGTAGACCAGATACTCTGAATCTAGATCCATTGGGTCCCGTGGCCATAAAAATCTTGTCGAGTCCCTGTCTTCACGATGGAGTTGAAGCATCAGGAAGGCCTTCTCAATATCGGCGACCCATGAAAACTTATGACATCTGAAGCGCAACATAATTTGCGCGAGATCAGAGACCAGGGACGGACCCGTGTACAGACAATCATTCAGGCTATAGGAGCGATCACTGGATTTAGCAGAGCAATCATACACAATACGAACAGGAGTGGTGGAACTGTCCTTTTTAATCCCATGGTGAGCAAGGTAATGGATGTTATCCCCATACTCACTGAGATCTACTCTTTCCACAAATCCACGTTGTACCTGCTCGTTTAGTACTGCTGCATAAGTCTCGCAATAATTTGGATCCTTGACTAACTGCTTCTGAAGGCCACGTAATCTACCAAGTGCTAGATGGCAATTAGTAGGTAATTTACTCTTGTTATCATTCCAAGGGAGCCTTACCACATACTGACCCCTGCCAGAGTCATACGTTACAGTCTCTTCATATGAGCTTAACGCTAGCTTGGACTCCCGATCAAGTTCATGTGGGTCAATTCCAATATTGTCCAAGTCCCATAGCTTATCTATATCAGTACATGTATTATAAGGCACATTTGGCCTAATATATTTATCTATGGGGCTTACTGCTACCTTGAGGACCGTAACCACCTCCACCTGTGTGTCTTGAGAGGAAGTGGCATAGGATCCAGAAATGGCATACCCTTGGATCGTGGGGAGCATTATAAACTTATCTACCCGCCGATATCCAGGGTGAACCAGGTCGTAGTAATAATCAGCTCCGACCAGTAGCATAATACCATAGTTAGCAGAGAGTTGATCATCAGCCAGTTTATATCCCTTGCTTCAGAGATATTTCAAATGTGGTTGAATCTCTGATGCTATATAGAAACTGGGTAGTGTGTCGACCACAACAGCCTTGATGGGACATACCTTTCTTCTACAAACATAGGAAATCTCCACGATATCATAGTCACTGGAATCTATTTCACCAGTGAAACCATGGAGACGCAAATTCTCTTGACCCTTGCTGGTACACTTGAGCTGGGGTAATGATGACCGCAGAACGAATGACCTCTGTGAGTACTGGTCAAGTAAGGTGCGCGTCATTATAGTATTATTATTACTCCCCACTACTGGCAGCATCATAGTAGGAAGCAATTGACATTCTCGAGAAGCAATGAACATGGCAGATACTTTATCACCCTCGCTCTTACCTTTCTCATGTGACTCTTTGGGGGTTCTCCACTTTTCTTTGCCGTCGTGCCGACAGACTGGGTGCAAAGGGAAAACCAATGTTTCCCCTTGCAATACTTACAAGGTTTGATGTAGGAATTGGTGCAATTACTGTTGAAGTAGTCTCTTGCCAGACAGCTGGTACACAACTTAAGCGATTTAGCCTTGCCAATCTTCTGTGTAGCCTTAGGACACTGATACCACAGATGACCGTGGACACTGCACAACTTACAACCTAATGATATTGGCCTTTTCTGTTTAGGAGAAGTTTGTACCGGGAAAGCTGCAGTAGATGGCGACATCTCCACTTTTCGGTAGTGTCCAGTACTCTCCATATTGAAGACTTCAGTCTGGTACACATGCACCAACGCTTCCAAGTTTAGTGGAGAGTCGCTTAGTTGTCGTCTTACGATTTCCTTTAGGGGAGAGGGTATCTTGTTCAAGATACTTACACTAAATATCTCCTCCTTTGTGATGGCCATTGTCTCCATAGATCGGAGGAGGCTCTCAAAGGAGGCATAGTACTCCTTTAGGTCCGCCACATCATAGGATGGAGGATCTAGTGTGAAGAATTTGGTAATTAACGCGGTCTTGATGACTTCCACTCTCCCGTAAGTTCTCTTCAGCAACTCCACTGCAGACTCGTAGCTGGTAGCTTCTAGCTTGTACCCATCGACCAACTTCAATGCCTCCCCTTTCAATTGACCACGGAGATATGTGAACCTTTGGATGGATGTGAGTGTTTTATTATGATGGACGGAACACTCAAAGATATCCCAAAATCCAGTCCAGGTAGCCGAATCCCCGGAAAAGGTAGGCAAAGTAAGCTTCGGCAGGTTAAAACCAGTCGCCTTTGGTGTACCGGTATCCTTAACAGGGGTTGATTCTTGGGTGGAAGATAGTCTGGCTAAGGCTGTATTAACGTCCTCAAAGTACTCAAGATCTGCCGACATTTCTTCTTCCACATCGTCAGTAATTGTCAATAAACCATATACCTGCTGAGCATAATTATCGTAAGTGGCTAGCGATTTAGTAACAGTAGCGAATTTACCCTTAATTTGATCAGCTGTGGCACTTAATAAAAATTAATCAAGATCTCTTAAACACTTATTTAAACTTCCCTTCATCCCTGCCTTAACACCTTACGAGCGGCCTATGCGGTTTATTTATATGTACCGCCCAGCGGGGTGTTTTTAGCCAAAATAGGGCTGTTTACGTGATCATTTTCATGCCTAAATAAGACCCAGAACGTAAAACAAGTACCTATCCCTGAAAGGGCATAAACAGAGCTTTCGAATGACACCATAACGATCCTTTTATGATGGCTAGTTTTCTTGCAATAACCGTGCAACGCGAGTGCAAAAAGCATGTAATTCGGTACTTTCCCCATATAATTCAGTATGTAGCGAGTGAGAGAGGGAGGAGGGAGCTGAGATTCGTGTCAGTAGGTTCGCCGCGGTGGTCTGGAGCAGTCATACGCTCGCTAGTCTCCTGCCACCACTTGTCTCTCTCTCTCAGCAACATTACGTGCTGAAATTGCCACTCGACCTATGTCGAGCGCCGCCACATAGTCCAGCTTTATTTAACTCGACTTATGTGGTGAGCCGCTAATTAAGGGTTAAGAATCTTAAGTTTCTTCAAATCTGTCATCGTTAAGGTCTAATTTTCAGCAACTTAAACTATAATGAGGTCAGACTACAAACCGTTAATCGCTTAGGAATCAACAGCGGCAAACCCCCATTACTTAAGAAATTTACTCAAAAAGAATTACATAGTACTTACATCCCCTTTAACATAAACTATCGAAAGGAAATTATCTAACTAGACAAAAGAATTAAATACTAAATCCATTAAAAGAAAGGGTAAGGTGAAACACTAATTATTTAAAGCCCTTTATAGGTAAGACTAGTTGGTTAAGCTACAATCATGAGGTCTGACTATTAACTGTCAATCGCTTAGGTATTAACAAAGACCGACACTCATGATCGCCACTATAAGCAACTAGGCCTAGGCTATTATGAAATTGAAATATAAAAGGTCACATGAGAACCCTCCCCACCAGCAAAATTAATAATTACTCCCACAATGACAAAACACAATGAACACCACAGGCACACCACCAAAGCGAAATGAACAGCCACCACAGACACCTGCAGGCCGAGACTGCCTAGCCTAGCCTATGAGCGCAAAATGGTGCCCGACGAAATTACCCCTACCCCAATCTCCAGCCCAGCTAACCCACCAAAAAACGCCAAGGATCACACGCCCAAAAAAACCTGGAAACTAGCCCCAAAAAAGATAGGATGGCGCCTAAATGGTAAAAAACACGAGGGAAGAAGCCGGGTCTATACTTGAGAAAGGGCAGTCGGCCCAACAACGCGCGAGGCGGCAGCCATTTGTAAGCCCACAAGCGTCAAGGAAGCAAACAAAACTGTACTACGGCAAGGAAGCCTTAGGGCACGAAGGACCATTATTTGTCGGGAATTTAGATAAAGAGGTTAAATTGCATATCACTGGTACATGAAATATCCCAACAAATAGTTATAATATAATTACCAACGAGATGGGTGTAATCCAGTCCCCCACACGCGGCTAATTCAATTGCATGACATGTAGGAATGTTCACATAATACAATATCGATACAATGAACTTAGCTTAGAGGACTGGTGATGTAGGACTGTTGTTAATATTGTTATAGATTAATATTTGTAGCACATGGTGAACTGTGGGTTGAGTCAGAGCCGGGGGGGGGGGGGGGGGGGGGGGATGTTGGCTGTATGGTGTTGATTGAGAGACTAAAGGGCCGGCGTCCGATCGCTTCGCAAAATTACATATGGCTGCCGGCTCATAATAATTATAACCCATAACTTGGTTTCATGATACATCTAGAGTTGATGTAGATATTTATACATTACAGTTAATATTTAACCTATACTTAAGAATAAACTACAATACACAAAGAACCAGCCGAAATCGTACATGCGATACGATACCGCCAAATTCAAATGTCCTATTGGACCTAAAACTGTCGGGATCATTACCCTATTCCCGACAGAAATATAAATATAAATGATTTGCCTCATGTGAGTGAAAATTATTTCAAACTATCTTATAACCGTTTGTTCTGGTGAAATTTGAATGATCAATTGTTAAGTGTTATATACGATACATAGTGTCACATTTGCAGCTGACATTATTTTATCTTGGTCTGAAGTAATACCTTTGCCTGTTAAAATTCATGATTCTTTGCTCATAATTCATTTTCCGTCAGAGAATTTGTTGGTTTCGAATGGGAAGTATACAGATGAATATCATGCACTACTGAATTCCTACACTATTAATGCGCTTTGTCACACGGTTTTCGGAATGTTTACCACTTGCACAGCGTCTGTCGTTCCGTTACTGCCAACGAATTCTAACAAGCGTGTTAAAGCCATTATTGATAATTCCAATGCCCTTGATTTTTGTAATTTCACTCTGGTTCCATTTCACCCATTTTTCCATGTTCACGTATATAATACTCACTTTCTATATTTTGTCAATGCTAGTGATCTACTTATTACTTGCCCGGACAGAGCACCCTTTCATAAATCATGTATTGGCCAAGTTTATGTAAGGGACGCTTGTTTGTTGGTATCTCCTCATCTTATTCTTTACCCTTCTTTCACTCACATGCTTTCAATCACGGATCAGGATATTGTATTTGCGAGCATTCCTTCAGATGTGAATATTTCTAGTAATTTTTCCACTTCCCAAGATCTCTTCACGTAAAATTGAAAAGTTCTCTTTCAGATTGGTCTTCTTTTCTTTCTTTTTTAATTCATATACTGTATACAGTATATATTTTTCTACAAAAATCATGAAAATTAATCTTCTATATAAATATTTATTAATGCTTTCTGTGTTTGGTTTAATGTATATATTTGTTTTCTTTGGGTAATTTCAGTGGTAGAAATTATATCACTATTTTTTAAAGGGGTGTGTGTTCTATCTATCTATCTATTGCCTGACGTCGTAATCCCCGAAGTGGTGGCCACGAACGAACTGCCCCCATGCACCTCTGTCCCCAGTCAGTCGACGCCCCTCCCCCCAACCAGCACCGCCCTCGTTCATAATTTATACTTCCTCACTCCATCCTTCCACCCTTGTCGGGTGCGTGTTATATAAGATATATATAGTCCCATTGCTTTCTTTACCAATTTATTTCGTACTTACATATTTGCATGATTTACTCTAAATTATATATATATATATATATATATATATATATATAATTATTATATATATATAAAACATGAAAAATATTGATTCTTGTGGTAAAAATATATGCGAATATGCTTCCACACTAAAGGTGTGTAGAAAAGGGTAGGTTCACTGCACAAAGTTTAAAAAATGTTAGTGCTAACATTAAATTGCATCTAAAATATATTGCATGCACAAAATAAGGGTTTAAAAAGTATGTCCGAGTATCTTATTAGAAGGCTCGGAATGTTGTATACATATTAAAATAATGTTTATGTAAAAGTGTTAAAATGCATTTCTCTACTTTCGTAGATCTTCAGTTATTATACAAATTTGCAAGAGTGGCTGGCTCCAGAGTCAGGTATTTGTTCTGTACTCTTCTGTGGATTTCCAGACACTGGTTTAGACAATAAAATGTTTGTCTTAGGTTATGATAGTTAAAAAAATACTTCGTTCTTGTTCTAATATTGTTTTTCGTTCAGAGTCTATTTATAGTTCTTTATTCAAATGAGGCTTGAATTTATTTATGAAGTGACTTTCTTTACTCTTTCTCGAAGCAACGTCATCTTTCTTTACTTTGTAAAAGGGCATTATATTAAAATTAGGAGATTTATCTTTAGCTAATTTTGATATGTGAGTATTAACATAATTTATAGCCCTGTATTATGTCAAATGTGGTCCCTGTGCAGGTTTGTTCTAAGTCTAAGATTCGAAGTCTCGCCAATGTAGATGGAATTACAGCCATTACAACGAATCACGTAGATACAATTGAGCGTGGAACAATTCATATTATGATTAATTTCAAATGTGTAATTAGTATCTACAAATTTGAATGGATTCCCTTCTATTATTTGTGTGCATAATTCGCATCTTGGGTTACCACATTTCGTCACCCCTTGATTTTGTACCGTATTGAATCTGGCCTTGGTTAGCAAATTCTTAAGGTTACTGGGTTGTTTCTTCGACTTTATTAATTAAACATCTTTAAATATATGCTTAGTTTCTGGAGAGGTTTTTAATAGGGCAATTGCGGATTTTGCTCCACTGAAATGATCATCGAAGTTTGGATTGTATGTACTTATGTATGGTAGTATATCATTGGATGTATTGTCAGTTGCTTTATCACCGGTGCGTAGTACGCTGATGGGGATCTGCTTTGCGCGACTTATTCCATTATTTATTATGCCTTTAGGATAATTACCATCCAATAAAAAGTCTTTTAATTAACTTAATCTTATATCTCTCAGAGTAGGTTCTGAAACAATTGTGCAAATTCTGCGTGCTAAGTTGAATGGAATGTTGTTTCTTACGTGTCTCGGGTGGTTCGAGTTATATTCCAGATATTGTTTTGTGTCAGTAGCTTTATAGTGAACATCTGTTATCACTGCATTTGTTTGCTTCATAATTTTAACATCTAAGAAAGTTACCGTATCTCCTATTTTAGCACGGGTGAAATTAATTTTAGGATCAAGCTCATTCATCAATTCTATTAGCGTGTATACATCACCATCTCTTTCATCCCATACCATGAAGACATCATCTAAATATCTCATATAGTTGTTCTTTATTTTATTGGCAGTGGATTCGCCAAACGAGGAGAGTATTTTATAATATAAGGTATTCTCCAAATATCCCAGGACCAGATTTGCATAATTTGGGGCAAACTTCGTTCCCATTGCTGTTCCAGATACCTGTAGATAATTTGATCCATTAAACTCAAAGGAGTTATTTTCGAGGATCAATTTGCACCCGTCCGAAATCAGGCTAGGGGGTAAACGGTTTGTTTGTTCATAATGATTTTCAAGCCAATAATTTATGGCTTTGTATCCCAATTCATGACGGATGTTGCTATATAGGCTAACTACGTCTAGAGTCACAAAAATGTCAGAGTCACTCAGCTGAGAAGGGATTTTATTTAAAAAGTCTAGATTATTCTTTATGTATGCAGGGATGAGTTTTAGAAAAGGTTGTAGTAAAATATCCAGGAGGTGACTGAGTCTGTGGGTAGGGCAAGCAGGACCAGCAACAATAAGCCTCATCTTTAAATCTGAAGGGTTCGGGACCGATATATACTCTGAATTCCCTTCTTCGATAGCCTTGATTATGGATTTTGATTTGTGTATTTTTGGAAAGCCATAAAATAAACTAGTTTTATATTCGAAATTTGTAAGGTACTTTATTTCATCTTTAGTTAGGGAGCTTTCGTATTTTTTTAATGCAGTTTTGATTTTGTTGATGGTGGTTTTTATCAACATTGTTAGGGATCCTTTTATATGTTTCTTGATCGTTCAATATTTCCATAATTTTATGTTCATAGAAAATACTGTCCATTAGGACGATTGCTGATCCTTTAGCCTATCTGCTTCTTTTATAGTTACGTCAGTTTGATATTTTAGAGAAGCTATTGCTCTGCGTTCATCATATTTAAGATTGGATTTTTTGCATTTGGGGTCATTCATAATAGTTTTAGTAAGTTTAAGGAAAGTTATGGTTTTGTCCAAAGTCTGGTTAAGGCCACTCGGAGGTTCCCAAGAAGACTTACCTTTAACCAGTGAAAAGTTTTCCATTGGTTTGTCATGAAAGTATTCTTTTAGCCTTAATTTTCGGCAAAAATAATCGATATCATTGTTAAGCTCTTCTCTATTTTGATCCTTGGGTGTGGGACATAATTTTATACCCTTAGCAAGTATAGAGTGTTCAGCGTCACTAAAATTTTCTGTGGAAAGATTGATTACTTTTGGGTCTATTTTGGAATTTTCCGCCAATGCCGATTCCCGAAAAAATTACCTCTGCTGTCTGGCTTGTCATTTGGTTGGAGTATACCTTGAACAGCTGCATTTAGTTGGGAGATTGCAGTGCCTAAACTTTGGAGGGTTGGTTCATTTTTTGAATTTGCATAGCTTGGTTTTGCTGTATTCTGCTTCTGATAATGTGTATTCTTATGTGTATTGCTATAAGTATTTGGCTTCCTGTTGATGTTCCTTGGGGCATTAGAAACGTGCGTATTACTTTCAGTTATGTCTTGGTTGTTCATGTCTTGGAAGAAAGTTTGCTTTTTCTCCCATATGCTGTTAGAGGAAGTCTTCTTCCTTCTTAATGTCTGAAAGCCAATTTGCTATGAGGTTTTGCCTTACCTCGGGGGATTCGTGTCTGTTTACCAAGATTGTTATTTGGTTTTCTGCTTCCTCCATGATTTGTAGCTGTTTCTCTGTTTGTTCATCTAATCGTTCAATTTCAGTTTTGACTTTTGCTGTTTCTAACTTTTTTTGTCTCTTTGTGTGGTTTTCACTTTGCCTAGGAATAGGTTTTTCTCTGAACTTAGGAGGGATTACGGGTTCAGTTTGCTTAAGAAAATTAATATAGATGGCGCTGATGCCTGCAGATCTGATATGGTGGTAAAGTGCATGTTCGCGAATGTTGAGTAGCTTTTGCCATTCCTCACTATTGGAATCAGATGGTTGTTCTGTAGGCACAATTGTTTTGTTTTGTTAAGCAGTTAGTGTTTGCATTAGAGCTTTCTTTGATTTGAAGAGAGGACAATGTTGCCATTAGTTCTCTCTTATGTTCATTTTGGTTTTCAATGATGGTCTCTTGGTTGGATTGGATTTTTTCTACTGCTAAACAAATTCGTTTTAGCCAGTATAAAGTCTCCTTCTCTTAGGTCTTAGGATCCATATTTGAAGCCATTTTGATTAAAAATAGTACAGTGTTCCACTTCACAAGAATAGGTTAGATATAAAACATGAAAAATATTGATTTTTATGGTAAAAATATACTCTCCTCGTTTGGCGAATCCACTGCCAATAAAATAAAGAACAACTATATGAGATATTTAGATGATGTCTTCATGGTATGGGATGAAAGAGATGGTGATGTATACACGCTAATAGACTTGATGAATGAGCTTGATCCCAAAATTAATTTTACCTGTGATAAAATATGATATACGGTAACTTTCTTGGATGTTAAAATTATGAAGCAAACAAATGCAGTGGTAACAGATGTCCACTATAAAGCTACTGACACAAAACAATATTTGGAATATAACTCGAACCACCCGAGACACGTAAAAAACAACATTCCATTTAACTTAGCACGCAGAATTTGCACAATTGTTTCAGAACCTACTCTGAGAGATATAAGATTAAGTGAATTAAACGACTTTTTATTGGATCGTAATTATCCTAAAGGCATAATAAATAATGGAATAAGTCGCGCAAAGCAGATCTCCATCAGCATACTACGCACCAGTGATAAAGCAACTGACAATACATCCAATGATATACTACCATACATAAGTACATACAATCCAAACTTCGATGATCATTTCAGTGGAGCAAAATCCGCAATTGCCCTATTAAAAACCTCTCCAGAAACTAAGCATATATTTAAAGATATTTCATTAATAAAGTCGAAGAAACAACCCAGTAACCTTAAGAATTTGCTAACCAAGGCCAGATTCAATACGGTACAAAATCAAGGGGTGACGAAATGTGGTAACCCAAGATGCGAATTATGCACACAAATAATAGAAGGGAATCAATTCAAATTTGTAGATACTAATTACACATTTGAAATTAATCATAATATGAATTGTTCCACGCTCAATTGTATCTACGTGATTCATTGTAATGGCTGTAATTCCTTCTACATTGGCGAGACTTCGAATCTTAGACTTAGAACAAACCTGCACAGGGACCACATTAGACATAATACAGGGCTATATGTTAGTACTCACATATCAAAATGTGCTAAAGATAAATCTCCTAATTTTAATATAATGCCCTTTTACAAAGTAAAGAAAGATGACGTTGCTTTGAGAAAGAGTAAAGAAAGTCACTTCATAAATAAATTCAAGCCTCATTTGAATAAAGAACTATAAATAGACTCTGAACGAAAAACAATATTGGAACAAAAACGAAGTATTTTTTTAACTATCATAACCTAAGACAAACATTTTATTGTCTAAACCAGTGCCTGGAAATCCACAGAAGAGTACAGAACAAATACCTGACTCTGGAGCCAGCCACTCTTGCAAATTTGTATAATAACTGAAGATCTACGAAAGTAGAGAAATGCATTTTAACACTTTTACATAAACATTATTTTAATATGTACACAACAGTCCGAGCCTTCTAATAAGATACTCGGACATACTTTTTAAACCCTTATTTTGTGCATGCAATATATTTTAGATGCAATTTAATGTTAGCACTAACATTTTTTAAACTTTGTGCAGTGAACCTACCCTTTTCTACACACCTTTAGTGTGGAAGCATATTCGCATATATATATATATATATATATATATATATATATATATATATATATATTCTTATTATATGACATTAACATATCTATAATCGTCATTGTATTTTTCTATTGTATTTTCCAATTGTATGAAGAGGAAAACCAGAGGTTATTTCAAACTCCAATTGTGCAGCATCATCTGACCTCTTCAGACAGAGGTTATGGGAATTGCTATTATCATCATAAAATGTCTTCATGATCATGTGATCTATGCCTGCAGAACATGTGAGTAGGCCGTGTCTGGTGAATTTGAACCACATCCCTTTTATCTAACCATATCAAGTATTGGATAAGATTTCTGTAAGGTACACCTGATGAGTGGATTTACATCACTATCAGGGTGTAACCAGAGCTTATAAAAGTCGTGGATAATAGTATGTGGCAGTCAGATAAGGGGCATTCATTCATTATATTAGTACACGACCCCGTTGCCGGCCGAAGTATACAACCACACCCAGAACATATAAGCCTCTAAAGTTCTAACCATTACACCACCAACACAGTTACAGTCTGTGTTCTTTTACGCACCTAACAATCATGAATTTCACATATACAGATACTCTCTCACTCTCACTCTCTCTCTCTCTCAGTAACGCTCTGGGTGATATGTGTAATGATGTAAAAGAGCTCTCGGACGTAGTGTTTATTGAGTGTTGGTGTGGTGTTCTGGAGTTGGTTATGTGTGTATTTATGTGTGTCTGGCTGTGTGAAGTGTGTGTTACTTTTATCCTGCGGCGTTCTGGGGCTGCTGTTATGTGGGTGGATGGCTGGATGTGAGGGGGTGTAAAACTTAAATTCAACTTAATTCAACTTAAAAATCAGATCTTCATGAAAGGATCTGTAGGGGGAGGTAGTCACGTTTTCTGTCACCCCTTCTCCCTCATGTTTAGCTCCATTAGTCTTGCGATTTGAAGACGTTCGTTTCATTAGTTTGGTGATCTTGAGAACTTTTGTCCTATTTTTTGTAAATAATGAGACCTTTCGTGCCATTCAGTTGTCCATTTTTTTCCTGGCGAGCGATAGCGAGCCTGTAATTATCGGACGAACAGGTCATTGGCAGGAAAACATTTCTGCCGAAAAATGTACACATTACCTTGAAAGGGGGCCTAGTTTAGTTTTTGTATATATATATATATATATATATATATATATATATACTTTTATTTATTTATTTTTTTCGGTCAAGATTATCATGTCTCCAATTCAGGTACCTCGATAATTATGTAATATATTTAATCTTGATGACCCATACATCATTCCTATATAAGGCATTACCATCGGAAATTAGTATATACCCATTATCCAACAATGTTAGGATATGCCACCCAAAAATATGTTTTGTCATTAACCTAACCTAACCTTGGGGCTGCAGCCCCCAGACTGGTCTTATAATTGATGTAGACGTTGACAGAATAATAAAAATACGGTGGCAAATGAAAACCAAATATATATATAGATCTCCACTGATTAAAGATGGCCGCCTATCTTGGTTCCACCCTTATTTAACCCACTAAGTCTAATGATTTAATAGTGGCCCCTCAATCATTGACGATGTTGCCTATTAGTATAATAGTCTCCATTCAACACCTACGTTGGCCGTTTGAATCAGCCGCCGCGGGGAAGAAACAAGAGTCATCTTCACGGGATGTACGCAAGGGATGGGGTTCATCTTTCACCGTTAGGGGTTTCTACATTAGCTAGTTCTTTAGATAGGGTGGTTGTGGGGTTTTGAACAGAAATATTGAGAGTGTAAATGAGAGGTTAAATGGAACAATTTTAGCGTCAGGCGAAAGCGATAAGGATATTCAGTCTCATGCTAAAAATGATGACTATATTGCAAATGATAATAGTGATGGTGCAACGGAAGATGGAAATGTCGTTAGAAATAAAGGTAAATTAGGTATAAAGAAAAGAAGTAAATTGAGAGTATATTACACAAACTGTAGGAGTCTATGTAACAAAATGAACGAACTTAGAGCCCTTGTTAGCAAAGAAAATATAGACATAATAGCGCTAACTGAAACGTGGATTAATACAGAAACCAGGCATTTTTTAGCAGAATTTGATATACCAGGATATAGTTTGTTTAAATATGACCGAACAAGTAAGAGGGGTGGCGGTATAGCAGTGTTTGTCAGGAGTACATTAAAAAGCTGTATTAAATCAGGTATTAGACTAAATAACGATAATGAAAGTGTTTGGGTAGAGGTTAACGAAGGTAGTGAGACCATAGTTATTGGAGTTATGTATAGACCGCCAAATATGAGTAGAAATGACGGAACGTCATTATGGGAGAAAATTAAAATGGCATCAAGATTTAGCAATGTGTGCATTATGGGGGATTTTAATTTTCCGAATATAGATTGGCAGCATCAAATAGGAGACTCTAATTCTGAGGAGTTTATAGAGGTAGTACAAGATAGTTTTTTTATTTCAATTCATAGATACGCCGACTAGAGGTAATAATATTCTCTATTTAGTTTTCAGTAACAATGAACATATGGTAAATAATATAGACATAGGGGACCACCTAGGAAATAGTGACCACAATTCTGTGTATTTTAATATACAATGGAAAGGTAATACCAGAGAGAATACAACATTAATACCTGACTTCAGAAAAGACAATTATGGTGGGTTAAGAAGAGCCCTATTAGCTGACCCTATGGTCAAAAAATTAAGTCGATCCAGGTGTCCAAATGAGTGTACCCCTTCTCAGGCACCTGTCATCTTAAGTCAGGAAGAGACGTCAACCTTGGTAGATACATACGATAATTTTATCGAGTCAGTATTCAATGCACAAAATAAATACATCCCCAAAAGAAAATTTAGATCAACACAGAACCAACCCAAATGGATGAATAATAGACTATTAGATCTTCTACAACAAAAGAGAGGAATATATAGAAAAATTAGGAAAGGCGAAATTCACCTACTTGCTTACTATCAGAATCTATCAAGACAGGTAAAAAAGGATATTAGGAAAGAAAAAAGAAATTATGAAATTAAGGTTGCCAATGACTCAAAAAATAATCCTAAAGCTTTTTACCAACTATATAAATCCAAGGTTAGAGATGTAATTGGTCCCCTTAAAACTTCGATAGGAGAAATGACAGAAAATGATTTAGAAATTTGCAGTACATTAAATAGTCAATTTCTTTCCGTTTTCACTAATGAAAATTTGGCACAGTTTCCAGAAGTCCGTAAGGTATATAGCGATAGTATAGAAAATAGGTTAAGTACGATTACTATAAGTAGAAATGATGTGCTTAAGGAAATTGACAGACTGAAACCTCATAAATCGCCTGGTCCTGATGAGGTATATGCTAGAGTGTTAAAAGAATGTAGGGATGAGTTAAGTTACCCATTAACATTTTTATTTAACAAGTCATTGGAGACAGGTATAGTTCCAGAAGCTTGGAAGCTTGCAAACGTAGTTCCGATCTTCAATAAAGGTGACGAATCAATAGCATCCAATTACCGTCCCATTAGTCTTACATCAATCATAGGAAAGCTACTAGAGTCAATTATTGCTAGTAAAATTAGAAACCACTTAGATACATTTAATTTAATCAATTCTTCTCAGCATGGATTCACTCAGGGACGTTCTTGCCTTACTAATTTTCTTAGTTTTTTCTCAGAGGTATATGAAGCAGTAGATAATGACAAGTCATATGATATAATATATTTAGATTTCAGTAAAGCTTTCGACAGAGTCCCCCATGAGAGATTGATGAGAAAGGTTGAGGTGCATGGAATAGGTGGGGCGTTGTTGGGATGGATTAGGTCATGGCTAATTGGTAGGAAGCAGAGAGTCAGCATAAATGGTATGAAGTCAGAATGGGGAGCAGTCAAAAGTGGTGTCCCCCAGGGATCTGTATTAGGTCCTCTGTTGTTTGTTATATACATAAATTACCTTGATTTAGGTATAACTAGTAGGATAAGTAAATTTGCAGACGATACCAAAATGGGGAGAACAATTGATTCAGATAGAGATATAGAGTGCCTCCAAAGGGATCTAGATACCTTACACGAATGGTCAGTAAATTGGCAGATGAATTTTAACATTGACAAATGCAAGGTATTAAAGATAGGGAAGATGCATACAAATGTTAAATATAAACTAGCTAATATGGAATTAGAAAACTCGAATTGTGAGAAAGATCTAGGTGTGTTTGTTAGCAATGATTTGAAGCCTAGACAACAGTGTATAAGCGTTCGAAACAAGGCAAACAGGATTCTCGGGTTCATCTCTAGGAGTGTGAGTAACAGAACTGCTGATGTTATCTTAAAACTTTACTTGTCATTAGTGAGACCCCATATGGATTATGCTGTTCAATTTTGGTGTCCTTATTACAGAATGGACATAGATTCATTGGAGAGAGTACAACGTAGAATGACAAAAATGATCCATAATATTAGAAATCTTCCGTATAAAGAAAGGTTGAAGAAATTAGGCTTACATTCGTTAGAGAGACGCAGAGTTAGAGGGGATATGATAGAGGTGTTCAAGTGGGTTAGTGGGATTAACAAAGGGGACATGACAAATGTACTAAAGCTCAGTGATAGCGAAAGAACTCGTACCAATGGTTTCAAATTAGATAAATTTCGTTTCAGAAAAGATATAGGCAAATATTGGTTTGGTAACAGAGTTGTAGATGGGTGGAATGGACTACCAAGTGCTATAGTGGGATTAAAAACGATAGGGAGCTTTAAGATAAAATTGGATAAGCATATGGACGAGAAGGGTTGGGTGTGAAGGGGGATCAGCAGGGTTGGGTCAATCAGCGCTCTGCAGACCCCGTAATCCTGCGTTAAATCTCTAACCGTTTTGGTAAGATGATCCTCAGGGTATTAGAGTGTTCAGCCTATAATTGGGCTTTGTAATTGGGGTTGTGTGGGACAGGGATCTGCCTTGCTTAGGCCAATCGGCTTTCTGCAGACTCCCATTTTCTTATGTTCTTATGTTCTTATAAGTGCAACGCTACTTCTCTTATGGTGTCGTCATAGATTGGGTACCCACTACGAAAAAACTTTCGTAAAAAATAAGAGAAGGAAAACTGTAATACTTAAATACTGTTATAAACAAGCTTCCCACATTTTGTGGATTTCTTGCGTTGTGGCTTCTTGCCGCTTCACGCCAAGCGCATCATTCTTCCTTCTCTTCCCCGCGGGCAACCTGTCAACACGTGTGCCCCGAGCTCTGCTTCATTCGACGTTCGCTCTATTCTAGTGAGTCTTTACTTATTTGTATATATCTGAGTTGTAGTGAACAAGGTTTAGATTAGCTAGCACGGGTTGTGTTATGGTTTGCCCGCAGGAAGTGTTAAATTAGGGTACATTTCAGGCGCTAACATGTTGTGTTCAAGACTGACGCCACTTGGGTATTTACTCGTCTCTTATTTTGCGCCTTAGTTTTTGCTTTTCCTTAGTTAGGAGGCTTTTTACCTTCACAAGCTGTTCTACAGTCCAGTGTTTCGGCCTAGGGGCCTTGTCTTTTTTCATTGTGCAGACGTGCCAGTTCAAGGATTGTCACACGTGGTGTGGGATCTTCTGGCGTTCGAGCCTGCTTAGAGGCCCCATGCGGGGGCTTCACCTGCTTCGTGCTGCTCGAGGTTGTCTTCAGATTAAGTTTTATCCTGCGTGAAGATACTTTTCCTCGTGATAAAGCCTTAAGGGACTCTGTTTTGTTAGGGGTGTATATTTTTTATCTGTATGTGATATATTCTGTGCCCCCTTTTCATGTGCTCCCTATGTGTTAGTGTTGCCCACTTTCAGGGAGCTCAAGGAGACGTCAAGGAGACGTCCTTGTTGCAGGGGTGCTTTTGTTTAAAGGAAGGTTTTCTCTCAGGCTGGTGCCCGTAGCCGAGTGTTGTCCTTGTTTTTGACCCGTCGGTCCTTGTGTCTGCGGCCTGAGGTCTGTGGCCGCCGTGCCTGCGTGTGGTCTGTTCCTCTTGTTCTTCCCCCCTGTTATTGTTTTTGTATGTGGTAGTGTGCCACTACCTATCCTGACGCCGGTCCTGCATGTGCGGCGGAAGGATACGTATCTCTTCGATACAGTTTCGGCGAGCCTGATAGCCTACCAGTTTACCCCGTCATGCGGCGGATCAGTGAGTAAACTTACCGGCGGCTGCTAGCGATTGCATGTAATTGCACGCAGTTAACCGCTGAGTTGTTTGGCTTTCGAATCTATGACCCATGTCACAGGTTGGCAACCCGATATGGAGCCCCTCCTTATGATTGAAAAGAGCGTGAGGAGGGAGACTTTAAAAGTCTCTTAGGGATCAGAACAGGGATTGAGGCTGTGGCCTACCCGTGTTCTGGCTCCGGGAGTATAGGATGTTAAAACCTCGCAGGTTATCGTTATGAGCATTGATTCCTGGAAATTTTCTATTTCCAGATCCCTTCTACAGTCCGGCCAGCTACGGACGAGTCGTTCCCGCCGGGGAGGGGAGACTCTTGTTATCACGCCTCTGTTTTCCATTTAATCGACGCCGACGTGCCTCCTAGTATCTGTCGCAGCGCACAGGCTATGTATACGGTGTGTAAGGTGTTTAGACAGATCCTCCTTTTTATGGTCATCTCGCAAATGCCCAGTTTATTCGGACTTATTTGAGGAATGGCTAGCAAACCAGGATATGTCCTATCTGTTAACACTCATTGAGATAAAGAACAAATTTGCAGCTTACACTTCTAGGGTAGCATACGTAGAGTTATGCTGCGATAATGCTGAATTGTTAAGAATAGTTAAAACTATATTCTTTTGAAAATTCCCGTTTCTCAGACACAGAACCCCCCAGTAACATGCATGGACTTGGCCTCTCTCCTTTTGTCTACGACCTCCATACAGAGCTCCCCTCTCCACTACAAGAGGAGTCGCTCAGAGTCGCCGGAATGTCTATCTCCATCCCAACCATTAACACCTGAAGTCCTTGGTCAGAGAACTTCCAGCCTGGAGTTCCTGCCAGACAAGATACGAAAACTATCTAGCCCTCGGCGCATGGAGAGGGTAACTTTAGACAGCCTTAACTCTAGCTCACAAGTGTGACAAACGGAGCAGCAGCCGGTAGCGTCGACGTCTGCCGCGGCGACGCGGTGGTTTTCCCCGGTCTCATCGCAACGGACGCCGAGAGATTGCAGTCTGCGATGAGGGTTAGAATGTCAGTTAACCCGTACAGCCCCAGCGACGCGCCTGACGCGTCGGCGATGTATGTAACGCACAGCCCCAGAGACGCGCCTGGCGCGTCACCCTAATTGCGCCGACCATAACCTCAGGTGTAGCCACTCAAGAGGGCTTAGATTTGTATGGGAACTGTGTACGTATCCCACGCAACTGTGCCGATGGTTGAAAACTCTCAAAGTCCACGTGCGTGCGCGTGAGCGCGCAATAACCTGTTTTTTGGGGGTAATTGCCTTAAATTTTTTACTCTTTAAAATACGTTTTCGGGGGCTCTGTAGGACCATTCTTTAAGCTTTTTGAGCGATTTTTCGTGGTTTTTCCTTCATTCCTAACTCATTCGCTATTGTTTCTGGAATAAAACCATTTTTTGAAAACCGGCCGGGTTCTGGTGAACAAACATTACAAAACTAGCCGGGGCTGGACGGGTTAAGGTTAGGCTCCAGGGTTCTAGACTTGTGTTGAATAACAGTAACTTCCGGGCCAAGAGTTGTCTCCAACGCCGGAGGCCCCGAGCCCTAATAGCAATGACAGTGTTCATCCTCAGGCTAAGGTGATACAGGCAGGTGTACCTCTATCTTTTACCACACTAGAGGCAGTCACGACAAAAGGGTCTGACGCTGAATTAGACCAAGTTACAAAGGGGCAGCTACCCAATAGGAACACAGTCCCAAGCGACACAGTTCTTCAAGCTCCTAAGGTACCAGATATCCCGCCGGGATCCCGAGAACGGGATTCTCCGACACATATTTCAGGCTTAACATCTCAACCTTGTGGTAGTAAGATACTAGACACAAGTTCGAAGGTACAAGTAGAGGAACAACAGACAGAGGGAAACCGGCCAAAGCCTCTCAAACGGCCGAAACCTCCATTGTTTACGTCCAAATAATTGGATGATTTACTGCATAGGGTCATGCAACAATGTGCCGTAATATGCCACGTAGTCCCTCTGCCGACAACGGGACCTCCGCCAGGTAACCCTGTGACCACTCTCTCTAAAGATAGCGGGGGGGTGCCTAGTAACTCTGTTTCCACAGCTGGGTCATGGCCAGAACAAGTGTCCATCCGCCCTTTGTCTCCAGCCAAAATTAATGTTATAACAGAAACTGATGTTTCCTGGCTCGACGTCCTCTAACTTAGCTTTCTCCGCTGCTGGTAAGCCGGGACAAGGCTTCACGATGGACGGTCAGTTGCAATCCCGACAGGGGAATGAATATCTGTTGACAATGTCTAGTAGCTCTTTTCAATCACATAAGCTTGGCTCTGGCACTTCGGTGTCTTCCGGGGGTAAGATGGACACTGATTGTGGCTCACTGCCTCACGGCCGTGGAAAGGAGGATAGAATGAGTTCTTGCCTACAACCTCCATCTCAGTTTCCTCTTCAGGCTCATCGACAGCCGGCGGCTTGTCCGCCGGTTCTCGTCGAAAGCACAGCTTCTCACTCTCAAAATCTACCTCCAAGGTCTCAGCCAACATTAACCCTCCTCTAGCGGGTGCTCTGTGGCCGTTTTGGGCCTTTCCGGTCCGTTCTGACTGCTATATCAACCATCAGTATGAAAGGAACTGTATTGCGCCGAAAACTAGGTGGAAATCGCTACACAATGACGCCACATACAGCTACGTAGCACTCGTGGAGCACTGACAGTGTTACCTCGAAGATGGAAGTTTAGCTGATTTTGCTACCTTGCTCACTTTTAGCGAACTATTGGTTACACTGTCATCCTCACGCGCGGTGGGGGAACTGGAGTTAGTGTGGGCCGGGAGGCCACAGATGTCGGACGTATGGATCATTACTATCCCACCCATTTTCACTCGATTTCAACCCTTTTTTCACCCGTTTTTTGCCAGTTTTTTCAACTCGACTTATGTGGTGTGCCGCTTTTTAAGGGTTAAGTAATCGGTCTCTAACCCAGAAAGTACCGGGGAGGCTTTGGCTCCCGGTTACCGCTATGACTAGAGGGGAAAGGCACAGATCAACTCAGGGGGAGGTACCAGTGCCACGAGAGTGGTCGATAGAAGTAAACAGGCGCAAGGCCTTTAGGGCAAAAGACGCACAAGGGAAAGTGTTAGATGTTCTAATTCAGGCAGTACCAGACCCTACTAATTTTCAATATTTTGTATATAACCCTGGCCAGATGACCCCTCTCCCGCCGGATGCCCCTAGTCAGGCCCCTCCTTCTCCAGATGTCCCTATTTGCCCTATTTGCTCTCAACGTTGCGGCATCAATGGATGCCAGGCCGTTAAGTATGATGAACCAAGCCAAAAGTGTCATAGATGTAATCCTCATCTGGACCAAAGGGAATTGAATCTGAGTGAGGTGGGGCATGGCCCTTGGGTAACGTGGGATCAGGAGCTCCAACATTTTGCTGTCTTTGTGTCTTCTAATACCTCGTTACCTGTTCCCAATCCGCCAATGACTGAGTTTGACTGGCTTAAGCAAGAACCTGGCAGAGTGCCCAGAGCTATTTTTGAATTCCTTATAGCCCCCCCCCCCCCCCCCCAGTTAGAGGCAAAGGATTTTCAGATTCGTTTTGTAATCCCAGATCCCATTGACCTCCACAGAGATTTCCTGGTCAGAGACAACGCACATAGAAAATTTATCGGCTTTCTCCTAACCAGGGATACAGCCAAGGCCATTGCCCAACCAGTACCGAATCCTCCTCGTCAGAGGACGGAAATAGTCAAAGCTTTTCAACAATACCTCCTCCCTTTTCCGGCTCAATCATTGACAGATATAAGAACCGCCTTATTTGAGGCAGTCAGAGCTAGACAGCTACTCAGACTCAGTATGGCGCAGGGGTTACCGAGTAACGCTTACTATAGAGTTCTGTACTCTCCTATATTAACAGCGACTCCAATTAACACCTTACGAGCGGCCTATGCGGTTTATTTATATGTACCGCCCAGCGGGGTGTTTTTAGCCAAAATAGGGCTATTTACGTGATCATTTTCATGCCTAAATAAGACCCAGAACGTAAAACAAGTATCTATCCCTGAAAGGGCATAAACAGAGCTTTCGAATGACACCATAACGATCCTTTTATGATGGCTAGTTTTCTTGCAATAACCGTGCTACGCGAGTGCAAAAAGCATGTAATTAGGCACTTTCCCCATACAATTCCGTATATAGCGAGTGAGAGAGGGAGGAGGGAGGTGGGATTCGTGTCAGTAGGTTCGCCGCGGTGGTCTGGAGCAGTCATACGCTCGCTACTCTCCTGCCACCACTTGTCTCTCTCTCTCAGCAACATTACGTGCTGAAATTGCCACTCGACCTATGTCGAGTGCCGCCACATAGTCCAGCTTTATTTAACTCGACTTATGTTGCTCGCCGCTAATTAAGGGTTAATGAACAAACACTGAGAGATGATAGGGTGATGATTCAGGCTAACAAAGGTACACCACAATAATTATCCCTAAGTTCAAAAAACACTGGATGGCCGGCGATCGGTGAGCGTGTTACCGGAGCCGCACCATAAGTTATCGGTTAGACCAAACATTTTTGTCCTAAGAAAGCTGCTTTACGTAATCTTTTTCTTCTTCCTCCCCCTCTAAGCCGAGCTGGGCACAGGGGTTCGAGATAGGAGACATGTGTTACCGCGCCTTGGCTGCGCCAAACTATTTTTCTTCTTCACATTAGGACTGCGTCTGAGACTGCATAACGGTCAGGCAACAGAGGGCTATGCGATGTCCTACCCGGCACGCAGAGGTAAGGTGAGCACCCTCCCTGATAACCGGACAAAATAAATTAGGCGGAACACTAATGAAAAGGTTTTTCAACTGTCAAAGCTGTAAACTGTATATACACGCCGCGGCTGTTCTAACTAAAAAACTACTTCCTTCAGAGGCAGATACCTCGTTACCATGGGCCAGGTTGAGGTCCGCCGGTGGCCGGCCATCCTCTATGTTTTACCAGTAGTTGAGGAGTAATCAGAAGAAGTATTTTCCATCCTAACCTTTTTACCCCACTAGGGAAATTATTGTTTGACTTTTTAGGCTAGTAGGTAACGCCTACCCCTTTCGGTGTGCCGGGAAGTAGTTTTTCTACCTAGGCAATTAAGTTTTATCCCACTAGATAAGGGGTTTTAGTCCCCTCTGTTACTCAACATACAAATACAACCAGATGGTTTTCCTATAGAAACGGGATGCTTATTGTCTTAGTTATCTATGTTATCATATTTCACATGTTTCCCTGACATCTTTTCCAATCCACAGAGGTATGTGGACCTCGTAGTGTGGAGTTCCATTAATGGGTAAGGTTCCGGCGAGACAGGGAGTCGGCTGGAACGTGGATTTCAGAACCCATTCCCTCGTGTGCTCCCAATAACCTGCCTGGTGGAGTTGTGTACATAAATAATGCTTCTTCTTCCGACCATCAGAGGCAGGCATAGCTCACTCCCCGGATTGTGATTTCCCATAATATCAAAATTCGGCCAAGTTGCATTTTTTCATCAAAGAGGTTTTAGGACTCCCCTTCTCCTTGGGACAGGTGCGAGTAAGATTGTTAATTCCTCTCTTCTACTTTTGGGGTTTCTCAAAAATTGTAGGGAAGGCGGGGGGACCCCTTAACGGACGGCGGCTAGTTACTCCGCCTCAGGTCCGATTCCCATTATTAAATAGCTTCAGATACCTCCTCGCTCAAATTGCAATTAGTTACATCTGGACAGAGGGGAGTATTAGGTCCACTCTTCCAGACGAGATTAGGCATGCCGTGTCTCCCCTGTTGCCAAGTAGGGCTCCTAACACGGTAAGGTCCACTGTCGGCTCACCCTCGGTCTGGTGGGATGAATAGACTTGGCCTATGCAGCCGTCCTTCTTTACGAGTCAATTCAAGTTCGGGCCTAGGCGGAAACAGATCCCGCCGGGAAAGTACGGGTAGAGACTTGTAAGCCAAATCACCATCAGATCAACTCCATCAACGTAGGGAGGAACCAACTAAGGTTTTCTCTACGATAAGACTTGTAGAGAGGCACCAACTAAGTTTTCTCTACGATAAGACTTGCGACACAAAGGTCACGCTCATGCTGGTCAGACAATTCCTGAGTTACGCATGCCTATGCCATGTCGGCTTACCGAGTTTTCTTTTTTGTTTCAAAGCACAAAGTACAGTACATTTGGTAATTTAACGCAAACAGTTATATTCATAAATGGTTAGTTCATGGTATTACACCGAGGGAGCACACTCCGCGCCGGCTAAATCTGCCGACGAGTTGGTCCTCAGACTCTGGCATGCTCAAGTTCAACTAGTAATATTTCAAAGCTCCCCCAGCGTATTACCTAGCATAGCATTCTGGTCTTCCGATGCTAGAGGATGACTAAGAAGATAAGTTAAGTAACCTTAGATATATGTCAGCTCTTGTTTTTAATCCATTTTTACGAGCCGTTCTTTTGCCCGTGAAAAGAGAGCTGCCCTCGATCCCTGAAGTATTATTGAGTTTTTTAATTTTTCTTTTAGATCTTCAAGTAAGTGGTCGTTTCCCCTTTTATACTTGCGCACCGGACCCGATCTCTCTCTCTTCACTAATAGTTGTTTTAAGTATTCACGGCTTTAGAGTTTTGTACTGAGATAAGTGACACCCATTCTGGGCGAAGAAAAGGGGGGGGGGGGAAGGGGGGATATGTGTATCCCAGTACGCCGATAGGTATAACCCCCCTCCACCGGAATACACGGGTATCCAAGTACGTCGGGATGTAGCTCCCTCCGCCGGAATACACGGTCAAAGCAGGGCAGGCCAGGCACGGCTTCCGCCGAGGCAGAGCCAAGACATGCTTTACGAGCTAGAAGCTCAAGTTTTTATTTTTAGGTTTAAGCGAATCTATCATTATTTTAGAATTCTTGGTCTGAGATCAATTAAATTAAGAACCAAGCTTTATAAGGCTAGTAAAATTTATTTTGATGTATGTAAAAGTTTTCTATCTTAACCCACTGAGCACTAGCTAAATATAAATAAATGTACACTCAAACGTACTAAAAGTTGCTCAGGGGTGGGTCCTTCCTTCCCCTACTCCACCCAGGGCAGGTGGAAGGGGGGAGTGGGTCCAAGATTACCCCCACCTTCCACCCCCAAACTATCCCAAACTCCCCCACCTTCCTTCTCTAGCTGGCAGCTCGTGATTAGCGACGATTGTTCTCATGTATTGCAAATTATTGTTAAACCATCATTGCACATGCTTACAATGGCCGACATTTAATATTTATTAGGAATGTACTAATATAATATACTGTATATTGTATTATCAATATGAGTCTCGATACACAACGTGGGTTACAAGAATCTCGGTTGTAGTGGTCTTCTGCCTCTCTCTCTCTCTCGCTCTCTCTCTCTCTCTCTCTCTCTACGCAGACTACGAGGTCAGTTCATTCAAGTTTTAAAATATGTAATGAGTTTGATAATGTGTATCATAGCAAAATGTTTAGCCTCAATATGAATACAATACGCAACCATGGTTGGCAATTAGAATTGAAAAGGTTCAGCACTAGTATTTGTGGAAGCCGTTTCCTATTTAAAGGTGGGGGCTCATGGGTTGAGGTAAACATGGAAAAATAATCACCAACCTGCATATAATTATCTTGTAAAATGCAATGTCACTGAAATAATTATTAACAATGGTATAAAGGATTTTGCGGATCGTCTATACCGGGCCTGTGACGTCATAGTGACGTCACACCAGTATCCTTAGCCTAGACTGGAAGGTGGACTTACACTCTTGTGACGTCACAGGCCCGGTATAGATGATCCACAAAATCCTTTATACCATTGTTAATAATTATTTCAGTGCCATTGCATTTTGCAAGATAATTATGTACAGCTTGGTGATTATCATTCCATGTTTATCTCAACCCATGAGCCCCCACCTTTAAGATCTGTTCTACCTAGAACAAACTTTCCTCAGAAGTTGTAAACATTTCCTCAGTTGAGCAGATCAAGAAAACAGTAGATAGTATTTTGCACACTCTGTAAGGAGTGTAGTGCACTTAAAAATGTTTCTCCTTCCACTTCGAATATTTCCCCGAAATGGATCGCAAGGTCTTTGAGATACTAACTATTCCTTGTATCTCATAGCACACACTTTCTGCAACCAAGATTTAACGGGTCTGAATGTAGTATACTGTATTTCCCTTCATTAGTATGTGTGATGAATTTTGTCTGCATCCAATACACATAGAGGAGAGTTGATGGTAAAACTGTCTATTTGTCCTATTCATTATTTAGGGGTTGTAGAGGTGAGAGGCTGGGATCACAAATAGAGACAGAGAAAGGGGAAGTGAGAAGGCGAGCCCTGCTACTCAAGGGCTCTATACTCAAACCTTACTAAAAGTTAACACCGACTTTGATAGTAATTTGCATAGAGTTCTACATTTAATTGATTGACAAAAAGTGCATGAGACACATAGAATTAAATGCAGACCGTTTATACTATGTATGGTATTTAATAAATGGGAGAAACTGATTGAAAGGATAAACAAATCAATCAATAACAGTCACTACACTATTCCAGCCAATCTTTACCTGTAGTCCTTTCCTTTCATGATATATAAGCCCGTCTGTGTTAGTAATTTGAGAATCTAGGAGTAGATCGTAAAGGGCACGTTGATGTGTATTGCAATAATGGTGAACATAATATCCTGAATACTGTATGAGATTGGATTTTATTACGGTATTATTATATTGAAATCACATTAAGGCTTGATCGTAGAAAGTAGTGTAATGAGAGAGAGTGAGTGTGGGAGGGAGAGAGCGAAAGAAGCACAACACCACTACAGTCAAGGTTCGTGTAACCCACGTTGGGTATTGAAACTAATTTTGGAAATACAATTATACAGTATATTGTATTTATAAATTCCTAATAAAGGTTTAATGTCGGGCATTGTAATTGTGCAATGATGGTTTAACAATAATTTGCAATAAATGAGAACAATCGTAGCTAATCACTAACTGCCAGCTAGAGAAGGAAGGTGGGGGAGTTGGGGATAGTTTGGGGGTGGAAGGTGGGGGTAGACTTGGACCCCACTCCCCCCTTCCACCTGCCCTGGGTGGAGTAGGGGAAGGAAGGACCCACCCCTGAGCAACTTTTAGTACGTGTGAGTGTACATCCAGGGACCGGCCGATTTGGCCAATTTTTTTTCTTCTCTAAAATGGAAGAAAAAGGTGAGAAATGAAGATTTTTTTTTACTCACCTCGGTCATCTGGGGGTCGTACATCAGCTGGTGCCGGACGGCCTTCAAACTTCCCGCCCGGGCAGCCATAATTAAGCGCGGCAGCATGGCAGATGTACGATGCGGCCAGTTTTCGAGTGACGGTTATTTACAGCACCCGAGCATCATGTGTGCCTTCATAGTTCATATACTACTAACATGTATCACATAATGTCATTGTAAGTGAAGTTACAGTGTGATAAGTGCTTAGATATAAGTCTTGTAAAGTGAACACGAGTGGCAAGACCGTGGCGCGTCCCCGTTGCCATGGAGACTGGCGGCCATCATGGTCTCGGACAATAACAGAACGCACCAACTGACACACACCCAGCTGACTAAGACCCGCCACCAACACTTTCCCTTTTCTTGCATTTCTCTCTTACTGCCCTGCTTAATCAGTTTTCATGTCTCTTCCCCTCTTTATTCAGTTTATTACTTTATCATATGTTTCATAGTTATACAATATGAGTTTCACACATTGTGTTACGCACATTTGACTTAGAAATAGTATATATTTACAGTTATTGGTGTCCATCACTGTTTTACGTATATTTGAGTGTCAATCTCACTTACATATTTTGTTCGGCACTTTGTATATATTTATATTTACACTAGGTTTATATACACACACATTTCATAGCGTCTTTTATAGCAGTCTTTGAGTACAGTTTTAGAAATGCTCAAGGGTGTGATACTCCCTGAATCAGTCCGGGAAACACAGTCCAACATCACAATCTGGGCACATATACCTGGTGTCTGATCTCACAGGCTCCCTCTGTGTCGTGTTGCGGCACAAATGACACCGTCTTCGGGTTTGTCATTGTTTTCTGTGGGCGGCACATATACAGGGAAGTGGCGTTGTGTCAGCCTGGCAATCCCTTCTGCTGCTGGCTGTCGATGGGGGGGGGGGGGGGGGTTGCTGGAAGTTGGGGGCAGTCATGTATTCCCTCAACATTTCCCTGGACAACTCGATGCAGAAGTTCTCCATCGTTTCCTGCTTGCCGGTGATTGTTGAGTAGAGGATATGGGTGTTATAGAGGGTGAGATCGAGGAGGTGGAAGAATAACTTCTTACACCACCTCATCGTCTTCCTTGCACACTCACATGACGAGATGACAGCAACTGATTTGTCCACCAGCCGCATGTTGATGTTATAATCACAGATGACCAAAGGTTTCTTGATAACTTCGCCAGCTGCTCTGTCACGACGTCTGCTGTCTTGGAAGATGGGACGGTGGACTGTTGTGAGGACGTTCACATCCCGGTTATCCATCCAGGACAACATGAGGACATTGTTAGCCTGCTTGTGGATGATGGAGCCCTTTTCCCGCCTGGGTGGTAGATCGGGCATGAAGATCCGAATCCTCCTGACGGTGCCACAGACTCCTGTAGTACGGCTATGCAAGAACTTGGCAAGGGAGGGGCTGGTATACCAGTTGTCCAGGCACAGTATGTGGCCCCTGTCCAGGTAGCCCTGCAGCATGGTGTACAAAGTACAAAGGAAATCAAGCAACAACAGGTCTAGTGACCCTTCTAGGCTGCTTGTCCTCCAAAACACTAAGGATCAAGTGTCCAAACAGTGGTTTAGAGTGGGTAAGGGAACATTGGAAAGGGAACTACTGCCCTGGAACTAATGTCCGTGGCAGGATTAGGAAATTAGTAGGGGACAGATGGGTTAGTAACTGAGGGGGAGGATAAAATAAAGTTATTCATTTACAAACGCAGTCAGTCTCGGGTTTGATGCGAGATATTTGTCTAGGCGAAGTTTAAATGAATCAACGGTGCTGCAGTTTATGACATCTCGGGGAAGCCCATTCCATAAGTTGACAACTCGATTGAAGAAGAAATTCTTAGCTTCGTGTGAGTTAAAAGATTTACCAATAATTTTGCAACCGTTTCCCTGCGTGTAATTAGATTGGTCGATAGTGAAGTACTTACTACAGTTCATATTGTCGATGCCTTTGATGATTTTGAACACTTGAATTAAGTCGCCTCTTAATCTGCGCTGGGTTAAAGGAAATATATTTAATTCTCTAAGACGCTCCTCTTATGGTTTGTTCTTTAGGCTAGGTATCATTTTGGTAACTTTACGTTGAACTCGTTCTAGCTTGTCTATATCTTTTTGGTAATAAGGGCACCAGGATTGAACGCAGTATTCCAGAAGAGAGCGGACTAAGGAATTGTAAAGGGTTAGGATAACATCTTTGGATTTATGCTCAAATGACCTGCCTATAAAGCCAATTATTTTGTTTGGTGATGACGACGGCCCCAGAAATTCCGTATGTCATCCCATTGACATATTGGGATTCGAACCCGGGTCCATTGGATTACCAGTCCAGTGGCAAGACCACTCCGCCACACCTCCCCTGGGAGGTACTGCCGGATGCCAATATTCCCCCTTCACAGCAGCAAACTCTCATCAATAATGAGCTTTTGATGGGGTTTGAAGACGGCAGCAATCTTCAGCTTCAGGTACTCAAAGATGGGTCTTATTCTCTCCATGGGGTCCTTCAGTGCTCTTGCTTGACTTTGATTTCAGGTGTGGGCTGCCAGGCTGTCAATGAAATGTAGGTTCCCCATTATGGCCGTGAACCTATTTCTGCTCATTATTTGGCCAAAAATAGGGGTTCGGACGAAGGGATCCCAGGACCAGTACTTTTCTATGGAGGATTTCCTTGTGACCCCCATCAGCATGACAATGGCCAAGAATGTCTAAAACTCTGGGACATCTAGGGAGGACCATGACAGCCTTGCAGAGTATTTAGACTGCACCTTCCCAGCCTTGAAATATTAATTGTACCAGTTGGTCTGGTCAACAATTAGAGCCACGAGATTTGTAGTGAAGAACTGCCTGAAGATTTCAAGTCTCGTGGTCTGCCGCCCCTGGTTTGGGAGCGTAGGGCCGGCAATCCCAGCACCCACATAGTTGTAGTCGGTGGGCACAAAGTTGTCACCATCAACCCAATCCCACACGTCGGGTTGAGCGGCACCTTCGTCGCCAGAGTCGTCAGGAGGGGAGTCACCATCAGGGCGGCGGGGGGGCCCTGCCCTGCCTCTTGCACCTCTTGTCCCTCTTGCCACTCTTGCCCATGCCCTCAACCTCGGCCTTGGTCGAGCCGACCCAGCCCTTGCTCTCGCACTGCCAGGGGTGGGGTGTATTAGGGTCACCTTAGACACCCTTCGGCCACGCCCGGTGTAGTGAAGCGGCTCGCTGGTGTAGTGACTAGTGTCTTGGACTTCCACCCAGAAGGCCCAGGATCGTGCCCACGCTCGGCGCATTAAAGGTTTATCACAAGCACTGAGTCGTTACCGTCCCTCATGAGCAAGGGGATGGGATAGTAGTACAGGACCCCAATGGAAATACGCCTAATCGGCCTTATTGGGTTATCCTTAGCTGGCGCATGCGCTAGCTTTAAGAACTATTATTATTAATATGACCATGGGCAGTCCCACGTACGTTGAGAGGGAGTTCCGCATGATCAGGGCGTTGTGGCGACGAAGGCGGTGATGGTGTCTGAGTGTCGTGTCTGTAGGAGATCCCAGGCTGAGGAGAAGGTACAGGTGAGTATGGTAGTGGTCCGGCAGGGGTTGGTGGGGCCCGAGTCAATCCGGGGTGATGAGGGAAACAGACGGCGTTTGGGGCGGCGTGTGTAGCGTGGTGGAGATGATTCTAGGGGAGGCTCAATTGCAGGATCAATTATCACTATAAATATCTACTGCCTTCTTTCTCCCCCTATGCTGGCCTTGACAATATCCACCATAACTTTCCTGCTTACAGCAACCGTTGGGGACGTAGCGACCGTATTGTAACTCTCCATGTTTTGAAATTTTACACTCAAGATAACTCTATGAAATGAACCAATATTTTGTCATGTGTTGTGTTTAGAAAACAGTACGATTTATGGGACTGTAACATGAAATGAAGCTTACATTCATAGCTGGTAGCCTATATAGCTGTTACAAATACATGTACTAGCGGACCTGTTTTCCTTGAATCACAGCTACAAAAACACCTCTTGCTTGGACATAGACCCTCTCACACCAATGCCTGTTACAGACTGATATTATTATGGGAGGGAAGGTGTTTGGTAACAAGTGAAGTCGCTCAGTTCTACAAAGTCAGCTTGAAACACCAAAACTTATGGTATGTCGGCAGCAGTAAACCTTTTGTTTTATTGCCCTCAGTGAAATGGTTAAGTTGCTGTATAACTTTTGGAATTGTTCCTTTTAACGTCTGTTGAAGAGTGAGGGATGGTCCTATCCAGAGGTAGGTTTGGAATCCTCTACCCAACCTTAGCCGTTTCTGTCTGTCTCTTTAGCTGTCCTACTTTTTCCTTCTGGTGGCAGGTGGCTAGGAATCCTCCTCCCCTTGTAAAATTATCCTACTCACCGATCCATAGAAAAGGGCGAGGGACCATGCCAGTGGTTTCGGACCCTAAGAATTGGAATGTTAAAAGTTTCTGTTTGGGCTCTGTCTCGAGTCAGACGCCCTCAGCAATGGGGTATGTGGCTGAGTATATACAGTACATACGTACATACACAGATACATATATACAATGTCTGTTGATACTGTATAGGATTATTACCAGGGTTGAAATCATCTAGGACTCTAGGTGATGTGTGGTGGCTTCAGTACTTCAGAATCAACGCCTCAATAAATACTCTGATCAACACCAATAACAATCACATTAATTGGTTATCACGGGAGGCCGCCGCTAGCAGATACTATATTCAGATTAATCAAAACATTAATACATTTTAACTAAAGTCATTTGACAGCGTTCAGACCTTTGTTCACGATTTTACTGACAAATGAATATTGTTGCAGAATATAATTTAATAATATAATTTGCCAGCTCAAGTACTAGCTCCTAATCGGTGAATAGGATAACAGTTATTTCCGTGGACGATGCCACCATTGTTGTTGTTGTTGTTGTCGCTGCTCACTGAGCTTAATGGCCATCTAGGTACGACAATGTTTGGCAATCATGCAAAAACGTCAATACAAAAACATTATATATTTATTTAATGATTTGTAGTGGGGCAACTTAGCATAACAATTGTGCATTTGTGAGGAAAGCACCAAATTTGGCACACTAGTAGACTATCCTATTATGAACAGATTTGGATATTGGGCCATCTCAAATTCAGTCCTTGATGGCTGTGGCAGCCCCCTTTCAATTACTTTCCATAAGAGTTCTTAACCCTTAACTGGCGGCGCGCAACATAAGTCGAGTGAAATAAATTTGGACTATGTGGCGGCGCGCGACATAGGTCGTGTGGCAATTTCAGCACGTAATGTTGCTGAGAGAGAGAGACAAGTGGTGGCAGGAGAGTAGCGAGCGTATGACTGCTCCAGACCACCGTGGTGAACCAACTGACATGAATCCCACCCTCCTCCACCCTCTCTACATAGTGAATTGTATGGGGAAAGTACCGAATTACATGGTTTTTGCACTCGTGTTGCGCGGTTGTTGCAAGAAAACTAGCGGTCATACAAGGATCGTTGTGGTGTCATTGGAAAGCTCTGTTTATGCCCTTTCAGGAATAGATACTTGTTTTACGCTCTGGATCTTATTTAGGCATGAAAATGATCACGTAAACAGCCCTATTTGGGGGAAAAACACCCCGCTGGTGGCTACATATTTTATACCGCCTAGGCTGCTCTTTAGGTGTTAAGCACTTATATTTGCCCCAAACTGTATACCATGGTAGAGATGTCAAACTAGTCTCATATGACTCGTTTGGACATGGGTAACAACATATATTCAGACAATGTTTTGCTAATGTTGACCGTTTGACTTGTACTGGTCCCTGTAGTTCAACAAATTAGTGGCAAATGGCAACATTACTTACCAATTTGTGGCATGATGATAAACTATAGCATACTGTACTAATCAAACGGTCAACATTAGCTAAACAATGTCTGAATATATGTTGTTACCCATGCCCAGACGAGTCATTTGAGACTAATTTGATATCTCTACCATGGTATACAGGTTGGGGCAAATATATGTGCTTAAGAACTCTTATGGAAAGTAATATAAAGGGGGCTGCCAAAGCCAATGTAGAGTAAACCTATGATGGCCCAATATGTAATTTTGATTATATTGACTATTTGATTGTGTGTGCCAATTTTGATACTTTTATCACAAAATGCACAATTCCCACAAATTCTGCCATTAAGCCGCTTCACTGTTGTATAAATTGCCTTTATTTGATCTTGTGTGAATACTTCAAATTATGTGCATGTCCATAAACTACCTAAAATAAGAAAATATATACTTTGATGTATTTTTGATGTAATGACAAGATATAAAATACTGTTTAATAGTACTAAATTAATCAACTATAGGGTATAACGGAATGCACTATTGCTGCTTCAATATTGTTGTTGGTAGGCCTATTGTTGCTATAAATGGTGTTATTGTTATTGTTTAAACTAACTTATTAGGTAATTGTGGTCTAATTGTAACCTGACACTGTGTCAAAATGTTACCTATTGTTTAAATTCCAATATTGTTGATTATGTTCTTTTATATTTTACTTTTTTGTTCAGAAACAAAAACATTCAACTATAATCTTATGTTTTATTGAATTTCGACGTGCTGCTTCAAACAGACAATAATGACCAGCCTAACCATTCAAACATAATCATTCCTTTATACCGGCAAATGATCCTTACATAATATGTCTTTACTAAATATCGGATGAGGCATATGTTTTACCTTCCTCCATATACGCCCTTCAATCACTGACCATAGTAACCCTCAGAATATTAGCCATTCTAAATTCCATCATATCCGATTCCCTATGTATCATTTCCAACATGGATCTATCCTCCACATGTATAAATCAAATGATACCGTTTATCCCCATAGCACAGACACCCATAGGGCTTATATTATAGAGCATTCCCTCCACATAGCTACGTCAGTATAGTTTATTTATCCCAAGAAACAACATAACACATACACCATATCAGTCAAACAAATAATCCAAACCATACTGATGTGCTCATCCACTCTCACCTTTCCACATATTCAGCGCAACTTAAACTTTTTCCCAGTTATATACTTTCTCTAACATCAAAAGGCGAGTGGGTGTTGGAGTGATAGATAATTAAATCTTGCTATTTAATCTTCTATATTATATCGAACTGGGAGGCCTGACTATAATACTATAATAATTATTTAGCAAGAATACAAGGATAGGGTGTGTGTGTTTTGTTTTTCCAGAAGGGGACAATTACTTAGAGGCTGAAGGATCTCCCAGATGGAGATTAATTAGTGATTATATGTTAATGAATTCCCTGACGTCGGAGGGGGCGTTATAAGGACCTGTCTCTTGGTTTCTCTTTTAATTTCTTACTGTCTGTTTTCTCTCATTCCCGGCTGGATCTGGATTTTCGTTTGGAGGGGTTCGCTCTCTTCTTTCGTTGCTTGAAGGCTAGGTACCGTACCACTAGTAATTTCTTCTTTCTGGTGGTGGTGTTCGGCCTGGAGGCTAAGTATCATACCGCTAGTAACGCCAGGTAACGGCTCACACGCAAGCTGCTATTGACCAGAGGGGTAGGCATCGGGCCTCAACTTGTCTTTGTCACTTGCTGGTGTGGTACTCAACGTCGGGCTAGTGCCGAACGTAGCGACTTGACCAAAACACCTATCAGAATTGCTGGTTGATCATACCACTTTTCACAACCTTTCAACTACCTTAGGTACTTTCAAACTTATGTATCTTCTAGAATAAAATAAGAAATGCTTCGTAATGATCTTCTACGGTTAAGACCGTTTCATCACAGGAAGGACTGTCGATTATGATAATGGAATATTTGATCATAATTATCACACGCTGGTAGGCAATTTATAAATCATAATGCCGTCGTCCGGATATGTTAATCACTACCAGTTGCCTACATAAGTTATGTTCCTCGTCGTGGATCTTACGTATTTTAATTTTTGTTCTTCTATATTCCAACTATTCCCTCTCGGGCATAGGCTGAGAGCCTTTACACTACACCGCTGAACACGGTGAGGCCCGTGAGGTCTTGTTCCAGTCTAGGGAGTGAGACATGCGAAGCACCCCGGATCGAAGCAATTCCATCTCTGAAGCCGCTTCGTGCCGTGCTTCACAGTCTTACCCCCCACACTCGGACCCTCACTCTCAGAACGCCGCCTATTGAGCAATTAACTCACTAGGCATTGCCCCCCTGTAACATATTTTGAATATGGGAATATTCATACAATGCTATTTAATCAGGGAACAAAGAGGGTATTTTTTGGGCATTTCGGTGTGCTGTGGTAATGCACTGAAACTAGGTACAGCACAAATTCCATCCCAATAATATCTTCATATTGGGATTCGAACCTGGGTCCATTGGATTACCAGTCCAGTGGCAAGACCACTCTGCCACACCTCCCCTTGAAAGCATGTATGTATGAATAGTGAGTGTGGTTTCTTTTAATTATCAGTTGACTAGGTAGATGAGCTAGAAACTGCATAACAAACTACACTTTTAATACAAACATGTGTAGTATACACCCTGCATAAGATTACAGAAAGGAACAACACATATGTGGCCAACTGTACCTACCCAATAGTGCCACACGCACACACACACTGTACAAAATATGCACTTTAACACAAGTCAATTCAGCGTGATATTTGACAATGTTAATGAATAATGTTCTAATTCCAGTACATCTAGGGAAGATCTCCCTGTGTGTCCGTGCATGGTCTTCTATATCGTAGGACTTCATATTAAGATCAGTAGCATCTATCTATCTATCTATCTATCTATATGCTCAGGCCCAATCCCCATTTTGGGGGTAGCCGACTCAAGACAGAGCAAGAACAGGGAAAACACAAAAACAACATAAAACAAAAAATAAACACAGATAAAAAACACAAACTCTCACACATCCAGGTCACCCAGGAGAAGACCCAGAGACCAGGGTTACCAAGGTCGCTCCAGCACTCCCCCGGCCCCTGACCACCAGGAGAGGTTCCGATCTCGGCAGGCAGACATGCAGCGGAGCCAAAGCGACAAGCCCTTCCACCACACTTCCAGGCACACCCTTCATATTAATCGTCTCCCCGGGCCAGGCGCCTGATGGACTATTATCTAGTCCAACTTGCGCCCGACCCCTTACTCCAAATGACCACGTGTTCACTCAACTATTCACAAGCATTCTCCATTCACTCCTGTCCACCACCACTTCCCCTGCCTGATCTATAGTCATTCCTCTATCATCCAAAGCCTTTCTTACACAGTCTCTCCATCTCAATGGGGGTCTTCCTGCCCTTCTATCTCCCCTTGTACCTGACTCACATATTCTCTTTGTAAGCCTTTCATCTCCCATTCGTTCAACATGACCATACCAGCTCAGCACCCTTCTGTCCACTCTGGCTGACAAATGTTCCTGCTGCCCCACTCTCCTACGTATCTCTTCATTTCTCAATCTGTCTCTACGAGTAACTCCACACATACTCCTCAAGCAGCTCATCTCCATCACATCCAGCCCTCTTTTCTCCTTTTTCTTCAGAGCCCATGTCTCAGCCCCATACATCACTGTTGGCACAACAATTCCTTGATACAGTGCACTTTTTACTTTCACTCCGAGATTTCTCGTCTTCCACATACTTCCCATTGCTCCGAAAACCTTCCTTCCTTCACACACTCTCTGTTTTACCTCCACTTCCATACCTCCACTCCTGCTTATTGTTCCTCCTAGATATTTAAAACACTCTACTTGTTCCAATATTTCCCCATCCAGCCTCACATCTAGATTCACCCTATGCTCTCCCCTATTACACACCATTACTTTACTTTTATTGACGTTCACCTTCAGTTTCCTCCTTCCACAAACCACACCAAACTCTTTGACTACCCGCTGCAGTTTCTCATCAGAATCCGCCACCAATGCTGTGTCATCAGCGAACAGCAACTGATTCAACTCCCAATCTCTACCATTCTTTTCTACTAAACCCAATCCTCTTCCCATAGTTCTCCTTTTCACCTCCCTCACCACACCATCCATAAACATATTAAACAGCCATGGTGACATTACACAACCCTGTCGCAAACCTACCTTTACCTCAAACCATTCACTCAACTGACCATTTCCTACTCTCACACATGCTCTGCTCCCTTCATAAAAACTCTTAACTGCTTCTAACAAATTTCCTCCAATTTCATAAATCCTTAACACCTTCCACATTGCTTCACGGTCCACACGATCATATGCTTTTTCCAAGTCCATAAAAGCCCAAAATATCTCCTTATGCTTCTCTAAATACTTCTCGCATAACTGTCTTACTGCAAACATCTGATCCACGCACCCTCTTCCCCTCCTAAAACCGCACTGTTCTTCTCCTATTGCAACTTCCGTACACTTTATTATCCTCTCTATCAACACCCTGCCATACAGCTTTCCAACCACTGACAATAAACTAATACCTCTATAACTTGAACACTCCTGCCGATCTCCCTTCCCCTTGTACAACGGCACAATACATGCACTCTTCCAGTCTATTGGTACCATTGACACAGCAAAGCACACATTGAAAAGTCTCACCAACCAATCTATTATCACATCTCCACCCTTCTTTATACACTCCACAGCAATACCATCCAAACCTTCTGCTTTTCCCGCTCTCATTTGTTTCACTGCTTCTTTCACCTCATTTTCCTCAATCCTTTCATTCATTCCCTGCCACCTGGGTGGCCTGGGTAACCTATCTCCATCCACCTCTGCTTCAATCACTGCTTCTCTTCCATCTCTTGTATTTAACAAAGATTCAAAATACTCGGCATATCTTTTCCTCACTTCAACTGGTTCCACTAGTAATTCTCCATTTTCATCTTTCACTGACTCTTCCCTCTTTTGTCCTCCTTTCCTTACTTTATTTACCTCCTTCCAGAACATCTTCTTTCGTTCTTCAAAATTCTCACTCAGCCTTTGGCCCCACCTTTCGTTTGCATCTTTTTTCGCTTCTCTAATTTTCCGTTTTGCCTCTCTCCTTTTCTCCTTGTACCTCTCCCATACCTCAACACTACCATCCTGTAAAACCCTCTCAAAACACTGTCTCTTCTCCTCAACTGCCTTTCTCACCGTATCATTCCACCACTCGCTTCCCTTCCTGATACCTCTGCCTCCTACTTTCCTTTTGCCGCATACTACCTCTGCACTTGCTTTCACTCCTTCCTTAAACTGTTGCCATTCAACCTCTACTTCTCTCTCTTCCATCTCTCTCACTTCCATCCACTTTTCATTTAGTCTTTCCTTGTACTCCCTCTCTTTTTCACTCTTCTCTAACTCACTAACTTTTATTACCTCTCTTACTTCACGCTTGTCTCTTATTCTCCTGTAACTCTTAACTCTTAGCTTTCCCTCCACCAGGTAATGATCTGACATACCCTCCGCCTCACCTCTCATCACATTCACATCCAGCAGTCTACACAATCTTTCCCTTGTCACCAGCACATAATCCATCAATGCCCTCTCTACAATCTCTCCCCTCACAAGTCTATGCCAGGTGTACTTGTGTATACGCCTTTTTTTGAAGAACGTATTACCTACACTCTTCACATACATTTTTCAGTCTTTCTCCACTCTCGTTTACACCATCCACACCAAAACTACCGATGACTCCCTCAACAGGCTCATTTCCTACCCTAGCATTTAGGTCCCCTAAAACTATAACATTTTCATTTTCATCAAACCCTTGTAGACAATCTCTCAAATCCTCCCAGAAACGCTCTACCTCGTCTAACTCTCTTTCACTTCCTGGTCCATACGCACTTACAAAAACCCACCTTTCACCCATAAACCTCATTCTCACCCACATTAGCCTTGATGACACCTCTTTCCACTCTTTTATAAACTCTCTCAACTCCTCCTTCACAATAATAGCCACTCCTTCTTTCCCCCTGACTCCCTCGTCTACTCCAGACTTTCTACCTATCACGTTTCCAAAATCCACTTCTCCCTCTCCTTTCATCTTTGTTTCATTCAGTGCAAGGACATCATACATCCTTCTTTCAAATAACCTTCCAATATCCTCTCGCTTCTCATTCGTACTACATCCACGCACATTCAAAGCTCCTATTCTTAGGGTCCGGGACCACGAATGCGTTCCCTCACCCCTATCTCTGTCTCGTTTTTTTGGTAGATTTATTTAAGGGGAGAAGGATACCAGGCCCCCCGCCCCCGATCCCCTTTAGCCGACTTCTACGTCTCACCGGAGAAAAGCGGTGGTGGAAATTTCTCACCCCTCCACCACAGAGGAGGCTACCTGCACCAGAAAGTGGCGGGCGTTGGGGTCGCCGCATCCCTACGCCATTTGAAAAAATTAGAGATGCAGAAGGAGAAAAAGATAGAAGGGGCTATGGGAAGTAGAGGACACCAACCCTCACTCTGACAAAGGGTCAGCCCACCACCCAAGTAGCATAGAACCATAAAATTAAACTAGTTTTGCCAGTAGTATTTTTCTTTTGGTATTTCTCTGCAACCTCAAAATAGAATCCTAATGGGTAAGAGTCTACAGGTTTGCGGCATGTTTGTGTGGATGTATATAATGAGACACTGTGAGTGGCATTGTGTACCATTTGAAGAATCTTATAGTAGCGACGAGCGGGCTGCTTGGTTGTTTATTTCGTATTTGTGTTACCCATGAGGGATAACATCTAACGCACATTCAGTCATCAACTAAACTATCGACATTGGCCAGGGTTGCTTAGGAGGTCGAAGGTGATGGATCCGTACAACATTAAGTCTTATGTAGAATGAGTAAAAGATACCTTGTATTTTACCGTATGAGAAAACCTGGTGACCTAGATGAAGAAGGGCTGCAGTGTAGTGCCTCCTTACTTTTGTCATTCTAAGCCGTTTGTATTACCTATATTCTGTACCAGTCTATAGAAGGGAGTTGGCCTATGAATACATTTGGAAGTTCTGTACTTCTACGTTCACAAATGTGATCATAAAACCTAAGCTAAGATGAATCATCTAAACATTTATAATCGTAGCCTGATGCCTACAAGTTCACTTCCTCAACTTATCAACTCCGGTGTTCCTTAGGGTTCTATCCTATCTCCAATTATCTTTCTTATATTCATTAATTATCTTCTCAACTGTACCTCCAGTCATATCAATTTATATGCTGATGAATCTACCTTACACTATTCAACTAGTTTTCCAGAACCCCCAACAAGCAAGCACTCAAAAAATCATGTGAAGATGCCATAAAACACTTAAAATTCTGACCTATCAACCATTTCCATTTGGGGCAGAGAAAACCTTGTCCTTTCAATTCTTCCAAAACACAATTTCTCCATTTATCTACCCGTAAAAAAATCCCACAAGACTATCCCTTATACTTCAACAATACACAAATAAATTCTTCATCTTCTCTCAGTATTCTAGGAATCTCTTTCTTTCCTGATCTCACTTGGAAAGACCATATTACCACCCTTGCTAAAACAGCTTCCCAAAAGCTGGGTGTGCTCAACCGCCTCCAGGGGTTCTCTACCCCTGCACAGCTTCTTGCTCTGTACAGGGGCACAGTGCGTCTATGTAATGAGTATTGTTCGCATGTGTGGGGAGGATCCTATCACACAGCACTTCTCGACATAGTGGAAAAGAAAGCCTTTCGTCTCATTAATTCATGTCCACTCACTGACTCTTTGCAATCTCTCGCTCTTTGCTGCTGTGTTGCATCTCTCGCTATTCTATCGCTATTACAATAATCAATGTTCCTCAGAGTTCTCTCAGTGTATACCACCTCCTCTATGTAGAGTACGTAGCACCAGTCTTGCAACACAATCCCATCCCTACTCTGTGCAACTCTTCAATCCAAGAGTGAAACAATATTCTCAATCCTTCATCTATTCAACAGCTGTGTGAGATATAAATTGACTACACTGGTATCTGGGTAGTGTTGGCAACAGCCTTCCAATAGCGTAACCTCGTTAGAGTGAACCATTTCCTACCAGAACCTGGTGTTTGTAAATATTGTATAAGATAATTAATATTAAGTCATTTAGAACTGTATAAGATTACCTTGGCCAAGTTAATTTAGTTATAAAACCTTGTATGATTAGATTTAGAGGTACTGTATTCGGTATCAGTTTTGAAATTCCACGCTCGCAGGCGCGGTCCACAGCTTGCTGTAATATCCAGAACGCCTAGATAAAATATTGTCTAAATCGTTGCGAAACGATATTTACATTAATATTCATACCATTACAAGCTTATTTTTCATTTATATGATTTAGTGAAGTGGGAATGAACCCTTGGTAACAAATCAGTATATAATCTACTTAAAAGTCGGACATTGAAATCCCGACCAGACGCCATTGAACTTTTGAAATGGCAGGATGTTCTTGTGGCCTCCCACAACACTCCCCGCACACGGACCAGAGTCCCTGACTACCTTATCCCTTATCTACCGAAGCCGGAATCCTCTGAAACTACGCAGGGACCCTAGTTACAGCTAAGTCATTGATATATATGGCCATCTATATAATGTTTAGTTAGGGTATCTGAGAGATAGGCTATCGTGGGTAAGAGTAGGCTACTAAACCCTTATCTGCTCATAGAGTCCATGCCATAAGGTAGGCTATCTAATACTTTATTTGTATTTAATTTCTATTTTGATTGGTGTGGTAAGAGATATTTGTTTGGCCATATTAACCTCCACATTTTGGTGCCCCGAGTGAGGATTCCGATAGGTGTGTACACTAGGGGTTAGACTAGGTCCACTTTTATTAACATTTAGGGTCCCCACTTCTGTGGCGGTGATGTATAAAGTCGCGTTTGTGGGACATAGTCTAATCCCGCACAATTTTGAGGTCCCTAACTGCGAGGTGAGATGCTATCGAG
The DNA here is from genome assembly GCA_032716605.1 of Paralithodes platypus. NCBI lineage: Eukaryota > Metazoa > Arthropoda > Malacostraca > Decapoda > Lithodidae > Paralithodes > Paralithodes platypus. Next base: position 27,639,680 of record CM064512.1, read on the forward strand.
CCCCAGGTGGTAGAGCCCGTAATTTTCTGACAGACAGGCGACTGAATCGTGTACTCGATTGGCCTCACCATTTGACCATTTTATATTTGGGAGGTAACGACGTACACGAGACGGTCCAAGTGTCAGAACTTACGGATGACATCATCTCTACCATCCAATTGATTGAGCAGCGCTGTGGCTCTTAAAGTAGCCCTTGTCCTGCTGGAGCCTCGAGAGCTGCCTCCCATTCCTGAGGGCGAGGCAGGAGTAACCCGTGGTCATTACCGCACAATTTACCAAGCCGTGAATCGACGATTGCAGAGACTACTGCGCGGCTAGAAAACATTCCAGGTTGAAGCCTGACCATATCGCCGAAATTTGCGTCGTGACGGTGTCCACTGGAACCGGAGAGCTTAAGCCGCGCAGGTAGCCCGCTATCATGAGTACATCGTCAATTCACGGGCAGATTGGTTGATTTACCAGGCGATGGCCGTGGGTGACTGACACTTCAATTATTAAGGGGAGCGATAGCATGTTGTTTAAATCCTGTGGTAGAGGACTGGTAGGAGGGTCTGCATTGTTGCGTTCTCTGGCGTTTGTGAAAATCAGAGCTTGAGCTTCGTTGCAGTCCCTAAAGTTTCCCAATATTTAGCCTATTTAGGCCAATTTATGGCTCTGTCCTTATTGTCAGCCGCGTCATATTTTTGTCTTCAGTGAAAGAGAGAGAGAGAGAGAGGTATAATGGATGCATGAATGTGTATGTGAGTGTGTATACACAGAGATGGATACACATAATATTTATGAGTGTACAGTATATATTTTTGTGAATTATTAGAATGTATATACATTTATATGAATGTATATGAAATATACAAATGTATATACATTTATATGAATTAATATAAATTTGATAAGAATATACCACGTGACATGATTAAATGAGTGTGGGCAAATCGTGTGGAATAGATGTTATATATTCATCATCAACATTGGCCTTAATAATGACTGCATAAGCGTTCTGTTGACAACTGACACACACACACACACACATTCACCAGTGTTTATTAGTACTGTGATACTTACATTTGTTAACCCAATAACAAACTTATGTATTCAATTGAGTGATATCATTCTTGCCCCTTTCTATACTAAACCAGATTAAATAATTATGAAATCATAGTGATTGTCATTTCACTGTGTATACTTGAGAATTAATGTAGGTCTACGTTTGAAAATACATACTGTTATAGGTATTCAATGTTTTATTTATTTCACCCCAACACCAAACACCTCCAACTAAATTAATGAAATCATATAGTTGATCCACCGGGATTCGAACCTGGGTTATCATACACAGATTTGTAAACACTCTAACCATTACACCACCAAGACAGTTGAAGGTTTATGCACAAGCCTACGTCTTATTATCCATTCTTGAATACTGGATATTAATATAATCATGGACATATTCTCAACCACGCTATGGTTATGGATATTCGTATTTAGGATTATATAGTGGACTGTATAATAATACCATACAATAGTTTATATCACCTGAAGACTGGAACTAGTGCTGTAGAACTTAGTTGACCTGTTATGATGTTACAAGATGGTGTGTGAAACGTGAGTGTTAGGTAATAGGATAGAGTTGATGAATAAAGAAGGGGGCCACTATACTAATGATTGATGAGAATGATGATTAATGATCTATGGATTAGTATCGATAGATGGAGAATTGATGAGCTAAGTACTATCACTAATGGGGCGAAATATGAGGTGAAACACGACAGCATAGGCAGACGGTCTGGTAGTTATGGCGGCTAGGGAGAGAGTGCAGGACCCTCACAATATTCGAGGGAGGTCCGCCAATATTACGCATGCGCAAATGGGTAGGTATATATTTTCCCACCCAATTATAATTACCTACCGGTAAGTTCATAGGAAGGATAGATTACCCAATATCCAATATAGAACATAATTATTAACCTTTTAATTATTCTATATAATTAGTGATCCCACTACTACTAATAGTAATACTAAATACTTAATGTAATACTTAAAGTAAGACTGTCCATATCAGAGTTTGGACACATTCCCACCACCAGGTTTATATAATACAGTATCTACAAAAGCCCGGAGGCTATTTTATTCCGCCATAATTGGGAGGAGGCTTGAGCCGCCTGTCGACTAGAACGTCCACTGGGTACGTCGACCGGTTGATCGGTCGAGGTAGCCACTGTGGGAATGTCTCCAGGCATCTCCGAGGAGTCCTCTTTGCACTCAATGTCCCCCTCAAGAAGGTACAGACAGACAGTCGGCCGCGTATAATATGTTACCGTCTTCGTCCGGACTCTAGCCACTCTGACTTCTCCGTCCTGACCGGGTAATAACTCGACAATACGGCCCAACTTCCAAAAAGTGCGTGGACCCTCATCATGGATGATGACGACATCACCGATACCTGGCCACCGACCATTTATTGGTCTCAGCTTACACTTATGCGCCTCTCTGCGGGTCACCAGATACTCGTTAGACCAGCGTCGCAAGATATCTTTCGACAGTTTGCGAATATATTAATATCTGGCTGAAATGACATCTTTATTTATGTAGTCTGGATCTTCCAACCCATCCTCTACTTCATTGTCATCAGGAAGATCCTGCAACCGATGATCCCGCACCAACACAGAGGGTGTTATTGGGGTAAGATGCCCTAGGTCGCCGGAAGCATAATATAAGGGACGATCATTGATAGTGGCCTCAAGTTCCAACAGTAAGTAGTCAATTCCTCCAAGGAAATTAAGGCACATCCCAACACCTTCTTCAACCCCGCCTTGACAATTCCGATGGCCCTTTCCCATATAGCGCCGAACCACGGCGCCCTAGCCGCGATAAACCGCCACTCACATTGAACACTGCCAAGGAGGGACTGAACTCTAGGGTGATTACAAATGTCCGATAAGTACCCAGAGGCCCCAACAAAAGTGCTGGCATTGTCACTTAAAATGATCCGGGGAAATCCCTGTCGACTACAGAACCTCCTGAATGCGTGGAGGAAACTGTCACAAGTGAGGTTGGTGACTATTTCGGTGTGAATCGCTCTGGTGACCGCGCAAGTAAATAAAAGCATGTAAGCCTTTATGGTCGGCGAGTCCTTGATCGGGATTGCTCCGCTATAGTCCACCCCAGTGACCTTATACGGGTCTCCAGGGGTGGTTCGCAGGGCTGGTAAAGGTGGCAGTCCTGCATAGTCTTAGGGCATACCTTTTACCCGACGACATTTCAGACATTTACCCAGTACGCTTTTCACCACCTGCCTGAGTTTAGGCACCCACCAATTTTGACAAACGTAGGTAACCACGTGACCGACCCCGTAATGGCAACAGATCAATTATCAGGTGGGTCAAGGGATGTTTGGAGGACAGAAGTTTAGGATACTTGCATGATTCTGAGATAGCCACTAACCTCAATCTGTCTCCACAATGAATTATACCTCCCTTCAGGTGTAGTCCTAACTGGTTGATTAAGTTATTTCTGGACTGTTTACCCTTCACCATTATTTTAAGTTCCTGCGAATAGGTCTCTTTTTGGCATAATTTGAGTAAAACATTATCTGCAGCTCTAATTTCATGTACGTTGAGATGAGCACTACCTGTGGGGGGGGCAGGCTATTTCTTCTTGCCTTCAAATTATTTACGAAACGTATCACCCATGCTGTGACACACTGCAATCCTTCATAGCTGCTATATTTGTGCCAGTCCCATAACTGTGTGTCATCTTGGGGCACCGTGCCTACAATTTGGGTCACGATACCAGCGGGCTGCTGTTGGAGATCTATATTCTCTGGCCATCCATCGGGTTTCGGGAGCCAAGAACGCAGAAGAACTCAAACATTTAGCAGACACCCCTAGAGATACCATATCACTTGGGTTCTCTTTAGTCGACACATACCGGAAATAAGCAGTCGGGACTAGGGCATGTATCTCATCGATGCGGTTAGTGACATACACTGGCAGTTTCTTTTGACTGTGAATCCAGTGTAGCGTAATTTGACTGTCACTCCACACATAGGTTTCAGAGATATGAAGTTTATCTTTATAGGCATTCTCAACGAAGTTAATCATTCTGGCAGCTAGCAGAACTGCAGTCAATTCCAATTTAGGGATGGAAAGGGACTTGATGGGGGCCACCTTAGCCTTTGCCATGACCAAGTGGCTACCCTCTGGACTGACTAGATATATAGCAGTCCCGTAAGCGACACTGCTTGTGTCAGCAAATGCATGCAGGAAAATAGTCTTTCTGAAACAGATCCTCCTAGAGAACTCAATACAACTACAGAGAACCATGTCATCCACTATCCCCCGCCATTCCGCTTGCAGGTCCACAGAGAGTTCATCGTCCCAACCCAATTTGAGTCTCCACAATTGTTGGAGAAAGATTCGAGACCTTATTGATACTGGCAACACAACACCCAAAGGATCAAAGAGTTTGGCAGCAAACCTTAAACACTCACGCTTTGTAACCTGTTCAAAAGGAGCATACTGAACTCCAAAGGAAAGAGAATCAGAGTCAGTATTCCACACCAGGCCAAGTACTCTCACCAAATCCTGTTGTTCCACAGCAACACCATCCTTCTGCAACACCTTTCTCAAGACGGGACTATTTGTGGCCCATTGGCGCAGGAATAAATGGGCATTATCCATTACTTCACGAGCCATATCGTAAGCATGGACGAGGGAACTTTCATTATCCCCCGTACCTTGGAGGTTATCGATATATAACCCGGCCCTAATTTCCTGCACCAACTCCGGGTCTGCATCAACAAGAGAAAGATGCTTAAGGATGGTCGCGTTAAGGAGAAATTGAGAACAGGTTGCCCCGAAAAGGACAACCCTGAACCGATAACAGATTAGAGGAGAATCTAAATGTAGAGGATCTTTCGGCCACATAAACCTAGTGTAATCCCTGTCATCCTCATGAAGTTTCAACATCAAGAAAGCCTTCTCGATGTCACTGACCCACGCATACTGATGCAGACAGAATCGCAACATAACCTGAGCAAGGTCCGGTACTAAAGAGGGTCCCGTATGTAGACAGTCGTTTAGACTGGGTTTGTGTTTGACGACTTTGGCGGAACAATCAAACACAATACGTACCGGTGTAGTCTTGCTCTGTTTTACGACCCCGTGATGCGCCAGATAATGACATGAGACAGAGTCATCGAAAGGAACCTCCTCGATGAAACCCCACGACAGTTGATCAGAAATTGCCTGTGAATATTGGTCACAAAACTTAGGCTCAGCTATAAATCTCTTTTGTAGACCTCGTAATCTCCCAACAGCCAAACCTTTATTGGTGGGCAACTGTTCTTTTAATTCAGTCCAGGGCAGACGTACCTGATATTGTTGACTCTCAGGCTCGTAGGTGACTGTCTCCTCATAACTGATCAAAGCTTGCCGTTTGGCTTGAGAATGTTCTTTGGGTGATATGCCAATGTGGTCTAAATCCCACAAAGCATTCAGTTCTTCTTTGCACGGGAACTGTCCAGTAGACATATATTGGTCCACTGGAGTTACTGCCACTTTTAGAATTGTTACAACCTCAGTATTGGAACTGGATGTGGATGCCGCATAAGAACCACTCGGTGCATATCCGAATTTGGTTGGAAGTAAAACCAAATTACCTACCCATTTATAACCAGGTCGCACTATGTTGTAGTAATAATCGGCACCAATTAGTACCTCCAGCTGTCTCTGTGATGCATGAATCGGCCAATTTAATGCCATGGTGCTTTAAACTAATTATTTCAGCACTAAGACTAGACTCACCATTATGTTCGGGAAGATCCTCGACCACAATTGCTTCGAGACGATGGAACCTACCCCGATGTAAATATTTCAGTGCTACAATAGTATACTCACGAGGGGTTTGAGTTCTGGTGAAACCATGAAGCCGTAATTCTTCCGTCCCAACGGTTTCATATGAAAGGGACGGTAGTATGGATTTCTTCACGAAGGTCCTCTGTGAGCATTGGTCTAATAGCGATCTGACTTTTATACTTTTCCTGTGTCTACCCTTTACAGGCAGCTGAACTGGGGGTAGGATCACAGTTTGCTTATTCATACTTACAGACATTGTTGTTGAAGTTGTAGGTGTTCACTCTTCCCTAGTAGTACCTCCACTTACCGGTCTTGCCTCTCTCTGTTTTGGGCACAGGGAGTGAAAGTGCTTACCCTGGCAATACCTACAATTTTTGATGTTAGGGTTAGTGCACCCATTACTAGCATGATCACTGGAGAGACATCCCGCACAGAGTCGTAGTTGCCGAGCTCTTTTAATTTTGAGCGGTCCCGTTTTATGTTTAAAGCATTTATACCAGGGATGGTTATTCCCACCGCACAGTTTACATGGGAACCGGCTACTACCACTCTGTGTTGCGAATGCAGCCGTAGCCACAGGCATATTCTTTCCTGGGGAGTCCTGACCAACCATGTTATATAATTCTGCCTGAAAACACCGTGTGAAAGTCTTGTAATCTAGGCTTTGCTCACCCATCTCCCTCCTAATGGTCTCCTTAACTGGTGATGGCAATTTATTCAGTAATGTAACCACACAGAACTCTTCCAGACTCACCTGTTGACTAGTCATAGATCTCATGGCACTTTCCATGGTGGCGTAGAAAGCCTTTAGTTCTACGGCCTGACATTTAGGAGCGACAAGGTTATGGAAATGCATGATATGTGCCGATTTTACCCTGTCGGGATGTCCAAGGTTTCTTGAAGCAAGTCTTAGGCAGGGGCGTAACTTGAACCCTCAACCGTGAAACCTTCTATCAATTTATAGGCATCCCCCTTTAACTGACCCTTTAAGTATGTTAACTTTTGAATTGCACTTAAGTCAGTCTTTTCATGCACCAAACATCGAAACATGTCCCAATACCCAGTCCATAATGTGGAGTCGCCAGCGAAGGTGGGTAGGATCAGGTGCGTCAATTTAACTCCCGATCCCTTTTTGTTGTCGGATCGAGTTTGCCCTTCTGCATTACCCAATTTCTCCTTTAACCTGAAGGTTATCCCATAGATCTCGAATAAGTAAATGGTATCCGCCTGGTTCTCCTGAAAATATTCAGAGTCTGAGGAATATAGCAGCAACAAGACCTCTTGATTGGCCTCAAACTTGGTCACTTGGGTCTGCACGCTATGCAGTTTTGCCTCGACTTCTACCCGAGATGCGGTTTCCAAGAACTCCTCTAAATCTTCTGTCAAGACAGTCAATGAACCTTTAAGACCTGCCCTATGGCGTTTGCCCTGGGCTAGAGCTTCCATATTGGCACCTCCAGTCCAAAACAAAATTAATGGAAAATGCAAATACCAGACCTTTACGACAGTTTATTCAAAACAGGAAAATCTTCCGCCGATCAAACTCGGGTTCTAAAGCTAAACGCGAGCGACCACACTAATTGCGAGCAACGGCAATAAATAAAAAGGGAAAAAACAAAGGATATACTAACAAAACATGGTGATAAATAGCCGGTCAAACTCGGGTTCGGACCTAAAACTAAACGCGAGCGACGGGATAAATGACAAACTATCAGATCATGGGTGGCATTAGAACTTGTAGAATTAAATGTACGCGCCTGCTGAGTGCCGAAATCATTAAAGTTAAAACCCAAATGTAACCCTTCAAAATTTAGAATTTAGATGCCGCAATGTAAATTGAAAAGTTAGGCTATCACAGAAATGTTGAAAAACAGGGTTAAATTAGAGGCATCAAGAATTACTAATAATTTAGAAAAGCCAATAAATATCTTTAAATTTAGATTTAGTTAGGCCTAATAAAAAAGAACACATTTTAATGAACATAAATTTAAATGTAGTTAGGCCTAATCAGAAAAAGAAGAGTTATTGAACTTTCAAATTAGTCAATCAGAAAAAATGCAAATTATGGGTTAGCCTAGTTAAATTTAGTGCATGTTCAATTCTCTGGCTCAAAAGCTTCCCCTACACCACCTCCCGCTGCCCCGTGCTTAAAAAAGCCATATGCCATGTTGGCAAATCAGGGAAACCCTCGCGGCCGAAAAAGAAGAGAACAATTGCGGGAGAGTAGCCATCAAATGCACCGACAAGTAAACGAGCAGGCCCGGCCAACGATCACACTAATCCGGTTCGAAGGACCATATATTATGTGGATATTCGTATATAGGATTATATAGTGGACTGTATAATAATACCATATAATAGTTTATATCACCTGAAGACTGGAACTAGTGCTGTAGAATTTAGTTGACCTGTTGAGCCGTGATGATGTTACAAGATGGTGTGTGAAACATGAGTGTTAGCTAATAGGATAGAGTTGATGAATAAAGAAGGGGGCCACTATACTTAATGATTGATGGGAATGATGATTAATGATCTATGGATTAGTATGGATAGATGGAGAATTGATGAGCTAAGTACTATCACTAATGGGGCGAAATATGAGGTGAAACACGACAGCGTAGGCAGACGGTCTGGTAGTTGTGGCGGCTAGGGAGAGAGTGCAGGACCCTCACAATATTCGCGAGAGGTACGCCAATATCACGCATGCGCAAATGGGTAGGTATATATGTTCACACGCCATTTTTTTTTTTTTTTAAAGAGACGATGAGATGAACGGAGGAAGGAAAAACACAAATAAAACAAAAAAGGTCCATGTGCCTAAAGGCATCCTCCATTCATAAAATGTTTGTAACAACTGGATTTAAACTGCTGTAGATTGTAAGTTTGTGGAAAGCAACTCGAGTGAAGTGAATTCCAAAGAGTAGTAGTTCTGGGGATAAATTAATTTCGATATGCAGAAGTTCTGCATTGCGGAGGAGAAAGTGTAAATTCATGGGCGCTCTCAGCTGCCCTAGTTCTACGGGGAAAGATGTGGAGAGGCGGCACAATTGAAGCAAGTTCCTCGGAACAATTGCTGTGAAAATATCTGTAGAATAATGCAAGGGATTATAATTAACTAAGTTCATAGGAAGGATAGATTACCCAATATCCAATATAGAACATAATTATTAACCTTTTAATTATTCTATATAATTATTGATCCCACAAACTTAATACTAAATACTTAATGTAATACTTAAAGTAAGACTGTCCATATCAGAGTTTGGACAATGGTAGCCTAATGCTTAAGTGAGAGAAAAGAATATTCATGGGGCACCGATCATATTTTTTTTTCTAATTGAATGAGGGAGACAAAAGGCATAACTGCCTGCAGCGAGTGCCTCCCGCAGATTTCAAAGAGTGACAGGGCCGAAATCAAGGGACGTTCGAGCTAAAATGCCTGGACACAGAGTTTTAAGCAATTTAAGTCATAGGAAGAGGGAAAGACTGATTCTGGGAGAGAGTTCCAGAGCTCAGCAGTTGAATAGAAGAAAGTCTGAGAATAGCAATTCACTCTTGGGTTGGAGAGTTGCACAGAGTAGGGGTGGGATTGTGTTGCAAGGCGGGTACTACGTACCCTACGTAGAGGAGGTGGTATACACTGGGAAAGCTCCGAGGAACCCTGATTATTGTAGTAGCAGTAGCATAGTGAGAGAGATGCAACATTGCGGCGAAGAGAGAGAGATTGCAGAGAGTTGGTGACTGGACGGGAGTTAATGATACGAAAGGCTTTCCTTTCTACTTTATCTAGGAGTGCGGTGTGAGAGGATCCTCCCCACACATGTGAACAATACTCAATACAAGGACGCAGTGTGCCCCTGTACAGAGCAAGTAGCTGCGCAGGGGTAAAGAACCCCTTGAGGCGGTTGAGCACACCCAGCTTCTGGGAGGCTGCCTTAGCGAGACTAGTAATATGGTCTTTCCAAGTGAGAGCAGAAGAAAAAGAGACACCGAGAACATTGAGGGAAGATGAAGGGTTGATTTTTGTATTGTTGAAGAATAAGGGATAGTCCTCTTGAGGTTCCTGACGGGTAGTAAGATTTGGAAATAGTAGCTAGATCAGAAGATAAGCATTTTATGGGTTCATTACGTTTACTTTTGAGGGACTGCTGGCTGGGGCGTTCTGGAAAATAATTGAGTGGTGTAAAGTCAAGTCGTCTGCATATTAATGGATGGGACTAGATGTACAGTTGAGAAGATCATTTATGAAAATTAGAATGAGAATAGGAGATTGAACAGAACCCTAAGGAACACCGGAGTTGATAGGATGAGGAAGTGAGCGACGGCCGTCCACAACCGCAGCTATGGAACGGTCGGAATGGAAATTAGAGACAAAGGCACAGATGGAGGGCAGTTTGGAAATTAAAGATTTGTGCCAGACCCTATCGAAGGCCTTCGATATGTCTAGTGCAACAGAAAAAGTCTCACCGAAGTCCCGAAAGTTGGATGACCAAGAGTTAGTAAGATATGAAAGAAGATCACCAGTAGAGCAACCCTTAACCCGGCAAGTGCGGGAAGACTCTTAAGAGCTTCCCCGGGTGACTGCGGGAAGACTCTTAAGATCCTGGGCTAAAAATAAATCCATTTAAAACACTCCAAAAAAACTTGAACCCTTTTTTTTTTCTTCTTTGCCCCTGGGCCATGCCAAATATCACTCCTCCACATCCTCTCCTTCTCTACTTCCCCCCCCCCCCCTCCTTCAGTTATCACCTATTTTCCCTGTTATTCCCTTATTCTGTGGTCTATTTTCGTGCTAACATTAGCGAGTTGCAAGCAGAGCGTTGTCATCACTGTTACCAAGCGAGTGCAAGAGAGAGAGAGAGAGACTATCGATCGACAATCTCTCTCCAGACTTGGGGAAGAGTGGAGGGGAGGGAGGTTGCCTCAGCCATACATTATGTAACTCCCGGCCTGTATCGCCGATTTTGACCATCCAAACGCTGTTTCCACTTGTTTTATTGCTGTAACAGGTTAATACCTTTATAATCAACGTAAAATAAGCGCATTTTTTTTTTTTTTTTTTTTAAAGAGACAATGAACGGAGGAAGGAAAAACACAGATAAAACAAAAAGGTCCATGTGCCTAAAGGCATCCTCCATTCATAAAATATTTGTAACAACTGGATAAGTATTAATGCTATTTATGGTAAAATAACGATGTTAGTGATGGGAACAGCTCAAATACGTGCGCACAGGCGTGTGGTGTCTCATACCCCCCATGCGCACGTCTTAGGTTAAGGAAGTGAGTTTGTTGTGCACGTATGCACAACATCCTCCTCTGGCTTTGAAACTAGGATAGAGAAAGTAGGAGGATACAGAGAAGGGGCTGCTGGCAGTTGCTTCAGACACCTGAGTTTCGGTGAGAAAAAGAAGATCAGGTTTGGAGGAGGAGAGATGGTGTTCAATAGAGTGAAAATTAGAGGAAAGGCCGCGAATATTGCAAAAGTTGATAGTAAGAGTGATAGGCCGTGGTCCAGAGCATTTCGAGGGGTCGCCTGGGGAAGGTCGGGCACGTGTGGGTTGATGTTATGGTTCCCCCCCCCCCCTGGGAACTCCGAGGCTGAGCCTTTCTTCATAAATTTTGTTTTAATAATTATGAAGGAGGAAGTGTGGTGTGCATGTTAAGTGTAGTGAAGAAGATACGAGGATGAGGTGTTTGTGAGAGCATGCTGGACTACTCTCAGTGTAAGTGAGGCACAAAGGGAATCAGTAAGAGAAGCCAAGCAAATGAAACAGGAGTTCCGGCGATTCCTTATCAAATGCCCACAACCTCTCCTGGGTATAGCCCTGTTCGATTAGTGCCTACAACAGCCTAGCTACGAAATATCTCTGAACCTACTGATAATCTATTTCTTTATTAATTTCACCCCAACTCCAAACACCTGCAATGAAATTGATAAAAACATATATGTGATCTACCGGGATTCGAACCGGGGTTATCACACACACCTTTTTAAACACTAACCATTACACCACCAAGATGGTTAACCCGCAGAGGACCAGCTAGTTTATAATAAATGTACCATCAGGGACCGGCTGTTTTGGATTTTTTTTTTCCAGAAACAATAGCGAATGGGTTAGGAATGAAGGAAAAAAAGAAAAAACAAATATCCAAAACTTCAAAAATTGGCCCTACGGAGTTCCCGAAAGTCGATTTTACAAGAGTAAAAAATTGAAGGCAATAACACCCAAAATACCGGTTTTGGCGCGCTAACGCGTACACGGTTGGACTTTGAGAGTTTTCAACCATCGGCTTGGTTGCGTGGGATACTTACACAGTTCCCATACAAATCTGAGCCCTCTAGGTGCCATAGGACCGGACCGGCCAGGACGCATGGTTTGCGTCGCTGGGGTTTAGCGTTACATACATAATACATTGAGGACGCATGGTTTGCGTCGCTGGGGTTCTGTGGGTTAAAGGTTTATGCAGCATTCTCGAATACTGAATATTAATAAAATCATGTACATATTCCCACCTGCGATATGGTAGGAATTTATGTATTCATATATGTATTTAATGTATTATATTTATTTAATTGTTTATGTTGCTAATGCAATGGAATAACTTGTGTTACGAACTGGCACTCGGGTACACAAGGGCTCTCAATCAGGACTCTAATACGGCTCGCTGCCACAACGGAAACACACGATCCCAACCCCTGATTACTGCCAGCCGAACAAAAAACACCAATACCCTCCAGAGTTCAATCTGCTATAACGGGGTATACAAGAACTCGGTACTAGTGTTCAACAACAGACTAATAAAGAGACAGGAATTATCTAGTCTGGTCAACAATCAAACAATGAAGTAAGAAACAACAACACCAAAGAATAGTGTTGGCCAAACCGAAGTAATCCACCTTTGACTATGAACTTAAGAAGTCCACCACCCTCTACTTCGGATCGGCACTATTACGTTACGTTAATTAATAGTCCTTAAGCATCGAGCAAGGAATCTTCTGAAAAAAGTTAGATGCTTCTCGGATGCTCGTAAGAAGTACGTATCGGATTTTGAACAGTAATTCAATAAGCAAAAACACTGGCAATTAAATACTATTAAAGGCTTAAATTGGCATAAGAATAATTAAAAGAATATGCAATAGTAAATGGCAAACATTAAAAGGAAGTACTCCGCAAATGCAACGGCAATAGCCTACTCGGATTGTGCTCGTGGGCCACTAATCACTAAAGTAGCCAAGCTTGCAACACATGAAATCAATAGTGCATAAACAATATCATACATAAGGAAAGCTTCAATACTATTCTGTATCTACTAATCGAGTAAAGTCTAGCTGGGGTACTGTAGGCAAAAAGGTAGCAGTGACTGAGCAAAAACGGCTCGTAGCCTAGCGAAGTCCTCACGACTGTTTAAAGTATTACGTTAAAACTAACAAGTGCACTTTGAGAAATCCAGATCCCTTGTATCTGTTTTTCTCCCGGCTCCTTGACAAAGTAAAAACAAACTGTTAATAAAATACAGGGTGGTTAGGCTCTTGCCCTCACGCACTGTAAATTATTAACTCAACACAGTCAGCCGCGAAGACAACCTAGGCTTCACTGAACCAAAACGAGTATGCAGGTTTATCGCTTAACCACTGCATCAAACAACAACTCGTAACACAGAAAAGCCTTACCCCAGTCTAGCATTACCTAGACTAGCAGAAAACAGGAATAATAATAATAACACACAGGGAAATGCATATACAAGTGCAACAAACATAAATCAATCCTATTCTAAGTCAACCCTTCCAAAATAGGCTATCTACTAGGCAAGTATCTCGTGAGAACTCAAGCGATAATACGTTGGCTGACTAGCTCTGCACCAACGGGACCATGGAAGTTAAAAAGGGCAGGGAAAAGAGGAGATAAGAATGTAAGGTAGTAGAGAAAGTTCCCATCAGTCAGAAAAATATATATAGTTAGCAAGGGAAATGAGAAGTCGCTCTGCCTAATGAGTTCTGATGAAAAAATGGCTAGACTTCCCTTTTTATACCCGGCCCTCTAGTGAGCCCAACGTGAACTACTAAGGACCGCCCACTGACAACCATTACGTAATTTCTCTCTCTCCTCTGGGATACACAAAGGCTCCCCTAGCACTGAGGGGGGGAGGAGTGCTAGTGAGTTAGGCCTACCTCCTGCCTGGCGTACCCACTGACACCTAACTGTTGCTGTTTCTCTTCCCATCATTACATATAAGTTTTACACACAATACTTATAACTAATGATATAAAATAGAACTCGTTGACTCAGATGAAAACAAAATACATATTCATAATACTTATAGTACAACGGCTCACGCGAACTAAGTTAGGAAACTCTACATAGACTACAGCCAAAGTTCCTGCCCTGACGATCCTAGCGAGAGTGGGGCATGACTAGGCGTTCTGTACAGCATGCTCACACGTGGACATGTGTCACACTTGGAACTGAATCAATTTAGTATTTTGATGTGCTTTGTTGCTAGTATTATTTATAATTATATCGTTATGATTATTGTTAGTAATAGTAGTTATTCTAGTAGTAGCAAGAGTAGTCATGATTGTCTAGGGGAGGTGTGGCGGAGTGGTCTTGCCACTGGACTGGTAATCCAATGGACCCGGGTTCGAATCCCAATATGTCAATGGGAAGATATTATTGGGATGGAATTTGTGCTGTACCTAGTATCAGTGCATTACCACAGCACACCGAAATGCCAAATAAATACCCTCATTGTTCCCTGATTAAATAGCATTGTATGAATATTCCCATATTCAAAAATATGCTACAGGGGGGCAATGCCTAGTGAGTTAATTGCTCAATAGGTGGCATTCTGAGAGTGAGGGTCCGAGCCTGGGGGATGAGACTGTGAAGCACAGAGGTGAAGCAGCTTCAGATATGGAGTTGCTTCGAGCCGTGAAGCTTCGCATGTCTCACTTCCTAGACTGGAACAAGACCTCACGGGCCTCACCGTGTTCAGCGGTGAGTGTGAAGGCTATCAGTCTATGCCCGAGAGGGAGTAGATGAAATATAGAAAACAAAAAAAATACCAATTATCACAAATAATAATTTCTGAAAAAATCTTACGCAGAAGAAAAATGCCAAAATACCTTGTCTCTTAACGTCCAACCAGTTACAGTGTTATCTCACTTCAGCTATCAAAAGGTGATTTTATTAATTTTGATAGTTCACCCGAATTTGAAAGGTCACAGACAAACCACGTGAACAAAACATATCCATCAATTCAAGATAATCATGAAAGTCAAAGATGTTCACAATTAACCTTAATCTGTATTATTAATAAGATCAACCGTTTTATCTTTCCAATATGTAGTATGACATCCGTTAGCTTTACCTCTCTCTCTCTCTCTCTCTCTCTCTCTCTCTCTCTCTCTCTCTCTTACACCCAGACAAGCTAGTACCACAATATATGAGTAAGGAAAGGTATCGGCCATGTATTGATCTTGGTGTACGAGTGATATATCCCGATAATACTCTATCATTCACAAGGTCCGGCCGGGGAATATACGAGGGGGTCGTGTGAGCGTGTGAGAGAAAACTGACATTTTTGGTTTTATGATGCTGGTAGGACTACATCTATAACTATTAGGTACACATAGGGGTGAAGCCTACTGTATATACCTTAAGTGAGCGAATGGTCCTTAATTAACTGGAATGGCTAAGACTAGAGCAGAGTATATGAGTATGGTACATAAGGATTTATTAACTAACAATGTCTACATAGGATAAAAGAACTTAATTGAACATCGACTAATTATTATATACTGAACACCATAAAGTGATGAACAATGATAATGAGAGTTACAAGTAAACAAATATTATGTGTACACTGCAATAGATGGATCAAACCTGTGAAATACTATAAGGACATATGGCATGGGGAATGGGAGGGAAGGTAGCTATGTATATGTAGCGTGGTGTTCTATCCGGGATATTATTCTACCGAAAAATGTAAACATTTATCTCGAAGGGGGGTTTGTGGGGGTATTATTTTAAGTTTGATGGAGGTCTAGGGAACAAGTTAAAAACCTCCCTTTAAGTTATTTTATGCTATTGCAGTCCTATTACCTTACATGGCATAAGATAGAATGTTTACAGGACGTTGCTGTGTTGCAGGAGGCACTTATACATATTATTTGACAACCATTGCACAACTTTCTCAAGATTATGAAAGGTCCGCGAGAGGCAAATCTTTAATTAATAACATGTTAACCTTCCTGATTGCCTGACATCTTTCCTAATGTGCATGCAGATTTTTTATGTTAGCCATCATAAACTGGTAAAATGCGTCATACTCTTGAAAGGGTTAATGGTACATATATGTTGGATTGAGTGATAAATTTTCTCAATATCGTAAATCATATATCACCTGGCAGGTAAGCTACACTGATAAATGTGCATAATGTTTGCAGTGCAAGACTGCCATGCCTCACTGTCGGAAACCTTATACAAGTATTTCACTGTCATGTTAGTACAGAACTCTACCTTTAAATTGCAATAAATAGACTGAAGCTAATAAGTTATATCGACGGTTATGTAAGTTGAAGTGTCTGTCACACACACACACAGACACACACCCACATATATATATATATATATATATGCATCAAATCAACCAAGCTACAGACCAACATGGTGAAACACATACAATAGCACTGGATATATCAAAGGCATTTGATAGAGTCTGGCATCAATCCTTATTGTCGAAGATGTCACACTACGGTCTTGCATCATTAGTTCCACTAATTTCTTCTTATCTTCATAACAGAAAAAATATGTGTAATGGTAGATGGCCTTTATTCTCAATTTCACTCAATAAATGCTGGTGTTCCCCAGGGATCAGTGTTGGCCCCAACTCTGTTCCTCATTCATATCAATGATCTCATAATTATCTACCACTCATAATCCAATACATTCCTACGCAGATGACTCAACACTCCACAGTTCCTTCACATTTACCAATTCTTTCACCCAACCCGATCTTATAAATTCAAAAATAAACACTGCAATTTCTCTGAACCAGGACCTTTCTAGAATTAATGAATGGGGACAAAAGAATCTAGTTTCCTTTAACGCACAGAAACCAAGTACATTCAATTTTCTAACCGACAGAATCTCGCTGACTCCCATATATTTTTTAATGATGTAAATATACCCACTTCTCCTAGTATTGACATTCTCGGTGTAACATTAACTACTAACTTGAACTGGACACATTATGTTAGAAGCATTGCTAAGAATGCCTCTAAAAAACTGGGACTCCTGTACAGAGTTCGAAAATTCTTCACTGACGAGCAGTTGGCCGTAATATATAAAAGTCATGTGCGTTCTCAGATGGATTACTGTTCACCTCTGTGGAGTGGAAGTGGAGTGGTTGCATTGAGGCAGTTGGACAAAATTCAAAATAAAGCTATTAGATTAATCAATAACCCTGCAATCACACAGGACCTTCCTACATTATCCATACGAAGAAACATTGCATCCCTTGCATTATTCTACAGATATTTTCACAGCAATTGTTCAGAGGAACTTGCTTGCTTCCCGGGCGTTTCCGCACCCTCCTTAGCTCCCCGCCATGGAGTGGCTTCGGTCACCCAGGCTTTATTGTGGTTGACAGGGAGGGTTCTGTGGGGGCGCTCGGTTATGTCCTTGGCCTTGCTCGGTGCCTTGGGGCTGTTCGGCCAGGCAGCTTGGGGAACAAAAACAACAACAACTTGCTTCAATTGTGCCGCCTCTTCACATCTTTCCCCGTAGAACTAGGGCAGCTGAGAGCGCCCATGAATTTACACTTTCTCCTCCACAATGCAGAACTTCTGCTTATCAAAATTAATTTATCCCTAGAACTACTACTCTTTGGAATTCACTTCCCTCGAGTTGCTTTCCACAAACTTACAATCTACAAAAGTTTAAATCCAGTTGTTACAAACATTTTATGAATGGAGGATGCCTTTATATTAGGCACATGGACCTTTTTGTGTTATCTGTGTTTTTCCTTCCTCCGTTCATTGTCTCTTTAAAAAAAAATATATAAAACAAAAATATATATATATATACTGTATATATATATATATATATATATATATATATATATATATATATATATATATATATATATATATAATACAATTCATTGTCGGCACTACCTGTGTTAATTACAGTGTTAACTTAGTATGTAACACTAATATCTCTAGAGGAACAGTCAAGCATAACATTCCTTGGCCTTACATACTGTTATGTAAATACAACAATCTAAATTGATGTATAGATACAGTTTGCTTTACATTAGGTAACATAAATGACTTTATAATGTTTCTATATAAAATTGCATTCTTACATAATTTTGTTGTTATTCACATACTTGCAAAGTGAAAGCTCTGAAGGTTTCAATAACTTACAAGAATGACTGTGTCTACTAAACTGAGCAGTAATTTCTAGTGGCAGCTACAATATAATGAAAGTGACTGGGTTAAATACATAATCAGAAACTTAATTGTAAGGATCTCTATATTTCAAACATATATTAGATCATTCTTCGATAAACTGGTCATTCAATTAAAGCATAGTCTAATATTAGCCAAACAACTTAAACAAATACACACACATATTGTTTTCATTGAATTGAAGGTATAATTAAGTGGTCGTTGGTGTGGGATCAGTAGTTTGTATCCCAGAGAAGGATCTATGTTGTTGTACAAAGAGTCAGCCGTAAAAGTAAAGAACAACATGTATACAATGGACAAACACAATGCTTCACTAATTGGACATGTTATTCGTTAGTGATGAAGCCAGAGTTGGGAGGGGGTAATCCATTAAACACATTTGTCAACCTATTCCTTAGTAGTTTTCTAAGCTCATAACAACTAGGCCGATAAATATCCAGTTTTAGAAGTGAATTGTTTGGTAGTTGTTAACGTCATTTATCTAAGCATTTTATGTTTATATATACAAGATATAAAACTCTGTCACGGTTGACATGAGCATTAGCGAATAATCTGAGGAATTCCCTTTTTTTACTCGATTTCAACTAATCAGAGGAAATGTTCAGCTAAAACTATACATGTGACTTGGGGTTAACATTTGTATTTACTCAAAATGTATGTGAACTGTATGATAGGAAAATACACAGTATATCGTCTTAGAGTAATATTATAATACCGTGGAATAATATGTACGATCGGATGACATAGTCTGTAGCACACTCATAATAATGTATGACCTTAGCCTATTTTCAAATATAGAAGTATATCTCTGGGACAGAATTGGTGAACATAATTTACCATACATCAACTACAAAACTACACATACTATTTATTAAACAGCAAAAAATGGAGCGAGATAGTTATAATTGCATTTAAAATACGTAGGGGGTCCACAAATTCTTATGATGTCTGAGTGTACACTCGGATGCATTAGTTTCTAGCCCACTCATAACAAATCGTGGACCACTATGTTTTGCTTTTTGGAATTATAACTGTATGGATTGATATTTGGATAAAACGTGCTTTTCAATATATAAAATATATATATAGGTTTGTAGTTTTTATAGAAACATATATTCATAATGTCGTTTCCAGAGATATACTTCCAACGTTAGAAATAGGTGAAGTCCAAACATGTTTATGAGTGAGCTAGAGCCTATGGCATCTGAGTGTACATGGTGGAGCCTATTGGTAAACTATGTTGCCTCAAAGTAAATTGCCCATAAATATGTTTAGTTACTTTTAGTATTATACGGTAATTAAACTGTACATTTATGATACAGGTAGAACACTAAATACAAAATCACATTTTTGAACGTGGATATATTTACATTTTATGAAGACCGCATTACGATATAGAAAGGACGCATACACACACACATAAACACACACGTCATATACTCAACAAGTACTCACACACACATACATACATATTCATATTATAATAACCATAAGCATAATTAAATTTCCTCCGCACAGTTTCTGAATATTTAACTAAAACGTCGGGGACCATCCGCCGCTTAATCTATCTATCTATATATCTATATGCTCAGGAGCAGCCTGACAACAGCATGATATTCGATATTTGATATTCGAAATTCGAATATATAACTACATATGTTTGATATTCGAATATCAAACAGAATCCTGACAACAGCATGATATTTGATATTTGATATTTGATATTCGAATATCAAACAGAATCCTAACAACAGCATGATATTTGATATTCGAATTTGATATTCGAATATAAGAAAAATGTGATGTGATTCGAATATCAAACAGAATCCTGACAACAGCATGATATTTGATATTTGATATTCGAATATAAAACTACATATGTTTGATATTCGAATATCAAACAGAATCCTGACAACAGCATGATATTTGATATTCGAATATAAGAAAAATGTGATGTTCGAATATCAAAAAATGACATTTTAGATATTCGAATATCAAAGAGAATCCTGACAACAGCATGATATTTGATATTCAAATATAAGATTTTTTTTTATATTCGAATATCAAAAAGAGTGACAATAGCATGATATTTTATATTTGATATTCGAAATTCGAATATCAAACAGAATCCTGACAACAGCATGATATTCGATATTTGATATTCGAATATAAAACTACATATGTTTGATATTCGAATATCAAACAGAATCCTGACAACAGCATGATATTTGATATATGATATTCGAAATTCGAATATCAAACAGAATCCTGACAACAGCATGATATTTGATATTTGATATTCGAAATTCGAATATCAAACAGAATCCTGACAACAGCATGATATTTGATATTTGATATTCGAATATAAGAAAAATGTGATGTTCGAATATCAAAAAATGAAATTTTTGATATTCGAATATCAAACAGAATCCTGACAACAGCATGATATTTGATATTTGATATTCGAATATAAGAAAAATGTGATGTTCGAATATAATTTTTTTTTTTTTATATTCGAATATCAAACAGAATCCTGACAACAGCATGATATTTGATATTCAAATATAAGATTTTTTTTATATTCGAATATCAAAAAGAGACTGACAATAGTATGATATTTTATATTTGATATTCGAAATTCGAATATCAAACAGAATCCTGACAACAGCATGATATTTGATATTCGAATATCAAATATCAAACAGAATCCTGACAACAGCATGATATTTGATATTCGAATATAAAAACAAATTTATGTTCGAATATCAAAAAATGAAATTTTTGATATTCGAGTATCAAACCGAATCCTAACAGCATGATATTTTATATTCAAATATAAGATTTTGTTTTTTATATTTGAATATCAAAAAGAGACACTGACAATAGCATGATATTTTATATTTGATATTCGAAATTCGAATATCAAACAGAATCCTGACAACAGCATGATATTTGATATTTGATATTCGAATATCAAACATAATCCTGACAACAGCATGATATTTGTTTTTTTTAACACATCACTCCATTCGGTCATACGCACCTACAACCACTATAAGATATCACCTGTTCCTGTTATTCAAAATTAAATATACACCTGTTCCTGTTTGTTCCTGATTCTGTTGCTATCGTCTCTGTGAATTGTTCTATTAAATAAGTACAAGGCTGATTGACTTGTTTATTAATTCCTGGTGGTGGCCAGCATAATCGCTACCTATAATTGAAGGCCTCTGGGGCAGTCTGGAACCAGTGTCCTCGGGACGGTAAATTTTCCTAGCGAGCTTCCATTTAGCCGACTATGACAATTACAACATCACAGAAAACACCCAAGTCTGATGAACACATAATCTCACCGGGGACGGCATGCAGCCTCCCGAGCATTCAGGCTTACTAATGTGAATGTAGGAAGTTTGAGTGGCAGATCAAATGAAGTTGTGGAAGCACTTGAGAATAAGAGTGGATGTGTGCTGCACCCAGGAAAGCCGATGGAAGTGGTGCAGTGCACTGTGGATAGTTGGCAAAAAACAAGAGATACAGGATCTACTGGAAGGGAGATGAGTCTGGAAAAGCAAAAGGAGGAGTGAGTGTTTTGGTGGCCGAGGAGTGAGAGAAGTGTTCTTCAGATCAAGAGAGTAAATGGAAGATTGATTGTACTGAAGCTGAAAGTTGGTGAAAGAATACTGAATGTGATATCAGCATATGCCCCACAGGTTGGTTTGAGTAGAGAACGGAAAGATTTCTGGAACAACCATAATTTGTGTTGTTTCGGGCCTCTTTGAGAATGACACCACAGTAATAGACCGTGACCTAAATGGGAATGTGGGAGCACGTGCTGATGTGTATGGGGGCATTCATGGAGGAAATGGATACGGAAGGAGAAATCTAGAAGGCGAATGTATACCCGAGTCCTGTGTTACACTTTACATGGTTGTGTGTAACATAAAGTTCAAGAAACGGGCGAGTCATCTGATCACATACAATTCTGGGGGTTCCAGTAACCAGATAGATTATTTCCTGGTGAACATGTAGAAATGACTGGAAGTGGTTTAGGGATGTAGCTAAAGGTCATCCCGAGTGAGAATGTATCTCTCAACATAAGCTCCTAGTATGTGACATGATATTAAAGCGAGATCTTGTGTGCAAGAAGGTATGCATGCCAAAAGGGAAATTAAGGTTGTTGAATAAATCAGAATATAGAGATAGGTTTTGCAGCGAACTGGAAAAAATGGATAGGAATAGGGGCACTAGGTCATATGATGTAAATAGTCACTGGAACTTCCTTGAACGTAGCCTTCTTGCTGCGACTGGCAAAGATAGTTACTTAAAGCTAGGGATCTGTATCTTGTGTTTGTAAACCTGGAGAAGGCCTTTGTTAAGGTGCCCAGGGATGTTGTACAGTGGGCCATGAGAAAACTTGGTGTAGAGGAGTGGCTGGTGTGTGTGCTATAGTGAAAATGTACGAGGACTCGCAAACGGAAGTGAGGGTGAAAGGAATACTGAGTGAGGAGGTTGCAGTCCATGTTGGAGTTCACCAAGTTTTTTTTTTGAGCCCTCTCTTTGTTATAGTTTTGGAGGCGCTGTAGTAGAATAAATGGACCTCTGCCGAGGAAGAAAGATGAAATTGAGAAATTTGGGTGTATAGTATGCAAAGCTGAGCTCGGGAGTGTGAACCGTAGCAATGTGTCACTGGAGATGGTGGACAAGTTTTGCTACTTGGGAGATACCATCTCTGCCTGTGGTGGGGCCGAGGCCGCCACTATTGCCCGAATTAGATGCGGCTGGGGAAAGCGAGTAAACTGCTGCCAATTCTAACCATGAAACGACTCCCTCTCCCCTATGTGACGCCTGCAGCTTAGCAGAACGCCACGTGGGCTCAGCCACTCGGTTGGCCACTCACTATGTATTTGGAGAGCAATGTATTTGGCTACAGTCTATCTACAATGTTGTACTTTCTTTCTTGTGAATCGTCATGTCACAGGCAGTACAGAAGTGGTCTTTATTTTCGCCTGTGACAATGCATTATATTTTATATCATCAGTTATAAGTTTAATGTAGGCTATAAGACTAAATGATACAGCTAGAGAGTGTGAGTGAGTAAGTGCAGGAGGCAGAGGGTAGTCGCGTAGTGTTACACGTTGTCTCGGTGACGTCATGCCACGGCCGGGCCCTCTGAGTGGCTGGCCGCCTCACCACCCTCCTGCCGCGTCAGGAAGTGGTCCCCCCCGCACTCCCTGCTGCCTTGTGTCTTCCTTGCTCAGAGCTTGCCTGACCAGCATACCCTTCACATATCCCTTGCTACCTGTCCCCGACTTCTACCTATAGAACACTTTCTCTCTCTCTCAACTTCTTACCTCTCATTCTTTCAATCTATTTAATATCATAACTCCCCTTTGGTTCTGCACGATTTCATACATCGGCCATCGTATTATATGCTGAAGCTCTCAGATATTCCATGTTTAGATAGACATTTTGGAGGGGTTAACATTTTGTCTGTAGAGCTTCGACACACTCGTGGTGTCTCCCTACCTTTTGCTTGGTTGTCTGCTGGGCTATTTAATGCTAGACTGGGGTGAGGCTATTGTTGTTGTGATTTCCGATGTGTACCAGGTTTTGTTGAACCTGTACAATCGCAACGGATACGTGAGAAGCCTAGGTTGTCTTTCTGACTGTGTACCTTGTGAGTTTAGCACTGTGTTGCGAGTGAGGGCTTTTGCCTCTGCCACCCAACACTGTGCTAACTCGTTTTGCTTTGACTTTGAGAGGGTCGCCAGGAGAGAACCAGATACTAGCGATCTGGATCTCTCAAGAGAGCACCCCGTCATTTAACGTAATCTGGCCGTACAGTCTTAAGGACCTCGCTAGGCTACGAGCCGCTTGTTCAGCCATTGTTTCCTAGCCTACTACATCCCAGCTAGACTTTATTCGCCTAGCAGACACCCAATTAGGATTATAAACTCTTTATGTTATGTATGCAGCATTTTTATTCACGTTGATAGCAAGCCTTGGTTGTTGTTGAGTTGCACAACCCGAGCAGGCTTTTTTGTGTTGCCTGAGGAAGTACTTCTTTTGTTGTTGGAGATAATACTATTGCGCATCATTTATCGTTATTCCCGTGCCAGTTAACACTGTATGTCCCTACACTTGTCATATCTTCTTCTTGCTTTATATAACAGTTCAAAATCCGATTCGATCATCTTAAGCAGCATCAGAGTTTCTTCAGAAGATTCCTGCTCGATGCTTTAGGACTTTCGTTCACTTTCTTTAATATAGGAGTGACAGTTTATTATTGTTTAGAGTAACTTGAATTATACCTTCTTCTTGTTTGCATTAAATCATTCCAGTGATTTAATTAAGCTCTCTATCCTTTTCCTTGTATACATTATTAACGTAATTGTATGTTGTTGTGATCAGGCTATATCAGAGATCATCAGCCTGTAGTAGTAGTGCATTTATACCGAGTTATAGGATACCCCGTTATCGCAGATTTAACTCTGGAGGGTATCGGTGTTTTTGTGCGCCGGCATTATAAGTTCGAGGGTTGGATCTAGTGTTACCGTTGGGGCTGTGTGCCTTTCTAGTCCAATTATTAAGAGCCCTTGTTTTATACGAGTCCCGGTCGTAACACCTAAACGAAAAAGGTTTACACTTCATGTAATAGAAGCGCAATGACCTGTATGCTTCAGAAACATGGCCTGTCAAAGTGGATGATATCAACAGATTAATATGCCTAATAATGATAGGCCTATACATGATGATGTGTTCACGGTTTAATCAATAATGGTTCCACCACCCCAGGATTTTCACCCATTTTTCCCAACATCGAGATTGCTCGGTTAAAGATTTATCAGATTCCATGTTAAGTTCTGTGAAGTTAGAGACTATAGGCCTACCAGTACAATTATTTCAATACCAATGAAAGCACTTCTACTGAATCTGAAAGATAGTAGCCTACCAAATACAACTAACATTTCTGTAGATTTGGATATTTATCATGATAAAAGTACTGTAGATGGTGTACTGTTAGTGGCCTGGAAACTGAGGCAGATGGCTCGGAAAGAAAAGTCTGTGACTAATGTAATTATCTTTCAAAAGTTTTAGGTTAAATTACAAGCAAAGCATTTTATATATCCTCCAAGGTTATTCAAAGTATTGTGGAGTGCTTTCAAACCCTATTTATTCACTAGGAAATTCATTTGCTCCACTTTCTAGAATCTAGATCTATGCACAGTATCTCTAGTGATCTCTCTCTCTCTCATCTCTCACATATATATATATATATATAATATATACACTATAATAAGGTTTGGTACTCCACGTTTGAAAAATTCGTTTTTCGCGCGAATATTGTGGGTCCGAGACTCCCACAGCTGACTGAGCTGAACATAAAAACATACCAATATAGACCTTCTGTCACCCGTGAGAAGAGGTTGAAATTCATTGATTTAGAACAGAGTTCAAGTTAGAAGTCTCGGATATAAGCTGTAACCAATAGCGTGGCGACTTATATCCCCTATGTGTACATCTACAAGCTCAGCCAATCACAGGCCGCCATGCTCTCCGTCTAGGTACCATAGTCACGTGACGTTACACGCGGCGCTCATTGGTCAGTGCTCACCAGCTGTTTCAAACTATTAGTGAAACGAAGCACCCCTCTCGTGTTTTATCGCTATTTTAGTCATATTCCGGCCTAATAATATTGTCAAGTGACACATAGAGTGAGTTAAAAGCTTCAGTGTTAACTAGAATGAGACGAAAAGTGAAGACAAACGAGTGGTGAGTGGAGCCACTGTGTAGGAGCGAGTGAAAGAGCTCATTCACTTCCACGAAAATCAGATTTGAATTAGCTTATGGCCTAGGCCTATAGTTTTTGGTAGTATTCACAATTACGGTTACACTTAAGGCCAGGGTGAGGTCCTGTGTAGCGTGTATAGCTCTTTTCAGATGCCTATTTATTAAGAAACTGAACAATATCTTTAACCTATCCTAATCAAAACATAATCTAACCTAATTAGTATAGCCTATTAGTGGACTAGGCTATTTATGACTGTAAAATGTAAACATAGGCCTAGGCTATATAGGTTATTGTAACATTACCAAATTATTGAGATATAAGTCTCCCCGCTACACAGGATTAGGCTATGCCTAGGCTATACCAAGATCAATTGTGCAGGCTTAAGTTAATACTTAATAGGCCTAGGCTTAGGATATTTACCAAGAAATGTAGTTATTTCTTTGATAATTAGCCTAGCCTATAGGGAATAGGCTCGCACCCTTATGTTGGTACATAGGCCTAGGCCTATTACCGAAACTAGGTCTACCACTAATTATTTCGCAATATAGCCTATGAAGGCTATTACAGAATAAGGATGTTGCAATTTAGATCATACTAAAAAAAATATCACTTTGGTGAAGGTTTTTAATACTTCAATGTATCTATTTCAAGTCAAATATACAGTTCCGAGCATCATCGAACCATATTAGGCCTAAGTCTAGGCTACTACGAATAATAGTAACCTATTATGAGCAACATAATAGCGACAAATCAGGGATTGTGAAGCTGTAGCCTGTAGAGTTATCAATAGTTTTAGTTACATTTTACCTATTCAAGATTTTACGGGATGGATGTAGCCTAGTTAGCGGGTGTACGGTCGTCATGTTTACATAGGGCGATCGCCGCGGGTAACTTTGTGTCTATTTTGACGGCGATTTTTTTGGTTATTTGCCCCCTGCTGGCAATAGGCCTATCCTATATATGATGATGACAATATGTCATGGGGGGGCGGGGGGGGGGCAAAGCCCCCTCAACATATTATTGTATCCAATGGCATTCAAAATAGACGGAAACATGATTGTAAAGGTCCGACGTCTCCCCCGCCGCCGTCATGTTTACATTGTCGATCGCCGTAGTTAAGTGCGCGTCTATTTTGACGGCGATTTTTTCGGTAATTTGCCCCCTGCTGGCAATATATATGATAACAATATGTCATGGGGGGATGAGGGGGGGGGGGCAAAGCCCCCCCTCAACATATTATTGTATCCAAAGGCAGTCAAAATAGACGGGAACATGATGGCAAAGGTCCGACGCTAGTACACGTAGTGTAAACAATGAGGGCGGTACACCCGCTCTTAACATTCTTGCCGATTTTACTCCAATACGTAAAAACAGCTACATTTTACCGATTCAAAATGAAAGAAGTCCTATCGTGAAAAGATATCATTTCACTGTACATTTTTTGCCTGGGACACACTCTCTAGCCACCTAACACTGGAAAATAATTTAAGAAAAAATACAGTTTTTGCGTAGGCTATTCAATAGATTTTACCTAGGCTAAGTAATAAGTAACTAGTTATACAGTAGTTACATTTTACCAATTCAAGATACAACTCCAATACCCGGTACCGGTACGTAAAAAGAGATAGATTTTACCAATTCAAAATGAGAAATCCTATCGTGACGAGATAGCATTTTACTGTAGCCTACATGTTTTACCTGGGAAACACTTTAACCACCTAACTATTTAAAATAATAAAACAAAAATAACAGATGGTATAATCCTGTGTAGCGGTTAGACGTGTAGGCCTATTTATCTTAATAATTTGGTAATGTTACAAAATATTTTTACATTTTACATTCATAAATAGTTCACTAATATACTAGGTTAGGTTAGGCTTTGGTTAGGCTAGGTTAAATATATTGTTCAATGATTCTTATAGTACCCTAAATAGGCATCTGAAAAACAGTTCCTCCCGCTACACAGGATCTTACCTAACAGTTTTACGCATTCGATAGATTTTACCTATTCAATAAGTAGCCTAGCCTATATAATAAGAAACTAGTTATAGCCAAATCACATTTTACAAATTCACCTCCCCATGAAATATTCCATCATCATACATATTGCCAGAAGGAGGCAAATAAAAGCTGGCCGTGGGATAATATTGAAAAAAGCATTTGGTATAATCTTGTGTAGTGAGGACTGTACATATATCTCGGTAGCCTAATTAGGTAAGGTTACAATATATTTTTACATCTTACATTCATAAATAGTCAAATATACTAGGTTAAGTTTTGGTTTGGGGGCAGGAGGCTAGGAATCCTCCTCCCTTGTAAAATTCTCCTACTCAAAGAGACAGAAAAAGGGGCAAGGGAATGCGAAAGTGGTCCCGGACCCTAAGAATTGGAACTTTACAGGTTTCTGTTCGTGCTCTGTTTTGAGTCGGCCGCCCCCAGCATTGGGGTGTGTGCCTGAGTATATACATACATAGGTTTAAAATATTATGGCAAGGATGTAGTATTCGGGTTTAGTATTAGGGTGCCTCGTTTACAGTCTATGCACACGGTCGCGATCATGTTCCCGTCTAATTTGACTGCTGTGGGATACATTAATGGGTTGAAGGGGGAGCTTTGGCCCCCTCTCCCCCCCCCCCCATGACTTATTGTCATCATCATATATATTGCCAGCAGGGGGCAAATTACAGAAAAAATAGACGGGAACTTAACCGCGAGCGCACGACCTATGTAAACATGGCGACCGTACACCCGGATACTACATCCTTCCCAATATTGTTCAATGTTTCTTAGTAAATAGGCATCTGAAAAACAGTTCTCCCTGCTACCCAGGAACTTGCCAAGCATTCAAATTAGACAGGAATATTACCGCAAGCGTAATATAGGCTACAAATCCGCCAACACAACACAAGTTTAGCTTCCCCTATAGATGTATTGACAAATGGAATAGGCTGGAGGAGGAGGTGGTAGGGGCAAGGAACATCCATATTTTCAAGAAAAAAAAAATTGATGAAAGTAGACTGAGAGACGGGACAACACGAGCTTAGCTCAACTCCTGTAAACTACACTTAGGTAAATGCTTACCGAGGAAAGCTGAAGAAATTGCGTGGTATAATCCTGTGTAGTGGGGAGACCTGTACTTATATCTCAATAATTTGGTACCGGTAATGTTGCAATACCGGTATAGCCTAATTTTAAATTTTACATTCATAAATAGTCACCTAATATACTAGATTAGGTTAGGTTTTGGTTAGGTTAACTTAAATATATTGTTCAATGTTTCATGTACCAAGTAGCTGGTTAGCCTTTGAGGTTACCTCAGCAACATGGTCATGGAATTTTAATGAAGAGCTTACTGTAACACCTAGATCCTTTGCTTTTTCTTTAGCCGAGAGCGTCACATCCTCCAACTTATAACTGGTTTTTGTGTTATTTTTTCCCAGGTGTAGCATATGGCATTTGTCAATATTCAATTTAAGCTTCCACGTGGCCAGTCTGCGGTTGCAAATTGCATGGTAATAGTAGGCTAGCTTTATTTTGCTATATTTTTGGGACTTTATTTCAGGAGACAATAGCCTAGGCCTAGATTGGTACCCAGTATAGGCTATAGTAAGTGTATTGTGAGTGTGTTTTCGAGTCTCATTGAAACATAGGCCGGTAAGAGTTGTGTTGGTGGGCGTACGGTACCTTCCGAAACATAGGCCGGTAAGAGTTGTGTTGGTGGGTGTACCTTCCGCTATTTTTACATAGACGCATGCTCGCAGTTACATTTGCATCATCGCATATAATTTGACTGTTGTTATTTGCACCTGCTGGTGATATAGCCTATATGTTAATGACAATAATTAATGGGGGGGGGGGGTATATATATACTGGTGTATATATATATATAGAGAGAGAGAGAGGAGAGAGAGGCTTATATATAGGCCTACGGTACATAAGCTGCTTGCCTGGTAAGGTTAAGCATGAAGTACCGTATTTGCCTTAGACAGAAAGCGGCTTTTTAAAAATTTAGTGGGCCCAGGGGTCAGCCTGCCACTCTACCAGCCCTTCCCTTGCCCTTTTCTTTTAAATGCTAAGATGGCACTAGCAAGGCAGATGCCGCAACCAAGCCCGGGAAGGATTTAGTATCCAGGCAAAGGCCCTATGGTCGTCATGTTTATATCGGTCGTGCGCTCGCGGTTATGTTCCCGTCTATTTTGATGGCTATTTATTTGTTTTGTTATTTGCCCTCTGCTAGAAATATATATGATGATGACAATAAGTCATATGGGGGTAAGGATGGAAAAAGCCCCCCTCAACCTATTATATCCCACGGCAGTCAAAATAGACGAGAAAATTATCGCGAGCGTGCCGAGTAGTGTAAACAAGGCAGGCGGTAGGCCCAAATACTACATCCTTACCCCTAGTGGCCCTAACTGGAGATATATTATTTGTATCTTGTACGGTATTGTATTTATTTATTAATTGTTTTCCTTTCCTTGGGTTTAGGATTTGGGAAATTGGGATGCCTAGCGGCTTAGCCTATTTATTTATACTGTATATATACTGGTATAGGCTATATATATATATATTCGGTATATATATATATATATATATATACCAGTAGTTGTACCGGGTTCAATTTTCAATTTTTTTACAAAAATACTCTGCTGAAACATGACTTACTGGACAGAATGTACAGCACTGTCATTTATTGGTATAATCTTTCATTAGTTTTTATTTATGCAGTTTTATTATTACATAAAATATAACATAAAATGCAGTGAATATTAGTTCAGATATACATCACATCAAGTACGTACCGGTATCAGTATATAGGTGTTGTTAAATGGTAGGCCTATCATCATTAGTACAGTACCGATATGCATGTAGGCTACCGGTATATTATATTTTGCCTTACATTGAGTCTTACTCAATACCGGTATCAATTATTCTTAACAAGAAAGAGGAATATAGTGTATACAAGTTTGAACCAGCCTGTGTGAAACCTATGAGAGCTCTCCAGAGTTTTAAATTCAGTTTAATGATCCCAGCTGAAGTCAGTAGCCTCGAGTTGCCGTGATCTTTATATTTGCTATATATTTGTTTATGCTTGCAAAGAAATACTGGTCTGCTGGCTAAGGTAAGCAGGCCCACCTACCATGACTATAAATATATCAAACACCGGTACCGGTATATCAAATACTGGTACTAGAAACTGTGCTCTCACATCATGCAGAAATACACTGTTTACAGCTAGCCTAATTCAAGTGAGTAAAATATGGGTGTCTCCATGTTCCGTACTGAGATAAATTAATGAAGCTCATCTTTTGATAGGCATTGATGGTTTGTAAATCAGTAAAGCTCTGCATACAGTGACAAGCACAAACTAATTTCAATTTAGGCCGGGTAGCAGTACCGGTACGGTAGGCTTATATATTTGCAATGATGGAGTACCGGTACCGTACCGTAGTTCATCTTATAGACAGGTAGTTTGGCCTTCTCAGATTGGCAAGCAGATTACCGTAGCATTCCCTTCAAGTGGTTCTCTGAATTTGGGTTGGTATAAGTTTTCCAGTCTTAAATAGTGTATAAATCTTGCCACATGGAAAATGTAGGTTACTAGTGTGACCAATATGTCATTCAAAGCAGTGTCTGCACTTACAAACTGTCAGGGGGAACATACAGGTTGATTCATGATCTTCAAGCTATACCGGTACGGTACATTAATAAATTACAAATAATAGTTATTAACCAAATATACTACCGGTACCGCTGAAAGTACAAAATAATTAATTGGCATCATGTCTTACATTTGGAATTCCATTACGCCATCAGACAGTACACTAGGACCATACGGGTGGGAAAGTGTAGATACTAAAGACGAGGTGTTGTAGATAGAGGAAGTACGTGTTGGAATGGCTTTGTTGTGTATGTCATTAGTCTGTATAGGCTAAGTCATCGAGGTGTCCCCCGACTGGGTGCGAACAGGATATACAGTACATGCTAGGATGTACTACCACACCCACTAAATGTCCGCCTTGGCTGGAATTGAACCCAGGTCAAGCAGATTCACACATGAGCGTGCTCTCCACTCAACCGCCAGGGCTCTGCGTATATTATTTCCCGTAACTTGGTATTTAATTATATATATTTGTAATTTCTGTAAAAATGGGGGGAATTCAGACAGTATGAAAATTAATAAAATAAATACAACCTGTCCGATTCAGATATTGTTTGTAATTGGATTGATTGTGGTCACTTACACAGGGTATTTTTGAGTTATGTCACAATAATCCTTATTTTTACATTTTCAGGGTCATAAATCCAGATATGTCTGAATTTGCCCCAAAAGGGTTGTACCGTACCGTATCTTATGATATGATAGGCCTATTTATGCTTTTAGGGAGTGTGATAAGACCCTTTTAAAATGTTCAAAGATGTCCGAATTGACCCGATAGGTCCGAATCTATAGTGGGATCACTTGTTAGTCTTATGAATATGTTTTATTTCCATGTACAAATTCAGGCTAGGTGTCCGAAATTGCCCCAAATCCTGTCCAAATTCGGACACCTTTATTATACAGTATTTATAAAACAATATATGTACAGTAGGCCTATATGTATTTTTATTTCTTTAATGCTATGACTGTATACCCTAATTAATGTACCAGCTACACATACAATACTAAACATAACTGGGAATATTTATTCTATCTATTGCCAGATGTCATAATCCCTGAGAGGGGATGGCCACGAATGAATCACGTTCATATGCTTTCATATACCGAGGAAACTCACTATAGTATCTAGCTTGTACCGTAGGCCTACCTGTTTACGAGGGAGGGTCGCTTAATCCCAACCGCCATTTAATTGGTGCGTATTGGCTATAGTGTGTGAGAATAAATGTGGGATACCGTAAACTGGGGTGAATTCGGACGATTTTCACGTATTTCCGTATCATGTAAGCTTGTTTTTATCTCAATGGTAGATCTTTACTCTGGTCTTAATAATTTGAATACAAAGTCGTATTAATGCTTAATTTGTTTAATCAATAATTGTCAATGTTCAAAGCAGTCTACTGCATATCATCAGTCTTACAATGTACGACTTACAGTACAGTACGATACCGTAACCAAAATTTGTAATGATACAGTATACAGTACTGTATATTATTAATTATTCAAACTATAGTGTCTTCTACCAACACCATATTTTAGTTTGTTTCATCAATAACTGTTGAAAAATATATTTGGGAAGTGGGCACTACCACATCTGAACACGATGTCATCAACTTCGAAGACGGTCATTCCTTTTTATCTAAGGATAGACCTTTTCATCCCACAAGTCAAACCATTCTGACTGTTGATTATGTAGGCCTATATGCTCACCCGCTGGACTAGAAAAATTAGACTATGGAGTTGTTTGAGTATTTGTACTTATTTTTATGCTAAATATATATGCATTACCGATATATACTGTACCTTTTATATTTCAGTACGGTGCCGTACATTTCAAAAGTTACCGGTACCAAGATTAAGCTTATAAAATGTATGTAAAGGAATGCATAACCGGTAAGTTGCGGTACCGGTAGGCTACCTTAAAGGCCGCCGACACTGAACAAGTGAATTTGCAAATTCTACTGTATTCAGATATGGTATGGTACACACACTTGAAATATATATCTCTTATAGCTGTATAGTTATTATATACCATACTGTACTTGGTCAATATATACATACAAACCGTACAATGGTTTAGCGTAATTTTCCATTAGCCTACATATGTACATTGTAACGGCTCAAACGGGGTCGCCTTTCAGCAGTTGGAGTGTAGTACAATAAAGTCCCATCACAACACTGCCCCAACATGCCATCACTGTGGCTGATGTTGGCATACTGGTAGTGCTAACCGCGCCTCGGCAAGACTCGACAAAGTCTTTACTGCAGTATCTGCAACCACACCAGCCTTAACAGTGCTATAACAAAACAGCACCATAACGAGACTCTACATTAGACAACTTGGACTACAGAACAATAAAGTCCTGCCCCAACACTGGTCCAACATGCAAACACTGTGGCCCAGGGTGTCAATCCGGAACAATTTTGTTTGAAGGCTTGAATGAATATGAGGAGAAATACAAAAAAATTAACATGAAGTAGGCCTACTGTAGTGTACGTCTTAGCAATATATAACGCAATAATCCTTTGATGAATCTGAGGGGCGTAGTCAGTCGCAGGTTTGATGCAAGATATTTGTCTATGAGAAGTATAAAATAATTAACAATGCTGCAGTCTATAACGTCTCAGGGAAGCCCATTCCACAAGTTGACAATTCAATTGAAGAAGAAATTCTTAGATTCGTGTGAGTTAAAAGATTTACCAATAATAATATTATTTTGCAACCGTTTCTCCGCGTGTAATTAGACTGGTCGATAGTGAAGTACTTACTACAGTTCATATTGTCGATGCCTTTGATGATTTTGAACACTTTAATTAAGTCGCCTCTTAATCTGTGCTGGGCTAAAGGAAATAGATTTAATTCTCTAAGACGCTCCTCGTATGTTTTGTTCTTTAGGCTAGGTATGATTTTGGTAACTACGTTGTACTCATTCTAGCTTTTCTATATCCTTTTGGTAATAAGGGCACCAGAACTTAATGCAGTATTCCAGAAGAGGGCGGACTATGGTATTGTAAAGAGTTAGGATATCTTCTTTGTATTTATGCTCAAATGACCTACCTATAAAGCCAATTATTTTGTTTGCCTTCTTAACAATTTCTGAACATTGTTGACTCGCTTTTAGGTTACTCGATATTGTTACTCCCAGATCGGTTTCTCTATCTACACTCTTAATGGTTCACTTTTTGGGCGATTTTGGCATGTATTCATTATTTGTCTAGTTTTCTCATTAGACCTCCATCACATTTAAAAAAAACATCCATTAGATCCCCCTTAAAGATTATTTTGTAAATTTTTTGGTAGGAAAATGTTCCGGCCAAAGGCCGGTTCTTCCAACATTACAGGCTCACTATCGTTCGCCAGGGAAAACATCGACACCTAAATAGCACAAAAGGTGTAAATATTGACAAAGAAATGGGGCGAAAGGTCTTAAAATCGACTAACTAATGGGGCAAACATCTTAACATCTGAAAACTAATGGGGTTAAAGTGGTCCAGAAAACAGGCCCATGTCCCCTTAAGGGGAGATATCCACTTGAGAGAGTTTTTTCTTGACTCCTTTCTCCCTCATGTTTAGCCCCATTGCTTTTCTAATTTTAAGACGTTCACCCCATTATTTTGATGATTTTAAGAACTTTCAACCCATTTCTGTCAATTTTAAGACCTTTCGTGCAATTTAGGTGTCGATTTTATCCTGGCGAGCGATAGCGAGCCTGTAATTTAAGAGGAACCGGCTTTTAGCCGGGACATTTTTCTACCAAAAAATGTAAACATTTATCTTGAAAGGGGCTCAAGGGGGTGTAAACTTAAGCTTGATGGATATCTAGAGACCAAACTAAAAACCTCCCCTTAACTCCCCCAGAAATATATGACGCGATCGCGTCATATGGACTAGTGAACCAAAAACTCATATGATGCGATCGCGTCATATGGACTTATCGCTATACCTCTCCAATAAGTTTATGACGCGATTTTGCGCCATATGAGCTCAGTAAGTCCGATAAGTTACCATACGATAAAACCGTTGGTGGCAACCTCATTCACCTCCGATAATTCTAACGGCCGCAGTGTTGTTGTGAGTGTAGTGCGGGGCAGTGGCAATGATCCCGGGGCTCCCGCCTCCTCGGACTTATTGGAACATAATATGTCGGAGGGAGTTAAGCTGAGTGCCATTCATCGAATAGTTTGCTCTCTCATTTCGGTATCCGATATGTAGTACTTTACATTTATCTGCATTGAAATCATCACCATCAAACTCAAGAATCTAATATTTCCTATGTTTCTGCCCGTAATCAAGCCAAATCTGTTCTTCGACTCGCCAACCATTCTTTCATCAATAATATATGCACTGAACTATCCAACTCTAGCTCTTCCCAAGACTTCTGGCATTTAGCCAAAAACCTCTCCAAAAATTTTCTTCTTCATCTTTACCTCCTCTTTTCCACTCTGACATCACCACCGTCACTTCTTCCTCTGACAAACCTGAACTCTTCGCTAGCACTTTACTGTTATTCCTCCCTCTCCACCCCCCTCTCTCCTACTTATGCCTAACATCATAATCTCTTTCAAGGATGTACTTTCCACCCTCTCTTAGCTTAATACTAAAAAGGCGTACGGACTGGACGGTATTCCTCCTGTTGTACTCAAAAACTGTGCTTCTGTGCTGACTCTCTGCCTACGCAAGCTCTTCCGTCTCTGTATCTCCTCTAATGTCTTCCCATCTTGCTGGAAGTTTGCTCTCATTCAACCTGTCCCAAAGAAGGGTGACCGCTCTCAACCCTCGAACTATCGTCTAATTACTCTCATTTCTTGCATCTCTAATGTTTTTCAAACAAGTCTTACCTAAAAATTTCTTATGCACTTATCTTCCCATAACCTACTCTCAGACTGCCAGTATGGCTTACTTAACCCGTAAGTTAATAAATTATGTCGGACAAGGTTAAGATCCAAGGGCTAAACAATACTTTAAAAAGATCGCAGTAGCACTCAAAACAAAGGAATATGTGATTAACTGAGATAATTCCCCTCCATACCTTCTATCACTCCTCCATATTTGTCAAAACCCCCTCCTTCAATTATCACCTATTTTTCCTCTTATTCCCTTGTTTATCGGTTTATTTATTGCGCCAATATCTCCACTCCGGTTCCAAGGTCGTCTACTGCGCATGTAGAGAGCGTGGGAAGAGAAAGAAAGCAAGCCTTCAGGCTTCAGAGAGGGAGGATATACATCCCGTTCGCCTCTCACCGCATGACTGGGGGGCGGCAATAATTTATCTTTTTCACCCCCCCCCCCCCCCAAATAGTATTCCCACTTGTTTTAATGTTGTTACATGTTAATATCTTTGTATTAAACATAAAATAGGAGCATAATATTATGAATAAGTAATATTCTCGCTTGGCGGGAGGGTTTGAACTGCCAATAGCTAGCGTGCTGCTATCGGGTTAAGGGCCGCTCTACTATGATTTCTTTCTTATCTTACTAACTCTTGGTCATCCTCCATTTGGGACATCGGTGAAACTTTGTCTGTTGCGTTAGACATATCGAAGGCCTTCGATAGAGTCTGGCACACATCATTCATTTACAAACTACCCTTCTTCGGTTTCTATCCCTCCATCTGTGCCTTCGTCTTTTATTTCCTTTCTGGACGTTCCATAGCTGCAGTTCATTGAATTCCTCAACCTATCAACTCCGGTGTTCCTCACCGGAATCTCCAATTATCTTCCTATTATTCATTAACGACCTTCTCAACTGCACCTCCAGCCCCATTCACTCATATGCTGATGACTCTACATTAAACTATTTCACTAGACTTCCACAATATCATTCACAGCAGGAACTCCAACACTCACGTAAGGAGGCCATGAAATACCGATTTTCTGATATATCTACTATCTCTAACTGGGGCAGAGAAAACCTTGTTACTTTCAATGCTTTCAAAACTCAATTTCTCCATTTGTCTACTCATCACCCCTTCCAGAAAACTATGAATTACTCTTCAAAAACATAAAAATTATCCTTCATCTTCTTTTAATATTCTCAGTGTCTCTTTTTCTTCTGCTCTTTCTTGTAAAGATCATATTACCACTTGCTAAAACAGCTTCCCAGAAGCTGGGTGTGTGTAACCGCCTCCGGGGGTTCTTTACCCCTGCACAGCTTCTTGCTCTGTAGAGGGGCACAGTGTGCCCATGTATGGAGTATTGTTCACACATGTGGGGAGGATCTCACACAGCACTTCTAGTAGAAAGTAGAAAAGAAAGCCTCTCTCATTATTTTACCGCTATTACAATAATCAGTGTTCCTCAGAGCTCTCTTGATCAGTGTATACCACCAACTCTTCGTGGAGCATGTAGCACCCGTCTTGCAAGACAGGCCCACCCCTACTCTGTGCAACTCCCTAACCCAAGAGTGAAACGCTATTCTCAATCTTTCTTCTATTCAACAGCTGAGCTCTGGAACTCTCTCCCAGAATCAGTCTTTCCCCCTTCCTATGACTTACATTGCTTCAAACTTCGTGTGTCCTGGCATTTTGGCTGGAATGTTCCTTGATATTGGCCCTGTTACTCTTTCAACTCTGGAGGAGGCACTCACTACAGGCAGCTCTGCCTTTTGTCTCCCTAACTCACATGGAACAAATAACATCCATTTTATGCAAAGCCGTCCGTTCAATATATTTTGTTTTCTCTTTTTTTATCTTCCCCCACTTTCATTCAGGTGTTTGTGTTTTGTTTTTTTATCACCAGGAGCTACTTTCAATATTTGTGCTTGACAAATTAAACGAACATAACATATTTGCTAAAAATCGAGAGCCATTTCTCGTAGTTCAGTTTTATAACAAAATCGAAAAATGCAGTGTGAAAAATACTCATACTGTTTATCTCTTAACAGAGGTACATTCGTGTTTGTTAGTGTGTCTATATTATTATATTTATCAATATATATATTCAGTATGAAGGCATGCAAGATGAACATTATAATATTTATATAAGTATATTTTCCAATGGGAATTTTAGATATGCAACAATATTATACCAGAAGACGAAACATAAATTCAAGTTTAGTTTCTCCAAAAATATGTACCATTTAATAGCAAGTTATATTTTCTGCACCGGATTTACCATTAGCTTGGCGAATTAAATATAAACATCACATCAAAATTCAACATGATTTTGATATTTAAACATACGTGGACCTTATTAAAAAGTGTATCTGTGAGATGCCAAACATGGTGGGGGGGACAAGTTTTGAATCAAAGGAGCACGAGACTTGAGAGAGCTTTAGTTCCTCGTCCTCTTGTATGAGATACCAATTGTTTTGGGTCCCTCTTGCTTATATTATTTTGTTAAGGGGGGATGGTTGTATTTATTTGCTTATATATGTTATTATAGATGTATTATATTATTTGTTTATCTCAAGTGAGATGCCAAGAGAGAAAAATACATAAAGTTGTATTAGTACCCCCGAGAAAAACTTTTTCTATAAATCACGATCTACCAGACTCCTCCACCCCCAGACTCCACTGAACAATGTAACGCGAGAGAAAACGCGCCTCTCACCCTCCATCAAGACATACCCTACCCCGAGCCAAACTTAGCCTATACTGAGGAAATGTTTATGGAAATTCACCACCAACCCTCTCAATATCTTCCTGTACCTCCTGAACAAAGCGAACGCAATCATGGCAGTCAAGATGTGTTTCCCCTTCTGTACCGGCGACGTCCTTTCAACTTCATTCTGGTTACTATTAGATGGTCTTATTCAGTTTACAAAGGGCCTCCAGCAATTAACAGGCTTCGAACTATCTCACTTAACCCCATTCACTACCACAAATCATTCTTAAACTGCACACAATCGTCTAGATATAGCTAGAATGAAACTAAAAAGACGTCGCCGGTACAGAAGGGGTTAATGGGGGGAGTGTTGGTTTTCTGGACCCTCTTCTCCCTCATGTTTAGCCCCATTACTTATGAGATGTTAAGACATTTACCCGATTAGTTGGCGATTTTAAGATTTTTCGTCCCATTATGTTGCCAATATTACACCTTTCATGCAAATTAGGTGTCTTTTTTTTTTCCCTGGCAAACGACAACGAGCTGTAATTTCAAAGGAACCGGCCAGTCCAGTGGCAAGACCACTCTGCCACACCACCTCTGTCATTCACCACTTATTTACGAGATATACACCGTATAATTGATAATGTGTGTATTAATTGTCAGTTTGCCGGTTTGTTTATGTATTGCCTACTACAGAAAGTTAGTGTTACTCTATATGACTGTTGTGAATGCAGGTGGACAACATTTTAAATAAGTCTTTGTGTAAGAATAATTTCGAATACACTTCATGAGGAGCTGAAAATGGTTTCCTGGAGGCATAATTACACATCAAAAAGGTTTGGTGGGTTGTCTTGATGAGCGAAGGTGAATCAGAGAAGTTCATTGAATTTTCTCTTGAAGATGTGAATGGGGGAGGGGGGGGGGATCGGACACAAACTCGGGGAACCGTATTTCCTGGAGATTGGGGAAACTTTAACAGAAACACAGAGGTCCACCTTTTGGGGGAATAGAACAAAAGACTGCATGAGGGGAAAAAAAACTGATTACATTAAAAATTTGTTTTTGTCAATATCATCAATACTGACATTCAATATTATTAGCGATACTATTATAATTAATATTTACCCCTCTGTGAAGAGGATGACTTAGTGTCACATATGAGGAAATACGTAGA
The DNA here is from genome assembly GCA_032716605.1 of Paralithodes platypus. NCBI lineage: Eukaryota > Metazoa > Arthropoda > Malacostraca > Decapoda > Lithodidae > Paralithodes > Paralithodes platypus. The sequence continues at coordinate 27,680,183 of CM064512.1, forward strand.
AGTAGTTAGCCAGGGATGAACGAGAGAGTTAAAGCTCTTTTAGGTAATATATGTCCGTCCTAAGCTAAATAAAATAATCAAATATTTGCCAGAATAAAATGAAAAGTACGTCACCGGTATTGCATGGGTTAAATGAAGGAATATCAGTAACTATTAATTTGCAACTCATACGTCTCCAAATGCGGATAGACGTCACTAATTACACTCGGCTGTAAAATACAGTTCAACTTCATCTAGCCTCTTGTTGAATCTAGGTTCCAGTGGAGCGCTCCTTTAGGTCAATAACTGAGGCCCCATTAGCATGGACAAAAGTTTGCACAAAAAGCTGGTTGTAAGGGGGTAGGGTTTATCTAGTGATTGATTTATGTATGTGTTATGTATTTGTTTTCGTTTCTTCCCTAGCCGTCCATCAAGCTTTAAAAAAAAAAATATATATATATATATATATATATATATATATATAATAATAATAATCAAACAAAATTCCCATCCCTTATCTTCTAGATAAATGTGTACATTTTACGGTAGAAAATGTCCCGGCCAAAAGCCGGTTCCCTCTTAAATCAGAGGATCGCTATCGCTCGCCAGGAAACATTCGATACCTAAATGGCACGATAGGTCTTAATTTTGACAAAGGCATAGGGCGATAAGTCTTAAAATCGCCAAAATAATAGCCCAAACGTCTGGATATATGAAAACTAATGGGGCTAAGCATGAGGAAGATGGGGGGCCAGAACAACCAACCATTCCCCTTTAACCCCTTCTGTACCGGCGACGTCTATCCTATTTTATTCTTGCTATATTTAGACGCGTGTGTGCATCTTAATTAAGAAGGATCTGTGGTAGTAACAATGGTTGAGTGAGATAGTTCGAAGCTTGTCAATTGCAAAAGGCCCTTGTTAACACCTTAAGAGCGGGTGGTGGAGTATATTTGACCGTACCGCCCAGCGTTTTTTTTTTTTTTCTTCCCATAAATGGCGTTGTTTCCGTGCTCTTTTTCATGCATAAACAAGAGCCAGAGCGTAATACAAGTATGTATCCGTGAAAGGGCGATAATTGAGCTTTCCAATGACACCAGAACCATCCTTTTACGATCACTGGTTGTCTTGCAACGATCGTGCAACCGAAGGGCAAAATCGCTAAAATACGGTCATTTCGTTATATAATTCCGTGTGTAGCGAGGGAGTGAGGGTGGATGTATGTGGAGTACATCTCAGTCGGTCCACGGCGGCCGTGGCGAGCGGTCATGAGGTAACCCATGCTCCTCCCGTCGCTCGTCTCTCTCTCGGAGCCAATATTGCGCCAAAATTGCACACAGACTAAAGTCCGCCCCCGCCACAGTCCATGTTTTTCGATACAGACTTAAGTCCGCCCCCGATGGTTAGGGGTTAAACTGAATAACATCGTCAAATAGTAGCCAGAGTAAAGTTTAAAAGACATCGCCGGTACAGAAGGGGTAAAGTATTACATCAACATGTTTTAATTGTCTACCAAATGTTATTATGTACTATATTCATTATAGGCGGTTGGCCTCATGGATTTAAATACACTGTGATTATGTAGATGGACAGACAATTATTATGATCCAAATAAAGTGTATTTTCCTAAGCAGTAGATAAATAATATGCCCTGTTAATGGGTTTATAGCAAACTATTCTTTAAGTCAATCATGCTATGTTTCCTACCCTATAACAAATCAAAGTATGGATACAAAGTCTTATAGCCAATTATACAAAGTCCAACTCCACTACAGATGGAATTTAGTCCTTAATTGACTTTTGAGGGATAAAAGTTTAAATCATTAAGTTTGAAACAATCTTACATTCTTCTTTATTTGTTGAAAAAGATACAATATTCGCTGGTTGTCCCGCTCCCTGCTTACTAAAGGGTTTGTTGAGGAGGCAGGAAGGAGAGAACAAAAAGGTTAGAGTATTAACAACTTTCACCAGATTAAGGGGGAGAAAGGAGGAAACTTTGGTAAGGGACAAGGATAACACTGACGGGAAAAAAATACAAATAAAACATAGAAAGATTTTTTTTACTGTGGTCCTTGAGGCCTGTGGTCCAGGAACAAAATCAAAATTAATGGTATTTTAACAAAATAAAGTATTATATAATTAGTTATAATTTTCTGTCTAATCAAATAGATAATTGTATACATTTATGGCTAGCTATACATTTGGTATGTAATTTCAATATTTTGAAAACAAAAAAAAGTTTCTCAATGTTTTCAGATATTGAAAAACTAGATATTAGTAGAAGAAAGTAGTACAGGTTGTCTTCAAGTATTGGTTTGTGTGCACGTTAATTATTATTACTTGGGAAAATCAACTGAATGTTTCAGCACCAAGGTTACTGCAGCTATATTTGCTGCCACAGTGTAACAACGATCGTTCAGAGCTGGAAATGTCATAGGTAAACATTCGATAATATTCAATTTTTCACTGTATGAAACAATGGTGATTGTGGCCCTTGCATAATATTACTGCCATGGCACTCAAGAGTTTTGTGGATGGAGGTGATGGGAATTCAGTTTCCCGGACTGACGAATATGGTTGTGTACCTTCCTGGTGGTCTTAAGTCGCTGAGGATTACTGTTGATGGCCAGTCACTGCTTAGGTCCTCGGTGGTATAGTCTCCTTGTATTAACTGTCATGGCAGGGTGTTCCAGATGATGAAGTGTCGCATTTCATATGATGTATTGCTTGTCTGGGACATTCTTGAAATCTCCTGCTTATCTGGAGCACTTCTTGTGCTCTGTTGCTTCTCTGAGAGACTACTTGATACAACCTGCTTATCTTCTTGCGAAACCCTGCTATAGTAAACTATGTAGTGGAGTTCATGTTTCACCAGTGAAGGACCTTAGTGTCCATTAGAGCCGCGGCGTTCGAGTGGTGAGCACGCTCACGTGTGAATCTGCAAGACCAGGGATCAAATCCCTGCCACGGCGGACATTTAGTGGATGTGGCAGTAAGTACTAGCATGTTTTACATGCTCGCACCCTGTCAGGGGACATCCTAACGACGTATACAGACTAAACACACATTACAAAGCCACTCCAACACCCCTTCTCCCCTCTCAACACTTCTCTGAACTACCAGTCTGCTTTTCCCCCTGTCAGAAATTCCCCCCGGGGAAGTCTGGGCCAGGATAGATTTCCCCCAGGGGAATAATTATTTTCGCCTAGGATGTTATTCCCCCCTCTTGGCCCAAATTCCCCCCCACCCACCCGGTTATATGGGAAGTGAATCAATGACTTTAACATGACTGAAACATCAAACAATGACTCTACCATCACAAAAAATTACTAACATAACGAAACATCAAACAACGCAGGCCATTGAGTTCAACATTAAAACAATGACTTTAACATAATGAAACATCAAACAATATGACTCGCCCATCACGAAACAATGACTTTAACATAACGAAACATCAAACAACTGAGTCCATTGAGTTGAAATTTAAAACAATGACTCGACCATCAAGAAACACTAAGCAACTGAGTCAATTGAGTTTAGTATTGAAATAGGGTCTTGAACAGTTGTTGATCTCGAATATGAGACCTCCAAAATAAATGGTGAAGTGCAATTACGCCAAGTGTTGATGAACACGGAAGTGAGCCAATTTATCAAAGCTTGTCATGAAGGTTTTGGAGGGGCACATATGGGTAGAGATAAAACCGTTTTAAAAAATAACTGCTAAATTTGTGTTTAAAGGCATTAAAGAACTTGTATCTGATTATATTTATAAACATGATATATGCCAGAGAGCATGTAATAAACCCCCAATGCAAGCTCCAGAGTTGCATCCAGTGCCTGTTTGCAGAAAAGGTTTTGTCTCAGGTAGGAATGGACTTGATTGGACCCTTGTCCCAAACAGAGAGGATACTTTTACATTGTTGCAATGACTGATTACTTCTCAACATTTCCAGTTGCTGCACCTCCAAAGCATAAAACTGCAGCAGAAGTAGCCCAGTTCATTTTAGATACCATATGTGATTTTGGATGTGTAGAAACTAAATACCGACCAAGTGAGGGAATTAGTGAATGAACTGAGTTATATTCTCTGTGGCAAGTTACAAATAAATAAAAAAAAAAAAAAAAAAAAAAATAAGTGTGAAATATATATATAGTTATTCATTTACAAACGCTGTCAGTCGCGGGTTTGATACAAGATATTTGTCTAGGCGAAGGTTAAAAGAATCAACGGTGTTGCAGTCTATAATGTCTCGGGGAAGCCCATTCCACAAGTTGAGAACTCGATTGAAGAAGAAATTCTTAGATTTGTGGGAGTTAAAAGATTTACCAATAATTTTGCAACCGTTTCCCTGTGTGTAATTAGATTGATCGATAGTGAAGTACTTACTACAGTTCATATTGTCGATGCCTTTGATGATTTTGTACAATTGAACACTTGAATTAAGTCGCCTCTTAACCCTTCCAGCCCGGGTGTCCTTTTATAAGGACACCGAGGCAGATGGGCCGGTACCCGGGTGTCCTTTTAACAGACAGTAAGCTTGAAAGCCTATTCAGCTTGGTCTGAACGCTGTGCGTCCGACGCATGTAAACAAAGCCGTTCATTGCGTCACCGCACCTCCGAAAACAAGGAGACGTCGGATCAATGTTGTTTTTGTATGATATGATGAAATTAGTGTCTGAAAAACTCTGATATTGTCAACATCGCGGCAAAATTCGCTCCACGGAATTCGTCATCACAACTGAACCAGTTGACTTTGACTACTCAACGCCAGTCTGCAGATTGGAAACCGCACTACGTTTAGGGATGCGTGGGAAATTTCTAGCAGTTAAAATTACAAAGATATGGTAGCCTAGGCCTAGACGTTTTTCGGCCAGATCGCCCGGATACGACCTCCGTCGTTTTGTAAGGCAGCCCGGGTAGGAAGGGTTAAACTGCGCTGGGTTAAAGGAAATAAATTTAATTCTCTAAGACGCTCCTCGTATGTTTGTTTTTTAGGCTAGGTATCATTTTGGTAACTCTATGTTGAACTCGTTCTAGCTTGTCTATATCTTTTTGGTAATAAGGGCACCAGGATTGAACGCAGTATTACAGAAGAGGGCGGACTAAGGAATTGTAAAGAGTTAGGATAACTTCTTTGGATTTATGTTCAAATGACCTGCCTATAAAGCCAATTATTTTGTTTGCCTTCTTAACATCTTCTGAACATTCCTGACTCGGTTTTAGGTTACTCGATATTTTTTCTCCCAGATCGGTTTCTCTGTTTACAATCTTAAGCTGAGTGCCATTCATAGAATAGTTTGCTTTCTCATTTCGGTATCAGATATGTAGTACTTTACATTTATCCGCATTGAAACACTTTTGCCAAATTTTGGCCCAAAATGACAACTTATCTAGATTGTGTTGCATATCGTCAACTTGTTCTTTTGAGAGTACGCTATTTGCAATTTGTGTATCATCAACAAACTTTGAGATTGTACAGGTGAGACCTTCATCTATGTCATTGATGTAAATTAGAAAGAGAATTGGTCCTAGGACTGATCCCTGGGGTACCCCGCTACTTACATTGGTCCATTTAGATGCCTTTCCGTTTATGACTAGCCTACTCCTTGCTCTCTGTCGCTGAGCCAATTTTCTATCCATTTCAATACACCGTCGTGTATTCCATGCGCTTTTAGTTTTAGCAGTAAACGTTTGTGGGAAACTTTGTCAAAGGCCTTTTGAAAATCAAGGTATATGATCTCTACACCTTTACTCTCATCATAGAGGTTGAGGATATCGCGTAAGAAGTATAAGAGGTTTGTTAACCTCTTAACTGCACAGCTATGGTATTTGAAAGTGAAGGTATTCTGATTAATTCCTCATTAAAATCGTTAATTTACCATATCTATATAATTAATACTTATCCATATGCACCTATTTTACTTTTAATATGAACATATGAACATGGGAAAGCAATAAAACTAGTGGTAACAGCAATCGGCTGGTAAAAATCATATATCTTAGCCGCCGGTCTCACCTTGACCGGTGAGAGACAAACACCCTACCTCTCTCTTGTCTCGGACGGTACTGAGAGACAGGGGGAGCTTTCAGACTGGCTTGGAGGGTCGGAGATACACTCCTCCACCACCCGTTCTCGCATGAAAATACTCAATAAATATCGGGAATAATAGAGAAAATACCTGATAATTAAGGAGGGGGGAAAAGGGGGGGGGGGGAGTGTAAAGGAGGGGGGGGGGGCACATGTGTATAGGAGTGGTAGAAAGTAATGGAGGGAAATGATCTCACCTAAACACAAATTGCTGTGTTTTGAGTGCCACTGGGGTGTTCTAACCCTCTCGGACATATGACGCAATTTTGAGCCTATTGGGGATACTTTAAAGCCTTTGTTACCATCAGGGGTATTTAGACACCTTTAGTTTAGTTACTTCATCCTCTGCAGTTGTCTTTGAGTTAGCTGTGGGAAGAAAACTAATTTTGGAGAGGTAATTGTAAGTGAGAGAACTCTATTTCTTATTGCTAATCTGGCAACCTCTGTGTCATAAATGCGTGAAAGGGTTAAAAGGGTTTTCTTTTGGCCTAGGATCTTAGGAATCTTCCCGCAGCCATCCAGTAAAATCTCTTAAGAGTCTTCCCGCAGCCAAGAGGTTAAGCTGGAACGTTTGTTACAAAAAGCTGTGTTGAGTATCTTTAACCCTTTCGCTGCGGGTGACGTTCTGGAACGTCCTGGCAATTTGCAGCAATTTCCAGGCTTTAAAAGCCTGTAAAAACCGTAAAAATCGAGTGTCAGTGAGCGGGAGCGTGAGGGGCCCACCTCCGATCCTCAGAGCAGCCAGCGCAGCGTTGCCAGGTGGATTTGGCCAAAATATCGTACCAAATATTAAAAAATTATCGTATTTGCATAAATATTATCGTACAAAGCTTTCATCATACAGTATCATGGATTTCACCTATATATACCTATTTCTAGAACTAGTTATTAAAGCTTAAATTAAAAACACAGTTATTTCTATTCTAAATTTTGAATGGTTGTGAAACAAAATAATATTTGTGCACTAATTAACCACCTGCGAGTTTCGTTCTATAAGGAAGTTGGTGCCGTAAACATCGGTATTAAATAGAAATACAATAATAAAGCTTATGTCTAATGAATAAAACGTATGTTGAATTTAGTTGTATGTATTTATAAATGTACTACAACCTCATTTTAGCTGGTACTTCTGCTAAATATCAGTGTAAAAAAAAAAAAAATCCTTATAGCCTGAAACTCGCAAGTGGTCATAGCAAAATTTCTGTTCAACTTTATTAAAATCAAATATGCTGAGGGAGTAAACTCTAGGATTAGCCAACATATTGTACCATAAAGGGGGGCAAATCGTCACAATATTGGAGGGATAGTCTGAGACATTCTTATGATTTGTTTAATATACATAAATATATAGAGTAAGAGTGTAGTTTACTTATTGTAGAGATAGTTTATACAAGTTTGTATGTAGGCCTATATAGGTGTGTCCTTTGTCTACTATATGTATGCATCGCCTTCGTGTGTTATGACTGTGTATATAAATATTGTGGAAATCGGTGTTTACGTTTATTTAAACGTAAATAGGTACCGATAATGGAGAGATGCCATTTTTCTATATTTCTTTTACCATTTGTTCAACAATTTTCAAATGATTGTATATCTGCACTGAATTATTGCACAAATTCCTGAATTATCGCATTATTGTACACCTGGTATTGTACATTGTACAAATGGTCAAATTATTGTATTTGTACGATAATTATCGTACGACTGGCAACGCTGACCCAGCGGCCCACTGAGGTAGACTGTGTCTCGCGCGGGTCTCTCACTGCCTCTCACAACAGTGTAGCCAAGCGAGCGAGTGCTAACAATAAGCGGGTTTCCCGCGTTTCACTGGCACCGCTGAGGGTGAACCAGGCCACATATGAGGCCCGTTCTGGTCTCATTTTGAAGCTATTTTCGCATAGTTTTCGGCAGAATACAGTTCATTTAACCCTTCCTACCCGGGCTGCCTTAGGTAAGGACAGCTCGGCAGAAGGGCCGCTACCCGGTATGCCTTACCTAAGGCATTTGCTTTAAAGCGTGCTTTAAATTTCGCGTGGGCAAATTTTACTTTGCGTGGGCGATCGTAGCGCCACCAAGCCTCAACTACCACTCTTATCAGTTCCTACGTTGCCGCCATTGCGAGCTACAGCAAAAATATTGAATTCCGACGCATCCGATACTGTGCAATCTCCCGCGCGTCCCAGTGCTAACCCGCTTGCAACATCTATGCCTCTGCCAACCGAGAAGAAAAAAAAAATAAGGAAAGTGAAACGTTTGCTAAGTGAAAGTGCAATACACCGTGAACTTTTCAACCCGGATTTGAGCAGTAGTGAAAGCTCTGTGAACAAAAACCTCTATATTCAGAGTAGAAGTGGAAGCGAAGTTGACGATTTTGTGGGATTTGGTGATGATGACAATGTTGATTTATTTGAGGGGGGTGATTGTAGTGATGATTCTGATGTGGAAGTGGTGGAGGAAGGTGCTATTGAAGTACCAAGTGTGCTAGAGCCAACCTCTTCGCCTAGTTTCGTAGGTCAGGGTAGGCCTAGGCCTAGCCCTAGCCCTACGCCAGGACCTTCCCCTTTGCCTGCCCGTACGCCCTTGAAAGTGGGTAAATACTTCTATAAACAGTCTTTAGTGAAAAGTGCAGCCAAGAAAGCACGCAGGAAGCAGAACAAGTGAGGGAAGGCGTAGATAGTGATAGTGACGCCGACCCAGGCCTAGCAACCACCCGCATTCCTTTGTCCCGACGCCTTGACCCGGGACGCCGGGAGGGCCACCCACAGCCCTCGGCTTCATCTGTCCCTCAGGATGACCAAAGGGCCTCTACAAGTGCGTCATTGGCCTCCCACAGTGTGCCACCACAGGCCCCGCATCGTAGGTCATTATTTCCAGCGGAAAAGTCCACGGCTAGCCGCAAAAGGAGCCCAACTCCCGAGGCCGAGGCTCCCATTGCTCTACCTCCCGCAGCCCCACGCCGCCGACGCCCGGTCTATTCTTCACCAGAGTTGTCTCCTGAAGAGGATGCTGACGACCCCAACATTGCCCCAGATGACCTGACGTCGCCTGAGGAAGCGGAAGAGGAAGTCCCGACAAGAAGAGTCAAAGGGCGAGGTCGTGGACGTGGTCAGCCTGCCGACGCCGCTGCCCCTGGGCCTGGGCCTGGGTGTGAGCGTGCCGGGCGTCCGCCTGGGTGTCCGTGTGGCCAAGGGCATGTGCCAGGGCGTCCAGGGCGTGTGCCTGCTGCAGCTGCACGTCCTCGTTCTCGAGCAGCTGACATGTTTGTGTGGACAGATGGGGCGGATTTTGTGCCAGATTGTCCTGCCTTTGACGAGGTACAACAGGGTTCCGGGGTGTCACCAGCATATCCCTGTGGCCCAAATGCCACCCATAGTGAACTTTTCTGTGGCTTCTACGACAATGAAGTCATGGAATACCTTGTCAAAGAGACAAATAACCACCAGGCTATCTGTTCAAACTTTCTTGGGAGGAAGACCAGTGCCAAGATGGTGGCATGGAGAGCTCTCACTGTGGCAGAATTATATGTGTTCTTGGCACTCACAATGCTGATGACACACATAAAGAAGCACGTTCTTGCCGACTACTGGATAACTGGCGACCTCACAACGACTCCAGCATTTGGCAAATTCATGTCAAGGGATAGGTACTTCGACATCCTCTCATATTTCCACCTGACAAATAACATGCATGTCCACGAGCCCGACACACTCTGGAAGATCAGGCAACTGTATGACATGATACGTCATCGGTTTTCCACCTACCTGATTCCTTTTCAGAAGCTGTGCATCGACGCGTCTCTGGTCCTGTTCCGTGGTAGGCTGCACTTCCGACAGTATATCCCGTCCAAGAGACACCGTTTCGGCATCAAGCTCTTCGTCCTCTGCGACTGCAAGATGGGATATGTGCTCGACTTTATAGTCTACAGCGGCAAGGGTGGTGAGGTGCAGATTGCCCCCTCATTGGTTTTGGCGGCGCTGTGGTAAAGAGGATGATGGAGAGATACTTCCACGACAACCACATCCTCTATACCGACAATTATTACACGTCGCCTATCCTCGCCAAGTACCTCCATCACCGCAAGACCGGAACTGTCGGCACAGTGAAGGGGAAGAGGAAGGGCATGCCAGCCTACCCAACCAAGACTAAGAAGACGGACATCTTCCATAAGAAGAGTGGTCCCATCCTCTCCATCCACTGGCATGACCAGCGCAAGGTCAACCTCCTCACCACATGCCACAAAGCAGAGATGGTCCCCACAGGGAAGGTGGACCGAAAAACGAATAACCCTATCACGAAACCAGCTGCTGTTCTGGACTATAACCTCAACATGCGCCTCGTCGACAAGTCCCACATGCAGATGGGCTTCATAGACTGCCTGCGAACATCTTGCAGGTGGTACAAGAAGTTTGTCCTGCATACAGTAGATATGTCTGTGCTCAACGCGTACAACATCTACCGTTTGAGGAGTCCAGTCATGAAGTACAAGAGCCTGCGGACCTTCCAAAAGCAGCTGATACATGAGCTCCTGGTAAAACATGCGGGTACACCAGGGAGGCCACTACAAGGACCAGGCATGATGGACAGAACAGGGTGTGCCGAGTTCTTCAGAAAGCACCAGCTCGTCGCCCTTCCTTTCCAGGGTCCTAACAGCAGAATAAGAATGCAGAAGAGGTGCTATGTGTGCACCCGCACAACTCGACGACCAAGCAAACCCACAAAAACCACTTGGCAATGCCTCGAGTGTCAGGTGGGACTGTGTGCTGGCACCTGCTTCAATGATTTCCACACTATGACAAACTATTGAAGTGTAAGTGACAGTGATAGTGACACTCAATAATAATAATAATAATATAACTAAGTATAAGTGAAAGAGACACACATAAGTAATAATAAGTGCCTTCAGAACAATATGAACAAGTGAAAGTGACACTAAAATATATATTCCTAACAATAAATAAGTGAAAATGACACTATCAATTACCATAGTCCAGTGAAATTGACACTATACTAATAATAAAACTAAGTATAAGTGAAAGAGACACACATAAGTAATAATAAGTGCCTTCAGAACAATATGAACAAGTGAAAGTGACACTACAATATATATTTCTAACAATATATAAGTGAAAATGACACTATCAATTACCATTGCACTATCAATTCAATTGCGCTAACTGAAACGTGGATTAATACAGAAACCAGGCATTTCTTAGCAGAATTTGATATACCAGGATATAGTTTGTTTAAATATGTCGAACAAGTAAGAGGGGTGGCGGTATAGCAGTGTTTGTCAGGAGTACATTAAAAAGCTGTATTAAATCAGGTATTAGACTAAATAACGATAATGAAAGTGTTTTGGGTAGAGGTTAACGAAGGTAGTGAGACCATAGTTATTGGAGTTATGTATAGACCGCCAAATATGAGTAGAAATGACGGAACGTCATTATGGGAGGAAATTAAAATGGCATCAAGGTTTAGCAATGTGTGCATTATGGGGGATTTTAATTTTCCGAATATAGATTGGCGGCATCAAATAGGAGACTCTGATTCTGAGGAGTTTATAGAGGTAGTACAAGATAGTTTTTTATTTCAATTCATAGATACGCCGACTAGAGGTAATAATATTCTCGATTTAGTTTTCAGTAACAATGAACATATGGTAAATAATGTAGAGATAGGGGACCACCTAGGAAATAGTGACCACAATTCTGTGTATTTTAATATACAATGGAAAGGTAATACCAGAGAGAATACAACATTAATACCTGACTTTAGAAAAGCCAATTATGGTGGGTTAAGAAGAGCCCTATTAGCGGACCCTATGGTCAAAAAATTAAGTCGATCCAGGTGTCCAAATGAGTGTACCCCTTCTCAGGCACCTGTCATCTTAAGTCAGGAAGAGACGTCAACCTTGGTAGATACATACGATAATTTTATCAAGTCAGTATTCAATGCACAAAATAAATACATCCCCAAAAGAAAATTTAGATCAACACAGAACCAACCCAAATGGATGAATAATAGACTATTAGATCTTCTAGGACAAAAGAGAGGAATATATAGAAAAATTAGAAAAGGTGAAATTCACCTACTTGCTTACTATCAGAATCTATCAAGACAGGTAAAATGGGATATTAGGAAAGAAAAAAGAAATTATGAAATTAAGGTTGCCAATGACTCAAAAAATAATCCTAAAGCTTTTTACCAACTATATAAATCCAAGGTTAGAGATGTAATTGGTCCCCTTAAAACTTCGATAGGAGAAATGACAGAAAATGATTTAGAAATGTGCAGTACATTAAATAGTCAATTTCTTTCCGTTTTCACTAATGAAAATTTGGCACAGTTTCCAGAAGTCCGTAAAGTATATAGCGATAGTATAGAAAATAGGTTAAGTACGGTTACTTTAAGTAGAAATGATGTGCTTAAGGAAATTGACAGACTGAAACCTCATAAATCGCCTGGTCCTGATGAGGTATATGCTAGAGTATTAAAAGAATGTAGGGATGAGTTAAGTTACCCATTAACATTTTTATTTAACAAGTCATTGGAGACAGGTATAGTTCCAGAAGCTTGGAAGCTTGCAAACGTAGTTCCGATCTTCAAAAAAGGTGACAAATCAATAGCATCCAATTACCGTCCCATTAGTCTTACATCAATCATAGGAAAGCTACTAGAGTCAATTATTGCTAGTAAAATTAGAAACCACTTAGATACATTTAATTTAATAAATTCTTCTCAGCATGGATTCACTCAGGGACGTTCTTGCCTTACTAATTTGCTTAGTTTTTTCTCAGAGGTATATGAAGCAGTAGATAATGACAAGTCATATGATATAATATATTTAGATTTCAGTAAAGCTTTCGACAGAGTCCCCCATGAGAGATTGATGAGAAAGGTTGAGGCGCATGGAATAGGTGGGGCGTTGTTGGGATGGATTAGGTCATGGCTAATTGGTAGGAAGCAGAGAGTCAGCATAAATGGTACGAAGTCAGAATGGGGAGCAGTCAAAAGTGGTGTCCCCCAGGGATCTGTATTAGGTCCTCTGTTGTTTGTTATATACATAAATGACCTTGATTTAGGTATAACTAGTAGGATAAGTAAATTTGCAGACGATACCAAAATGGGGAGAACAATTGATTCAGATAGAGATATAGAGTGCCTCCAAAGGGATCTAGATACCTTACACGAATGGTCAGTAAATTGGCAGATGAAGTTTAACATTGACAAATGCAAGGTATTAAAGATAGGGAAGATGCATACAAATGTTAAATATAAACTAGCTAATGTGGAATTAGAAAACTCGAATTGTGAGAAAGATCTAGGTGTGTTTGTTAGCAATGATTTGAAGCCTAGACAACAGTGTATAAGCGTTCGAAACAAGGCAAACAGGATTCTCGGGTTCATCTCTAGGAGTGTGAGTAACAGAACTGCTGATGTTATCTTAAAACTTTACTTGTCATTAGTGAGACCCCATATGGATTATGCTGTTCAATTTTGGTGTCCTTATTACAGAATGGACATAGATTCATTGGAGAGAGTACAACGTAGAATGACAAAAATGATCCATAATATTAGAAATCTTCCGTATAAAGAAAGGTTGAAGAAATTAGGCTTACATTCGTTAGAGAGACGCAGAGTTAGAGGGGATATGATAGAGGTGTTCAAGTGGGTTAGTGGGATTAACAAAGGGGACATGACAAATGTACTAAAGCTCAGTGATAGCGAAAGAACTCGTACCAATGGTTTCAAATTAGATAAATTTCGTTTCAGAAAAGATATAGGCAAATATTGGTTTGGTAACAGAGTTGTAGATGGGTGGAATGGACTACCAGGTGCTATAGTGGGATTAAAAACGATAGGGAGCTTTAAGATAAAATTGGATAAGCATATGGACGAGAAGGGTTGGGTGTGAAGGGGGATCAGCAGGGTTGGGCCAATCAGCGCTCTGCAGACCCCCGTAATCCTGCGTTAATCTCTAACCGTTTTGGTAAGATGATCCTCAGGGTATTAGAGTGTTGAGCCTATAATTGGGCTTTGTAATTGGGGTTGTGTGGGACAGGGATCTGCCTTGCTTGGGCCAATCGGCTTTCTGCAGACTCCCATTTTCTTATGTTCTTATGTTCTTATGTTCTTATAGTCCAGTATAAATAATCATAACTACTATAATAATGACTTTAAAACTAAGTCTAAGTGAAAGAGTGTGACGCTCCTGCATAGTAGCCACGTGCGGGCAGGCGCGCGCGTCGGCTGCCCAGCCATTTAGAAACCGGCTGGCGGCAGCCGGCTGGCCGGCTTTTCCTTAGTATATATCCTACGACAATGTAACTAATGTCTGGGATATTCTTATGTTGTTTCACAGCTTGAAGCTGCCCTTATTCTTAACCAACACATCTTAGTATATTTTATTCTCGATAGTTGATTGTTTCATTATAATATATAAGATGTAAGTCTAGTGAGAGTGGGAGGAGACGAGAGAGAGAGAGAGAGAGAGAGCGAGCGAGCAGGGTGGGGGAGGCGAATGTTGCTTTTCCTCCTCCCTCCTCCCTCCCGGAGGAGTTGGTCGCCGCGTGGTCTTTTCTCTCGGTTTTGATTGGCTGGTGGTTCCTGGCGCCTTCTGCAGGCCTGCTGCCGGGTGACGTAGCGGCCTGTGATTGGCTGACCACCATGCCTTTGTGTGGGATCCTGGAGGGGTCCAGAGGAGCTATTCTCCTCACTCCTCAGAGCTCACCTCACTGTCGTACCCTTCGGACCCCCTTGATATCTATCCCTCTCAACCCCACTTAGAAACTTTCTCTCTTACTTTGTATACCTTCTTTCCACTACTTCACCAATCTATTTAATTATCCCATCCCCTTGATAGACCTTATATCTATCATTGTATTAACGACGAGCTCTCAGATAACTAGATAGGATTTTGGGCCTTATGCAGAGATATAATTGTTAATGAGACCTAGGAAGCTTTTTTGTTGTCTCATATTTGGTGGTTTCATGCTTGCTAGTGTGTTCTTGTGGCAGGTAAGCAGGGGCTAGACCGGAGGGGAGGCTTTTTGCGATTCTTTAAGTAAAGTCTGCTGGTGCAAGTCCTGTGGACCTGCACGACTTTACTAGGATACCCGTGGGAGTCTGGGGGCATTTTCTTGTCTGTGTGCCTGTGTGTCTAGTGTTGTGTTGTGTGAGGGCCCTTGCCTAGTCCATTCAGCACTGCGCTAGCACGTCTTGCGTTTGTTTTAGGGTCGCCAGGAGAGAGTCAGATACTTGGGATCTGAGTCTCTCAAGAGAGCACCCTTTCAATTAAGGTAATTTGGCGCACAGACTAGGGAACGTCCCTAGGCTAGAGCAGGTGGCTCAGCCCGAATATCCGAAGCCTATATCCTTCCGGCTAGACCTCTGCCACCTGGCAGATTAACAGCTAGCGGTTTATTATATCTGTAGCTTGTTATTGTGCCACAGTTTACCGTCTTTGTGAGCATTGTGAGTCAGGGTGTGGCTTAGAGACTGTCCGAGCAGGCTTGCCTGACTAAGAGTGAGAAGCACACCTGTATGTGGTTATGTTGCGAGTTGCTGCCTTTATTTAATTATACCTATGCCATTATACACTGTATGGCCTATCACTAGTATTTATTCCTGCTTATGAGTTAAGAGTTCTCTAAATCCGTAACTTACTTTCTTTGCTAAGCATCAGATCCTACAGTAGCCGCATGCAGTTTAGAAACCTGCATCTTGTCTACCTGTACGATGTTTTGAGGACTGTTTGCTTTCACCTTCTTTCACGCAGGGGTGATTAGTTGTATTAATTAACGTAACGTTAAATGTACTTTCTTCTAGTTTGTTATTAAATTGTTTCTGCAATTTAATTCCGTTATCTATCTTTTCCTTGAAGCTTTAAGTCAACTTAATTGTGTGATCTTTTATATAGCCTGCTTGACTATCAGCAGTCTATAGTGCGTGCACCCTGTAACCGAGTCATAGGATACCTTGTTGTCCAGGCAGGACTCTTGACGGTTTAGGGTGGTTTGTTGCCTGGGTTTATAGATAAGGGTGGGATCTAGCGTTTTCCGTTGTTGCTTGTTGCCGCATACCTAGTCCAATAGAAAGAGCCCAGTGTTTATATATCCCAGGACGTAACAAATGGCGACCTTGCATAGGATTTACTGAACAGAGGAATATAGTGGTCATTTGTTTTGAGATTCCTTATGATTAAAGGAATAAACTGGACATAGATTTTTTTTTGGAGCAACCAATATAACACATTAAAGACTTTAAATAACATTATTATATACATACTTGCATAGGAGATAAGGCACATTCTATAACCGTGATAATTACTGCAGTGCACAAACATGTCTAATACATCAGAACACAGTGGTGGGTCAGGTCACGATACAGGCTCGGAGGGAGAAAGACCTGTGGAGTGGCTAGTCGATAGCGAGGAGGGTGCTAGAAGATTTTTAGAGGTGCCCCTTACCGCTGCCAGGGTGTTGAAGCTGAATAAGTATGGCTTAAAGTGTGTGGCAGGTCTTCAGGGTCACCAGGGTTTAAGTGGCATGAGGAAAGATCAGCTGAGGACTTTGATATTGGGTTTAGAAGGGAGAGACCTGGGTGGAGAGGCGACTGGGGGCCCCGGTCCCCAGCCCCCCTTCCACTCTACCCCCATATCAAACGTCAGGGTGCCTGAATTTAGTACATACCCCCAAGTTGATGGTCAATGGCAGCGTGGAATTCAATCACAGGGACCCTCTCCATTAAATGCACCTTCCCCTCCTCAAGGGTTGACTCCAGATTTGTTGTTTCGGCTTGAGATGGCCAAGGTTGAGGCTGCCGAGAGACAGGCTAGTGTGCAGGCTGAGGTTGCTAGAGCTCAGATTGAGGCTACCGAAAGACAGGCTAGTGTGCAGGCTGAGGTTGCTAGAGCTCAGGTTGAGGCTGCCGTACGAGAGGCTGAACTGCAGGCAGAGTCTACTAGGTATCGGGCTGACAGGGAGCTGGAGAGATCTCGAGTGGAGGTAACAGGGCGAAATATTGGGGGAGGTAATAGACATCGGGACCAATCATTGTCGCACTTGCTTAAACTAGTTCCTGTGTTCGATGAATCATGTGTAACTGAGTTTTTTATGCGATTTGAGAAGAAGTGTCAGGAACACCAGTGGCCTCAGGAAAAGTGGGCAGCATTAGTTTCATCAAGACTCCTAGGAAAGGGGCTAAAAGCGTATGATGCACTACCTTTAGAGTCCTGTGTAGTTTATGATGAGCTAAAGAAGGCTGTGCTACGGGCCTATGAGTTACAACCAGAAACTTACCGCTTGAAGTTTCGGGGTGTTACTAAGGGCAAGGATAGTACCTTCCTAGAACACGCCCGGGACTTGTCTGATGCACTACGACATTGGCTGCATTCTGAGAGGGCAGCTACTTTTGAGGAGTTGAGGGAGTTGGTTCTCTTGGAGCAGTTCTTTAAGTGCACAGGCGGGGACTTGACATTAAATATAAAGGAAAAAAATCCTAGAACTCCAGGAGGCAGCAGAAATGGCTGACCTCCGACTGTCATTAATTCGAGGGTGTGGAGCAGCAGCTAGGAGCGAGTCGGGTACAAAGGATCGTACCCCTCCCCCTCCCAAGAATTTTGGTACACATAAATACACAAAACCATCTAGCACTGACAATAAAACTGAACATAAACCAAATACCATCCCGTATAAGAAGTCTTATGGTACCTCCCACTCTCAAGGGAAACCAAAGAGTAAAGAGTGCTTTGCATGTCACAAGGAGGGTCACTTTGCAAATGCTTGTCCGAACAAGCCACCAAACAAGGTTGTGTCATTGGTCCGCAGCATAGGGGTGTCGCCTATATCTTCTGAGTTTGCCAAGGGTAGTTCATCAGAGGTTGGGACACAGCCTGTGTTCAAGAGTCCGGAAGGCTCGAACCCTGTCCACGACGTCTTTGGGGGTCATAGACGGCATGGTTTTGTGAGGTGGGCTGGCGAAAGGCGAGGAGTTAAGCTATTGCGTGATACTGGGGTCTTCTCAGACCTTGTTAAAGAACTACACTGGTAGGCCGATTAACGCTGCTCGGGTGGTGGTAGTTCAGGGGATCAATGCTACGAAATCCTACCCGCTGGTGCGGATGGAGCTGGAGGAGGGTGGTGTGGCGAAGGAACTGGATGTCGGAATTGTAGAGAACTTGCCTGTTGGGGGCGTCGACCTCCTCCTCGGCAACGACTTTGCGGTGCCTGCTTCTAAGGTTTCACCCTTGGTCGTTGCCGAGAAGGCGGCCGACGTTAGTAGGGAGGAACAGGAGTGGGTTGAGAAGTGTAGCGTACAAACCATGGCGTGTGTTGTGACGCGTTCTCAGACATCCGGAGCCTTGCAGCCACCTCCTCAGTCTATCAAACCGCGGAGGAAAGGTCACAAGAAAACGGGAAGTGTTGGTCAATTGGAGAGTTTTGAGCTGGCAGTGTTTCTTGGGGACTCATTATTGGCACCTATGTTAGAGTCTGGAGAGGCCCCGGGGCCTGTCACCGCTAGTGCAGGTGCAGGGCAGGAAGAGACTCTGCGACAGCATCGTTATGCGCAGCGTGAGGAAAGGATGGCTCAGCGGGACGTTGGAGGTGGAAATAAATTATTTAAGATGAACTTGGATAATCTGGCACCTGCTGATATATGTTCCTTGCAGCTGGAAGATCCTGAAGTCAGGGCGTGTGGTAATGGTGCTATCGAACTGTAGAGCGAGGGGGATGCACAGCCTGGTGATTTTTTCTTGTCCGAGGGGATCTTGTATCGGAGACATCAGTATCCCAAGAAAAAGTGGGATGGCAGGTCAGGATTAGTGGACCAGTTAGTAGTACCGAGGGTGTGCCGTGAGAGCTTATTGAGATTAGCTCATGATGTGCCTTTGGCAGGGCACCTGGGGGCACGTAAGACGGAGGCAGCTCTGAGCAAGCTTTTCTGGTGGCCTGGGTTAAAGGCGAGTGTCGTGTCACAGTGTCACACTTGTCAAGTTGTTGGGAAACCCAATCAGGTCATCCCGAGAGCCCCGTTACAACCCATCCCTGTCATTGGGACGCCCTTCAGCAAGGTAGTTATCGATATGGTTGGCCCATTGCCCCCCACTAGTGCCGGCAATAAATGTTTACTAACTGTAATGGATGTAGCAACACGGTATCCAGATGCTTACCCCATGCGCAACGGGATGGCTAAGACTGTTGTCAAAAACCTACTTGTCTATTTCTCTCGTTATGGCTACCCTCAGGAGATCCAGTCTGATCAGGGATCCAATTTTACTTCTGCTCTGTTTAAGCAGACCATGCAGCAACATGGGATAGTGTCTGTGGTGTCATCTGCCTACCATCCCGAGAGTCAGGGAGTTTTGGAAAGGTGGCACTCGACTCTCAAGAGTATGTTGCGGTGTTATTGCATGGAGAATGGGAAGGACTGGGATCTAGGTCTCCCATACGTTTTATTTGCTGCGAGAGAAGTACCTGGGGAGAGCTTGGGATTTAGCCCGAACGAGTTGGTTTTTGGACACAGGGTCAGTGGGCCCCTCCACATAGTCAAGGAGATCTGGGAGGGAGTCACAAAGCCATGCTCGCTTCTAAAGTATGTAGTTGAAAGCCGTGAGAGAATGCTAAAGAGCTTGGAGGTAGCAGGTCGGAACCTTAAGAGTTCACAAGCTCAGATGAAGGACAGATACGACCAGAAGGTGAAGCCGAGGGAGTTTGAAGTAGATCAGGAAGTACTGATACTACTGCCTCTGGTGGGACACCCCTTGTCTGCCAAGTATTCTGGTCCGTATCGGGTTGTAAGGAAGGTTTCTGATCTCGACTATTTAGTAGCTACTCCTGATCGTAAGAAAAAGAACCAACTTTGCCATGTAAATCTGATGAAAGAGTATGTGAGGCGCCCCTCCGAGCCTCTCACTGTCCCGGTGTTGATCTGCAGCGATCGTGGTGGAGAAGGAGGAAGGGACAGTCAAGCTGCGGGGGAGGATAATTGGGACTGTCATGTTTCCGCGGACCAGTAGGCGGGGAATTCTAGACAAGTGGCTCACGAGTTGATATTGCACCTGCCTGAGCAACAGCGTGTAGCTGTGCAGCACTTGTTTGATTCAAACCCAGCTGTTTTCGCGGAGCATCCTGGCCTCACTACTCAAGCGGTGCACGATGTCGATGTTGGGGACCACCCGCCCTTTAAATCAGTGCCATACCGTGTTCCCCCTATTAAATTACCAGCACTTAGGGAAGAGCTGGATTATATGCTGAAACGTGGGCTTATTTCTGAAGGTGCAGTAAGGTGGACTTCCCCCGTCACACTGCAGCCCAAACCAGATGGCAAGGTGCGGTTTTGTATAGATTTCCGCAGGTTGAATGGTTTAACCCCCACAAATGCCTACCCTCTCCCTCGCGTGGACGACAGTGTGGATAAGATAGGAAAGGCCAAGTTCCTCACTAAGATAGACCCTTGTTAAGGGTTATTGGCAAGTGCCCTTGTCTGAGCGAGCGCGAGAGGTGTGTGGGTTTGTGGTGGACGGTGCCACATATCGTTGCCATGTTATGCCATACGGGCTGAAAAATGCCCCTGCAACGTTTCAGAAATTAATGATAGACATTGTAGCCGACATTCCCAACTGTACGGTGTACCTAGATGATGTCATAATATACGATGATGATTTTAACAGTCACTGTGCTCACATTGGACAGCTTTTTAATAAACTGAATGAAGCAGGTTTGGTGGTAAACCTGGGTAAGTGCGATTTTGTTAAAGCCACAGTTTTGTACCTGGGGTTCGAGGTGGGGATGGGTCAGGTGTGCCCTCCACAGACAAAGATCAAAGCCATCGATCAGTTTCCCCAGCCTACGACTAAGAAACAAATCATGCGGTTTCTAGGTATGATAGGCTATTATCGTCGCTTCATCAAAGGCTATTCGACTGTACTTGCACCTTTAACTGACTTATTATCTAAGGACAAGAAGTTCCGGTGGTCTCCTGAGTGTGCAGAGGCGTTTTCCTTGGTGAAACACCTGTTATGTACCCACCCCATACTCAGGGCCCCGGACTTCAGCAGACCTTTTCAGCTGGCGACTGATGCCAGTGGCGTAGGGCTGGGGCTGTCTTGTTACAGACAGATGATGAAGGTATTGAACATCCAGTGAGTTTTTACAGTAAAAAATTCAATAGTGCACAAAGGAATTACTCTGTAATTGAAAAACAACTCCTGGCGATAGTGCTGGCACTCAGGCACTTCGATGTATATGTTCCTGCTTTCGGACCAGTCGTAGTGGTTTATACCGATCATCACCCTCTGAAATTCTTGAATCAGTTTCATAACCGGAATATGAGGCTGACCAGGTGGTCACTCATGCTTCAGGAGTATAATTTGGACATACGCCATATTGCCGGTTCTGATAACGTGATCGCGGATTGTCTATCAAGGGTGGATGATGTTGGTTAGACTGCTACAGGATTGAGGGTTGAGTGTGGAGGAAAATAGGCTGTCACTGTAGTTCAGCCGAAAAAAAACAAAAAAAAAACAAAAAACCTTATAAAAAATCTTTATTTTTATAACGTGTAGAATTTTGTATAAGATGTAGCAGTATCTAAGTTGAATGTTTCCGCTTATTGTCGCTAAGTTAGTTGAACTTGCTCGGTGGAGTGCAACAGTCTTTATTTTTTTTTATATATAGTGCCTTGTGTCGCAACAGTGTGTGGTACTATGAGAAGCTTTCTGTTAGATATGAAGAACTTAGTCAAGTGTCTTATATCTTGGGGGAGGTGTGACGCTCCTGCATAGTAGCCACGTGCGGGCAGGCGTGCGCGTCGGCTGCCCAGCCATTTAGAAACTGGCTGGCGGCAGCCGGCTGGCCGGCTTTTCCTTAGTATATATCCTACGACAATGTAACTAATGTCTGGGATATTCTTATGTTGTTTCACAGCTTGAAGCTACACTTATTCTTAACCAACACATCTTAGTATATTTTATTCTCGATAGTTGATTGTTTCATTATAATATATAAGATGTAAGTCTAGTGAGAGTGGGAGGAGACGAGAGAGAGAGAGAGCGAGCGAGCAGGGTGGGGGAGGTGAGTGTTGCTTTTCCTCCTCCCTCCCGGAGGAGTTGGTCGCCGCGTGGTCTTTTCTCTCGGTTTTGATTGGCTGGTGGTTCCTGGCGCTTTCTGCAGGCCTGCTGCCGGGTGACGTAGCGGCCTGTGATTGGCTGACCACCGTGCCTTTGTGTGGGATCCTGGAGGGGTCCAGAGGAGCTATTTTCCTCAGAGCTCACCTCACTGTCGTACCCTTCGGACCCCCTTGATATCTATCCCTCTCAACCCCACTTAGAAACTTTCTCTATAACTTTGTATACCTTCTTTCCACTACTTCACCAATCTATTTAATTATCCCATCCCCTTGATAGACCTTATATCTATCATTGTATTAACGACGAGCTCTCAGATAACTAGATAGGATTTTGGGCCTTATGCAGAGATATAATTGTTAATGAGACCTAGGAAGCTTTTTTTGTTGTCTCATATTTGGTGGTTTCATGCTTGATAGTGTGTTCTTGTGGCAGGTAAGCAGGGGCTAGACCGGAGGGGAGGCTTTTTGCGATTCTTTAAGTAAAGTCTGCTGGTGCAAGTCCTGTGGACCTGCACGACTTTACTAGGATACCCGTGGGAGTCTGGGGGCATTTTCTTGTCTGTGTGTCTAGTGTTGTGTTGTGTGAGGACCCTTGCCTAGTCCATTCAGCACTGCGCTAGCACGTCTTGCGTTTGTTTTAGGGTCGCCAGGAGAGAGTCAGATACTTGGGATCGGAGTCTCTCAAGAGAGCACCCTTTCAATTAGAGTAATTTGGCGCACAGACTAGGGAACGTCCCTAGGCTAGAGCAGGTGGCTCAGCCCGAGTATCCGAAGCCTATATCCTTCCGGCTAGACCTCTGCCACCTGGCAGATTAACAGCTAGCGGTTTATTATATCTGTAGCTTGTTATTGTGCCATAGTTTACCGTCTTTGTGAGCATTGTGAGTCAGGGTGTGGCTTAGAGACTCTGTCCGAGCAGGCTTGCCTGACTAAGAGTGAGAAGCACACCTGTATGTGGTTATGTTGCGAGTCGCTGCCTTTATTTAATTATACCTATGCCATTATACACTGTATGGCCTATCACTAGTATTTATTCCTGCTTATGAGTTAAGAGTTCTCTAAATCCGTAACTTACTTTCTTTGCTAAGCATCAGATCCTACAGTAGCCGCATGCAGTTTAGAAACCTGCATCTTGTCTACCTGTACGATGTTTTGAGGACTGTTTGCTTTCACCTTCTTTCACGCAGGGGTGATTAGTTGTATTAATTAACGTAACGTTAAATGTACTTTCTTCTAGTTTGTTATTAAATTGTTTCTGCAATTTAATTCTGTTATCTATCTTTTCCTTGAAGCTTTTAAGTCAACTTAATTGTGTGATCTTTTATATAGCCTGCTTGACTATCAGCAGTCTATAGTGCGTGCACCCTGTAACCGAGTCATAGGATACCTTGTTGTCCAGGCAGGACTCTTGACGGTTTAGGGTGGTTTGTTGCCTGGGTTTATAGATAAGGGTGGGATCTAGCGTTTTCCGTTGTTGCTTGTTGCCGCATACCTAGTCCAATAGAAAGAGCCCAGTGTTTATATATCCCAGGACGTAACAAGAGACACACATAAGTAATAATAAGTGCCTTCAGAACAATATGAACAAGTGAAAGTGACACTAAAATATATATTCCTAACAATAAATAAGTGAAAATGACACTATCAATTACCATAGTCCAGTATAAATTATCATAACTACTATAATAATAACAATAAAACTAAGTATAAGTGACAGAGACACAAATTAATTCAGAAAAATTACTTTATTGAGTGAAAATAACATAATAACAATAATATATGGCATAATAAACAATAAAACACTAAAAAATTGCTTCCCGCCATAATTCAAGGTAAAGTGGCGAGTCAAATCGTTCGTCGTAGCCTGGGCCGCGGTTGAGCGTTCGGACGCGGCGAGGTAAATACACGGCAAAAGTTACCTCCACTTCCATCACCATCACTCCGGAACCAGTTGAGCTAGAAAGCTCTACTCAATGCCATTCTACGCGGCAAGGTAAGTCGCACATTTTGACATGTTTGATTAATATAGGTAGTATATTAAGCGAGATTAGCCTTAGTTTACTTTTGTTGTGTTTTCAGCCAAATCGCCCGGATACAGCCTCCGTCCTTAAGAAAGGCTGCCCGGGTAGGAAGGGTTAATGCGGATGCTTGATTTATCATTCAGGAGTGCCTGAATATGCCCTAAATAGCCCAAAACACCCCACAGAGAAAGGGTTAAGTATGTTATTTTCCTCTAAGTGATTTACGAGTCTGTCTCTCATGAGTGTTTCTAGCATTTTACATACTACTGAGGTTAAGCTAATTGGATGATAGTTGCTTGGTAGGGATTAGCTGGGTTTTTTTAATATCGGTGTTACGTTGGTTAGCTTCCACTGATCAGGCATAGTTCCAGACTACAAGGATTTATTGAATAGCAATGTCAGTTGTTACGCTGGCCAGCTTGCCAGAATGCGCTTGTAACTCGCTAGCGCTCGCCAGGGCAGTGAAATGGGCTACAATAATCCTAGAACGATGTTCTTTCTTTCATATAGTTCATGATGTCGCAGACAGATCAGTGGTGCTCTTTATTCTTGTCTGTGACACTTGGAAGTATTTTATATCATTGCTAGAATATAAGATGCATTGTGTGAAGTTAAGGGAGAGAGAGAGCGGGGTAGGCAGCGTGGTGGTAGTATGTGCGTGTGTATGTACGGTTGCCTCCCGCGCTCGGAGGAGTCTCCCATGCCCGTGATTGGCCGGCGGGCCTGTCTACGTCATAGAACGCTTGCTCTTGATGACTTAGTCGTCTGTGATTGGCGGCCGCGGTCCTGGGACGGTGGTGCGGGCTCCTGTCCTTGTGTCTCCTTCAGAGCTTGGCGTAGCATGCTTGGTCCTACATGTCCCTTGCAATCTGTCTCCCATATAACCCTCTATACTACTATCTCTCTCTCTGAACTTCTTCGGTTTCATACTTCTCTCTTTATTCAAATACTTATCCCTTCTGGTTCTGCATACGACTTCCATAGTCGGCCAGTCGTATTACCAGCACCATCTCTCCATATATGTTTGCACTAGTTTTAGGGATTATTAGAGTCATAGTCAAATGGTACCATAGTGTTGGGGTGCTTCTAATTATTGAGCTGTTCTCTCTTATTATTTAATGCTAGACAGTGGAAGGTATCTTTGGTCGTTGTCTGAGTTATGTATGTTGCAAGTCAGAGCCTGTACAACATCGACGAAGCTAGCTAGCCTGTAACCGTTGTGCATATTTTCCTTTGCGAGTGTAGCAGTATACCGGTAAAGGGCTTTTGCCTACTCTTACCTGTATGATTGCTACCTCATTTTGTTGACCTTTGTGGAGCGCCAGGGCAAGACCAGATACTAAAGATCTGGACTTACCAAGAGAGCCTCCAAGTCACTTAACGTAACATAAGGGAAATCTGTTCAAGAGGAGGCAGTAGGCTACGAGCATGCTTGCGCTCTGCCTAGCTTCTTAGTACCTTTGATGCCACTGCTAGACTTTATTAGTGAGAAAGACAGCATTGTGCTTATTAACTTTAATTGTGTATGCTTTAGGAATTATTCACGCTTTATTTTAGCCAAGGTTGATGCATAGTGCACAACCCAGTTTGGCTATTACGTTGGCTACGGAAGTACTGTTCCTGAGTGGTTATTATTAGTGCTGTCACAGAGTTGTTGCACTCCCTTGTTATATATATGTATCCTACTTATTGGTGTATTTAAGATACACGCTTTGGTGTCCTGCCCCTGCATTTATTTATGTTCTGTATTAACGAGCATCTTAGAGCATCAGACGTTTTCAGAAGATTCCATATCTGATTGCTGTAGAACTAGACTTCCAGTGTTTTCATAGAGCATTGTAGAGTTTAGTGTTGAGTACAGACTCACACTAAAGTTAACGTAAGCATATATTTCTTTATTTAATCTTGTTATAGTTTATTCAAGCATTGTTATTACTTAAGAGCATTATTTTTCAAGATAAGTTGCAAACTCTTGTTCCTAAGCGCCAAGAGAAGTTGCTCACTAGTATTAACGTAAGTACTCCTTTTTGAGAGTAGGCTTTGCCGTCACTGGAAAGCCTTTGTAGAAGTGCACTAAAACCCAGTTAATTGATACCCCGTTATCTAGGAGATTAACTCTGGAGGGTTTTAGGGTTTTGTTCGCCGGCGAAATAGTTCGAGGGTTTGGAATTAGCGTACCGTTTTTGCAGATATAGCCTATCATCTAGTCCAATATTGAGTGCCCTTGTTTATTTCGTAGTGCTGGTCGTAACATAAGGACCTCGCTAGGCTACGAGCCGCTTGCTCAGCCATTGTTTCCTAGCTAGACTTCCCAGCTAGACTTTATTCGCCTAGCAGACACCCGATTAAGATGATAAACTCTTTATGTTATGTATGCACCATTTTTATTCACGTTGATTGCAAGCCTTGGTTGTTGTTGAGTTGCACAACCCGAGTAGGCTTTTGCATTGCCTGAGGAAGTACTTCTTTTGTTGTTGGAGATTATACTATTGCTCCGTTATTATTATTCCTGTGCCAGTTAACCCTGTATGTCCATACATTTGCCATATCTTGTTCCTGCTTTATACAACAATTCAAAA
The DNA here is from genome assembly GCA_032716605.1 of Paralithodes platypus. Classification (NCBI taxonomy): domain Eukaryota; kingdom Metazoa; phylum Arthropoda; class Malacostraca; order Decapoda; family Lithodidae; genus Paralithodes; species Paralithodes platypus. Next base: position 27,706,981 of record CM064512.1, read on the forward strand.
TCCGATTCGATCATCTTAAGCAGCATCAGACTTTCTTCAGAAGATTCCTGCTCGATGCTTTAGGAATTCGTTCACTTTCTTTAATATAGGAGTGACAGTTATTATTGTTTAGAGTAACATTAATTATACCTTCTTCTTGTTTGCATTAAATCATTTCAGTGATTTAATTAAGCTCTCTATACTTTTCCTTGTGTACATCATTAACGTAATTGTATGTTGTTGTGATCAGGCTGTATCAGAGATCATCAGCCTGTAGTAGTAGTGCATTTATACCGAGTTATAGGATACCCCGTTATCGCAGATTTAACTCTGGAGGGTATAGGTGTTTTTTGTGCGCCGGCATTATAAGTTCGAGGGTTGGATCTAGAGTTACCGTTGTGGCTCTGTGCCTTTCTAGTCCAATGATTAAGAACCCTTGTTTTATATGAGTCGTAACAAATGGCGACCTTGCTTAGGATTTTGTGAACTTAGAGAAATATTGCAGGAGTGTTGTGGTCATTTGTTTTTGTTTAAAGGAATATAGTGGACACGTGGATTTTTTTTTTGGCAAGTAGTATAACACTTAAGAGTCTTCGAGCATCTTATATTTTTGAGTGAATAGTGCTGCATAAGAGTTTAGGTACTTTTTTATTTTGTTTATAAACGTTGAGAATTTTCAGTGGACACTGTCGGACGACGGATCAGTGTACAGTGAGGACACGGTACGGGAAACAGAAACTGAGGTGCAGCAGCGGGCTTTGTTAGATGACATTAGAGTTATAGCTAGTGAGGAGGATGCAAGGAAGTTTCTGGAGATACCTATTACTGTTGACCGGGTGTCGGGGATTGATCGGTATGGTCTCCAGTGTTTGGCCACGGTCATGGGGCATGTGGGCACTAGCAGCATGTCGAGAGGTGACCTGGTGGCCTGTGTGCTCGGCGGGGTGCGTGGGGCTTCGGGTGGAGCGGGAGCTGGGGCACCTTCGGCCCAGCCCCCATTCCACTCAACTCCTACCATGGTGCCCCCTCGGGCTCCGGAGCCGGGTACGTTCCCGCAGGCCGATAGTCACTGGCAGCGTGGTTTGTCACAGGGTGGGTCTCCAATTGTTGCATCTCCTCCTCCTCAAGGTTTAACTGCGGATATGCTCTTCCAGCATATATATATGGCTATAGCAGATGGCTAATATGCAGCAGCAGCGGGAGTTTGAGATGGCTAAGATTCAGGCTGAGGAGAGAAGAGCCAGATATGAGACTGAGGAGAGAAAGGCCATATGTGAGCTTGAGCAACGAAAACATGAAGCTGACCTTCAGGTTGAGTCTACGAAGTATTGTGCAGACATAGATCTTGAGAAGTCTAGGGTGGAGTCGACAGGGCAGCGTCTCGGTTCTGGGAATCGAGGTCTTGATCAGTCATTATCGCACCTGCTCAAGTTGGTCCCTGTATTTGATGAGTCGGGTGTCACTGAATTTGTTATGCGTTTAGAGAACAAGTGCCGGGAGCACCAATGGCCCGAGGTTAAGTGGGCAGCCCTTGTTTACTCTAGATTGGTTGGCAAATGACTCAAGGCATATGATGCGTTGCCCTTGGAGTCGTGCATCGATTATGAGGTATTGAAGGAGGCTGTCCTGCGGGCATATGAGTTACAACCAGAGACGTACAGATTGAAGTTCCGGGGTGTAACGAAGGGTCGTGAGTGCACCTTTCTTGAGCATGCCCGGGATCTGTCCGATGCATTTAGAAACTGGCTGCGTTCTGAGAAGGCATCAACGTTTGAGGAGTTGAAACAGCTGATGCTTCTAGAATTTTTTTTTAAGTGTACGGGCGGCGATCTGCCGTTGAATCTTAAAGAAAAGAACCCGAAAACTCTTCAGGAGGCAGCTGAGATGGCTGACCTTCGGATGTCACTGATTCGTGGGTGCGGGTCTGCACAACGGAACGATGCAGGTAACAAGGGGCGCAACACTCCACCCCCCCGAGTCAGTGATACACCATATAACCATTACAACAAGAGCAACGATACTAAGTCTGACCATAAACCTAATACCGTCCCGTTTAAGATGGGTCAGGGCCCTTCCCCACCTCAAGGGAAGCCCAAGGGGGAGTTAGAGTGTTTTCATTGTCATGAGAAGGGGCATTTTGCAAGAGCCTGTCCAAGCAAACTAACTAATGCAGTTGTGTCTTTGGCTCGCAACATTGGGGTGTCCCCGAAGTCGTCTGAGTTTGCCCGGGGTATAACGTCAGAGGCTGGGACACAGCCAGTGGAGAAGAATCCGGAAGGCTCGAACCCTGTCCGCGATGTCTTTTGTGACCATCGAGGGCATGGCTGCGTGAGGTGGGCTGGTAAGAAGCATGGAGTTGAGCTGTTGCGAGACACGGGTGCCTCTCAGACTTTAATGAAGAACTTTACTGGTAGACCAATAAATGCGGCACGGGTGGTTGTGCTGCAGGGTATCAATGCTGTCAAGTCATACCCGTTGGTCAGGATGGAACTGGAGGTGGATGGTGTGACACGAGAGTTGGATGTGGGTGTTGTGGAGAACTTGCCTGTTGGGGGCGTCGACCTCCTTCTTGGCAACGACTTTGCGGTGCCTACTTCTGAGGTTTCACCCTTAGTTGTTGCCGAGAAGCCGGCCGACGTGAGTAGGGAGGAACAGGAGTGGGTAGAGAAGTGTCAAGTACATCCTATGGCGTGCGTTGTTACTGGACCTCTTGCATCCAAAGTGTCACAGCCTATTCCTCAGTCTTCTGATCAACGGAGGAACGGTCGGAAGAAGACGGCTAATGTTGGTAAAAGTTTGGAGAGTTTAGTACCAGCAGCGCTTCTTGGCGACTCAGTATTGGCACCATTGTTGGAGTCTGGAGAAGCCCCAGGACCTGTCACAGCTAGTGAGGGGGTAAGGCAGCAACGTTACACACCGAGAGAAAAAAGGGTTGCTCAGTTTGATATTGGGGGAGGACTTGGGTTGCTTCGGAAGCATCTAGACAGGTTGGTTCCCTCAGATATTTGTAAACTGCAGTTGGAGGATCCGGAAGTTCAGAAGTGTGGTAATGGGGCTGTCGAGATCAAACACGAGTACGGGGAAACAAAATCATGTGAACCTGTTGGAGGAGTTTGTGAGGCAACCACCTGAGCAGCCTACTGTCCCTGCGTTGGTCTGCAGCGGCCAAGGTGGAGAAGGAGAGGGGGGCAGTAGGGCACAAGTGGAGGAGAGTAGGGATTGTCATGTCTCGGCGGAGCAGTGGGCGGGGGACACGAGTCTGGTGGCTGTGGAAGCGCTAGAGCACCTGCCTGAGCAGCAGTGTGCAGCGCTCCAGCACCAGCTCGGTTCATACCCCACTGGTCGTGCCGAGTCCCCGAGCCTCACTACTCAGCCGGTGCAAGAGGTGCAAGATGTTCCGCAGGCCGGGCAGGTCACGTGAATGTTGGGAGACCGTTAGCCTCGTTGTTTCGGTGGTTCAAGGTGGGCGACGAGGCTTGGACATGGTTGTCAGGTCAAGGTCGAGCCATGGCTGCCAAGGGTGGTGGTCAAAAGGAGGACTTTGAGCAGATTGGTGAGGTTGGCTGTGGCATAGAAGTGCCCGGTCGTCGCATAGCCTCCCAATGCTGCTCTAGTCGGATGCAACAGCCCTACCATAGACCGACTGTATCTGGCCATGTCGCTAAAAGCGGTGATGCTGCGCAGGCAGATGTAGTCGTAAGGAATGCGGGGGTGCGCATGTACGGTATCGGCGGGGAAGCCTTAGCAATAATGAACTATGGGAGTGACTGCACAGGTGGTACTGATTGTCCCTCTCATGACCTGGCTGTTCTAGGGACGAAGGTGGAGAAGGAGGGAGACTACAGGTTAGAAGCTGCGGTCTCGGCTGGGTTGTGGGAGGGCACTAGGCATGTTGTTCGTGGAGACAGTGCAAGGCAGTTGTTACTAGGCTATGGCAGTACATTCGCATGTTTGTTCATTCTCCAGGCCTGATGTACGGGGTAGAATTCGACATGGAGGCTGGAGACAGTGCCAGGCAGTTGTTTACTAGGCTATGGCAGTACTTTCGCATGTTTGTCCATTCTCCAGGCCTGATGTACGGGGTAGAATCCGACATGCAGGCTGGAGATAGTGCAAGGCTCAGTTTAATTCCCTACCGTATAAATCCTGCTCGACAGCCTGTGGTGCAAGCAGAGCTGGATTACGTGTTGACGAAGGGTCTGAGGGATAAGGAATGTCGTGAGTGGTCGTTGCCTGTAACTTTGCAACCTGTGTTAAGTGGCAAGATCAGTGAGTGTGTTGATTGCGAGAGTGTGTGTGAATTATCCCTGACAGACGCCTATACCTTATCGAGAGTTGACGACACCATAGACCGCCTCGGGGCTGCATCGCCTATCACGAAGGTAGAACTAGTGAAAGGTTATTGGCAGGTCCCGTTGCCGGAAAGAGCGAAGAGAATTGCCAGTCTTGTGATAAACTGGGCAGTTTATTAGTGTCAGGTGTTGTTGTGCTGCCGGAACACAAGTTGGAGGTTGTGGCATGCTAAGGGCACTGATAATGTTTTGGCTGATTGTTTGTCAAGGGAGGGTCTGTTTGCAGGAGAACCCTCGCCGTTCAGTCAGTGTGTGTTGAGAGTGGAGAAAAACTAGGCCCCTGTAGAGCAGCCGCCAAAAACAACATTAAAATTAAATAAAAAAAAAAGTCACATAAAAACTCTTTCTTTTGATAGTTAATTGTAAGTTGCCAATATTATAGCTAAAGTCCTAAGTTGAACCTGTCTTTCACTTAGGAGGCTGGGCTCTGTGAAGCTCGCTCAGGGAGCATAGTAGGCTAAATTATACTATTATGTTTGGGAGGGGTTATAAGATTTTCTTTATGTTGATATGTTGTTGTTGTTGTTGTTGCCCAGGCTGTCTGGCTGAATAGCCCCGAGGTCTCGAGCAAGGCCAAGGCCATAAACGAGCGCCCCCACAAAACCCTCCCTGCTTACCACTAACAAAGCACGGGTGACCGAAGCCACTCCAAGGCAGGGAGCTGAGGAGGGCGAGGAAACTCCCGGGAACCAAAACCCCACCCAAGGCCCTGTGCCCCTCAGCAATTATGAAGGGAAAGTTGAGGGGCAAGGGAAAAATGTGATGCTTTGGCTCCCAACCTTCTAGGTTGGCAGTAGGGAGGTCAATCCACGGAAAAGACGCCGTCACTTGAGATCTAGAAGATATATAAGTAAAAGGAACAGTCAGAGTAAGCTATGGGTATGGCAGAGAACGCTCAACTCTAACTCTGATAGACCAGCTCATCACCGTTGTTGATATGTTGTTTTATGTAAGACTTGAGCTTTGAATTTAATTTCAGGTGGAGTGGCTATGTGTGACGGGTCTTGTCGGCATTCTGCCTTGTCAGATATTGTGCTCGCCTAATGTTGAGCGTCCTATATCTTGGGCGGGGTGTGACGCCTGCCAGCGTTGGCAGAATCGCCTCCCGGTAGCCACTAGCGCTCGCCAGGGCAGTGAAATGGGCTACAGTCTATCTAGAATGTTGTACTTTCTTTCTTGTGAATCATCATGTCACAGGCAGTATAGAAGTGGTCTTTATTTTTTCCTGTGACAATGCATTATATTTGATATCATGAGTAGAACATGAGATGCATTGTAGTGAAGGAGAGAAAGAGAGCGAGCGAGCAGGGTGGGGGAATTGAGTGTTGCTTTTCATCCTCCCTCCTCCCTCCCGGAGGAGTTGCTCGCCCGCGTGGTCTTTTCTCTCGGTTTTAATTGGCTGGTGGTTCCTGGCGCCTTCTGCAGGCCTGCTGCCTGGTGACGTAGCGGCCTGTGATTGGCTGACCACCATGCCTTTGTGTGATCCTGAGAAGGACGCTACCTTCCTCAGAGCTTGCCTGACCAGCATACCCTTCACATGTCCCTTGCTACCTGTCCCCCGACTTCTACCTATAGAACACTTTCTCTCTCTCTCAACTTCTTACCTCTCATTCTTTCAATCTATTTAATATCATAACTCCCCTTTGGTTCTCCACGCTTTCATACATCGGCCATCGTATTATATGCTGAAGCTCTCAGATATTCCATGTTAGTTAGGCATTTTTGGAGGGGTTACCATTTTTGTCTGTAGAGGTTCGACACACTCACGGTGTCTCCCTCCCTTCTTCTTGGTGGTCTGCTGGGCTATTTAATGCTAGACTGGGGTGAGGCAATGGTTGTTGTGATTTCCGATGTGTACTAGGGTTTGGTGAACCTGTACAATCGCAACGGAGATGTGGGAAGCCTAGGTGGACTTTCTGACTGTGTACCTTGTGAGTTTAGCACTGTGTATAGAGTGAGGGCTTTTGCCTCTGCCACCCAACACTATGCTAACTCGTTTGCCTTGACTTTGAGAGGGTCGCCAGGAGAGAACCAGATACTAGCGATCTGGATATCTCAAGAGAGCACCCCGTCAATTAATGTAATTTGGCCGCACAGTCTTAAGGACCTCGCTAGGCTACGAGCCGCTTGCTCAGCCATTGTTTCCTAGCCTACTACATCCCAGCTAGACTTTATTCGCCTAGCAGACACCCGATTAAGATTATAAATTCTTTATGACCCGGCTGAACTTGGTTTCCTGTTCCTTATTCCTTATTCGAAAAATTTAAACTCTGGGCTATATCTTCTATAATTTTCGAGGGGCGGAATTCAAACATATCTCAAAAGGAAGCTATATGTATAGGCTTTCCATTGAACCTATTATCAACTTGCAACGTACCTAAGAACCGCCTCTAATAGAACCGAAACTAAAAAAAATGCATTTCCTCAGTTAAAACATCAACAATTGTTGCTATATTGTCTATATGCTTATAGCGGCAGAGATGAGATATATGCCATATAGAAGATATGTGTATAGGCTTTCCATTGCACCTATTATCAACTTGCAACGAACCTAAGAACTGCCTCAAAATAGAACCGAAATTGTAGAAAAATGGCATTTCCTCAGTTAAAACATCCACAATTGTTGCTATATTGTCTATATAGTTATAGCGGCAGAGATGAGATACATGCCATATAGGAGCTATATGTATAGGCTTTCCATTGCACCTATTATCAACTTGCAACGAACCTAAGAACTGCCTCAAAATAGAACCGAAATTGTAGAAAAATGGCATTTCCTCAGTTAAAACATCCACAATTGTTGCTATATTGTCTATATAGTTATAGCGGCAGAGATGAGATACATGCCATATAGGAGCTATATGTATAGGCTTTCCATTGCACCTATTATCAACTTGCAACGAACCTAAGAACCGCCTCAAATAGAACCGAAATCGTAGAAAAAATGCATTTCCTCAGTTAAAACATCCACAATTGTTGCTATATTGTCTATAGAGTTATAGCGGCAGAGGTGAAATACATGTCATATAGAAGCTATATGTATAGGCTTTCCATTGAACCTATTATCAACTTGCAACGAACCTAAGAACCGCCTCAAATAGAACCGAAATTGTAGAAAAATAGCATTTCCTCAGTTAAAACATCCAAAATTGTTGCTATATTGTCTATATAGTTATAGCGGCAGAGATGAGATACATGCCATATAGAAGCTATATGTATAGGCTTTCCATTGCACCTATTATAAACTTGCAACGAACCTAAGAACCGCCTCAAATAGAACCGAAATTGTAGAAAAATGGCATTTCCTCAGTTAAAACATCAACAATTGTTGCTATATTGTCTATATAGTTATAGCGGCAGAGATGAGATACATGCCATATAGAAGCTATATGTATAGGCTTTCCATTGAACCTATTATCAACTTGCAACGAACCTAAGACCCGCCTCAAATAGAACCGAAACTGTAACAAAATGGCATTTCCTCAGTTAAAACATCCACAATTGTTGCTATATTGTCTACATAGTTATAGCAGCAGAGATGAAATACATGCCATATAGAAGCTATATGTATAGGCTTTCCATTGAACCTATTATCAACTTGCAACGAACCTAAGAACCGCCTTAAATAGAACCGAACTAGTAGAAATATGGCATTTCCTAAGTTAAAACATCCACAATTGTTGCGATATTGTCTATATTCTTATAACGGCAGAAATGAGATACATGCCATATAGAAGCTATATGTATAGCCTTTCCATTGAACCTATTATCAACTTGCAACGAACCTAAGGACCTCCTCTAATAGAACCGAAATAGTAAGAAATGGCATTTCCTCAGTTAAAACATCCAAAAGTGTTGCTATATTGTCTATATGCTTATAGCGGCAGAGATGAGATACATGCTACATAGAAGCGACAGTATATGTATAGGCTTTCCATTGAACCTATTATCAACTTTCAACGAACCTAAGAACCGCCTCTAATAGAACCGAAATAGTATACAAATGGCATTTCCTCAGTTAAAACATCCAACATTATTGCTATATTGTCTATATGCTTATAGCGGCAGAGATGAGATACATGCAGTATAGAAGCTATATGTATAGGCTTTCCATTGAACCTAATATCAACTTGCAACGAACCTAAAAACCGCCTCTAATAGAACCAAAGTAGTAGAAAAATGGTATTTCCTCAGTTAAAACATCCACAATTGTTGCTATATTGTCTATATAGTTATAGCGGCAGAGATGAGATAAATGCCATATAGAAGCTATATGTATAGGCTTTCCATTGAACCTATTTTCAACTTGCAACGAACCTAAGAACCGCCTCAAATAGAACTGAAATTGTAGAAAAATGGCATTTCCTCAGTTAAAACATCCATAATTGTTGCTATATTGTCTATATAGTTATAGCGGCAGAGATGAGATACATGGCATATAGAAGCTATATGTATAGGCTTTCTATTGCACCTATTATCAACTTGGAACGAACCTAAGAACCGCCTCAAATAGAACCGAAATAGTAGAAAAATGGCATTTCCTCAGTTAAAACATCCACAATTGTTGCTATATTGTCTATATAGTTATAGCGGCAGAGATGAGATACATGCCATATAGAAGGTATATGTATAGGCTTTCCATTGCGCCTATTATCAACTTGCAACGAACCTAAGAACCGCCTCAAATAGAACCGAAATTGTAAAAAATGGCATTTCCTCAGTTAAAACATCCACAATTGTTGCTATATTGTCTATATAGTTATAGCGGCAGATATGAGATACATGCCATATAGAAGCTATATGTATAGGCTTTCCATTGAACCTATTATCAACTTGCAACGAACCTAAGAACCGCCTCAAATAGAATCGAAATAGTAGAAAAATGGCATTTCCTCATTTAAAACATCCACAATTGTTGCTATTTGGTCTATATAGTTATAGCGGCAGAGATGAGATACATGCCATATAGAAGCTATATGTATAGGCTTTCCATTGAACCTATTATCAACTTGCAACGAACCTAAGAACCGCCTCAAATAAAACCGAACTAGTAGAAATATGGCATTTCCTCAGTTAAAACATCCACAATTGTTGCTATATTGTCTATATTCTTATAACGGCAGAAATGATATACATGCCATATAGAAGCTATATGTATAGGCTTTCCATTGAACCTATTACCAACTTGCAACGAACCTAAGAACCGCCTCAAATAGAATCGAAATAGTAGAAAAATGGTATTTCCTCATTTAAAACATCCACAATTGTTGCTATTTTGTCTATATAGTTATAGCGGCAGAGATGAGATACATGCCATATAGAAGCTATATGTATAGGCTTTCCATTGAACCTATTATCAACTTGCAACGAACCTAAGAACCGCCTCAAATAAAACCGAACTAGTAGAAATATGGCATTTCCTCAGTTAAAACATCCACAATTGTTGCTATATTGTCTATATTCTTATAACGGCAGAAATGATATACATGCCATATAGAAGCTATATGTATAGGCTTTCCATTGAACCTATTACCAACTTGCAACGAACCTAAGAACTGCCTCTAATAGAACCGAAACGGTAACAAAATGGCATTTCCTCAACATCCAAAATTGTTGCTATATCGTCTATGATCTATATGCTTGTAGCGGCAAAGATGAGATACATGCCATATAGAAGCTGTATGTATAGGCATTCCATTGAAGCTATTATCAACTTGAAACGAACATAAGAACCTCTTCTAATAGAACAACCTCTTCTAATAGAAGCGAAATAGTAACAAAATGGCATTTCCTCAGTTAAAACATCCACAATTGTTGCTATATTGTCTATATAGTTATAGCGGCAGAGATGAGATACATGCCATATAGAAGCTATATGTATAGGCTTTCCATTGAACCTGTTATCAACCGCCTCTAATAGAACCGAAACAGTAACAAAATGGCATTTCCTCAGTTAAAACATCAACAATTGTTGCTATATTGTCTATATGCTTATAGCGGCAGAAATGAGATACATGCTATATAAAAGCTATATGTATAGGCTTCCAAGTGAACCTATTATCAACATGCAACGAACCTAAGAACCGCCTTTAATAGAACCGAAATAGTAAACAAATGGCATTTTCTCAGTTAAAACAATCCAAATTATTGCTATATTGTCTATATACTTATAGCGGCAGAGGTGAGATACATGACATATAGAAGCTATATGTATAGGCTTTCGATTGAACCTATTATCAACTTGCAACGAACCTAAGAACCGCCGAAAATGTAAAAAAATCGCATTTCCTCAGTTAAAACATCAACAATTGTTGCTATATTGTCTATATGCTTATAGCGGCAGAGATGAGATACATGCTACATAAAATATATATGTATAGGCTTCCAATTGAACCTATTATCAACTTGCAACGAACCTAAGAACCGCCTTTAATAGAACCGAAATAGTAAACAAATGGCATTTCCTCAGTTAAAACATCCAAATTATTGCTATATTGTCTATATGCTTATAGCGGCAGAGGTGAGATACATGATGTATAGAAGCTATATGTATAGGCTTTCGATTGAACCTATTATCAACTTGCAACGAACCTAAGAACCGCCTCTAATAGAACCGAAAAAGTAAAAACATGGCATTTCCTCAGTTAAAACATCAACAATTGTTGCTACATTGTCTATATGCTTATAGCGGCAGAGATGAGATACATGCTACATAAAAGATATATGTATAGGCTTCCAATTGAACCTATTATCAACTTGCAACGAACCTAAGAACCGTCTCTAATAGAACCGAAATAGTATACAAATGGCATTTCCTCAGTTAAAACATCCAACATTATTGCTATATTGTCTATATGCTTATAGCGGCAGAGGTGAGATACATGATATATATAAACTATATGTATAGGCTTTCCATTGAACTTATTATCAACTTGCAACGAACCTAAGAACCGCCTCTAATAGAACCGAAATAATAAATAAATTGGCATTTCCTAAGACATCCAAAATTGTTGCTATATTGTCTATATAGTTATAGCGGCAGAGATGTGATACATGCCATGTAAAATCTATATATATAGGCTTTCCATTGAACCTATTATAAACTTGCAACGAACCTAAGAACCGCCTCTAATAGAACCGAAATAGTAACAAAATGGCATTCCTCAGTTAAAACATCCAACATTGTTGCTATATTGTCTATATGCTTATAGCGGCAGATATGAAATACATGTCATATAGAAGCTATATGTATAGGTTTTCCATTGAACCTATTATCAACTTGCAACGAACCTAAGAACCGCCTCTAATAGAACCGAAACAGTAAAAAAATGGCATTTCCTCAGTTAAAACATCAACATTTGTTGCTATATTGTCTATATACTTATAGCGGCAGAGATATGCTACATGCTATATAAAAGCTATATGTATAGGCTTCCAATTGAACCTATTATCAACTTGCAACGAACCTAAGAACCACCTCTAATAGAACCGAAAAAGTAAATAAATGGCATTTCCTCAGTTAAAATATCCAAAATTGTTGCTATATTGTCTATATGCTTATAGCGGAAGAGATGAGATACATGCCATAGAGAAGCTGTATGTATAGGCATTTCATTGAACCTATTATCAACTTGCAACGAACCTAAGAACCTCTTCTAATAGAACCGAAATAGTAACAAAATGGCATTTCCTCAGTTAAAACATCCAAAATCTTTGCTATATTGTCTATATGCTTATAGCGGCAGAGATGAGATACATGCTATATAAAAGCTATATGTATAGGCTTTCAATTGAACCTATTATCAACTTGCATCGAGCCTAAGAACCACCTCTAATAGAACTGAAATAGTAAACAAATGGTATTTCCTCAGTTAAAACATCAAACATTGTTGCTATATTGTCTATATACTTATAGCGGCAAACATGACACATATGCCATATAGAAGCTATATGTATAGGTTTTCCATTGAACCTATTATCAACTACCAACGAACCTAAGAACCGCCTCAAATAGAACCGAAATTGTAGAAGAATGGCATTTCCTCAGTTAAAACATCCACAATTGTTGCTATATTGTCTATATAGTTATAGCGGCAGATATGAGATACATGCCATAAAGAATCTATATGTATAAGCTTTCCATTGAATCTATTATAAACTTGCAACGAACCTAAGAACCACCTCAAATAGAACCGAAACAGTAACAAAATGGCATTTCCTCAGGTAAAACATCCACAATTGTTGCTATATTGTCTATATAGTTATAGCGGCAGAGATGAGATACATGCCATATAGAAACTATATGTATAGGATTTCCATTGAACCTATTATCAACTTGCAACGAACCTAAGAACCGCCTCTAATAGAACCGAAAAAGTAACAAAATGGCATTTCCTCAGTTAAAACATCCAACATTGTTGCTATATTGTCTATATGCTTATAGCGGCAGAGATGAGAAAGAAGCCGTATGTATAGGCTTTCCAACGAACCTAAGAACCGCCTCTAATAGTATAGAAATATGGCATTTCATCAGTAAAAACATCCAACATTATTGCTATATTGTCTATATGCTTATAGCGGCAGAGATGAAATACATGCTATATAAAAGCTATATGTATAGGGTTTCCATTGAACCTATTATCAACTTGCAACGAACCTAAGAACCGCCTCTAATAGAACCGAAACAGTAAAAAAATGGCATTTCCTCAGTTAAAACATCCAAAATTGTTGCTATATTGTCTATATGCTTATAGCGGCAGATATGAGATACATGCCATACAGAAGCTGTATGTATAGGCATTCCATTGAACCTATTATCAACTTATATCGAACCTAAGAACCTCTTCTAATAGAACCGAAATAGTAACAAAATGGCATTTCCTCAGTAAAAACATCCAACATTATTGCTATATTGTCTATATGCTTATAGCGGCAGAGATGAGATACATGCCATATAGAAGCTATAATTATGTATAGGCTTTCCATTGAACCTATTATCAACTTGCAATGAACCTAAGAACCGCCTCTAATAGAACCGAAATAGTAAAATAATGGCATTTCCTCAGTTAAAACATCCAAAACTGTTGTTATATTGTCTATATTCTTATAATGGCAGAGATGAGATACATGTGGCATGTATCTCATATCTGCCGCTATAAGCATATAGACAATATAGCAACAATTTTGGATGTTTTAACTGAGGAAATGCCATTTTTTTACTGTTTCGGTTCTATTAGAGGCGGTTCTTAGGTTCGTTGCAAGTTGATAATAGGTTCAATGGAAAGCCTCTCTAATAGAACCGAAATAGTAACAAAATGGCATTTCCTCAGTTAAAACATCCACAATTGTTGCTATAGTCTATATAGTTATAGCGGCAGAGATTAGATACATGCCATATAGAATCTATATGTATAGGCTTTCCATTGAACCTATTATCAACTTGCAACATACCTAAGAACCGCCTCTAATAGAACCGAAACAGTAAACAAATTGCATTTCCTCAGTTAAAACATCAACAATTGTTGCTATATTGTCTATATGCTTATAGCGGCAGAGATGAGATACATGCTATATAAAAGCTATATGTATAGGCTTTCAATTGAACCTATTATCAACTTGTAACGTACCTAAGAACCGCCTCTAATAGAACCGAAACAGTAAAAAAATTGCATTTACTCAGTTAAAACATCCAAAACTGTTGCTATATTGTCTATATGCTTATAAATGCAGAGATGAGATACATGCTATATAAAAGCTATATGTATAGGCTTTCCATTGAACCTATTATCAACTTGCAACGAACCTAAGAACCGCAATAGTAAGAAATGGCATTTCCTCAGTTAAAACATCCAAAAGTGTTGCTATATTGTCTATATGCTTAGAGCGGTAGAGATGAAATACATGCCATATAGAAGCTATATGTACAGGCTTTCCATTGAACATATTATCAACTTTCAACAAACCTAAGAACTGACTCTAATAGAACCGAAATAGTATACAAATGGCATTTCCTCAGCTAAAACATCAACAATTGTTGCTATATTGTCTATATGCTTATAGCGGCAGAGATGAGATACATGCTATATAAAAGCTATATGTATAGGCTTTCCATTGAACATATTATCAACTTGCAACGAACCTAAGAACCGCCTCAAATAGAACCGAACTAGTAGAAATATGGCATTTCCTAAGTTAAAACATCCACAATTGTTGCGATATTGTCTATATTCTTATAACGGCAGAAATGAGATACATGCCATATAGAAGCTATATGTATAGCCTTTCCATTGAACCTATTATCAACTTGCAAGGAACCTAAGGACCTCCTCTAATAGAACCGAAATAGTAAGAAATGGCATTTCCTCAGTTAAAACATCCAACATTATTGCTATATTGTCTATATGCTTATAGCGGCATAGATGAGATACATGCCATATAGAAGTTATATGTATAGGCTTTCAGTTGAACCTATTATCAACTTGCAACGAACCTAAGAACCGCCTCTAATAGAACCGAAATAGTAACAAAATGGCATTTCCTCAGTTAAAACATCCAAAATTGTTGCTATATTGTCTGTATGCTACTACTAGCGGCAGTATGCTTCTGTATGCTTCTATGTCTGTATGCTTCTACTAGCGGCAGAGATGATAAACATGCCATATAGAAGCTGTATGAATAGGCTTTCCATTGAACCTAATATCAACTTGCAACGAACCTATAAACCCAGGCAACAAACCACCCTAAACCGTCAAGAGTCCTGCCTGGACAACGAGGTATCCTATGACTCGGTTACAGGGTGCACGCACTATAGACTGCTGATAGTCAAGCAGGCTATATAAAAGATCACACAATTAAGTTGACTTAAAGCTTCAAAGAAAAGATAGATAACGGAATTAAATTGCAGAAACAATTTAATAACAAACTAGAAGAAAGTATATTTAACATTACGTTAATTAATACAACTAATCACCCCTGCGTGAAAGAAGGTGAAAGCAAACAGTCCTCAAAACATCGTACAGGTAGACAAGATGCGGGTTTCTAAACTGCATGCGGCTACTGTAGGATCTGATGCTTAGCAAAGAAAGTACGTTACGGATTTAGAGAACTCTTAACTCATAAGCAGGAATAAATACTAGTGATAGGCCATACAGTGTATCATGGCATAGGTATAATTAAATAAAGGCAGCAACTCGCAACATAACCACATACAGGTGTGCTTCTCACTCTTAGTCAGGCAAGCCTGCTCGGACAGAGTCTCTAAGCCACACCCTGACTCACAATGCTCACAAAAACGGTAAACTGTGGCACAATAACAAGCATACAGAGATAATAAACCCCTAGCTGTTAATCTGCCAGGTGGCAGAGGTCTAGCCGGAAGGATATAGGCTTCGGATACCCGGGCTGAGCCACCTTGCTCTAGCCTAGAGACGTTCCCAAGTCTGTGAGCCAAATTACTCTAATTGAAAGGGTGCTCTCTTGAGAGACTCAGATGGCAAGTATCTGACTCTCTCCTGGCGACCCTAAAACAAAAGCAAGACGTGCTAGCGCAGTGCTGAATGGACTAGGCAAGGGCCCTCACACAACACTAGACTCACAGGGACACAGACAAGAAAATGCCCCCAGACTCCCACGGGTATCCTAGTAAAGTCATGCGGGTCCACAGGACTCGCACCAACAGACTTTACTTAAAGGATCGCAAAAAGCCTCCCCTCCGGTCTAGCCCCTGCTAACCTGACACAAGAACACACTAGCAAGCATGAAACCACCAAATATGAGACAACAAAAAAGCTTCCTAGGTCTCATTAACAATTATGTCTCTGCATAAGGCCCAAAATCCTATCTAATTATCTGAGAGCTCGTCGTTAATACAATAATAGATATAAGGTCTATCAAGGGGATGGGATAATTAAATAGATTGAAGTAGTGGAAGGAAGGTATACAAAGTAAGAGAGAAAGTTTCTAAGTGGGGTTGAGAGGGATAGATATCAAGGGGGTCCGAAGAGTACGACAGTGAGGTGAGCTCTGAGTCTTGAATCTGTCTGGACCCCACCCTAGGCATACAAAATACATCCCAGGCTTGGCAACACTCAACACTGTTGCCTGGTCAAAATCCTCTACCCCGTGCGTGAGTCGAAACTAAGCCTAACGTTGCAATCAAATGCATATGGCAACGCTTCAGGCTCGTCCCAAGCTGGCAAGCGAAGCAACGTCCCAAGCCGGTCTCTCTCTCCCGCTCGTCTCCTCCCGCCCTCACTAGACTTACATCTTATATATTATAATGAAATAATCAACTATCGAGAATAAAATATACTAAGATGCGTTGGTTAAGAATAAGGGCAGCTTCAAGCTCTGAAACAACATAAGAATATCCCAGACATTAGTTACATTGTCGTAGGATATATACTAAGGAAAAGCCTGCCGACCGGCTGCCACCAGCCGGTTTCTAAACGGCTGGGCAGCCGACGCGCGCGCATGCCCGCACGTGGCTACTATGCAGAAGCGTCACACCTCCCCCAAGATATAAGACCCTTGACTAAGTTCTTCATATCTAACAGAAAGCTTCTCATAGTACCACACACTGTTGCGACACAAGGCACTATATATAAACAAAATAAAGACTGTTGCGCTCCACCGAGCAAGTTCAACTAACTAAGCGACAATAAGCGAAAACATTCAACTTAAATACTGCTACAACATCTTATACAAAATTCTACACGTTATAAAAAATAAAGAGTTTTTATAAGGTTTTTGCTTTTTTAATTTGTTTTTTCGGCTGAACTACAGTGACAGCCTATTTTCCTCCACACTCAACCCTCAATCCTGTGGCAGTCTAACCAACATCATCCACCCTTGATAGACAATCCGCTATCACGTTATCAGAACCGGCAATATGGCGTATGTCCAGATTATACTCCTGAAGCATGAGTGACCACCTGGTCAGCCTCATATTCCGGTTATGAAACTGATTCAAGAATTTCAGAGGGTGATGATCGGTATAAACCAGTACGACTGGTCCGAAAGCAGGAACATATACATCGAAGTGCCTGAGCGCCAGCACTATCGCCAGGAGTTCTTTTTCAATTACAGAGTAATTCTTTTGTGCACTATTGAATACTTTACTGTAAAAACTCACTGGATGTTCGATACCTTCATCATCTGTCTGTAACAAGACAGCCCCAGCCCCTACGCCACTGGCATCAGTCGCCAGCTGAAAAGGTCTGCTGAAGTCCGGGGCCCTGAGTATGGGGTGGGTACATAACAGGTGTTTCACCAAGGAAAACGCCTCTGCACACTCAGGAGACCACCGGAACTTCTTGTCCTTAGATAATAAGTCAGTTAAAGGTGCAAGTACAGTCGAATAGCCTTTGATGAAGCGACGATAATAGCCTATCATACCTAGAAACCGCATGATTTGTTTCTTAGTCGTAGGCTGGGGAAACTGATCGATGGCTTTGATCTTTGTCTGTGGAGGGCACACCTGACCCATCCCCACCTCGAATCCCAGGTACAAAACTGTGACTTTAACAAAATCGCACTTACCCAGGTTTACCACCAAACCTGCTTCATTCAGTTTATTAAAAAGCTGTCCAATGTGAGCACAGTGACTGTTAAAATCCTCGTCGTATATTATGACATCATCTAGGTACACCGTACAGTTGGGAATGTCGGCTACAATGTCGTTCATTAATTTCTGAAACGTTGCAGGGGCATTTTTCAGCCCGTATGGCATAACATGGCAACGATATGTGGCACCGTCCACCACAAACCCACACACCTCTCGCGCTCGCTCAGACAAGGGCACTTGCCAATAACCCTTAACAAGGTCTATCTTAGTGAGGAACTTGGCTTTTCCTATCTTATCCACACTGTCGTCCACGCGAGGGAGAGGGTAGGCATTTGTGGGGGTTAAACCATTCAACCTGCGGAAATCTATACAAAACCGCACCTTGCCATCTGGTTTGGGCTGCAGTGTGACTGGGGAAGTCCACCTTACTGCACCCTCAGAAATCAGCCCACGTTTCAGCATATAATCCAGCTCTTCCCTAAGTGCTGGTAATTTAATAGGGGGAACACGGTATGGCACTGATTTAAAGGGCGGGTGGTCCCCAACATCGACATCGTGCACCGCTTGAGTAGTGAGGCCAGGATGCTCCGCGAAAACAGCTGGGTTTGAATCAAACAAGTGCTGCACAGCTACACGCTGTTGCTCAGGCAGGTGCAATATCAACTCGTGAGCCACTTGTCTAGAATTCCCCGCCCACTGATCCGCGGAAACATGACAATCCAAATTATCCTCCCCTGCAGCTTGACTGTCCCTTCCTCCTTCTCCACCACGATCGCTGCAGATCAACACCGGGACAGTGAGAGGCTCGGAGGGGCGCCTCACATACTCTTTCATCAGATTTACATGGCAAATTTGGTTCTTTTTCTTACAATCAGGAGTAGCTACTAAATAGTCGAGATCAGAAACCTTCCTTACAACCCGATACGGACCAGAATACTTGGAAGACAAGGGTTGTCCCACCAGAGGCAGTAGTATCAGTA
This sequence comes from Paralithodes platypus, assembly GCA_032716605.1. NCBI lineage: Eukaryota > Metazoa > Arthropoda > Malacostraca > Decapoda > Lithodidae > Paralithodes > Paralithodes platypus. Next base: position 27,725,856 of record CM064512.1, read on the forward strand.
CCTCCTGATCTACTTCAAACTCCCTCAGCTTCACCTTCTGGTCGTATCTGTCCTTCATCTGAGCTTGTGAACTCTTAAGGTTCCGACCTGCTACCTCCAAGCTCTTTAGCATTCTCTCACGGCTTTCAACTACATACTTTAGAAGCGAGCATGGCTTTGTGACTCCCTCCCAGATCTCCTTGACTATGTGGAGGGGCCCCCTGACCCTGTGTCCAAAAACCAACTCGTTCGGGCTAAATTCTAAGCTCTCCCCAGGTACTTCTCTCGCAGCAAATAAAACGTATGGGAGACCTAGATCCCAGTCCTTCCCATTTTCCATGCAATAACACCGCAACATACTCTTGAGAGTCGAGTGCCACCTTTCCAAAACTCCCTGACTCTCGGGATGGTAGGCAGATGACACCACAGACACTATCCCATGTTGCTGCATGGTCTGCTTAAACAGAGCAGAAGTAAAATTGGATCCCTGATCAGACTGGATCTCCTGAGGGTAGCCATAACGAGAGAAATAGACAAGTAGGTTTTTGACAACAGTCTTAGCCATCCCGTTGCGCATGGGTTAAGCATCTGGATACCGTGTTGCTACATTCATTACAGTTAGTACAAATTTATTGCCGGCCCTAGTGGGGGGCAATGGGCCAACCATATCGATAACTACTTTGCTGAAGGGCGGCCCAATGACAGGGATGGATTGTAACGGGGCTCTCGGGATGACCTGATTGGGTTTCCCAACAACTTGACAAGTGTGACACTGTGGCACCCATGACACGACACTCGCCTTTAACCCAGGCCACCAGAAAAGCTTGCTCAGAGCTGCCTCCGTCTTACGTGCCCCCAGGTGCCCTGCCAAAGGCACATCATGAGCTAATCTCAATAAGCTCTCACGGCACACCCTCGGTACTACTAACTGGTCCACTAATCCTGACCCGCCATCCCACTTTTTCTTGGGATCCTGATGTCTCCGATACAAGATCCCCTCGGACAAGAAAAATCACCAGGCTGCGCATCCCCATCGCTCTCCAGTTCGATAGCACCATTACCACACGCCCTGACTTCAGGATCTTCCAGCTGCAAGGAACATATATCAGCAGGTGCGAGATTATCCAAGTTCATCTTAAATAATTTATTTCCACCTCCAATGTCCCGCTGAGCCATCCTTTCCTCATGCTGCGCATAACGATGCTGTCGCAGAGTCTCTTCCTGCCCTGCATCTGCACTAGCGGTGACAGGCCCCTGGGCCTCTCCAGACTCTAACATAGGTGCCAATAATGAGTCACCAAGAAACACTGCCGGCTCAAAACTCTCCAATTGACCAACACTTCCCGTTTTCTTGTGACCTTTCCTCCGCGGTTTGATAGACTGAGGTGGTGGCTGCAAGGCTCCGGATGTCTGAGAACGCGTCACAACACACGCCATGGTTTGTACGCTACACTTCTCAACCCACTCCTGTTCCTCCCTACTAACGTCGGCCGCCTTCTCGGCAATGACCAAGGGTGAAACCTTAGAAGCAGGCACCGCAAAGTCGTTGCCGAGGAGGAGGTCGACGCCCCCAACAGGCAAGTTCTCTACAATTCCTACATCCAGCTCCTTCGCCACACCACCCACCTCCAGCTCCATCCGCACCAGCGGGTAGGACTTCGTAGCATTGATCCCCTGAACTACCACCACCCGAGCAGCGTTAATCGCCCTACCAGTAAAGTTCTTTAACAAGGTCTGAGAAGCCCCCGTATCACGCAATAGCTTAACTCCTCGCCTTTCGCCAGCCCACCTCACAAAACCATGCCCTCCATGACCCCCAAAGACGTCGCGGACAGGGTTCGAGCCTTCCGGACTCTTGAACACAGGCTGTGTCCCACCCTCTGACGAACTACCCTTGGCAAACTCAGAAGATATAGGCGACACCCCTATGCTGCGGCCCAATGACACAACCTTGTTTGGTGGCTTCTTCGGACAAGCATTTGCAAAGTGACCCTCCTTGTGACATGCAAAGCACTCTTTACTCTTTGGTTTCCCTTGGGAGTGGGAGGTACCATTAGACTTCTTATACGGGATGGTATTTGGTTTATGTTCAGTTTTATTGTCAGTGCTAGATGGTTTTGTGTATTTATGTGTATCAAAATTCTTGGGAGGGGGAGGGGTACGATCCTTTGCACCCGACTCACTCCTAGCTGCTGCTCCGCACCCTCGAATTAATGACAGTCGGCGGTCAGCCATTTCTGCTGCCTCCTGGAGAGTTCTAGGATTTTTTTCCTTTATATTTAATGTTAAGTCCCCGCCTGTGCACTTAAAGAACTGCTCCAAGAGAACCAGCTCACTCAACTCCTCAAAAGTAGCTGACCTCTCAGAACGCAGCCAATGTCGTAGTGCATCAGACAAGTCCCGGGCGTGTTCTAGGAAGGTACTATCCTTGCCCTTAGTAACACCCCGAAACTTCAAGCGGTAAGTTTCTGATTGTAACTCATAGGCCCGTAGCACAGCCTTCTTTAGCTCATCATAAACTACACAGGACTCTAAAGGTAGTGTATCATACGCTTTTAGCCCCTTTCCTAGGAGTCTTGATGAAACTAATGCTGCCCACTTTTCCTGAGGCCACTGGTGTTTCTGACACTTCTTCTCAAATCGCATAAAAAACTCAGTCACACATAATTCATCGAACACAGGAACTAGTTTAAGCAGGTGCGACAATGATTGGTCCCGATGTCTGTTACCTCCGCCAATATTTCGCCCTGTTACCTCCACTCGATACCTAGTAGACTCTGCCTGCAGTTCAGCCTCTCGTATAGCTGTTGTGACGCATGTCCACGTGTGAGCATGCTGTACAGAACGCCTAGTCATGCCCCACTCTCGCTAGGATCGTCAGGGCAGGAACTTTGGCTGTAGTCTATGTAGAGTTTCCTAACTTAGTTCATGTGAGCCGTTGTACTATAAGTATTATGAATATGTATTTTGTTTTCATCTGAGTCAACGAGTTCTATTTTATATCATTAGTTATAAGTATTGTGTGTAAAACTTATTTGTAATGATGGGAAGAGAAACAGCCACAGTTGGGGGTCAGTGGGTGCGCCAGGCGGGAGGTGGGCCTAACTCACTCGCATTCCTCCCTCCCTCAGTGCTAGGGGAGCCTTTGTGTATCCCAGAGGAGAGAGAGAAATTACGTAATGGTTGTCAGTGGGCGGTCCTTAGTAGTTCACGTTGGGCTCACTAGAGGGCCGGGTATAAAAGGGAAGTCTAGCCATTTTTTCATCAGAACTCATTAGGCAGAGCGACTTCTCATTTCCCTTGCTAACTATATATATTCTTCTGACTGTGGGAACTTTCTCTACTACTTTACATTCTTATTCCTCTTTTCCCTACCCTGTTTAACTTCCATGGTCCCGTTGGTGCAGAGCTGGTCAGCCAACGTATTATCGCTTGAGTTCTCACGAGATACTTGCCTATTAGATAGCCTATTTTGGAAGGGTTGATTGATTTATGTTTGTTGCACTTGTATATGCATTTCCCTGTGTGTTATTATTATTATTCCTGTTTTCTGCTAGTCTAGGTAATGCTAGACTGGGGTAAGGCTTTTCTGTGTTACGAGTTGTTGTTTGATGCAGTGGTTAAGCGATAAACCTGCATACTCGTTTCGGTTCAGTGAAGCCTAGGTTGTCTTCGCGGCTGACTGTGTTGAGTTAATAATTTACAGTGCGTGAGGGCAAGAGCCTAACCACCCTGTATTTTATTAACAGTTTGTTTTTACTTTGTCAAGGAGCCGGGAGAAAACCAGATACAAGGGATCTGGATTTCTCAAAGTGCACTTGTTAGTTTTAATGTAATACTTTAAACAGTTGTGAGGACTTCGCTAGGCTACGAGCCGTTTTTGCTCAGTCACTGCTACCTTTTTGCCTACAGTACCCCAGCTAGACTTTACTCGATTAGTAGATACAGAATAGTATTGAAGCTTTCCTTATGTATGTTATTGTTTATGCACTACTGATTTCATGTGTTGCAAGCTTGGCTACTTTAGTGATTAGTGGACCACGAGCACAATCCGAGTAGGCTATTGCCGTTGCATTTGCGGAGTACTTCCTTTTAATGTTTGCCATTTACTATTGCATATTCTTTTAATTATTCTTATGCTAATTTAAGCCTTTAATAGTATTTAATTGCCAGTGTTTTTGCTTATTGAATTACTGTTCAAAATCCGATACGTACTTCTTACGAGCATCCGAGAAGCATCTAACTTTTTTCAGAAGATTCCTTGCTCGATGCTTAAGGACTATTAATTAACGTAACGTAATAGTGCCGATCCGAAGTAGAGGGTGGAGGACTTCTTAAGTTCATAGTCAAGGGTGGATTACTTCGGCTTCGGCCTACACTATTCTTTGGTGTTGTTGTTTCTTACTTCATTGTTTGATTGTTGACCAGACTAGATAATTCCTGTCTCTTTATTAGTCTGTTGTTGAACACTAGTACCTAGTTCTTGTATACCCCGTTATATCAGATTGAACTCTGGAGGGTATTGGTGTTTTTTGTTCGGCTGGCAGTACTCAGGGGTTGGGATCGTGTGTTTCCATTGTGGCAGCGAGCCGTATTCGAGTCCTGATTGAGAGCCCTTGTGTACCCGAGTGCCAGTTCGTAACACTGTTCTCTCTGCAGCCTCAGCCTGCACACTAGCCTGTCTTTCGGTAGCCTCAACCTGAGCTCTAGCAACCTCAGCCTGCACACTAACCTGTCTTTCGGCGGCCTCAACCTTGGCCATCTCAAGCCGAAACAACAAATCTGGAGTCAACCCTTGAGGAGGGGAAGGTGCATTTAATGGGGAGGGTCCCTGTGATTGAATTCCATGCTGCCATTGACCATCAACTTGGGGGTATGTACTAAATTCAGGCACCCTGACGTTTGATACGGGGTAGAGTGGAGGTGGGGCTGGGGACCGGGGCCCCAAGTCGCCTCTCCACCCAGGTCTCTCCCTTCTAAACCCAATATCAAAGTCCTCAGCTGATCTTTCCTCATGCCACTTAAACCCTGGTGACCCTGAAGACCTGCCACACACTTTAAGCCATACTTATTCAGCTTCAACACCCTGGCAGCGGTAAGGGGCACCTCTAAAAATCTTTTAGCACCTTCCTCGCTATCGACTAGCCACTCCACAGGTCTTTCTCCCTCCGAGCCCGTATCGTGACCTGACCCATCACTGTGTTCTGATGTATTAGACATGTTTGTGTACTGCAGTAATTCTCACGGTTATAGAATGTGCCTTATCTCCTATGCAAGTATGTATATACTAATGTTATTTAAAGTCTTTAATGTGTTATATTGGTCGCTCCAAAAAAAAAACTCTATGTCCACTGTATTCCTTTAATCATAAGGAATCTCCAAACAAATAACCACTATATTCCTCTGTTCAGTAAATCCTATGCAAGGTCGCCATTTGTTACGTCCTGGGATATATAAACACAGGGCTCTTTCTATTGGACTAGATATGCGGCAACAAGCAACAACGGAAAACGCTAGATCCAACCCTTATCTATAAACCCAGGCAACAAACCACCCTAAACCGTCAAGAGTCCTGCCTGGACAACGAGGTATCCTATGACTCGGTTACAGGGTGCACGCACTATAGACTGCTGATAGTCAAGCAGGCTATATAATAGATCACACAATTAAGTTGACTTAAAGCTTCAAGGAAAAGATAGATAACGGAATTAAATTGCAGAAACAATTTAATAACAAACTAGAAGAAAGTACATTTAACGTTACGTTAATTAATACAACTAATCACCCCTGCGTGAAAGAAGGTGAAAGCAAACAGTCCTCAAAACATCGTACAGGTAGACAAGATGCGGGTTTCTAAACTGCATGCGGCTACTGTAGGATCTGATGCTTAGCAAAGAAAGTATGTTACATACGAACATATGAACATAAGAAAATGGCAGTCTGCAGAAAGCCGATTGGCCTAAGCAAGGCAGATCCCTGTCCCACACAACCCCAATTACAAAGCCCAATTATAGGCTCAACACTCTAATACCCTGAGGATCATCTTACCAAAACGGTTAGAGATTAACGCAGGATTACGGGGGTCTGCAGAGCGCTGATTGGCCCAACCCTGCTGATCCCCCTTCACACCCAACCCTTCTCGTCCATATGCTTATCCAATTTTATCTTAAAGCTCCCTATCGTTTTTAATCCCACTATAGCACTTGGTAGTCCATTCCACCCATCTACAACTGTTACCAAACCAATATTTGCCTATATCTTTTCTGAAACGAAATTTATCTAATTTGAAACCATTGGTACGAGTTCTTTCGCTATCACTTAGAGCTTTAGTACATTTGTCATGTCCCCTTTGTTAATCCCACTAACCCACTTGAACACCTCTATCATATCCCCTCTAACTCTGCATCTCTCTAACGAATGTAAGCCTAATTTCTTCAACCTTTCTTTATACGGAAGATTTCTAATATTATGGATCATTTTTGTCATTCTACGTTGTACTCTCTCCAATGAATCTATGTCCATTCTGTAATAAGGACACCAAAATTGAACAGCATAATCCATATGGGGTCTCACTAATGACAAGTAAAGTTTTAAGATAACATCAGCAGTTCTGGTACTCACACTCCTTGAGATGAACCCGAGAATCCTGTTTGCCTTGTTTCGAACGCTTATACACTGTTGTCTAGGCTTCAAATCATTGCTAACAAACACACCTAGATCTTTCTCACAATTCGAGTTTTCTAATTCCACATTAGCTAGTTTATTTTAACATTTGTATGCATCTTCCCTATCTTTAATACCTTGCATTTGTCAATGTTAAACTTCATCTGCCAATTTACTGACCATTCGTGTAAGGTATCTAGATCCCTTTGGAGGCACTCTATATCTCTATCTGAATCAATTGTTCTCCCCGTTTTGGTATCGTCTGCAAATTTACTTATCCTACTAGTTATACCTAGTTACGGATTTAGAGAACTCTTAACTCATAAGCAGGAATAAATACTAGTGATAGGCCATACAGTGTATAATGGCATAGGTATAATTAAATAAAGGCAGCAACTCTCAACGTAACCACATACAGGTGTGCTTCTCACTCTTAGTCAGGCAAGCCTGCTCGGACAGAGTCTCTAAGCCACACCCTGACTCACAATGCTCACAAAAACGGTAAACTGTGGCACAATAACAAGCATACAGAAATAATAAACCCCTAGCTGTTAATCTGCCAGGTGGCAGAGGTCTAGCCGGAAGGATATAGGCTTCGGATACCCGGGCTGAGCCACCTGCTCTAGCCTAGGGACGTTCCCAAGTCTGTGCGCCAAATTACTCTAATTGAAAGGGTGCTCTCTTGAGACTCCAAATCGCAAGTATCTGACTCTCTCCTGGCGACCCTAAAACAAAAGCAAGACGTGCTAGCACAGTGCTGACTGGACTAGGCAAGGGCCCTCACACAACACAACACTAGACACACAGGGACACAGACAAGAAAATGCCCCCAGACTCCCACGGGTATCCTAGTAAAGTCGTGCGGGTCCACAGGACTCGCACCAGCAGACTTTACTAAAAGGATCGCAAAAAGCCTCCCCTCCGGTCTAGCCCCTGCTAACCTGACACAAGAACACACTAGCAAGCATGAAACCACCAAATATGAGACAACAAAAAAGCTTCCTAGGTCTCATTAAAGATTACGTCTCTACATAAGGCCCAAAATCCTATCTAATTATCTGAGAGCTCGTCGTTAATACAATAATATGTATAAGGTCTATCAAGGGGATGGGATAATTAAATAGATTGGTGAAGTAGTGGAAGGAAGGTATACAAAGTAAGAGAGAAAGTTTCTAAGTGGGGTTGAGAGGGATAGATATCAAGGGGGTCCGAAGGGTACGACAGTGAGGTGAGCTCTGAGTCTTGAATCTGTCTGGACCTCACCCTAGGCATACAAAATACATCCCAGGCTTGGCAACACTCAACACTGTTGCCTGATCAAAATCCTCTACCCCGTGCGTGAGTCGAAACTAAGCCTAACGTTGCAATCAAATGCATATGGCAATGCTTCAGGCTCGTCCCAAGCTGGCAAGCGAAGCAACGTCCCAAGCCGGTCTCTCTCTCTCGCTCGTCTCCTCCCGCCCTCACTAGACTTACATCTTATATATTATAATGAAATAATCAACTATCGAGAATAAAATCTACTAAGATGCATTGGTTAAGAATAAGGGCAACTTCAAGCTGTGAAACAACATAAGAATATCCCAGACATTAGTTACGTTGTCGTAGGATATATACTAAGGAAAAGCCTGCCGACCGGCTGCCACCAGCCGGTTTCTAAACGGCTGGGCAGCCGACGCGCGCGCATGCCCGCACGTGGTTACTATGCAGAAGCGTCACAAACGAACCTAAGAACTGCCTCTAATGGAACCGAAACAGTAAAAAAATGGCATTTCCTCAGTTAAAACATCCACAATTGTTGCTATATTGTCTATATAGATATAGCGGCAGAGATGAGATACATGCCATATAGAAGCTATATGTATAGGCTTTCCATTGATCCTATTATCAACTTGCAACGAACCTAAGAACCGCCTCAAATAGAACCGAAATTGTAGAAAAATGGCATTTCCTCAGTTAAAACATCCACAATTGTTGCTATATTGTCTATATAGTTATAGCGGCAGAGATAAGATACATACCATATAAAAGCTATATGTATAGGCTTTCCATTGAACCTATTATCAACTTTCAACGAACCTTAGAACCGCCTCTAATAGAACCGAAATAGTATTCAAATGGCATTTCCTCAGTTAAAACATCCAACATTATTGCTATATTGTCTATATGCTTATAGCGGCAGAGATGAGATACATGCAATATAGAAGCTATATGTATAGGCTTTCCATTGAACCTAATATCAACTTGCAACGAACCTAAGAACCGCCTCTAATAGAACCGAAACGGTAACAAAATGGCATTTCCTCAACATCCAAAATTGTTGCTATATTGTCTATATGCTTATAGCGGCAGAGATGAGATACCTGCCATATAGAAGCTGTATGTATAGGCATTCCATTGAACCTATTATCAACTTGCAACGAACCTAAGAACCACCTCTAATAGAACCGAAATAGTAAAATAATGGCATTTCCTCAGTTAAAACATCCACAACTGTTGCTATATAGTCTATATTCTTATAACGGCAGAGATGAAATACATGCTATATAAAAGCTATATGTATAGGCTTTAAATTGAACCTATTATCAACTTGCACCGAACCTAAGAACCGCCTCAAATAGAACCGAAACAGTAAACAAATGGTATTTCGTCAGTTAAAACATCAACAATTGTTGCTATATTGTCTATATGCTTATAGCGGCAGATATGAAATAAATGCCATATAGAAGCTGTATGTATAGGCTTTCCATTGAACCTATTATCAACTTGCAACGAACCTTAGAACCTCTTCTAATAGAACCGAAATAGTAACAAAATGGCATTTCCTCAGTTAAAACATCCAATATTGTTGCTCTATTGTCTATATGCTTATAGCGGTAGAGATGAGATACATGCTAAATACAAGCTATATGTATAGGCTTCCAATTGAACCTATTATCAACTTGCAACGAACCTACGAACTGCCTCTAATAGAACCGAAACAGTAAACAAATTGCATTTCCTCAGTTAAAACATCCACAATTGTTGCTATATTGTCTATATAGTTATAGCGGCAGAGATGAGATACATGCCATATGGAAGCTATATGTATAGGCTTTCCATTGATCCTATTATCAACTTGCAACGAACCTAAGAACCGCCTCAAATAGAACCGAAATTGTAGAAAAATGGCATTTCCTCAGTTAAAACATCCTCAATTGTTGCTATATTGTCTATAGAGTTATAGCGGCAGAGATGAGATACATGTCATATAGAAGCTATATGTATCGGCTTTCCATTGAACCTATTATCAACTTTCAACGAACCTAAGAACCGCCTCTAATAGAACCGAAATAGTATTCAAATGGCATTTCCTCAGTTAAAACATCCAACATTATTGCTATATTGTCTATATGCTTATAGCGGCAGAGATGAGATACATGCAATATAGAAGCTATATGTATAGGCTTTCCAGTGAACCTAATATCAACTTGCAACGAACCTAAGAACCGCCTCTAATAGAACCGAAACGGTAACAAAATGGCATTTCCTCAACATCCAAAATTGTTGCTATATTGTCTAAATTCTTATAGCGGCAGAGATGAGATACCTGCCATATAGAAGCTGTATGTATAGGCATTCCATTGAACCTATTATCAACTTGCAACGAACCTAAGAACCGCTTCTAATAGAACCGAAATAGTAAAATAATGGCATTTCCTCAGTTAAAACATCCACAACTGTTGCTATATTGTCTATATTCTTATAACGGCAGAGATGAGATACATGCTATATAAAAGCTATATGTATAGGCTTTCAATTGAACCTATTATCAACTTGCACCGAACCTAAGAACCGCCTCAAATAGAACCGAAACAGTAAACAAATGGTATTTCCTCAGTTAAAACATCAACAATTGTTGCTATATTGTCTATATGCTTATAGCGGCAGATATGAAATACATGCCATATAGAAGCTGTATGTATAGGCTTTCCATTGAACCTATTATCAACTTCCTAAGAACCTCTTTTAATAGAACCGAAATAGTAACAAAATGGCATTTCCTCAGTTAAAACATCCAATATTGTTGCTATATTGTCTATATGCTTATAGCGGCAGAGATGAGAAACATGCTATATAAAAGCTATATGTATAGGCTTCCAATTGAACCTATTATCAACTTGCAACGAACCTAAGAACCGCCTCTAATAGAACCGAAATAGTGAACAAATGTAATTTCCTCAGTTAAAACATCAAAAATGTATGCTATATTGTCTATATGCTTATAGCGGCAGAGATTAGATACATGCCATAGAGAAGCCATATGTATAGGCTATCCATTGAACCTAACCTAAGAACCGCCTCTAATAGAACCGAAATTGTAAAATAATGGCCATTATAGCGTATGTAGGCTACAATATAGCAATTATTTTGGATGTTGCAACTGGGGAAATGCTATGTATCTAATGTATTATATTGGTATTGTTTGTGGTAGTTGTTAGGTTCCTATAATGTTCGTATTAGGTTCAATCAAAAGCCTATACATAATTAGAGCTTCTTTATGGCATATATCTCATCTATGCCGCTTTAATCATATATGCAATATAGCAAATGGGGAAATGCAAAATAATAATATATTTGTACAATTTTGGTCCTTTTCGAGGCGGTTCTTATTAGGTTCGTTGCAACTTGGAAGTTGGTATTATAAACTTTGGGTAATAGGTCCAATCAAAAGCCCATACATATAGCTACTAGGCTATATAATATTAATATGTTTATCATATCTGCACCTATACTGTAGGCATATAGATAATATAGCTAAGAATTAACTATGCCTATTGCAACTGGTGAGTGTATAATTTGTATAGAACTCGGTCATATATGAGAATGTTCTTAGGTTAGTTGCAAACTTCTAACTGGCATATATCTCATCTCGAGCACTATCAGTAGGCTATAATCGTAGACAATATAGCAAAAATTTGGAATGTTTTGAAAGGGGACATGTTTTCTGTATAATTATATTTCCCTCCTATTTGAGCCAGTTCTTTGATCAGGCCTATTCATATAGCTTCCACCTGGCATACAGCTCATTTCTGCTGCTATAATTATATAGACAATATAGCTACGATTTTAGATGTTGCAACTAGGGAAAGACAAATTTCTTTCTACATTTCGGTCCTTTCGAGGCGGTTCTTGGGTTCTTTCCAAGTTGGGAATAGGTTCAATGGAATCCCTATAGGCTACATATAACTACTATATAGCATACGTGTTTTCTCTGCTGATAGGAGCATATAGACAATATCGCAACAATTTGGATGTTTTAACGGGAAATGTTAGTTTTTATATATGTCGGTTATATTTGAGGCGGGTTCTATGGTAGTTGCAGGTTGGTAATATGTTTATTGGAAAGCCTATACAAATAGCTTCTTCATATATCCATTTTTGCCGCTACAATGATTGAAGAAATATAGCTACGGTTGTAGATGTTGCAACTGGGTAAATGGGAACAATTTTATAGCCCTAATAAAACCGAAATATTAAAAAAGGGAATTTCTTCAGTTAATACATTACAAATCATTGATATTTTGTCTAAAAGATTATAGTGGCAGAGATCAAATATAGTCTCTGCCATATATGAGCTATATGTATAAGCGCTCCATTGGACCTATTAACAACTTGTAACGAACCTAAGAACCGCCTCTAATATAACCATATTATAACAAAATAACATTTCCCAAGTTTAGACATCCAAAATGGTTACTATATTTTGTATATGCTTAAAGCGGCATAGATGATATATATGTCATGTAAATGCTATATGTATAAACTTTACATCCAATGTATGATCAACTTGCAACGAACCTAAGAACAGCTTCAAATGAAAACTAAATATTATTAACAGGTTTTTCTTCAGTCTAAACTTCACAAATAATTGATATATTGTCTAAATCCTTCTTGCAGCAGAGATGAGATATATGCCATATAGAAGTTATATGAATTGGCTTTCCATTGAACTTATCAGGAACTTGCAACCAACCTAAGAACCGCATCTAAAAGGTTCGAAATATAGGGGGGTTCTTAGGTTCGTTGCAAGTTGATAATAGGTTCAATGGAAAGCCTATACATATAACTTATATATGAAATATATATAAATGTCTGCCGCTATAAGCATTTAAACAATATAGCAACAATTTCTGATGTTTTAACTGACAAAATGTATTTTTTGTTGTTTTACTGTTTCGGTTCTATTAGTGGTGGTTCTTAGGTTCGTTGCAAGTTGATAATAAGTTCAATGGAAATCTTATACACATAGCTTCTATATGGTATCCTATCTCTGCCGCTATAAGCATATAGACAATATAGCAACAAGATGGATGTTTTAACTGAGGAAATGGCATTTGTTTGGGTCAATATACAGGAGGCGCTACAACATTGGTAAAAAATTAAGCTCAATAGCATGTGATTAAGCGATTTTTCTCCAAATTGTTGATGTAGGTGTCATTCCCGGGAAACTAACATAATACATATTATATGGATATTTACGTTTTAAGGGTTTGTTTACACTTCTTCTTTTTCGTCTTCATCTGGGAGACTTCTTTTTCGTGACTGTCAGTCAACAACTGAGACATCTGGTGGCGAATGCAATGAACTATACTGGTGGCGTCGTAGCCAAAGTAATCACCAGAGAGTGTGTACAGGAGAGAGGAGTCTTCCTATGCATTCTATTAATAAAAAGGTGCCTCTAAACGTTGCCAGTTACCCTTTTTCGACATTTTTTTTCAGCGCCATCTATTGCAGGGTTCCAGAACTACTCAACGTGAATAAATCTATGGATATAGCCTACCCTCCATTCTGTTTTTTTTATATTATATGGACCGGTACACTACTTTTTTTTTGTCTCTCTCTCTCTCTCTCCATCTCTATGTATATGTATGTATATATATGTTTGACCAAGTTTGAGTGTGGCTGTGTGTACTTCCAAGTTAGTTACTTATATTACAATGTAAATACTTGTCTTCAATTGAGATTAGTTTTTCATATAGGCTACATTCATTGTTAATAAATTTAGTCAATATCAAATAATCATCAACAGCCTTCATGATCCATTGCAAACCATCCTATATTTTCAAGGTCAACCACAGCCTCCTTACATCATCACGGAGGCTTGGTTCAGCTTGGTAAGCTATGTAATTAACCCCTTCTATACCGCCGACGTCTTTTGATTTTATTCTGGCTCCTACTAATCGATTGTATTCACTTTAGGAAGGATCTTTAGCAATTATAAGGCTTCGAACTATCTCAATCAACACTTTTAACTACCACAGATCCTTTCTAAGCTGTATAAAATCGTCTACATATTGCTAGAATAAAATATAACATACGTCGACGGTACAGAAGGGGTTGATGGAGTATTGTTCACATTTCAGTGTAGGCAATACTTTGGAGTGCTTTTGCATATCAATGTACTCATAAATCATTGTATTCATAATGACTATGGCTGATATGGTGATAGCAAACAAGTTACATGAGTTTCTACAGACTCTACACGAGACGACACGTGTACACCATTGCAGCAAGGGAGAGGAACTGTCAATTAACAGACGACAGAAGTATTTTCCCGCGATAGGGAGGAGCTATGCGCTACCGCCATCTAGTGAAGGGTTCCAGCCAAATCTGTAAATAATGGCCAACTACTATTAACACGGCTGATTTTCCAAGACTCCTCTCTCCTATTCTTACTCTATGGTAATCACCCTACCTAATTCATGCCAAGAGTACTCGAGTTCACTGACACGTGATGTCTATCGACCAATCAGGTGATGCCATGATTTGGAAAACAGGTGGCCCAGGATATAAGCTGTCAGTTTGACTCTGGCCAGCTTGTGTAGAGGGTGTGAGCCGATCAAAGCTTTTTCCACCATCTTTAAAAACACTGAGGCTGCTTAAGACCTTTTCGCCTTCCAATAAGTGTAAACTGTCCAAAGTGCAATAACCAGTGTTCCAAATACAGCTGACGAGGACAGCTGGTTTTGAAATGCACATACACTTGTTTTACATGGAAAAATTTGAAACAAAAATCCACCAGCTGTTGACCAAGATGAGTGGTGATCGAGCCTCCAGCGGCCAGCCAGGCAGCCCAGTACCTCCTCTGTTCATTAAGGTTAGTTGGTTGGTTGGGACAACATAAAGGAGCCGGACCACAGCTAGCTAGGGAATCTTAATGGGTCATCGCAAAGTAACATAAAGTAAAAGATTTTTTCGCATAGGATTAAACTGGCATGCAAGGGCTAGTTGGTTACCATACTGATGTTTTGGACCGACAGTTAGCCCATCCATCTTTTTAGGCCTAATAGGTCCGGTAGAGCATAGGCTATACATCATTGCTATATATGTCATTAAGAGCTGAAATGTATTATAAGGGAGAACAAAAATAACATAAAATACATAGGCCTACTGTAAAACAACAAGTTTTTCAGCCAGTACCCAACCAGCGGGGGTGTGGGGGTGGCAGCCCCCACCAATAATACTAGGTTAGGTTAGGTAAGGTTGTTAGGTTAGGCTAATGTTAACCCCATTCTTACTAGGTTAGGTTAGGTTAGGTAAGGTTGTTAGGTTAGGCTAATGTTAACCCCATTCTTACTAGGTTAGGTTAGGTAAGGTTGTTAGGTTAGGTAAGGTTGTTAGGTTAGGCTAATGTTAACCCCATTCTTACTAGGTTAGGTTAGGTAAGGTTGTTAGGTAAGGTTGTTAGGTTAGGCTAATGCTAACCCCATTCTTACTAGGTTAGGTTAGGTAAGGTTGTTAGGTTAGGCTAATGTTAACCCCATTCTTACTAGGTTAGGTAAGGTTGTTAGGTTAGGCTAATGTTAACCCCATTCATACTAGGTTAGGTTAGGTAAGGTTGTTAGGTTAGGCTAATGTTAACCCCATTCTTACTTCGTTAGGTTAGGGTAATGTTAACCTTATGAAAACCCAAACAAAGATTTTATTAGGGTTACTGTGTAATTTTAACATGAACATTAGTAAAATCCGAGCCTTGGCTCGTGTTTTCGAAATGTCGGGTTATATGGGTATGGAAATGTACAAAACCCGAGCCAACATGTTAATAAGGGTGTTATTTTCATTTTTAAATTAGTTAAATCCGAGCCAAGTTTCGTCAAAACTTGGCTCGGGTTTTCAAAAAGTCAGGTTTTATGGGTCTGGAAATTGACAAAACCCGAGCCAATATGTTACCAAGGTTACTGTGTTTTTTTCATTTTTACATTTGTTAAATCCGAGCCAAGTTTCGTCAAAACTTGGCTCGGGTTTTCAAAAAATCAGGTTTTATGGGTCTGGAAATTGAACAAACCCGAGCCAAATTTGGGTTACAAATGTGTATTATCGTGTTCTATAGTGTTCTATACGCTTTTTACCCCTCAATTTCCCTGATCTTCATAGCCCTCCCCACTATCGGGGGGCGTGTCTTTAGATTGATGGATAATGGGTAAATGCTTAATTCCCATTCAATTTCATCACTAGATTCGACTAAAACACCAAAAACAAAATCAAAATTCCAAAAAAAAATACCTGAAAAACACGTTGTTGCGTCTCCTGTATATTAACCTTTGTTTGTACTATTTCGGTTCTATTAGAGGCAGTTCTTAGGTTCGTTGCAAGTTGATATTAGGTTCAATTGAAAGACTATACATATAGCTTCTATATGGCATACAAAGTTTTTACGTATAACTTTTATTTTAATTACCATTAATAATAATGCTTTAGGTTTTAGATGAATGTTACTTACAATATGGATATCCAGGATCACAATAATGGGGTTTAAAGAAAATTTATTATTGTCTCAGAATTCCAGCTTTATTATTACATGTTTATAATCCCTTTTGAATTGTGTGTATCAATCTACAACTCGTAACACTACATAATTGGGTGTATATCAGTTTAAAAAGAGATTACGATAGTTAACTAAACAAATCATATTTTGTCTTACAATAAAACATTGTAGATAGAAAATAAGAAATATATATATTGTTCCACTTCTTAATACTTTGTCCAACCACCATTATTGTCAATTACACTCTGCAACCTCCTAGGTAGAGAAGATACATGGTTATAGATGGTTCTCTGGTTCCGACGGAATAGCTCCCACTCCTCCATAGTGTGCTGCAAGAGCCGCTGGGAAGTTCGTTCCTGGCCAGGTTCCCAACTGTTGACGATGTTGCCCCAGATGTTTTCAATAGGGTTCAGGTCACAACCTTTGCTTGGCCACTGGAGGAGGTCGATGTCGCGTTGTTCTCCAAACCACTGTCGGATGATCCTTGCAGTGTGAATGGGACAGTTATCCTGTGTATAGAAATATGCATCATTTACAACATTATCATTACATTATGTTCAATGTTAACAATAAGAACCAAGTCGATATCATTACATGAACTAAAATGAAGACCTTTATTGTAGCAAATATAGTTCATACCGTACTGGGTAAAGGTTTTTATTACATTAATTTAATTATTTTCCTATGAAATAAGGTGTCATTAATGCACTTACTGTTACCAAGAATACCAACTAAATACCATGCATACTAGTGGGGATATTTGTACTGTATAGCTTGCTCTCTAATAAGTTGATACAGATTAAGCTTACTTAAATTTAATTGATGCATAAGGAATCATCATACTAGCGGGATCTCTATTTCTATCGTATTTACCTCTGCTACACATCGTTATAAGATCAATGAATATATATAAATCGTGTAAAGATATACAATTATTTGCAAAGTGATGTTTTTTTATAGATAAATTTCCTTGTTGTATAGAACTGCACTCCAGTCCTTAACGCCTAACCTCATACAAGAACGGGATTTACCTCTTTATAATTCATTGTAGGGTAATCTGACGAATGAGTGTGCCTCATCACAATGAATTATAAACAGGTAAATCCCAATCTTGTATGAGGTTAGACGTTAAGGACTGGTCTGCAGCTCTATATAAAATAATTGTCCTGTCAGTCTGGAAAATAATACCAGACTAAAAATAAATAAATAAATTTACTTATGACGTAGTAGTGCATTTCCTCGATGAAAATATCATCGAAGAAAGACATACAAATTGTCCCACAATTTATTTGTATATATTTCAGGAGGGGAATATTTTAGGTAATTCTAAACAAAACCTATGCTCAATTCTCAACCGTTTCTCAATAACTGTAATTCCACAACGGTTGAGTATTAGACATATGTTTGTTTATAGAGTATTTTGTGCTTAGAATTACCCAAATATTCACCTCCATGAGTATGGAGTATCTAATTATACTGGTGGGATGCCCTGTATAGAAAGTATATAAGTTTAAAATACCTGCATGAAAATAATGCGCTCAGGAAAGGGTAGAGCCATAGCACGCACTGAGGGCACCATCACCTCCTCCAGAATCTCTAGATACTTCTCTGCCGTGAATCTTCCTTGGATCTCTGCCAATTCTAAATACCATACAGATGTATCCAGCCCCAGACGTTACATGTGACATGTCTACTTCTAGCCACCTCGTGAATGTTCTGTTCATCATATCTGGTGTTATTTGTACGCCAGCAGTGGAGACGATCATGGGTAGTAGAAGCAAATGTCTTTTCATCACTAAATATTACCCTGCCCCAGTAATCGAGGTCGTTGTCAACATTTTCCAAAGCAAATGCAAGCCTTGCCTCCCGATGATGCTGGTGTAGCTTTTCTTTAACAGCTGGTATCCTGTGATGTATGCCAGCATCATGGAGCCTATTTCGGACTGTCCTTGCTGATATTGGCAACTGCAGTTGTTCCGTTAATGATACAGCATTTGTGAGAGGGGATTCCACTATAGCTTCCACGATTCTGCGGTATTCTGCTGAAGTCGTCTTCCTAGGACCGCCACATCTTGGTTTATCCTTCAGGTTGCCACTTTGTTCCCAACGCTGGCACCAAAGCCTCACAGTTGGCTTGTATATTCCCATTTGCCTGGCTATACCACCGATAGAAGTGCCAGCTTTCCTCATGCCGACAATCATTCCCCGTCTGCAGAGCTTCTCTTCATGACGATTCATCTCTTGGAGGAACAGGGAAAATGCGAACGAGGCAAGGGTTGGGAAGACTATGCCTGACCTAGCTAATATTACCCTTGATAACACCACCGTGATAAGAGAGGTATGCGCGTCCTGACGTCACAAGTAGTTTTTACTCCAAGTATCACTGATGTTCGAATCTTCTATGAATCCTTTTGTCTATATATTAGTATATAGCGCAATCAAATACAGGATAAGCATATACCAGTTCGTATAACTTTTCAGCATCTTATTATGTAAATAATAACCACGGAGGCGATAGATAGAGGGTGCCACTAAACAATTCCAGAAGTATCATTGATCAACACCTGCCTCAAACATTGGTAATATGATCATGTGTGATACACATACATTTATAGAGTTTAAGAGAGTAATGACATAAGTTAATGTCCTGCCTGTATATTAAACAAAATAGTAATACAAATACATAAAACATAATCGTGTGTGTGTGTGAAGTTGGGGAAATAGGTAAATACAAAATTAATTTGCTTCATTTTGCATCGAGTTCATGGAGAGGTCTCACTCACTCTCTCTCTCTCTCTCCACAATATACAGTATATATATATAGCAGTTAATGAAGTTAAGAATTAAATTAATTATTTAATTATTAAGCAAATCATTATTTAATTCTCTAACCATTACAACTAGATTCTGCCATTGTTTTCAGGTATGACCCTAAACCAGTGATGCCAGTTTGGTTAATTATATCCATTCGGCCTTCCCTCTTCAGGCTAGCGACCTGTAGCGAATTCATTTTTCGGTTGAAATATTAATTCTGGCGAAGCCGGACAGATTTTTCTACCGAAAAATCAGGTCACTATCGCTCACTATCTTAAAGCTTGCGAGCGGTAGCCAGCTCCTTTAGAAACATTTATCCGGCTTCGCCAGAGTTCATTTTTATACCATAAAATCAGCTCGCTACCGTTCGCTAGCCTGAAGAGGGAAGGCCGAATAGATATCATTCACCAACCTGACATCACTGCCCTAGACATCCCCCCCACCCTCACCTACACACACTTTCGCGCCGCCCCGTGCAAGCCTTCCCTGCCTTCCTCCCTTATTGAAATAATGTCCTTGAGTTCTATCAAACGTCATCTAACTTACTGTAGGTAACTTTAGATTAGATTAGATTAGAGGTAGATAATGCCCGTACTGTATCTTAGTAACATAACTAATGAAATACGTCAGGCAGTGATGGTAGCGATCATAGGACTGTCCACACAAATGGCAGAACCAGGTTGTAGAAAATAATATTTCTTTCGACTCTCCTACCATTAACGTGCTTGCACAACCACTCCTTTTTCCCGTAGTAATACAAGTAATAAACCCAGAACATTTGAGGAAGAATATGATATATTATTTGTAACCATTACTGTTTATCATCAATTATTAATGCATTCCTTCTTGTTCAGATCAATGTTAATATATGCTATTTTACTTACTACTTGACTATCTGTCTAGTTCTTGTTCCCCTCTCCCTCTCGCTCTCTCTACACATACACAATATATATATATATATATATATATATATATATATATATATATATATATATATATATATACAATACATATATATATACCAGTTAATGAAGTTAGGAATTAATATTTCAAGCCAGGGATGTAAATCAAAGCGAGTTCCATGAACCATTTCCCGAATCCTACCGATCACCACCCGTCTCTGTTTTGAAGCTGGCTGATGTATGACAACCATAGCTGAACCAAATGTATACGATGTCTAAATATGCTTATTAATTCCTTTCCTCATCACCAATGTCTACTACTAATAATTAAATTCAAATATATTGAGTAGAGCATAATTATACACACTATTCATGTAGTTGATCATTATGCTCACTTGCCTAATTATTATAAATTAGTTATATTATTATAATTAAGGATTGTTGGCAACCGATCTGCCAACCATATTCGTCGTTACATATTTCACTCTCATTCATTCACAAATCTTTCCAATACTACACCGAGGTGTGTGCTAGGGTATAGAGGCAGACCCAAGGGGGTATAAAAATTCCCTTCAGCAACTGTACGTGAATGCAGTAATAAAATAATTCGAAGCGAGTATTAGAGGAATTATATTCTATATAAATTATGACATGAGTGGTATTGTTTCACTTGAGTCTCCAATAATACCTTTACCATATTCAAAAGTAGGAAGAGGTTGATCAAGACTAAGAGCAACATTAACTATAATGCCGACCATCATTGAGGTCAGAATCATTAGGTAATTATAAATATCCCCTTGTACCCAACACCATCTGGAGCTCATCGTGGTACTAAGTAGAGAGGCACAGATATAGGCCTATTGTATATTAGGCATTAAACTTGTTTGGTAATTCGCGTTCCAGGCAAGTTAAATTTGAAATATGATAATTATATAACTTTTAGTACCATATGACTAGCCTCGCAACCAATATGTGATCAAGTGAAAGCTGTTATGTGCTATACAATTATAGAGCTTCGAGATCTACATGTGAATTACATACCTATGTGATAAACAGACATGAGCCTTGAACTGCAACATAATTATTTCTTAACAAAGTAGCTTCAATCTAATGTTATCATAGTCATTCAGTACAATGATCCACTTAATGGGTATATTTGAACTTCAGAAAATATAATATATGAGTAAATCCATAAATATATCGATTTCTTATCATGCAGTACTATGTATCGGCGTGTGTTCAATTGCATGAACATAT
Source organism: Paralithodes platypus (assembly GCA_032716605.1). Classification (NCBI taxonomy): domain Eukaryota; kingdom Metazoa; phylum Arthropoda; class Malacostraca; order Decapoda; family Lithodidae; genus Paralithodes; species Paralithodes platypus. The sequence continues at coordinate 27,747,279 of CM064512.1, forward strand.
TTCCTTTCTTTTATGATAATTATATATATAAGTACCCACGGTTGAAGATGGCCCCGCACTCCAAAGCCACCCACCCACACACTGAAATGAGAACGCATGCATAGAAAAATCGAAATTCAAGTTATATTATGGATAACTCACCTATTTAATATTTGGTGCTGTAGCCACGACTCGTCCTCACTGCCTGTAGTCGACTAGGCAGAGATAAGGCTATGTTTTGGACGTATTTGGCGTCAAAAGTATCCCAGATGCGTTGGATGGCTGCAGACAAGCGCGGCACTGACGATGTGTCGTAATTACCCAACTTATACTTGATAATGGCCCAGAGGTTCTCGATGGGGTTTAAGTCTGGGGAATTGCCTGGCCAGGGGTTGAAATAGGGAACAATACAGTCGTTTAACCACTGACTGTGACGCCTGTCAGCGTTGGCAGAATCGCCTCCCGGTAGCCACTAGCGCTCGCCAGGGCAGTGAAATGGGCTACAGTCTATCTACAATGTTGTACTTTCTTGTGAATTGTCATGTTACAGGCAGTATAGAAGTGGTCTTTATTTTCGCCTGTGACAATGCATTATATTTTATATCATGGAGTTGAACATAGGATGCAGTGTAGTGTAGTTGAGAGAGAGAGCGAGCGGGCAGCGAGACGGTAGTGAGTATTGCTTTCCCTCCTCCTTCCTCCCTCCCAGAGGAGTCCCTCGCCCGCGTGGCTTTCTCTCGGTTTTGATTGGCTGGTGGTTCCTGGCGCCTTCTGCAGGCCTGCTGTCTGGTGACGTAGCGGCCTGTGATTGGCTGACCACCATGCCTTTGTGTGATCCTGGGGATCCCGAGGAGCTACTCTCCTCAGAGCTTGCCTGACCAGCATACCCTTCACATGTCCCTTGCTACCTGTCCCCCGACTTCTACCTATAGAACACTTTCTCTCTCTCTCAACTTCTTACCTCTCATTCTTTCAATCTATTTAATATCATAACTCCCCTTTGGTTCTCCCCGATTTCATACATCGGCCATCGTATTATATGCTGAAGCTCTCAGATATTCCATGTTAGTTAGGCAGTTAGGCATTAGGAGGGGTTACCATTTTTGTCTGTAGAGGTTCGACACACTCACGGTGCCTCCCTCCCTCTTTCTTGGTTGTCTGCTGGGCTATTTAATGCTAGACTGGGGTGAGGCCATTGTAGTTGTGATTTCCGATGTGTACTAGGTTTTGTTTAACCTGTACACACGCAACGGAGACGTGGGAAGCCTAGGTTGTCTTTCTGACTGTGTACCTTGTGAGTTTAGCACTGTGTTGCGAGTGAGGGCTTTTGCCTCTGCCACCCAACACTGTGCTAACTCATTTGCTTTGACTTTGAGAGGGTCGCCAGGAAAGAACCAGATACTAGCGATCTGGATCTCTCAAGAGAGCACCCCGTCAATTAACGTAATTTGGCCGCACAGTCTTAAGGACTTCGCTAGGCTATGAGCCACTTGCTCAGCCATTGTTTCCTAGCCTACTACATCCCAGCTAGACTTTATTCGCCTAGCAGACACCGAATTAAGATTATAAACTCTTTATGTTATGTATGCACCTTTTTTTATTCACGTTGATAGCAAGCCTTGGTTGTTGTTGAGTTGCGCAACCCGAGTAGGCTTTTGCGTTGCCTGAGGGAGTACCTCTTTTGTTGTTGGAGATTTTACTATTGCACCGTTATTATTATTCCCGTGCCAGTTAACCCTGTATGTCCATACATTCGCCATATCTTGTTCCTGCTTTATACAACAGTTCAAAATCCGATTCGATCATCTTAAGCAGCATCAGACTTTCTTCAGAAGATTCCTGCTCGATGCTTTAGGACTTTCGTTCACTTTCTTTAATATAGGAGTGACAGTTATTATTGTTTAGAGTAACTTTAATTATACCTTCTTCTTGTTTGCCTTAAATCATTCCAGTGATTTAATTAAGCTCTCTATCCTTTTCCTTGTGTACATCATTAACGTAATTGTATGTTGTTGTGATCAGGCTGTATCAGAGATCATCAGCCTGTAGTAGTAGTGCATTTATACCGAGTTATAGGATACCCCGTTATCGCAGATTTAACTCTGGAGGGTATAGGTGTTTTTTTTGTGCGCCGGCATTATAAGTTCGAGGGTTGGATCTAGTGTTACCGCTGTGGCTGTGTGCCTTTCTAGTCCAATGATTAAGAGCCCTTGTTTTATACGAGCCCCGGTCGTAACAAATGGCGACCTTGCTTAGGATTTTGTGAACTTAGAGAAATATTGCAGGAGTGTTGTGGTCATTTGTTTTTGTTTAAAGGAATATAGTGGACACGTGGAATTTGTTTGGCAAGTAGTATAACACTTAAGAGTCTTCGAGCATCTTGTATTTTTGAGTGAATAGTGCTGCATAAGAGTTTAGGTACTTTTTTTTGTTTGTATAAACGTTGAGAATTTTCGGTGGACACTATGTCGGACGACGGATCAGTGTACAGTGAGGACACGGTACGGGAAACAGAAACTGAGGTGCAGCAGCGAGCTTTGTTAGATGACATAAGAGTTATAGCTAGTGAGGAGGATACAAGGAAGTTTCTGGAGATACCTATTACTGCTGACCAGGTGTCGGGAATTGATCGGTATGGTCTCCAGTGTTTGGCCACGGTCATGGGGCATGTGGGCATTAGCAGCATGTCGAGAGGTGACCTGGTGGCCTGTGTGCTCGGCGGGGTGCGTGAGGCTTCGGGTGGAGCGGGAGCTTGGGCACCTTCGGCCCAGCCCTCATTCCACTCGACTCCTACCATGGCGCCCCCTCGGGCTCCGGAGCCGGATACGTACCCGCAGGCCTATAGTCACTGGCAGCGTGGTTTGCACTTGGGTGAGTCTCCTATTGTTGCATCTCCTCCTCCTCAAGGTTTAACTGCAGATATGCTCTTCCAGCTTGAGATGGCTAAGATACAGCTGCAGCAGAAGTGGGAATCTAAGCAGCAGCACTCCACCCTCCCCCCACCCCCCCCCCCGAGTCAGTGATACACCATATAACCATTACAACAAGAGCAACGATACTAAGTCTGACCATAAACCTAATACCGTCCCGTTTAAGAAGGGTCAGGGCCCTTCCCCACCTCAAGGGAAGCCCAAGGGGGAGTTAAAGTATTTTCATTGTCATGAGAAGGGGCATTTTTGCAAGAGCCTGTCTAAGCAAGCCACCTAATGCAGTTGTGTCTTTGGCTCGCAACATTGGGGTGTCCCCGAAGTCGTCTGAGTTTGCCCGGGGTATAACGTCAGAGGCTGGGACACAGCCAGTGGAGAAGAATCCGGAAGGCTCGAACCCTGTCCGCGATGTCTTTTGCGACCATCGAGGGCGTGGCTGCGTAAGGTGGGCTGGTAAGAAGCATGGAGTTGAGCTGTTGCGAGACACAGGTGCCTCTCAGACTTTGTTGAAGATCTTTACTGGTAGGTGGTGTTCTGAGAGTGAGGGTCTGAGTCTGGAGGGTGAGACGGTGAAGCACTTGAGCGAAGCAACCAGCCGCTTCAGAGATGGAGCTGCTTTGAGCCATGATGGATGCTTCACATGTCTCACTCCCCAGGCTGGAACAAGACCTCACGGGCTTCACCGTGTTGAGCGGTGGAATGTACAGGTTCTCAGCCTATGCCCGAGAGGGAGTAGTTGGAATATAGAAAAAAAAAAAAAAAAAAAAAAGACCAATAAACGCGGCATGGGTGGTTGTGGTGTAAGGTATCAATGCTAGCAGGTCATACCCGTTGGTCAGGATGGAACTGGAGGTGTATGGTGTGACACGAGAGTTGGATGTGGGTATTGTGGAGAACTTGCCTGTTGGGGGCGTCGACCTCCTTCTCGGCAACGACTTTGCGGTGCCTACTTCTGAGGTTTCACCCTTAGTCGTTGCCGAGAAGCCGGCCGACGTGAGTAGGGAGGAACAGGAGTGGGTAGAGAAGTGTCAAGTACAACCTATGGTGTGTGTTGTTACAAGACCTCTTGCATCCAAACTGTCACAGCCTATTCCTCGGTCTTCTGATCAACGGAGGAACGGTCGGAAGAAGATCGCTAATGTTGGTAAAAGTTTGGAGAGTTTAGTACCAGCAGCTCTTCTTGGCGACTCAGTATTGGCACCATTGTTGGAGTCTGGAGAAGCCCCAGGACCTGTCACAGCTAGTGAGGAGGTAGGGCAGGAAGAGACTCCGAGGCAGCAACGTTACACACGGAGAGAAAAAAGGGTTGCTCAGTTTGATATTGGGGGAGGACTTTGGTTGCTTCGGAAGCATCTAGACAGGTTGGTTCCCTCAGATATTTGTAAACTGCAGTTGGAGGATCCGGAAGTTCAGACGTGTCGTAATGGTGCTGTCGAGATCAAACACGAGGACGGGGAAACATGTCATGTGAACCTGTTGGAGGAGGTTGTGAGGCAACCACCTGAGCAGCCTACTGTCCCTGCGTTGGTCTGCAGCTGCCAAGGTGGAGAAGGAGAGGGGGGCAGTACGGCACAGGTGGAGGAGAGTAGGGATTGTCATGTCTCGGCGGAGCAGTGGGCGGGGGACACGAGTCTGGTGGCTGTGGAAGCGCTAGAGCACCTGCCTGAGCAGCAGTGTGCAGCGCTCCAGCACCAGCTCGGTTCATACCTCACTGGTCGTGCCAAGTCCCCGAGCCTCACAACTCGGGCGGTGCAAGATGTTCCGCGGGCAGGTCACGTGAATGTTGGGAGACCGTTAGCCTCGTTGTTTCGGTGGTTCAAGGTGGGCGACGAGGCTTGGACATGGTTGTCAGGTCAAGGTCGACCCATGGCTGCCCAGGGTGGTGGTCAAAAGGAGGACTTTGAGCAGATTGGTGAGGTTGGCTGTGGCATAGAAGTGCCCGGTCGTCGCATAGCCTCCCAATGCTGCTCTAGTCGAATGCAACAGCCCTACCATAGACCGACTGTATCTGGCCATGTCGCTAAAAGCGGTGATGTTGCGCAGGCAGATGTAGTCGTAAGGAATGCGGGGGTGCGCATGTATGGTATCGGCGGGGAAGCCTTAACAATAATGAACTATGGGAGTGACTGCACAGGTGGTACTGATTGTCCCTCTCATGACCTGGCTGTTCTAGGGACGAAGGAGGGAGACTACAGGTTAGAAGCTGCAGTCTAGGCTGGGGTGTGGGAGGGCACTAGGATTGTTGTTCTGCGAGATAAGTTGTTTACTAGGCTGTGGCAGTGCATCCGCATGTGTGTTGCTTCTCCAGGCCTGATGTACGGGGTAGAATCCGACATGCAGGCTTGAGATAGTGCAAGGCTCAGTTTAATTCCCTACCGTATAAATCCTGCTCGACAGCCTGTGGTGCAAGCAGAGCTGGATTACGTGTTGACGAAGGGTCTGAGGGATAAGGAATGTCGTGAGTGGTCGTTGCCTGTAACTTTGAAACCTGTGTTAAGTGGCAAGATCAGTGTGTGTGCATTATCCCTGATAGACACCTATCCATTGCCCAAGGGTCTGAGGGATAAGGAATGTCGTGAGTGGTCGTTGCCTGTAACTTTGCAACCTGTGTTAAGTGGCAAGATCAGTGAGTGTGTTGATTGCGAGAGTATGTGTGCATTATCCCTGACAGACGCCTATACCTTATCGAGAGTTGACGACACCATAGACCGACTCGCCGTCGGACTCGGGGCTGCATCGCCTATCACAAAGGTAGAACTAGGGAAAGGCTTTTGGCAGGTCCCGTTGCCGGAAAGAGCGAAGAGAAGTACCAGTCTAGTGATGAACTGGGCAGTTTATCAGTGTCAGGTGTTGTCGTGCTGCCGGAACACAAGTTGGATGTGTGGCATGCTAAAGGCACTGATAATGTTTTGGCTGATTGTTTGTCACGGGAGGGTTTGTTTGCAGGAGAACCCTCGCCGTTCAGTCAGTGTGTGTTGTGAGTGGAGAAAAACTAGGCTTGCCCCTGTAGTGCAGCCGCCATAAACATAATGAAAAATCACATAAAAACTCTTTCTTTTGATAGTTAATTGTAAGTTACCAATGTTATAGCTAAAGTCCTAAGTTGAACCTGTCTTTCACTTAGGAGGCTGGGCTCTGTGAAGCTCGCTCTGGGAGCATAGCAGGCTAAAATTATACTATTATGTTTGGGAGGGGTTATAAGATGTTCTTTATGTTGATATGTTGTTTTATGTAAGACTTGAGCTTTGCATTTCCTTTCTGGTGGAGTGGCTATGTGTGACGGGTCTTGTCGTCATTCTGCCTTGTCAGATATCGTGCTCGCCTAATGTTGAGCGTCCTATATCTTGGGCGGGGTGTGATGCCTGCCAGCGTTGGCAGAATCGCCTCCCGGTAGCCACTAGCGCTCGCCAGGGCAGTGAAATGGGCTAGAGTCTATTTACAATGTTGTACTTTCTTTCTTGTGAATCGTCATGTTACAGGCAGTATAGAAGTGGTCTTTATTTTCGCCTGTGACAATGCATTATATTTTATATCATGAGTTGAACATAGGATGCATTGTAGTGTAGTTGAGAGAGAGAGAGCGAGCGGGCAGCGAGACGGTAGTGAGTATTGCTTTCCCTCCTCCTTCCTCCCTCCCGGAGGAGTCCCTCGCCTGCGTGGCTTTCTCTCGGTTTTGATTGGCTGGTGGTTCCTGGCGCCTTCTGCAGGCCTGCTGTCTGGTGACGTAGCGGCCTGTGATTGGCTGACCACCATGCCTTTGTGTGATCCTGGGGATCCCGAGGAGCTACTCTCCTCAGAGCTTGCCTGACCAGCATACCCTTCACATGTCCCTTGCTACCTGTCCCCAGACTTCTACCTATAGAACACTTTCTCTCTCTCTCAACTTCTTACCTCTCATTCTTTCAATCTATTTAATATCATAACTCCCCTTTGGTTCTCCACGATTTCATACATCGGCCATCGTATTATATGCTGAAGCTCTCAGATATTCCATGTTAGTTAGGCATTTTTGGAGGGGTTACCATTTTTGTCTGTAGAGGTTCGACACACTCACGGTGCCTCCCTCCCTCTTTCTTGGTTGTCTGCTGGACTATTTAATGCTAGACTGGGGTGAGGCCATTGTAGTTGTGATTTCCGATGTGTACTAAGTTTTGTTGAACCTGTACAATCGCAACGGAGACGTGGGAAGCCTAGGTGGTCTTTCTGACTGTGTACCTTGTGAGTTTAGCACTGTGTTGCGAGTGAGGGCTTTTGCCTCTGCCACCCAACACTGTGCTAACTCGTTTGCTTTGACCTTGAGAGGGTCGCCAGGAGAGAACCATATACTAGCGATCTGGATCTGGAGAGCACCCCGTCAATTAACGTAATTTGGCCGCACAGTATTAACCCGCTGAGTGCCAGGGACGTATATATACGTCCAAGGGTGTTGTCACGCCCAGTGCCAGGGACGTATATATACGTCCACGCCGAAAAAAAATAGTAGCAGCGAAACGACTGCACCTATGGCTTTCATATTTCTACCACATGTACCTTACCCTTCTGGCTTCTTGCCACCACCAACACAACTCCCTCCCCCCACCCACTCGCTGACTATCGGTCGCCTCACAAGGAAAAAAAAGGAAAATCTGTGGCAGCGAAACAACTGCACCAATCGGTTCCATATTTGTGTGACAAGTCCCTTACCCTTCTGCCTTCCCCCCACCACACCCCCAACCGCCTCCCACTTCCAGCGTATCGGTACGAAGAAAAGGAAAAAAAGGAAAATCTGTGGTGGCGAAACTACCTCACCAATCGGCTTCATATTTGTAACGGAGTCAATTGCGCTTCTACCTTCCCCCCAACCATCCCCCAAACCACCCTCCCACCACCCTCCTACTTATACGTTCCGATACCATAAAAGTCGATGATTTACTCTGAAAATTTCAGCTACATTCAGGACCATCGGGGACCTGATTTCTGGTGAAAATGGACAAGGGGAGTGTTTTTTTTTACCATTATCCTTCCTTTCTCACCCAACTTGATAGATTTAGCCCCCCCCCCCCCCAAAAAAAAAAAAAAATCCTCTGGCACTGGCAGATGCATAAGGTCAATAATTGTCTGGCACTCTGCGGGTTAAGGACCTCACTAGGCTACGAGCCGCTTGCTCAGCCATTGTTTCCTAGCCTACTACATCCCAGCTAGACTTTATTCGCCTAGCAGACACCCGATTAAGATTATAAACTCTTTATGTTATGTATGCACCTTTTTTTATTCACGTTGATAGCAAGCCTTGGTTGTTGTTGAGTTGCGCAACCCGAGTAGGCTTTTGCGTTGCCTGAGGAAGTACTTCTTTTGTTGTTGGAGATTATACTATTGCACCGTTATTATTATTCCCATGCCAGTTAACCCTGTATGTCCATACATTCGCCATATCTTGTTCCTGCTTTATACAACAGTTCAAAATCCGATTCGATCATCTTAAGCAGCATCAGACTTTCTTCAGAAGATTCCTGCTCGATGCTTTAGGACTTTCGTTCACTTTCTTTAATATAGGAGTGACAGTTATTATTGTTTAGAGTAACTTTAATTATACCTTCTTCTTGTTTGCCTTAAATCATTCCAGTGATTTAATTAAGCTCTCTATCCTTTTCCTTGTGTACATCATTAACGTAATTGTATGTTGTTGTGATCAGGCTGTATCAGAGATCATCAACCTGTAGTAGTAGTGCATTTATACCGAGTTATAGGATACAACGTTATCGCCGATTTAACTCTGGAGGGTATAGGTGTTTTTTTTGTGCGCCGGCATTATAAGTTCGAGGGTTGGATCTAGTGTTACCGTTGTGGCTGTATGCCTTTCTAGTCCAATGATTAACCCTTATTTAGCGGCGAGCAACATAAGTCGAGTTAAATAAAGCTGGACTATGTGGCGGCGCTCGACATAGGTCGAGTGGCAATTTCAGCACGTAATGTGGCTGAGAGAGAGAGACAAGTGGTGGCAGGAGACTAGCGAGCGTATGACTGCTCCAGACCACCGCGGCGAACCTACTGACACAAATCTCAGCTCCCTCCTCCCTCTCTCACTCGCTACATACTCAATTATGTACTGAAAGTACCGAATTACCTGCTTTTTGCACTCGCGTTGCACGGTTATTGCAAGAAAACTATCCATCATACAAGGATCGTTATGGTGTCATTCGAAAGCTCTGTTTATGCCCTTTCAGGGATAGGTACTTGTTTTACGTTCTGGGTCTTATTTAGGCATGAAAATGATCACGTAAACAGCCCTATTTTGGCTAAAAACACCCCGCTGTGCGGTACACATAAATAAACCGCATAGGCCGCTCGTAAGGTGTTAAGAGCCCTTGTTTTATACGAGCCCCGGTCATAACACTGCGAGCTGTGTGGCAGGGTGCGCCGTCCTGCATAAAGTAATTGGCCTTACATTCACGCATCGACTGTGGCAAATGATCACTGAGCAGCTCTAGGTAGTTGTTGGCATTCATGCGAATGTTTTTAGGTAAGAACACAAGCTTGCCAACACCGTAGTACGAAAAACAACCCCAGACCATGACACTGTCTGGGTGTTTCACAGTCTGCCTGGTGTACCGAGGGCTGTAGCGATCACTGCCAGGGCGTCGGTACACGTACTTTGCAACCCCGCCAGTCACTGTGAATTGGGATTCGTCGCTCCAAAGTACCTTCTGCCATTGATTTAGGCTCCACCCTCGATATTTCCTAGCAAATTTGAGTCTGTTGCGACGATGGGTACGAGTTACCCAAGGTTTAGGGACCGCCCGGCACCGACGGTACCCCAACACTTTTCTTAAATAATCTTGTAATGTGCGGATGCCAACTATTGACAAGAGCAAAGGATTTCTATTCTTAATTTGGGTAGCTGTAAGGGTGGGATTAGCCTCAACCTGCCATTTGATAACGTGTAGAGTGCGGTTGCTTAGTAGTCTTTTTTTTTTCCCCGGGCGTTTCTTGTGCTTTGGTGTGGGCCCGTTGCCAGCGTCCTTTATTTTCTTAACCCACCGCCTCACTGTTCTCTTCGATATACCCGTATGTTCGGCGATTTGGGCGTTAGTTTTCTGTTCATTCCACAGCGCCTTTATCACTTCAACTTGGGCAGTAGTTAGAGGAGGTTTGGGAGGCATACTATGGCTGGGCAGGCTCCAACACAACGAGACGGGAGGCCAAAATGGCGAAAAACTCGGCCCTTTCACTCGAGCACTTCCACAAGAGCACTGCCGCCGTTAGGCAGCCTCGAGGGGATGTAGGGGTGGAGGTACGTTGCCAGATGCACGTTTTGCCACAGCTATAGCACTCTTTCTTTTGGAATGGTCGATTATTGTTTTAACGCTGAATTAGATGGCCGCGGCCATCTTCAACCACAGGTACTGTATATGTTTGTAAGTACATATTATACATATCTATGTGGGACAATATTGATATTCTTAAAATACAATGCAATAATTTCTGGAAATGTACATACATGTGGAGTTTTTGGGTCGCATTTTGACAGGTATCAGCATCTATTCAGAAAGTACAATCGCCTGCAATAGTAGACACTGGTCTATGATAAACTTGAAATGGTCAACAGTGATTGAGGGAAAACCTTAACTAATGTTATGCTGTTCATGAGGATGCTTCAACATATTAGTTAAGTGCAGCAAACCTTTTTTTTTTAATCACACCGTTTTTCTCTTAGGCGTTGTATCAACACATTAATTACTGGTTAACCCTATATTTGACGGGAGGCCAAAATGGCGAAAAACTCGGCCCTCTCACTCGAGCACTTCCACAAGAGCACTGCCGCCGTTAGGCAGCCTCGAGGGGATGTAGGGGTGGAGGTACGTTGCCAGATGCACGTTTTGCCACAGCTATAGCACTCTTTCTTTTGGAATGGTCGATTATTGTTTTAACGCTGAATTAGATGGCCGCGGCCATCTTCAACCACAGGTACTGTATATGTTTGTAAGTACATATTATACATATCTATGTGGGACAATATTGATATTCTTAAAATACATGATCTCATATCTACCACTCATAATCCAATACATTCCTACGCAGATGACTCAACACTCCACAGTTCCTTCACATTTACCAATTCTTTCACCCAACCCGATCTTATAAATTCAAAAATAAACACTGCAATTTCTCTGAACCAGGACCTTTCTAGAATTAATGGATGGGGACAAAAGAATCTAGTTTCCTTTAATGCACAGAAAACCAAGTACATTCAATTTTCTAACCGACAGAATCTCACTGACTCCCATATATTTTTTAATGATGTAAATATTCCCACTTCCCCTAGTATTGACATTCTCGGTGTAACATTAACTACTAACTTGAGCTGGACACATTATGTTAGAAGCATTGCTAAGAATGCCTCTAAAAAACTGGGACTCCTGTACAGAGTTCGATAATTCTTCACTGACGAGCAGTTGGCCGTGATATATAAAAGTCATGTGCGTTCTCAGATGGATTACTGTTCACCTCTGTGGGGTGGAAGTGGAGTGGTTGCATTGAGGCAGTTGGACAAAATTCAAAATAAAGCTATTAGATTAATCAATAACCCTGCAATCACACAGGACCTTTCTACATTATCCATACGAAGAAACGTTGCATCCCTTGCATTATTCTACAGATATTTTCACAGCAATTGTTCCGAGGAACTTGCTTCAATTGTGCCGCCTCTCCACATCTTTCCCCGTAGAACTAGGGCAGCTGAGAGCGCCCATGAATTTACACTTTCTCCTCCACAATGCAGAATTTCTGCTTATCAGAATTCATTTATCCCCAGAGCTACTACTCTTTGGAATTCACTTCCCTCGAATTGCTTTCCACAAACTTACAATCTACAAATGTTTAAATCCAGTTGTTACAAACATTTTATGAATGGAGGATGCCTTTAGGCACATGGACCTTTTTGTTTTATCTGTGTTTTTCCTTCCTCCGTTCATTGTCTCTTAAAAAAAAAAAAAAAAAAAAAAAAAAAAAATCAGTAATATATTTAAGCATTTCACGGGTTCAACAAGGACCAGAAGTAGTGTCCTGACCAAACTCTCAGAACACAGGTGGAGTCAATGTTGTCAATTGTCCTGAAACACTATCAAGGATTCCAGCCACCACTCCACTGTCTCCCTCGTTAGTGTCAAGTGAACCCTCCGTGCAGTCATTACAAACTATTTAGACCGCAGTTTGCAGTCTTTCTCGGAAAAAGAAAGTCTGGTCCAACTATTGTTCTTGGCCACTCTCTTACCACCTATTTCCTATGTTTACATAGCAGTGGATAGTACCTTAACCCATATTGTACCGGCTATATTTATATCTATACGATTTTATGCATTTAAATAATGATTTGTGGTAGTAAATATGGTTAAGTGAGATAGTTCGAAGGTTGTTAACTGCTGAGGGCCCTTTTTAAACTGAATAACATGATCTAATGGTATTCAGAATAAAGTTAAAAGGATGGCACCGGTACTGAAAGGGTAGAACCTTAATCCGGTAAGGTAATAGTGGTATCCTGGGACCACATGGCTGTGCAGTACCCAAATATTGGTTTTGCGCATATTAGTGTAGCAATAGGGGGACCCACGATACCTTACCAGGGTTAAAGGGACATTATTAACATAGTTTTCTTAATGACTTTTTCAATAGTTCTATGTGAAGCCCCGAGATCATCAAATATTATGTTCTATCCAACAACCAACTCTACTCCTAAAATCGATTAATGAAATATTACAAACACATTTGGCAGTCCGTGGATTCGAACCCAGGACGCTCACACCGAATATCAACACCTTATGCATTACACCACGAAGGCAGTTAAAGAATGGTGGACACTGCCTACGATTTATTATGCAACTTCGAATCCTGCATATCAATCCAAGCATGTACACACATCCCAACTGCAACTCACGTAGGCTATGCATATGTGAATGGAAAGAGCAATTAATGGGGCCTTAACCACTAGGGAAGGCCTCTGGATAAATTACTCCTGAACCAATATCAATTATTATGTTCTATCCAACAACCAACTCTACTCCTAAAATCGATTAATGAAATATTACAAACACATTTGGCAGTCCGTGGATTCGAACCCAGGACGCTCACACCGAATATCAACACCTTATGCATTACACCACAAAAGCAGTTAAAGAATGGTGGACACTGCCTACGATTTATTATGCAACTTCGAATCCTGCATATCAATCTAAGCATGTACACACATCCCAACTGCAACTCACGTAGGCTATGCATATGTAAATGGAAAGAGCAATTAATGGGGCCTTAACCACTAGGGAAGGCCTCTCGATAAATTACTCCTGAACCAATATCAAGTATTATGTTCTATCCAACAACCAACTCTACTCCTAAAATCGATTAATGAAATATTACAAACACATGTGGCAGTCCGTGGATTCGAACCCAGGACGCTCACACCGAATATCAACACCTTATGCATTACACCACAAAGGCAGTTAAAGAATGGTGGACACTGCCTACGATTTATTATGCAACTTCGAATCCTGCATATCAATCTAAGCATGTACACACATATCAACTGCAACTCACGTAGGCTATGCATATGTGAATGGAAAGAGCAATTAATGGGGCCTTAACCACTAGGGAAGGCCTCTCGATAAATTACTCCTGAACCAATATAAATTATTTAATGTTCTATCCAACAACCAACTCTACTCCTAAAATCGATTAATGAAATATTACAAACACATGTGTCAGTCCGTGGATTCTAACCCAGGACGCTCACACCGAATATCAACACAATGAATATCAAAAAGAAGATCGTATCCGCCAGTACAACAAAATTAGTGCTAATTATAATACACACGAAGTAACCCAAAACAACACAAATTATAACAATAACCAGAACAATACTGTGTACAGTCTGTCAAAGATCCAGCTGACCCACCCTCGCTCTGGGACTCTCAGTTTTATCTGGCAATACTTGGTGTAGTAAAGAGGCTTTTTTATTTTACAGGGATTGTGATTGGTCGATCTGATTTCGCCTATATCAGTATCAGAAGACATATTAAACAAAGCAAAGGAAACAAATAGCCTAATGCAAATGTATACATCGCAATTTATGATCATGAAATGTCACCAACAGTTCGTAGATATGCTTAAACAATTAAGCACATTATATTAATTGGTTGGCAATGCATATAAAACCCGTTGGCTGCCACAACTTACTCGAGTTTCAAAAATATATATTCGTGGTTTAATGTTGGCTGCATAATGAAGGAGGTATTTGTCTTCACAATGTGAACATTGCATAATATAATTTGCCGTAATATACGGGACAGACACAGGTGACCCAGTAATGGCTAGTGGTATCCCTGCATAGCAGCGAACGGGTGTATGCAGACAAAGTGTTACCTCGAAGAATCTGTCTGATATGAAGTTAATCTTTCACATAATAACACTGTCTCACTTTGTCATCATTCATTAAGCTGTAGACAAGACTTAGGCATGACTAGAAATACAGTCCTATTTGTTGTTCTACCTATTGTCAATGACGATATTAGTTTTAACATGAACAAAACCAAAAACATAGAGTACGGTGCAAGACATACTTTAGTGAGACACACTTGTATACATTATGAAGAGCCCTAAGCTGGTTATAGGCCCTACGCTATGTAATATGTTGAATTGGTTAACGATATTTATCTTCCATCTAATCGCTGGTAATTATTCTTCACACCACGCCATTTGCAATCATATTGACATTTGATAGTCTGAATACAAATTAGCAAAATACTCTCTCTCTTTCTCTCTCCGAAAAACTGGACAGGGTTCTCCAGTCATACCAACCCATTTCTACTGTATGTTTGTAATTATTGTTTCTATTGTCTTCCAAGTTAGCAAATACGTATTATTAATGTTCATATTTAGTGGAAGTTAATCAGAAAGAACCAGATTGGTACTGATGCTGAATAGTTTAGGTCATAGGATTTACCCTGAGACATGTTGGTACAGTAGGTCTTTGCGAGTAAGAAATGTGAAATTTAGCAGTAGAAGTGGTGTTGGTGGAGGGATCTGTATAACTCTATCTATCTATATGCTATATGCTCAGGCCCAATCCCCATTTTGGGGGTAGCTACCCCCAAAATTTGTATAACGAATCATGCTAATCTCAACCTAGAGCTCAGTTCGACAGGACTGAGTCATGCCACTGCGTGAGGCCCCGGCAGGAGTGGTGTATCCGTAGTCTTTCCACAGTAGGGTAAAACAAAACATAAACCTTATTTGTATGTAACATGTGTGATGCACATTAATAAAAGGGGATGTGTCGGATGGTTGAAAGCCACAGTTGCTCGCGCGTTTGGGGCTAGCAACACGTATTATGAAAAACATGCATCCTCCTTCATTCACTGTCCCCCCCCTTCACTCACTCAACCCCACAATTTGCCGGAGGATAACAGGTTTTTCACAATACGTAGACGGAGGTCTTTTTAAAAAAAAAAAAAAGTGTCAGAGAGCAAGAAAGGCTAAGATACTCAAAATATACAATGCGGGAGGGAGAGGGCGATGAAAGTGGGTAGTTTGACAGGAGCCACAAAGGAAAATCGACTTTATATCATCATGAATAGAGAAGAATTTGATATCTAACGTTCAAACACGGTTGCCAGCTGGTCTAATTATACCGTGACCATGAGGGAAAAATGTTATCAACAAATATACCTCGATGTAAATCAATTGTTTAATATATAATAATTTGGCTAAATACAGTAAAATATGATATCATCTGCAATGTTTCTTTCTGGCTACTGGTAATTTAGAATCATGAACCTATGACTGTCTTACCTATGCATGCAATTGATTTTACAAAACATCGTGAATCATGATAACTTTAATCAATATATAACAAACTCATTATCAACTGTGACTCTCAACACATTTTCCCAACACAAAGATAATTTATCTAAGTCATGATATTTCATATCTTGTGCTAATTTAATTGATGTAATAATATTATTTACCTTATGTATAAAATATTTTAAAACTGTTTACGTAATAATAATCTAAAATGTAATATACAATATATGGATTAATCAACAATACTGTATATGGTACTGTTGTTAATTATTTGTATATTTACATATAAAATGGAATGTAGTTATTATGCAATAGTGTGTTTAGTTTCACAAATTGTGACTGTTCAATACCATTGTCATTTGTCACCATGTCTGTTGAGGTAGTATAATGACCTTAAGTGTAGGTTAATACACATGTTTTTTCAGTTTGAATTCACGTTGTCTCATATATATTCGTCAAAGCGATGGTTATACTCAGCAATTATCATATGAATTCGCCATGCATTAGGTGATGTACGTAGGTAATGAAGAGATGAAACGTCAACAACAATAATAACTGATATTTGGCGAATATACAGTATATTTCAATTAATATTGGAGGAGGCGTATGGGTCTCTCTCTCTCTCTCCACGCTTCTTTATGTCGGTCATTATGCTTCACATTGTCTCTCCCTGTCTTATAGTAAGGTGTTATTAATAATATTGTAATACTATAGGCAGTTAATAGAACAACAAATACCCACGTTAGTGGTTTACCTCTCCCACAACTCTCTCACCTCCCCCCCCCCCCCCCTCCCACACAAACACACACGCAAAATCGTTCGCCGCTATTTAACCTGACAAGCGCGATATAGACCTAGGTGCTAGGGTAGTTATTTGTGCATTTCTAGCCCTGGATTCTGACAGAATTCGTTATATTTACAATATAAAGCATTATTTGTTTTCGGTATGCTTTTATTTTACATATATGATGTATATATGAACCTTCAAGAGTGCTAAAATAAGTGGGAAAAGCATTTGGGTGGTGAAAAACGAAGATATTGGCCACCCGGTCATAATCTCAGGCGAGAGAGAGCCACAGGCAGCCCTCCCCTCTCGCTGTCTGGGAGTCAACTGAGACGAGCGGGGCGGTGTGTGCCGGTGTCTGGGTGTTGCATAACGATCTTTTATGCAACCCACTTGTGCTACATTATCGCGGGAGAGAAAAATAACCGATAAATGATGATAATAAGAGGATAAATAGGTGATAATTGAGGAGGGGGGGAGGGGGGAATAAGGTGGGGAAGGAGGGGAGGGGGAGGGGTGAGAAACACATGGATGAGTACTAGAGGGGAATTATCTCACCTAGAGACAAAATCCTTTGTTTTGATAGGCCCTTTTTTTTTTTGGAAGGCTTTTTTTATGGTCTTGCTTCCGTGAGGCCTATCGCGTTCCCTATACGAAGCCTTCCGTGAGGCCTATCGCGCTTGCCGGGTTAATGACAATTATAGTGTCAATTTATTTAAGAACCTCTACGAACTTTTGGAGACATTTCATGATATTATATAGCAATTTATGCATTTGTATTACATATATGATTCATTTGTCTTGTTAAATTATATGGTATGACACTGATATAGCCAAAACAGATCTACCAATCACAATCTCTGTAAGACACGCCTCCTTACTACACCAAGTATTGCCAGATACAACTGCGAGTCCCAGAGCTAGGGTGGGGCAGCTGGATCTTTGACAGACTGTACATTACCGCTAAAAATAACCGTAGCCTTCACAGACTCACGTTAAAGGGGAGGTAGTTGTTTTGTATCTACCCCCATCTGCCTTATGCTTAGCCCCATTCATTTTGTTTTGAGAGCTTAAGACATTCGCCCTATTAGTTTGGTGCTTTTAAGACCTTTTGTGCCATTTATGTATCTATTTCAAGACCTTTCGTGCGATTAAGGTGTCGATTTGTTCCTGGCGACCGGTATCGAGCCTCTAATTTTGGAGGAGCCGGCGGACATGTTTTTACCGAAAAATTAACAAATGTATCTGGAAGGGGGATCTTGCGGATAATTGATTAAACTTGATGGATGTCTAGGGAAGAAACAAACACAATAATATATACATAAATAGATAAACCCTACCCCCTTAACAGTAATTGCCACAATTATGTTAAACACTTTACGAGGTCACATCACACTAACAATGTCTGCTTTCAGTCGACGTCGAAAACCTTATCCCAGCGATACTTAAAGTAATACTCAAAACACTTTATAAACATCTCAGTACCGGCGCCGTCAGTTTACCTTATTCTGGCTACGTTTAGACGATTGCATTCAGCTTAAAAAGGGCCGCAAGCAATGAACAGGCTTCGAATATGTTATTTAACCCTTTTTACTACCACAGATTCTTCCTAAACTGCACCAAATCGTCTAAACATAGCAAGAATAGAGTTACAAAGACGTCAGCACCGGACGTCGCCGGTGCTGAACGGGTTAATAGAACAATTACGGGTTTAGGGTCTCTCCTTTTTCTGTGATGCTACACAAATCCTTGTCGTCTTTTTGTTTGTTGTCATTGCGTGTTAGCTGCAGTTCTGCTACAATGACATGTCCTCCTTCTCACGGTTTCTTCCATGGTATTTTTTGAGAAAACAAATACTTTACTCGCATTATCAAGCCTTATTATCAGTAGTTTGTTTGGTGTGTTTGATGGCATATTAATACAATAAAATTAATAACACATAATACTACTACTACTAATAATGATAACAATAATATTATCAATAATTATTATTATTAGTATCATAATCATTTTAATTATTGATTATACCTCTAATTCTTCCAATGAATTCGCAAGCGGTCGAACACCAAAAAAAAATAAAAAAACAACAACATATTTATGACATATTTACAAAATAATTTACATAGTTATTGATGCAATAACAACGCTACTACACTTTTTGAGCGTAAGTGCATTGGAGGGAGAAGGAGGTTAGTCGTGGGTGGAAGCGGTGGGGGGGGGGGGGGGGGTGAAGTTTGTGAGGCTTGGAGTAAAGGAAAGGTTGCAGTACATCCCAGAGAGCCATTACTGGGTAACACACGAGAGAGAGAGAGTTGGAGAGAGAGAGAGAGAGATATGTGTGTGAAATCTAGTATAAAGACAAATTTAAGCACACATGACAAAATAGGAGACATGCTGAAAGTGTTTTGGATGACGAATTCAGTAATAAAACTACTGTATAACAACTATGGTGGGTATACTAACACATATTAGCTGTTACATTCCTTACAAGCCACAGCTGTGAATTAAAATCACAGTTCTATGTTTTGATATCACACAAGCAGTGTATTATGATTGAGCTGAGCTTCCTTTTAGTTAGGGAGCCCACTGGAGTTCATTTACACTTTTGGGAACGAAAGGTTTGATGGTTTTAATCTGTTGCTACTAATAGGTGAATGAAAAAAATTAATGTCTTAAGTGTAGCATTCCTGGGGTTTAGAGGGGGCAGACCCCTAAACCCCCCAAAAATGAAGCCTTCATTTACACTTTGGAGAACAAGGCTGAAATTAACATGGATTAATATCATTATACTACTAGATTGAAATATGCAACTTAAGATAACACAAATTCTGTGGTTTCCATTTAAGAAGAATTCTTGTGGAGGGTTCACGAGGGTTTCAATTACACTTTGGAGAACAAATTTGAAACTTATACTGGTGGATCCCCTTACATAACTTATCCTAAATACATAACTTAAGAAAAGATATTCCTGGCATTTTTGCTTAAGAAGGGCCAGGAAGATTATAAATAGGTCATGTTTACACTTTGGAAAACAATGATGAATTTCACAATGTTCATCCCTTTTGTATCACTAATTAGAAATATGCAACTTAAGAAACAATATTTTGTGGGGTTTTCATTTAAGAGTAAGGGAGAAAAAAAAATCCATTTAAAACACCCCATTTTTTTTTTTTTTTTTTTGGCCCCTGGGCCATGCCAAATATCACTCCTCCACCTCCCCTCCTTCCCCACTTTCCTCCCCTCCTTCAGTTATCACCTATTTTCCCTGTTATTCCATTATTCTGTGGTTAATTTTCGTGCTAACATTAGCGAGTTGGTAGCAGGGCGTTGTCATCACTGTTACCAAGCGTGGGAAAGAGCGAGAGAGAGAGACTATTGTGGAATTGTACAGTGTCTCTCCAGACAAGGGGAGGGGTGGAGGGCAGGGAGGTTGCCTCAGCCATACATTATGTAACTCTCGGCCTGTATCGCCGATTTTGACCATCCAAACACTGTTTCCACTTGTTTTATTGTTATAACAGGTTAATACCTTTATAATCAACCTATAATAGGCACATATGGATAAGTATTAATGCTATGTATGGTAAAATAACGATGTTAGTGATGGGAACAGTTCAAATACGTCAGAACAGGAGTGTGGTGTCTCATACTCCCCATGTGCACTTCTTAGGTTAAGAAGGATCGAAAGGGGTCTCAATTACACTTTGGAGAACAAAGTTGAAAACCGGTGTCAAAAGTTCATTACTTAAATGAACATATTCACTGGCATTTTTGCTTTCTTCGTAAGTACGGTGTGATGATTTTTAATCAAGGGTACTTTTTTCTGATGATCGGCCCAGATGATGATATTGGCATGCTACATCACTCAGCTCGTATTCTTTTATTTTGATTCCCAAATTGATTATATTATGTTACGACCGGCACTACGAAATACACAAGGGCACTCAATATTGGACTAGATGATAGGCTATATCTGCAACAACGGTACGCTAATTCCAAACCCTCGAACTATTTCGCCGGCGAACAAAACACTCAAACCCTCCAGAGTTAATCTCCTGGATAACGGGGTATCAATTAACTGGGTTTTAGTGCACTTCTACAAAGGCTTACCGATGACGGGAAAGCCTGCTCACAACAGGAGTACTTTACGTTAATAAAATGCTCTTAAGTAATAACAATGCTTGAATAAACTATAACAAGATTAAATAAAGAATTACATGCTTACGTTAACTTTAGTGTGAGTCTGTACTCAACACTAAACTCTACAATGCTCTATGAAAACACTGGAAGTCTAGTCCTACAGCAATCAGAGATGGAATCTTCTGAAAAGGTCTGATGCTCTAAGATGCTCGTTAATACAGAACATGAATAAATGCAGGGGCAGGACACCAAAGCGTGTATCTTAAATACACCAATAAGTAGGATACATATATATATAAAACAAGGGAGTGCAACAACTCTGTGACAGCACTAATAATCGCCACTCAAAACAGTACTTCCGTAGCCAACGTAACAGCCAAACGGGGTTGTGCACTATGCATCAACCTAGGCTAAAATAAGGCGTGAATAATTCCTAAAGCATACACAATTAAAGTTAATAAGCACGATGCTGTCTTTCTCACTAATAAAGTCTAGCAGTGGCATAAAAAGGTACTAAGAAACTAGGCAGAGCGCAAGCATGCTCGTAGCCTACTGTCTCCCCTTGAACAGATTTCCCCTATGTTACGTTAAGTGACTTGGAGGCTCTCTTGGTAAGTCCAGATCTCAAGTATCGGGTCTTACCCTGGCGCTCCATAAAGGTCAACAAAATGAGGTAGCAAGTATGCAGGTGAGATTAGGCAAGAGCCCTTCACTTGTATACTGCTACACTCGCAAAGGAAAATATGCACAAGGGTTACAGGCTAGCTAGCTTCGTCGATGTTGTACAGGCTCTGACTTGCCACATACATAACTCAGACAACGACCAAAGATACCTTCCACTGTCTAGCATTAAATAATAAGAGAGAACAGCTCAATAATTAGAAGCACCCCAACACTATGGTACCATTTGACTATGACTCTAATAATCCCTAAAACTAGTGCAAACATATATGGAGAGCTGGTGCTGGTAATACGACTGGCCGACTATGGAAGTCGTATGCAGAACCAGAAGGGATAAGTAATTGAATAAAGAGAGAAGTATGAAACCGAAGAAGTTCAGAGAGAGATAGTAGTATAGAGGGTTATATGGGAGACAGGTTGCAAGGGACATGTAGGACCTAGCACACTCCGCTTAGCTCTGAAGGGACACAAGGACAGGAGCCCGCACCACCGTCCCAGGACCGCGGCCGCCAATCACAGACGACTACGTCATGAAGAGCAAGCGTTCTATGACGTCAACAGGGCCGCCGGCCAATCACGGGCGTGGGAAACTCCTCCGAGCGCGGGAGGCAAACGTACATACACATGCACAAACTACCACCACGCTGCCTACCCCGCTCTCTCTCTCCTTAACTTCACACCATGCATCTCACATTCTAGCAATGATATAAAATACTTCTAAGTGTCACAGACAAGAATAAAGATCACCACTGATCTGTCTGTGACAACATGTACTCTATAAAAGAAAGAACATCATTCTACGATTATTGTAGCCCATATCACTGCCCTGGCGAGCGCTAGCGAGTCCCGAGCACATTCTGGCAAGCTGGCCAGCGTAACACCCCGCCCACGATGTGGGACGTTTCAGCCACAGGCGAACCCCACACCTGACCAGACAGAACACCGACCCGTGGTAATAACGTTCTTGACATTGTACTTGCAACAAAAGAAGAATTAATAGAGAATTTGAATGTTGGTGATGAATTCAGTAACAGCGACCATCGTACGATAACTTTCACTTTAAAGTTTACTAGTAACGAACCAAATAGTAGCATCGAAAAAGTCCCTAATTTCAAGAAAGCAAACTTTCATAAACTTAGAGCTATGTTTAAAGAAACTGACTGGAGCTTTTTAATTAACAATAACGACATAAATACATCTTGGAAGTTATTCGAAACCATTTACCTAAAAGCAGTGCAAGACTGCATACCATCGAAAATACGGCGTCCAGGCCATACTAATAAGCCCAAATGGTGGAATAAAGATATTTCAAACTGCCTGCTTGCTAAAAAATTTGCTAATGATAGATTAAAATCCTCACAAAATGACGAAGAACGGGTGAAATTTGTAGAGCTACGACGCAAAGCCAAAAAGTTAATTAAGCAAAGTAAAAAGACCCTAGAGTTACATATTGCGAATCAAAGTAAAACAAACCCGAAAGAATTCTATAGTTATATCAGAAAGAAAAAAGTAGTTACTTCAACTGTTGGACCGTTAGTCGATGAAAATGGAGAATACACCAATGACGGAGTACAAATGAGTAATGCCCTCAATACCTTCTTTGCATCAGTTTTTACAACAGAGGACCTCAGTGATATCCCTACACCATCGCCGATTCAGATTGATAATTCAGATGTTCTAAGCAATATCACCGTTACAGAGAGAGAAGTATTGAATTGTTTAGATAAACTCAAGGTAAATAAAACGCCTGGATCTGATACAATCTCGCCTAGAGTTCTAAAGGAAGCTAAGGATGAGCTCTCCAAACCACTGACATTACTATTCAAT
This sequence comes from Paralithodes platypus, assembly GCA_032716605.1. Lineage (NCBI taxonomy): Eukaryota > Metazoa > Arthropoda > Malacostraca > Decapoda > Lithodidae > Paralithodes > Paralithodes platypus. The sequence goes on from CM064512.1 coordinate 27,770,448, forward strand.
AAATCCTTGCAGTCTGGAACTATGCCTGATCAGTGGAAGATAGCCAACGTAACACCGATATTCAAAAAAGGCAGCAAATCCCTACCCAGTAACTATCGTCCAATTAGCTTAACCTCAGTTGTATGTAAAATGCTAGAAACGGTCATAAGAGACAGACTCGTAAATCACTTAGAGGAAAATAACATAATTAAAAATACTCAACACGGCTTTCGTAACAAACGTTCCTGCTTAACAAACCTCTTAGACTTTTTCCACGATATCCTCAACCTCTACGATGAGAGTAAAGCTGTAGATATTATATACCTTGATTTTCAAAAGGCCTTTGACAAAGTTCCCCACAAACGTTTACTGCTAAAACTAAAAGCGCATGGAATACAAGACGGTGTGTTGAAATGGATAGAAAATTGGCTCAGCGACAGAAAGCAAAGAGTAGTCATAAACGATAAGGCATCTAAATGGACCAATGTAAGTAGCGGGGTACCCCAGGGATCGGTACTAGGACCAATTCTCTTTCTAATTTACATCAACGACATAGATGAGGGTCTCACCTGTACAATCTCAAAATTGGCTGACGATACAAAAATTGCAAATAGCGTACTCTCAAAAGATCAAGTTGACGATATGCAACACAATCTAGATAAATTGTCACATTGGGCCCAAATTTGGCAAATGAATTTCAATGCGGATAAATGTAAAGTACTACATATCGGATACCTAAAAGAGAAAGCAAACTATTCTATGCATGGCACTCAGCTTAAGAATGTAAACAGAGAAACCGATCTGGGAGTAACAATTTCGAGTAACCTAAAACCGAGTCAACAATGTTCAGAAGTTGTTAAGAAGGCAAACAAAATAATTGGCTTTATAGGCAGATCATTTGAGCATAAATCCAAAGACGTAATCCTAACCCTTTACAATTCCTTAGTCCGCCCTCTTCTGGAATACTGCGTTCAATGCTGGTGCCCTTATTACCAAAAAGACATAAACAAGCTAGAACGAGTTCAACGTAGAGTTACCAAAATGATACCTTGCCTAAAGAACAAACCATACGAAGAGCGCCTTAGAGAATTAAACCTATTTCCTTTAACCCAGCACAGATTAAGAGGTGACTTAATTCAAGTGTTCAAAATCATCAAAGGCATCGACAAATTATGAACTGTAGTAAGTACTTCACTATCGACCAATCTAATTACATGCGGGGAAACGGTTGCAAAATTATTGGTAAATCTTTTAACTCACACGAATCTAAGAATTTCTTCTTCAATCGAGTTGTCAACTTGTGGAATGGGCTTCCCCGAGACGTTATAGACTGCAGCACCGTTGATTCATTTAAATTCCGCCTAGACAAATATCTCGCATCAAACCCGCGACTGACTGCGTCTGTAAATGAATAACTTTATTTTATCCTCCCCTCAGTTACTAACCCATATGTCCCCTACTAACTTCCTAGTCCTGCCACGTCAGTGGCAGGGCAGTAGTTCCCTTTCCAATGTTCCCTTACCCACTCTAAACCACTGTTTGGACACTTGATCCTCAGTGTTTTGGAGGACAAGCAGCCTAGAAGGGTCACTAGATATATTGTTGCTTGATTTCCTTTGTACTCCTTTGTACTCCTTTGTACAGAATGCCCATCACCCCCACATCAACTAGCCACTCTCCCAAGTTGTAAAAACAAGGCACGATCACAAACATAAAACACTGCATTATAAAAAAAATCTGCACAACACAGTCTTCCCCAAAATAATAGCATCATAATAATTATATCACGCTCAACGAGCAAGCTTTACCAAGCCTAGCCTACTAAGACAACAACTCAGAGTGTCTTCGATGCTTGCTGTGATATACTGCACTTATATACTATCAAAAAGAAAGAGTTTTTATGTGAGGTTTTTATACTTTTAATAGTGGTTTTGGCGGCGTTGCACTACAGTGGCAAGCCTGATTTTTCTCCACTCAAACCTACACACCTGTGGTGATCTACGCCTGATCCTCCACCCTCGACAAACAGTCTGCAATCACATTCTCACAACCGGCAATATGGCGAATGTCTAGATTGTATTTTTGCAACATGAGCGACCAACGTGTCAGCCTCATATTCCGGTTATGAAATTGGTTCAGAAATTTAAGAGGGTGGTGGTCGGTGTAGATCACCACGACTGGCCCGTAGGCAGGAACGTATACTTCAAAGTGCCTGAGCGCCAACACTATTGCCAACAGTTCTTTCCCTACCACAGAGTAGTTCGCCCTGAGGATTGGGTGAGTGCTTAGTAGGTACTTGATCAGCGAAAAAGCCCTTTCACACTCAGGTGCCCACTTGAACTTTTTCTCTTTTGCTAGTAAATCTGTCAGAGGAGCTAACACAGTAGAATAACCCTGAATGAAGCGGCGATAGTAACCGATCATGCCCAAAAATCTCATCATCTGCCGCTTAGTGGACGGCCTGGGGAACTGGTTAATAGCCTGTATCTTGTTTTGGGGGGGGTCACACCTGGCCTAACCCGACCACAAACCCAAGATATTGCACAGTTGCCCGGATAAAGTCGCACTTGCCCAGATTAACCACCAAGCTGGCCTCACTAAGCTTCCGAAACAAGGCTTCTATGTGCTCACAGTGACTCTCAAAGTTGTCATCGTATATTATAACGTCATCTAGGTAGACAGTGCAGTTAGGGATGTCAGCTACTAACTCATTCATAAGACTCTGGAAGGTTGCTGGGGCATTTTTAAGGCCATACGGCATCACATTGCAACGGTAGGTGTTCCCATCAACCACAAACCCGCATACCCCCTTCGCCCGCTCAGACAAGGGCACCTGCCAGTAGCCTTTCACTAGGTCTACCTTAGTTAGAAACTATGCCTTACCAATCTTGTCTACACTATCGTCAACACGGGGAAGGGGATAAGCATTGGTGGGAGTCAACCCGTTCAACCGCCTGAAGTCAATGCAAAACCTGACATTGCCATCTGGTTTGGGCTGCAGAGTGACGGGAGATGTCCACCTAACCGCCCCTTTTTCTATCAGTCCTCTCTCCAACATGTAGCCTAACTCCGCTCGGAGAGCCGGAAGTTTAATGGGAGGTACACGATAAGGCACTTATTTATAGGGGGGGTGGTCTCCAACGTCCACCTCATGCACCGCATGAGTTGTGAGGCCTGGGTGCTCGGCAAACACAGTGGGGTATGAACAGAACAGGTGCTGGATCGCTGCACGCTGTTGCTCAGGCAGGTGCTCTAGCACCTCAACAGCCACCTGGTTCGTGTTCCCCGCCCACTGATCCGCCGAGACATGACAATCCCAATTCTCCTCCACCTGCGCCTCACTGCCCCCCTCTCCTTCTCCACCTTGGCCGCTGCAAGCCAACACAGGGACAGTAGGCTGCTCAGGTGGGCACCTCACGAACTCTTTTAACAGGTTCACATGACAGAGCTGATTTTTCTTCCGCCTATCCGGAGTAGCCACAAGGTAATCTAGGTCAGACAATTTGCGCACAACCTTGTAAGGACCAACAAACTTAGCCGACAGGGGATGGCCTACTAAGGGCAATAAGACCAAAACCTCCTGTCCAACCACAAACTCCCGGAGCTTTGCCTTAGTATCATATCGATCCTTCATCAAGGCCTGATTGTCTACCAAATTTCTCCCTGCCAACTCCAGGCTCTTCAGCATCCTGTCCCTACTCTCGAGGACATACTTAATTAAAGAATATGGCTGCACGGTTCCTTCCCAGATTTCTTTAACCATACTCAGCGGACCTCTAACCTGGTGGCCGAAAACTAGCTCGTTGGGGCTAAACCCAAGGCTCTCCCCAGGTACCTCTCTTGCCGCAAACAAAACGTACGGGAGCCCCAGGTCCCAATCCTTGCCGTTCTCCAAACAGTAGCACCGCAACATGCTTTTCAAAGTGGAATGCCATCTTTCCAGCACCCCTTGACTCTCTGGGTGATAAGCTGAAGAGACAACCGTACGAATCCCATGCTGCTGCATGGTCTGTTTGAAGAGTGTAGACGTGAAGTTCGACCCTTGGTCTGACTGGATTTCCTGCGGGTACCCGTACCTCGATCAATACAACAGCAAATTTCGCACAACAGTTTTAGCCTTGCCATTTCTCATAGGGTATGCATCAGGGTAGCGAGTGGAGACATCCATGAGAGTTAACAAAAACCTGTTACCTGCACTAGTGGGAGGCAGAGGGCCTACCATGTCGATGATGACCTTGCTGAAGGGCGGACCAATAGCAGGCACTGGGTGCAACGGAGCCTTAGGTATGCTCTGATTGGGCTTTCCCACTCTCTGGCAGGTACCACACATCGCCAGCCATGCCGAAACTTGGGCTTTAATACCTGGCCACCAGAACAACCTAGATAACGAAGCCAACGTTTTTCTCACACCCAAATGACCGGCCAAGGGAACATCATGCGCCAACCGCAACAGGCTATCACAACATTTCTCAGGAACCACCAACTGGGCCACCACTCTTGCCCCCCCATCCCAACTACGTCTGGGATCCAAAAAACGAGGGTACAGGATTCCCCCAATATGAAAAAAATCTCCCGACTTTGCATCCCCGTCCTTGTCGAGTTCGATCGCCCCGTTCCCACAACTCTCAAGCCCAGGATCATCTGTTTGCAGCCGACATATATCCGACGGTGTCAACCTATCTAGGTGCTCCTGAAGCAACTTGTGGCCACCCCCAATACTATGCTGCTTAAGCCTTGCCTGCCTCGCCTGGGAACGTTTCTGTCGCGGAGTGCTATCACGCCCAACCATGTCACTAGGGGGGACAGGTTCTGGGGCCACTCCGGACCTCATTATGGGTGCAAGTACCGAGTCACCAAGGAGTGTCGCTGGATCCAAACTCTCAACCCGATCAGCCTTGACTTTCTCCTTCCGACCCTTCCTCCGCTGGCCTAGAATTTGGGTACTAGGCTGTGACACCTGAGCGGACTGAGACCTGGTGACAGCACAAGCCATCTGCGGCATCTGACACCTCTCCAGCCACTCTTGCCCCTCCCTACTCGTGTCGGCCGCCCTCTCGGCAACGACTAAGGGTGGAACCCCAGAAGTGGGCACAGCAAAGTCATTACCGAGGAGGTCGACCCCCTCAACTGGCAACTTCACCACACTCACATCCAACTCCCGTGTCACACCGTCCACCTCAAGCTCCATTCTGACCAGCGGGTAAGACCGCGTAGCATTGATGCCTTGAACCACCACAACCCGAGCAACGTTAACAGGCTTGCCAATGAAATTCTTAAAAAGTGTCTGGGAAGCGCCCATATCACGCAACAACTTAAGCCTATGCCTCGCACCAGCCCACCTCACAGTGCCGTGCCCCCTATGACCACAAAAAACATCACGGACGGGTGACGAGCCCTCCGGCTGCTTCTGCACCGGCGATGACTTCGCAACCGACTGTTTACCCCGGGCACACGCGGAAGACCTCAAAGACACGCCAATGTTGCTCACTAATGACACCACTGCTGTAGGCGGTGCGCTCAGACATGAGTGCGCAATATTATTATTATTCTTATGACACTTGAAACATTCCACCTCACTCTTGGACTTCCCCTGAGATGGGTAAGGGCCCTGGCCTTTCTTTAATGGGAAGGGTTTCGACTTGGGATCATAATTGGCAACAGTACTCTTGAATGGATAATTGTTTGTGTCATTAATTTGGGGGGGTGGAGTGGTTCGCCCCTTGTTACCTGCCTCAGCTCTCTGTGCAGACCCGCACCCGCGAATCAATGACAACCTGAGGTCAGCCAGCTTAGCCGCCTCTTGTAGAGTTTTTGGTCGCTTTTCTTTAAGGTTAAGAGTCCAGTCACTGCCAGTACATTTAAAAAATTGTTCGAGCAACACTAGTTGTTTTACTGAATCAAAAGTAGTTGCCTTCTCCGACCTTAACCAATTTTCTAATGCATCTGACAGCTCTCTAGCGTGTTCCTGGAAAGTACTCTCCTTTCTTTTTGGAACTGCCCTAAACTTCAGCCTATAGGTCTCTGGCTGTAGCTCATACGCCCTCAGGACAGCCTCTTTCAACAACTCGTAATTCACACAGGAATCCAGGGGCAAAGCATCGTACGCCTTGAGTGCTTTCCCCGTCAATCGTGAAGAAACAAGGGCTGCCCACTTCTCCTCGGGCCATTGGTGCTCCTGGCACTTTTTTTCGAAACGGAGAAAACATTCTGTGACTCCCAACTCATCAAACACTGGAACCAACTTAAGCAGATGCGACAGGGCCTGGTCATGGGGTCGACCCCCCTGGGCGACCCGGTTCCTCATCACCTCTACACGAGTTTTCTCTAGGTCAACATCGGCACGATACCTTTCAGACTCAAAGTTGCGCTTAGACTCTCGCTCACGCTGCTCGAGCTCAGCCTCATACTTTCGTTGCTCGAGCTTCCGCTGCTCATGCTCATTCTTTTGCTTAAGTTTGGCGAGCTCGAGCTGAAACAACATTTCGGCAGACAAACCTTGAGGAGGGGGTGCTACTATCGGGGACCCGCCCCGTGAATCACCTAGAGGCATACCCAACCGCCAGCGGGCATCGGCCTGCAGGAACGTACCCGGCTCCAGAGCCCGAGGGGGTACCATGATAGGAGTCGAGTGGAATGGGGGCTGGGCCGAAGGTGCCCCAGCTCCCGCTCCACCCGAAACTCCATGCACCCCCCCCAGCACACAGGCAGCCAGCTCCCTTCTCGACATACCGCTAGTACCGGAAAAACCCAAGACCGTGGCCACACACTGCAGTCCGTACCGGTCTAGCCCCGACACCCGGTCCGCCGACATAGGCTTCCCCCAAAAAATCCGAGCATCCTCCTCACTGTTCACCACCCGAACGCTGCTTAACAACTCCACCTTCTCCACCTCCTCGCCTGCCTCTCGCACTGTGCCCTCAACCGTCCAGTGACATGATGGAGTCAACAACAAAAATCTCTAAGTCCAGACAAAAAATAGCCAAACTCTTGCGTAGCTTTATTCACCAAAAAATATTTGAAGATGTTCTTGAGTGCAATACTAGGTCACCAATAACTCCAACAAGTTCTATGTATCCTCAAAACAATGTCTACTGCCAACAATGCGAGAAATAAATTCAACCCCCAAATGGCAATAAGATTTCTCCCAAAAAAAAATGCAATATTCAGTTCACTATATTCTGGTCTAAGGTCGCCATTTGTTACGACCGGCACTACGAAATACACAAGGGCACTCAATATTGGACTAGATGATAGGCTATATCTGCAGCAACGGTACGCTAATTCCAAACCCTCGAACTATTTCGCCGGCGAACAAAACACTCAAACCTCCAGAGTTAATCTCCTGGATAACGGTGTATCAATTAACTGGGTTTTAGTGCACTTCTACAAAGGCTTACCGATGACGGCAAAGCCTGCTCACAACAGGAGTACTTTACGTTAATAAAATGCTCTTAAGTAATAACAATGCTTGAATAAACTATAACAAGATTAAATAAAGAATTACATGCTTACGTTAACTTTAGTGTGAGTCTGTACTCAACACTAAACTCTACAATGCTCTATGAAAACACTGGAAGTCTAGTCCTACAGCAATCAGAGATGGAATCATCTGAAAAGGTCTGATGCTCTAAGATGCTCGTTAATACAGAACATGAATAAATGCAGGGGCAGGACACCAAAGCGTGTATCTTAAATACACCAATAAGTAGGATACATATATATATAACAAGGGAGTGCAACAACTCTGTGAATGGTGATGGGCTGGTCTATCAGAGTGAGAGCTGAGCGATCTCTGCCATACCCATAGCTTACTCTGACTGTTCCTTTAACTTATATATTTTCTAGATCTCAAGTGACGGCATCTCTTCCGTGGATTGATCTCCCAATCTACCAAGATTAGAAGCCAAAGCGTCACATTTTTCCCTTGCCCCTCAACTTTCTCTTCATAATTGCTGAGGGGCACAGGGCCCTGGGTGGTGCTTTGGTTTCCCGGGCGTTTCCGCACCCTCCTCAGCTCCCCGCCATGGAGTGGCTTCGGTCACCCAGGCTTTATTGTGGTCGGCAGGGAGGGTTCTGTGGGGGCGCTCGGTTATGGCCTTGGAATTGCTCGGGGCCTTGGGGCTGTTCTGCCAGGCAGCTTGGGGAACAACAACAACAACAACAACAACTCTGTGACAGCACTAATAATCGCCACTCAAAACAGTACTTCCGTAGCCAACGTAACAGCCAAACGGGGTTGTGCACTATGCATCAACCTACTGTAGGCTAAAATAAGGCGTGAATAATTCCTAAAGCATACACAATTAAAGTTAATAAGCACGATGCTGTCTTTCTCACTAATAAAGTCTAGCAGTGGCATAAAAAGGTACTAAGAAACTAGGCAGAGCGCAAGCATGCTCGTAGCCTACTGTCTCCCCTTTAACAGATTTCCCTTATGTTACGTTAAGTGACTTGGAGGCTCTCTTGGTAAGTCCAGATCTCAAGTATCTGGTCTTACCCTGGCGCTCCACAAAGGTCAACAAAATGAGGTAGCAAGTATGCAGGTGAGATTAGGCAAAAGCCAACCCCACCATCAAAAAACTAAAGTCTCTCTCACTCCCGGTGCCAACCTTAAGGCCGGAGGACCCGAGGGTAGTACAGCCGGCGAACCCTTGTCTGCTAACTGGGTCGTTCCGAACGTGTCACCAAGCATGGCCATTAAACACTTGGGCACGGATGGTGGCACGCAAAGGCATCACTTGGCAGTGGCTCCGGCGACCTCGCTTACGTCAGCCGACAACGGCGAATTTTGTTTCTTTAGAGGTGGAGTCACTGGTCCAGGAAATTATTGCCAAGAATGTCATCATCCCGGTCCCCCCAAATTACCCTGTATTCACGTCCAAACTATTTTTGGTTCCCAAAACGGACAGTGTTCAGATGAGGCCGGTCGTAGACCTGTCTTATCTGAACCTTCACATTCACAACGAATCTTTCAGAATGTTAACAGTACACCAAATCAGGCTAACACTTCCGCCGGGAGGTTGGATGTGTTCACTAGACCTGACAGACGCCTATTGGCACGTATCGGTCAATAAAAGATTTCAAAGGTTTTTGGTCTTACGGATCAGGCACCAAAATTTTGTTTTTCAGAGGATGCCGTTCGGCTTGAACCTAGCACCTCGATTATTCACGAAATTAGTCCGGCAAGCCCTGATGCCATTGTTAAAACAGGGAATCAGAGTGTTGTGGTACCTAGACGACTGGCTGGTGGTGGCAGAGACACAACAATTATACATAACACATGTCAATATCATTTTAAATCATGTCAAAACTCTAGGCTTCAAGGTAAATCTGGTAAAGTCAAACCTTGTTCCCTCACGAGTAATTCAGTGGATAGGGCTGGTCTGGGACACGGCCGCTCTCACTCTGAGTCAGAGTGTGGACAATCGCAACAGGTTTCGCAGGAAACTGTTCATGTTTCTTCACAGTCTGACTACGACGCGGAGGGTCTGGGAGTCTCTGGTCGGCTCTCTCAACTGGATTCAACTAACTGTCAAGTTGGGCCGGTTGAAAGTAAAACGATTAATATTGGAAGGCAACAAATATTTCCCGCTCTTACCGGCGGGAAAATTATGGCCCATCCCGAAATTAATCCACACCTTACTAGTGGTCTGGGCAAAGAGGGAAACGTTGCACTCAATAATGTCATGGACCTCTCCTCCACCAACGGTATGGGTAGACACGGATGCGTCAGGCACAATAGGGTGGGGATTTCAGTCAAATCAGGGGCACCAGGGTCAGGGGCTTTGGTCCCACTTAGAAGTCTCTCACATCAATGTCAAAGAATTACTAGTCCCCTTGTATTTCCTTCAGGCTCACGGCCCGGCGTTACGGGGCAAGTCGGTGGCCTTCAGAATGGACAATCTGAATGCAGTTCACTGTATTCAGAAACAAGGGTCAACGAGGTCAAGGAGGTTGCTAAACGTGTCGGAAGAGATTTTTACTCAAGCCAACAGACTAGACATTTACCTTCACGCATCTTATCTCCCAGGCGTAGCGAACGTCTGGGCAGACGCTCTGTCCCGGAGACAGAGCACGACAGTAGAATGGGAGCTCAAGCAACCCATTTTCAACCTAATGATTGCAGAGCTCTCCCATCCACAAGTGGAGCCTTTTGCGTCCGAGGAGACTCACAAACTCCCTCTATACCTCACCCGCCGGGCGAAAACGCCGGCAGGGGGGCCAGACGCCCTAGTGACAGACTGGAACAGATGGAGCTCCATCTATCTGTTTCCGCCGCCAGATGCGTCACTAATGTGCCACGTAGTGAACAAACTACGAGATTATCGAGGCTTAGTCTCGCTAATCGCGCCCCTGTGGCCGGCGCAGTTGTGGTACCAGCAATTGAAAACGTGGTGCCCGGACCCGGTATCGCTCCCGGTCGGGTATTTCCACTTAGACACGATTGGCAACCTAGCGACCTCGCTGACTTTTGCATTATGGACATTCAGGAGGCCAAGTGGCTAGCACCATACGGTAGAGATGTGACCAATAAATTAATCAATCAATATACTCAGTCTACGAAACGACAGTATCACTCACATTGGCAAGCCTTTACTTCCTGGATCATCAGAACGGAACAGACTGTGCCGTCAGTGGCTTTAGTTTTTAATTATTTAAATTATCTGTTTGAGCAGAAACATTTATCTGTGGTAACATTAAAAAATCACTTAACTGCGATTAGAGTGCCCTTTTTAGACCTTACAGGTCTCTCCATACCGGTGGCGGAGGAAACAGGTTTTATGAGAGCTTGTTTTAAACTTCGCCCACCTCCCCGTCATCTCATGCCTACTTGGTCTCTGGACAAAGCTTTGTCTTTACTTCACTCTCGTCTGTACCAAAATACTGCAGACTTTCCATTACTCTTAAAAAAGGCGGTTTTCCTTTTGGCTTTGGCCACCGGGAACAGAGTGTCTGAGCTGGCGGCGATGAGCAACACACCTAATTGCCTTAGGTTTGGTAGACTTAATGAATGTATTTACATTGCACCTTCCCCAGGTTTTGTAGCCAAGAATGAGCACAGTGCACACGTGTTTTCTGAGTTCACGGTGCCGGCGTTAAAAAGGGGAAAGGTGCACACGGTACTCCAGGAACCGTACCAGCTGGACAATTCAACTGTTTGTCCAAAATAGCATAGGCAATGTCGGTCTCAATTTCTTCAACAGCATGGTAGTTAAGAGAGTGTCCCATTCAGTTCAGAACTGTAAGAATCTTCTTACTGCCAGTAAGGGACATCAATGACTAACCCATCAAGATATGCTTTCTTGGTTTCAGGTTACCTTTCTTGACCAAAAAGAGTACGTCCTGGCTCAAGGTATCAGAGCGGCGCAAGACTGATTTTGAATATTGTCCAGTCATGGGTCCTCAAAGTAGTGTCTGAAAGAAAGTCTTGAAAAGTTCAGGAGGTTGTCCATCACCACGGTTCAAAGCTCCAACAGTCAGTGGATCTGAGAGTGGCTCCTTCGTTACAGCCTTTAGGGCATGTCTGAGCTGTAAGGCAGCTTTTGTAACCTGACCCTCGGGAGATGACTCAAAGTCATACACGATCTTGATGGAATCGTACTCAATCTCTGTGCTGTGGACAATCTCACCTTGTCGGCGGCACTCTGAAAAATGCAATACAAGACAGTGTGCCCTTAAATTTGTTGGTCAAAAGATCCCCCAGATACTGTACTTACTGTTGGGACTACTTCAAGTTCAGTACAGAGGTCAATATATTCTTCATAAAAAGATGGAAGATGTGCGGGTCTTTGGTGATCAATGATGTTGGTTTTGACATATGAATAAATACAGTCAAGGGGGAACCTAGCCATAACAGGTTCCTCAGAAATTAGTGATAGATCAAATCCTCGTGCCCTATCTGTTTTGCATACATGTAAGGATCGGCAACTGTGGTGAAACTGGGCTTCTTTAGCGATTAGGTCAACTCCACTAATTTTAACTAGTATGTGTGCGTTTGAGGGCACTGTATGTGCTATCTCTCTAATCTTGTCTTCTGCAGGCTTAGTTAGTAGTTTTCCTGTGAGCTCTTTTGTTCTATCTGGGCGTGTTTTTACCTTCTTGTCACAAAACAAACATGTATCAGGGAAAATACCCACAGTAGACACTGTGGGTACTACTAGATTCATTGCTAGTAGGCCGAACAGCTGCGGATGATGATGATGATACAGAGCGCAAAACTTTCATTTCTTGTTCTAATTTTTCATGAATAGGCCTAAACACAGGTTGAATTGCAGTAAAGTTCTTGTAACATTTGCTGTGGTAACCATCATCCTCTCCTGGGTCACTTGGTAATGTATCAATAACTGCTTTGTACTTTGATGTTTGGAAGTTCTTTCTTGATTTCATAGCTTCGGCAGCATGTCACTACAGCCCATTTGTCAGGCTGCCAGGGTAAAATCTTTGCTTTAATGGGCAGAACATGTATAATACATACATCTGGAGGGCAATGGCTGCTGGGCACATGCTGAAAAGGAAGGACAAAAGCGACATTGTAGACTTGTCATGATTAAAACAAATTGGTAATTGATGTCAATTCTAATATAATAATATACTCAATTTGGGAATCGAAATAAAAGAATACGAGTTGAGTAATGTAGCATACCGATATCATCATCTGGGCTTGCCATTGTAAAGTGGGGCCGATCATCAGAAAAAAGTGCCCTTAATTAAAAATCATCACACCGTACCTACGAAGAAAGCAAAAATGCCAGTGAATATGTTTATTAAAGTAACACACTTTGGACACAACGGTGTTCAACTTTGATCTCCAAAGTGTAATTGAGACCCCTTCCGATCCTTCTTAAATGAAAATCCAACAAAATATTGTTTCTTAAGTTGCATATTTCTAATTAGTGATACAACAGGGATGAACAATGTGAAATTCAGTATTGTTTTCCAAAGTATAAACATGACCTATATATAATCTTCCTGGCCCTTCTTAAGCAAAAATGCCAGGGAATATCTGTTCATAAGTTATGTATTTAGGATAATTTATGTAAGGGCATCCACCAGTATAAGTTTCAATTTTGTTCTCCAAAGTGTAATTGAAACCCTCGTGAACCCTCCACAAGAACCCTTCTTAAATGGAAACCCCAGAATTTGTGTTTTCTTAAGTTGCATATTTCAATCTGGTAGTATGATGGTATTAATCCATGTTAATTTCAGCCTTGTTCTCCAAAGTGTAAATGAAGGCTTCATTTTGGGGGGATTTAGGGGTCTGCCCCCTCTAAACCCCAGGAATGCTACACTTAAGACATTTATTTTTTTCATTCACCTATTAGTAGCAACAGATTAAAACCATCAAACCTTTCGTTCCCAAAAGTGTAAATGAACTCCAGTGGGCTCCCCTACTATTTGGTTTAAAGAGGATTATGAATTATAACTGGTGTAAGCATCGAACACCCCCGTGGTGTGCAGAGGTGGGCGCGCTCCGGTGGGACCGGTAATGCGGCAGCGCTCCGCGCTCATCAGACATAAGGTAATGCGGCAGCGCTCACTCGCTCCTTTTGTCAGCAGACCCGATGCGCTTCCCGCTCCGCACTCCTGCGCTCCGCGCTCCCAAAAATAGGTATATAAAAAACAAAACAAACAAAACCGCTTCTAGAAGTTATTTAATTATTTACCTTTGTCCTTCACTTTGTCCTTTGTCTTTCACTTCACTAAATTCCAAGAATTCAAAACATTCAAAAAACCTCAAGTCATGGTGTCTTTCTGAAGTTTAACTGTTTAAGTTTCTCACTTTCTCAGTTTCTGTTATTCTTTATGTCATATCAATTAATCAAATGTCGATGATATGATATGATTGATATCATTGTGAGTTTGTGACATTGTGACTGTCCATTGATATCTATGATATGACATAAAGAATTAAAGAAACTGTCCAAACTGAGAAACTAGGTCCGAAACTGCCAGGTCCGACGGTATATAATTTATAATAATTATATATATACGGCCGGGACTAGGGTCTTGTCAGATGTCAGTTGTCACGCCCAGTGCCAGGTCCGTATATAATTATATACTGACTCGCCGAAAAAAAATCGTAGCAGCGAAACGACTGCACCTATGGCTTTCATATTTTTAGTTTTTTACCACATGTACCTTACCCTTCTGCATACCCACCACGGCACCACCACTACCCCAAACCCCTCCTCCCACCCACTCGCTGACTATCGGTCGCCTCACAAGGAAAAAAAAGAAAATCTGTGGCGGCGAAAAGATTGCACCAATCGGTTCCATATTTGTGTGACAAGTGCCTTACCCTTATGCCTTCCCTCCACCACACCCCCAACTGCCTCCCACAACCCACTTCCAGCGTATCCGTACGAAGAAAAGGAAAACAAATAAAATCTGTGGTGGCGAAACTACCTCACCAATCGGCTTCATATTTGTAACACGAGTCAATTACGCTTCTACCTTCCCCCCACCATCCCCCAAACCACCCTCCTACCCATACATTCAAGTAACATTCCGATAGTATCGATACCATAAAATGATAAAAGTCTCTGAAGTCTATAGTGTCTTATAGTGTCTTTTAGTGTAGACTATCAGACAGTCAGACAGGTTCGGGCTATACAAATGCCAGACTTACCCTTAGGCCCCTTCGTAAGCCGTAACTTGCCCGCAAGGTTTACTTTGCGTTAGCAAAAGCCAAAACAAAAAAAATAACAAGTTAACAACTGTAACACTGTCAGTCTGTCACTATCATAGTATCACTGTATCACAGTTCACTAACACCGTGAGTAACACCGTACGAACGGTACGATGACTGTACACGATACTGACGTTCTTGGACCTGTTGTTGACAGGAAAAATTGCCTCCGGAGCGCCAGAAAGGAGCGCGAATTTCTAGCTGCGCTCCCCGCCTGCACTCTGATTTCAGAATTTTGCCGCTCCTCGCTCCGCGCTCCTCTATATTGGTAATGCGCACCGGATCGCAGAGCGCAGAGCGCCAAATGGCGCGCACCTGCCCACCTCTGGTGGTGTGCCTGTCGATAGAATCCAACCACTAGTTTGCCTGTGTAATTTTATTAGGCAGAGGACATTATTGTGCTTAAATCAATTATAACAATGACATGCCATTGACGTAAAAATACTCTTACTAAATTCAAACACAACCTTTGTTTTCATTATGCTAGATGTGTTTATGCCTGAGTCAATACCATGCCCAAGTTGAAGTGAGACACAGTTATGGGATGCCACCTTGGTTGTTAAATATGTACATTAACCCGAGAATGGAGAGAAGACTCTTAAGAGGTTTTGGTGGTGAAAGACGACGAACCTCTTAAGATCCAATGCCTAAAGAAATCCTTTTAAAAGGCCCCAGTAGCACTTAAAACAATGGAATATGTGATTAAGTGAGATAATTCCCCTCCATACCTACTATCACTCCTCCACATGTGTCAACCCCCCCCCCACTTCAGTTATCACCTATTTATTCCCTTGTTTATCGGTTTATTTATCGCACCAATATCACCAACCCAATTCCAAGGTGTTCTTCTGTGCATATCTAAAGTACATTCAGACGAGATATATCTGTAAGTCCCGCCCCCCTTCCCCAACCGTTATCATACGGCTGGCATGCCTGTATCACATAGCGGAGCCTAGCAGGGTTACCAAATCAAAGAATAAATACCGCTTAATCTGTATACAAAAGTTGCTAGAAGGTTACAAAATAGTAAATGGATGCCTAAAAATGCTAGAATAATACCACAATATTGGCTCAAAGATTAAAAAAAAAGCGATAATTTTTATCGCTAGGTCGAACATTTTGGTGCTAGATCAAAGTAAATATATATTTATCTTAAATATTTATTAAGAATGGCTTTCAAAGCTATCAACTCATCTAGATTATCAAGTCAGGAATATAATTCAACACTGGAGCCTCGTTTCAATACCTACATTCCCTTCTTTAAGTAAATACTTCTAGATCTAGCGGGAAGGTAGCTACATTGGCAACGCCGGTGTCTTTTCAAGAGACTCGCGGCCGGGGGGCGGGGGCACCAAGCTTCAGTTGCCGTCTGTCTTCTCACGGGGTAGTGTGGCGTCTCTTCCACATACCCTTGGCAGACCTACTGGTGCCTCCAACTTTTTAGTCAAGCCATGAATAGTATTGTCTAAATATTCAAATACATTTACAAGAATAAAGCAAGCCAATTACATGTATTTTTATTATTGACAGCTAAATGGGTCACATAATTATTGACTGTAGCATGTTGACTGACCTTACTGTTCATACACTGTAACCACTGTCACTGTACCAAGGACATTTTATACTAGAATGTCCTTGACTGAATATTGAGCGAGAGAAAGAGAGAGAGAGAGGGGGGGGGGGGGGAGGGGTATAGGAGGAAAGGAAGATTGCGAGACGAGACGGAGGGCGAGTACACAAAGATAGAAGTCGAAGCGCTTGGTATTGAGAATAATTTTCTGTCTGAGAATACTTACTTGCTTCTTGAATTGTTTCAATAGCTACCGAAAAAAATCGATGATAAGAATACAGTGGTATAAACATTTTTCAACCAAACTTCTATAATTTATATTCTTGGTCTAATTTTATTTTGGTAGTTTTCTTTACCGTTTGGAAATATATTTCCATAACACAATCATTTATCAGTATAATGGTAAAAGGGAAAATTATGTGTGGCATGATATAAATGCAGATCTACATGTATTAATGCTTTCTTTTATCCCGCATCAAACGTTATTATGAGATCTTACCAGCTTCGTGGTAAGGCAGTTAGTGATATGTCAGTGATTGCTGTACGATAACTTTTAATTAATCTACGGCGCTGGTGGATAGGGGCGGGGCTTACAGATATATCTCGTCTGAATGGACCGTAGTGGGTGGCGAGAGAAATAAAGTGAGAGAGAGGCCTCAGTTTGCCTTCAGGCCTAGAAGAGAGAGGGTATACGTCTCATTCGCCTCACACTTCATGACTGGAAGGTTGGCAATAATTCGTTTTTTTCACCCCCTTAATACTATTCCCACTTGTTTTATTGCTGTTACATGTTAATATCTTCATATTAAACGTAAAATAGGCGCATATAAATAAGTAATAACGATATTTATCGTTAAAATTACGAGTTTAGGCGGGAATAAAGCCTAATATCGTCGCTTGGCGGTAGGGTGTGCATTACCAATAGCTCGCGCTTCCCGGGTTATGCAGTAATGAAAGAAGTCCAAGCGAGTATTATAGGAATGATAGTCTATATATATTATGACATGAATGTTATTGGTTCAGTTCAGTCTCCAATAATGCATCCCATCATTTAGGTCAGAATCATTAGATAATTCAAAATATTTCATTGTAGCTAACACCATCTGGAACCCGTCGTGGTACTAAGCAGAGAAGTACAGATAAAAAGCATATTGTATATTAGGCTCTAAACTCGTTTGGTATTTCACGTTGCAGGAAAGTTAAATTTTGAAATATGATAATTAAATAACTTTTAGTACCATATGACGAGCCTCACAACCAATATGTGATCAAAGTAGAAACTTTATTGTTCGAGTTTCGAGACATCTACATGATATTTACATACGTATGTGACAAACAGACATGAGCCTTGAACTGCAAAATATTTCTTAACAAAGCAGCTTTGATATAATGTTTGGCATTGTTATCGTAGTCGGTCACTACAATGATATAATGGGTATGTTTGAACCTAAGACAAATATTATATATGAGTATATCCATATATATATATCGATTTTTTTGTATGCAGTACTATGTATCGGCGAGTTCTCAACTGCATGAACATATTTCCTTTCTTTTATGATAATTATATAAATACATGAATGAAGAAATCTGGGCTAGATGCTAGGGTGTATAGGGGTACTGGAGGGGGTCTGTCTGATCATTATGTAGTAGTAGCTAAAATTAGGATAAAAAAGAAGTGGGAGAGGAGAGCTGGAGGGAGGCGAGAGAAAGGTGGAATGGCGAGAAGGGTGGAGAGGCTACAGGAGGAGGAAATCAGGTAGGAGTACAGGAGAGCAGTAGAAAGACAACTAGGTGGGTTCGACCTGGAAGATATGGAAGAAGTGGAGGAGATGAGCAAGGTGTTTAAGGAAGAGATCTGTGCAGCATGTGAGGAGGTGTGTGGAGTAAGGAGAAGAGGGAGGGGAGTGAAAGGTACAGCATGGTGGACAGAAGAGGTAAAAATAGCTGTGGAAGACAAGAAGAAAGCCTGTAGAGAGTGGTTGGGTAGTAGGCGGAATGAAGATTTGGAGAGCCAGAAACGAGAGAGGTATGTGGAGAAAAAGAGAGTGGTGAAGAGAGTAGTGGAGGAAAGTAAGAGAAGAGTAGATGAGGAATTTGGAAGGAATCTGAGTGTAAAATGGAGGGAGTGTAAGAAACTGTTCTGAAAAGAAGACAAGAAAGTTAGGGAAGGTAGCAAGGGAAACAGTAAGGGTGTGAAAGATAAGAATGGGAGAATGCTAGCCGAGAAGCAAGAGAGAGTCGAAAGATGGAGGGAGTACTTTAACGAGCTGCTAAATGTAAGGAATGAAGCACCAGCAAACATAGTTAGATGGGGTATGGGAGAGAGAAGAAGAGAAGTAATGGAGGAGGAGGTGGGGATCAGGTCAGAAATGTGGGAAGCCATGAAAAGAGTGAAGTTGGGGAAAGCACCAGGAACAGATGGAGTGTGTGGGGAAATGTTGAGGTATGGTGGTGAGATAGTGATCAAATGGGTATGGAAAATGTGCAAACTAGCTTTGGAGAAAGGGAGTGCACCTAATGACTGGAAGACAGACATAATAGTCCCCCTATATAAGGGTAAAGGGGAAAGAGGAGTGTGTGTCGTAACCACCGAGGAATATGTCTTCTAAGCGTAGTAGGGAAGGTGTACAGTACGGTAGTAATTGAGAGAGTGAGAGTGAGAATGGAGAAATGGATAGGTGATGAGCAGGGAGGGTTTAGGAAAGGAATAGGATGTGTAGATCAGATTTTTACCCTGAATTGTGTTGTGGAGAATTATCTGGAGAAACAACAAATGGTTTATGTTGCCTTTATGGACTTGGAGACGGCCTATGACAGAGTGGATAGAGAAGGTATGTGAAAAGTACTTAGAATATACGGAGTAGATGGCAAGTTGCTGAAAGCAGTGAAGAGCATGTATGAGGGTGCAAAGGCGGCAGTACGTGTGGAGAATGAGCAGAGCGAGTTCTTTGACCTGAATGTTGGGTTGAAATAGGGGTGTGTGATGTCCCCGTGGTTGTTTACTGTATATATGAATGGAGTAATAAAAGAAATACAAGGAAGAGCAGTGGATGTTGGTGTATCACTGATAAGGGAGGGAAATAAGTGGAAGCTGCCTGTACTGCTGTTCGCTGATGATACAGTTCTGATGAGCGATAATGAATGGGAGTTGCAGGGTCTGGTAAATGCGTTTGGAACAGTGTACAAAAAACGGAATCTGAAGGTAAATGAGGGGAAGAGCAAGGATATGGTCTTCGAAAGGGGTGAAGCCACAGAGTGTGAGGTGAAGTTGAAATCTCAGGCTATGGAGATTGTCAGCTTATTTAAGTACCTGGGCAGTGTGTTGAGTAAAGATGGGACTATGGATGAGGAAGTGCGGGAGATTGTGCAACAGGGGAAGAGGGTTGTAGGAATGCTGAGAGCAGTAACAAGAAATAGGGTGGTCAGTATGGAAGTGAAGAAGTCCTTGCATGACAGTGTGGTAATCCTGAAACTGTCTTACGGAAGCGAAGCATGGACGTTTGAGAAGAGACTCGGACCAAGAGCGAGAGGGGTGGAAATTAGTTACTTGAGAAGTGCGTGCGGAGTTACATGGAGGGATAGACAGATGAATGAGGAAGTAAGAAGGAGGTGTGGTTTGGAGGTAGATGTGCTGGAAAGTGTGAAAAGGAACATCTTGAGATGGTTCGGCCATATGGAACGTATGGGAAGAGAGAGAATGACTAAGAAGGTGTACGAGAGCGAGGTGGAAGGACAGAGGGAGAGGTAAACCGAAAGAGAGGTGGAAGGATGGAGTGAGGAAGTATATGGATGAAAGCGGTGCTGGTTGGGAGGAGGGGCGTCGACTGACTGGGGACAGAGGTGCATGGGGGCGGTTCGTTCGTGGCCACCCCTTAGGGGATTACGGCGTCGGGCAATAAATAGATAGATATATATACATATTATATATATTTGGGACAATATTTAGATTCTTAGAATACAATGCAATCATTTCTGGAAAAGTACATACTTGTGGAGCTCTTGGGTCGCATTTTGACAGGTATCAGCATCTATTCAGAAAGTACAATCATCTGCAATAGTAGACACTGGTCTACGATAAACTTGAAATGGTCAACAACAGTGACTGAGTTAACTAATTGTACGTTGTTCATGAGGATGCTTCAATATATTAGCTCAGTGTATCAAACTTGTTTTAAAACAATCACACCTCTTATCTCTTTAGGCGATGTATCAATACATGAATTAATGGTTAACCTTTTATTTGTATTTCAATAATATATGTAATCATTTCACGGGTTCAACAAGGTCCAAAAGTAGTGTCCTGACCAAACTCTCAGAACACAGGTGGAGTCAATGTTGTCACTTATCCTGAAACACTATCAAGGATTCCAGCCACCACTCGTTAGTGTCTCCCTCGTTAGTGTCAAGTGAACCCTCCGTGCAGACGTTACAAACTATTTAGACGGCAGTTTGAAGTCTTTCTCGGAAAAAAAAAGTCTGGTCCAACTTTTGTTCTTGGCCACTCTCTCAGCACCTATTTTCTGTGTTTACCTAGCAGTAGATAGTAACCCTAACCCCTTTCTGTTCCGGTGACGTATATCTAATTTTATTCTACCTATAATAACACGTGTTTATGCATTTTTATAATTATCTGTGGTAGTAAATAGGGTTAAGTGAAATAGTTCGGAGCCCGTTAATTGAACTGAATACAATAATATAATAGTAGCCATAATAAAGTTAAAAGGCACCGGTACTGAAAGTGTTGAGCCTTAATCAGGTAAGGTAAAAAGTGATAACCCGGATAAAGCACAGTAGCTTCTGTGTTCAGGGATTGATAACGCACCTGATTTACCCACGACCGACTCCAAAGGGTAATGGGACAGAAATGAACACCGCGGAAATGCCCAGCACAGCATAAGCCCTCCATGTTTGTGCTTTATTTTTGTGTTTAACCATATGTAGACATCATGTAATACACATATTGATTGACGATATTTAAAACAAGAACATTATAATCCAAAATAACAGCATTCTCTCTTCCTTGGACAACATTACCGGTACCCGGTATTTGATTATCAGTTTAATGTTCTGCAACTGTTTAGTCACGCATTTTACTCTGCTTGCGATATTCGTTTAGTTTATTCAAGTTACATGCAGTAGATTTATGCTTAGGATGTAACACACTTGATATTTCTAAGTCCTGAGGACCTGATACATGGTCATAAAAAGAACGCCACAATAGTATTTTACTTAACCCTGTTGGCGACTTTTTCAAAATGTATCTATGTTTATTTATTTATGTATTTGTATTTATATATGTTTTGTGTATATATAATTTTAAGTCAAACGGTTGTTTTAGTTTCAGAGACAAAATATTTAGCCTTGAGTTTTGATAATGTTTGAGGAGGGTCTGAAAAAGTGATACCAGTTTAGCCAGAGAAAGTACAAAATGATGGGTATTGAAATATCATATCTCATAAAGAGCCATAACAATCTACATATTAATTTGCAAGTACTTCACAGGTGACCAGGCTATGATTGAGAGAGAACATGGTGTCAACATTGTTGGAAATATATTGAAGGCAGATCAAACAGAGTTTGATCATCCAGAGAGAGAGAGAGAGAGAGAGAGAGAGAGTAAGAAAGCCAACCTAGAAAGAATATCAAATTGTGGAGAGGGGAGGAGAATGGTCTGAGGAAATGGCTTGTCATGATAAATTGGTTTCAGGGGGAAGGGAAGAAAAGGGAGCGACATTGAACTAGAAATATATACTGTATATGTGTATATATATATATATACTGTATATATATATATATATATATACTGTATATATATATCTATATATATGGCATCTAGTCAAAAACCTCTCTTAAAAAAATTCTTTCTCGTCTTTCCCTCCCCTTTTCCACTCTGATGGCACAACCATCACTTCTTCCTCTGAAAAAAAATTAACTCAAACGTTTTTGCTCAAACGTTTGCTAGTAACTCCACTTTGGATGATTCCGGTGCTATTCCGCCCTCTCTCCTACTTATGCCTAATCTCTTCTAAAGAAGTACTGTCTACCCTCTCTGGGCAATACTAAGAAGGCGTACGGTCCGGACGGTGTTCCCCCTGTTGTACTAAAAAACTGTGCTTCCGTGCTGACTCCCTGGCTAGGCAAACTCTTTCGTCTCTGTCTCTCCTCTAACGTCTTCCCTTCTTGCTGGAAGTTTGCTCTCATTCAACCTGTCCTAAAGAAGGGTGACCACACTCAACCCTCCTCCAACTATCGTCCAATTGCTCTCATCTCTTGTATCATTTCCATCCAAATTTCTTAAGCATTTCTCTTATCATAATCTACAATCAAATTGCCAGTATGGCTTCCTTAAGGTCACTCTACTGGTGATCTTCATTCATATCTTACTAACTCTTGGTCATCCTCCTTTCGGAACATCGGTGAGACCTTTTCTATTGCACTAGATACATTGAAGGCCTTCGATAGGGTCTGGCACAAATCTTTAATTTCTAAACTACCCTCCTTCGGTTTCTATCCCTCCATCTGTGCCTTTGTCTCTAATTTCCTTTCCGGCCATTCCATATCTGCGGTTGTGGATGGCCATCGCTCACTTCCTCATCCTATCAACTCTGGTCTTCCTCAGGGCTCTGTCCTATCTCCCATTCTCTTTCTAATTTTCATAAATGATTTTCTCAACTGTAAACTCCAATCCCATCCATTCATACGCAGACGACTCTACCTTACACTACTCCATTAGTTTTTCAGAACGCCCCAGCCAGCAATCTCTCAAATAGAAACGTATTGAAGTCATGCAACACTTATCTTTTAATTTAACTACTATTTCCAATTGGGGCATAGAAAACCTTGTTTCCTTTAATGCTTCCAAAACTCAATGTCTTCATCTTACTACCCATTCAGAACTTCCAGTAGACTATCCCTTACACTTCAACAACACAAAAATCAATCCTTCATCCTTTCTCAATATTCTTGGTGTCTCTTTTTCTTCTGCTCTCACTTGGAACGACCATATTACCATTCTTGCTAAGGCAGCCTTCCAAAAGCTGGGTGTGCTCAACTGCCTCAAGGGGTTCTTTACCCCTAGGGGTAGACATAGCCACAGCCAGTCCCCTCCCTCGCTCACACACCTTCGCCGCTCAGCTGATCACACGCCAAACCACACCGCCAGCCGTACGATGAACAGTAAAAGGAAGATTTGTACAGTGTGCGATATTGGATTCAACAAAAGGAGTACAACTTCACAATGTAGTAGTTGTAATGAAACAGTACACGATCGATGTACTTACGTTACTAGCAGAAAAGAAGTGGAATGCGACAAATGTAGGGAATTAGCTATTAAAGGTCCTAAAATCATTTGTGAAATATGTAAATCACTCATAACAAGAAAACAAAGGATCCTAAACTGTGTAAAGTGTAAAACTGTAGCTCACATGAAGTGCATCTCTAAGAAGACTAACAGTGAAGAACGTGAATTCTTATGCAATAAGTGTGCCTTGCATTTATTACCGAATGTTAATGTGAATGAACCTAGTATTAACAACTCAGAATCCAGCCAGGAAACATTCAAAGATGAATACAGTGTTGAGTGGTACTTGAAAAGTAGACAGAATGGATAAAAAACACCATCTGAGGAAGAGCACTTTATTGACAACGTTTCGCAGATAGCTTCATCAGGTCACTAACAAATGCTGGTACATAGGAGGCCTTAAATATCCGTCCAGACAGGTGGCGGGGGAGGAGTGGGAGGTGGGGGTTGGGAGGGAGGAAGGAGGCAGGACAGGGAGGGGGCAGAAGCATGGGGGGAGGGGAGGCGCGCTATATATATTTATATCCAAAAATATTTATTTATTATAAAAAAAAAAAAAAAAAACTCCTTTATACCTGTCACACCTTCAACCCTACCCACTAAATGCGCCAATCCCTTGCTTTCGGGGACAATAACAAAATTGTCTGCTATTTTTCCCGCCTTTGGTTCGCACAAACCTAAATTTGTTGCCATCGAGTAAATTGAATTTTTAAAATCGCAGTCATCAAAATATCACTGGATTTCTATAGTCATGAATGTTAGACATATTACTCTAACATTCTATTCAGTACATTGCCCAATATACAAAGTATTTATGATTAATAAAACATATTTGATTAGGCCCACAAAAACACATGGCAGTCATTCGAAAAATAGTCCTGTTAATATTTTAATAGATAGGTATCCATGTCCTAAAATTAAAATTATATGTATAAAAACTCGAGATGAACTTATAAAATAATCGTCATTAGCCACTTTACTGGATATTAGATTATACAATTATAAACTAGTTTCAGATCTGGCAAGCGCATAATAAATTGATGCCAGTGTTTGGTACCCATAATAGTCATTATACGAAACTACTCGGACAGTAAACATCTCTTCCCCACTTAACTTACTTTGTTAAATTTGACATTAGTTGTGCATATATGTGCACATTAGCAGTAATGGTGGTAGATATTTGTTTCTCACAGATGGAAATCTTAATATAATGTGGATTATAGTCTTAATAAAGGTAAAATGTTCAGTTAATGATTGTGTCGTGTGTGCGTGTGTGTGTGTGTGTATTCCAAGGTTGCCAGCGCACATCACATCTCCAAACTCGCCCAAAAGTAGCCCAATCACTTAATACCGCACAACAGACAATTTCAGCTATTTTAATCCTATCACACACATTTTCTGATATGTTTATCTTTAACAGCCATGCATGCATGATACTATGAGTTCCCCAAATATAACTAGGCCTAGTCCCACTGGATGAGTAGTGGCCTACATGTCACATCATTTAAATATTAATGAAATACCACATACATTATTATCACAATGATGCACTCATCAAATCTGCATCAATGTCCCAATCCCCCCTCACAAACAATCACTCAATTATGCTATTCAGTCACCACCACATAGGCTACCATACATGTATAGTACAACCAACAGAAAGCCATGATGAACGTTTGTATGAAATGTAGCCTAGCTATAGGCTACTCAACACTCGACACCTCTACAACTTTAATAGTATATAGAACCAGCCCAATTCCGCTTTCCTCAATGTTAGTTAGTTAGGATAATACTTCAGAGGCTATCCACCCCATCACACTGTAAATCAAGAATATAATATCGTTTGAAATGGAAACTCGCAAATCTACGCTCCCGAACGAATCCTAACTAGCCCAATGGTGCGAACAAAAGAAGACCTTGGCAACACTGTGTATGTATATCCCGCCGCGTTCAGCTGACGACCTAAACAGTCGCCCGTGGAAAAGGCAGTGTTGTAAAAAAAATTGTCATCATCTTTTTCGAATTTCCTGCATCTCCACCTATGTAATTTGCTGCCTCTGTGTTCTATGACATTCTGATTTACATTGATTGATTTCCTGTTACTGGTCTAATTAGAAATATAGCCGGTAACATATTTAGCTGCCCGATTTTATAGTGGATTATAAATTGGTAACTTAAAAGCGCACGATAGCTTGTTTTGTAGGAAAGAAACTATAGTGCGCAGGCGCAGACATTCAACCTGCCAAATTCTACAGCTACAGAATATAATACCGTATGTTCAGCCAATTTCTACTGAAACACGTATTTGTTAGTAACTAAGAAGGAAGTAAATACAATACTTCAATGAGTATTAAAATTTCGCCCAGTCTATCACACCATATTAGATGAAACTAAATTTCTTGTTCAATAAGCTGATATTTATGTATAAAATTATGTTAATTATTATATATTCACTGCATTAACGAGTATATAACCATCATATTATGAATCTAGTAAAAATATACTACACAACTGTGTCATAGATAGTTGACAACTGTATTAAACCTCTTAAATCACGAAAATCATCAAAACACCTCAATGGTGTATCACACACGATAGTCATTTGAATAAGACCCCCAGCGCCATCTGGATTTTTAGTACGGTTTTCCCTCAATTCAGCTAATCTCTTCCCTACTCCCGGCTCCTCTCTCTCTCTCTCTAGGTTCTTTATTGCTAGTACTGTACTACTATAAATTATATTAGCACTATGTTCACTGTTTTCATTTTAATTGTTACGATTAATATTATCATCTGTATTATTATTATTAATATTATTATTATTATTATTATTATTTTTATTATTATTATTGTTATTATTATTGTTATTATTTTTAGTATTGTTATAGTTATTTTATTATTTTGTACTAGTACAGTTGCCCACTGACCTCTGACCAATGCGGACGTCCACAGTGACTGCTAGTGAACCTGTTTACCCCTTAGTGTGGTGCTAGTGAACATTTTTTAGTGAAACATAGCTTGTGTTGATGAGATTGCTACCTCCTCCCATGTTCTCCAGCTTTGTCTTGCTTTGCAAGAAAGGCTGGACAATGTGGAGCAGGAGATTCAATGTCTAAAAGATGAAAACTTGGCCTTGAAACTAGCCATGGTGGAGAAGAAGAGTGAGGCTAGTTTTCCTAGGGATCGTGAAACTCCCTGGAAAGTGGTTGCGACAAGTGCAACGACCTGCAAGCTGAAAAGGGACCCACTCAAGACCAGCAACAAGTTCATCACCTTACCTGATGAGTGTGATGGAGAACAAGTGAAGGATAGCGAGGCTGGGAGTGATAGCGAGGCTGGGAGTGTTTCCAGGGGCGAGGAAAACACGAGTAAGGGAGGTAAGGAAACTACAAATAAAGGTAAGTGTAAGCTTATCAATGTTGTTGGAGCTGATATTAGTTGATATGGTTAGGTATTTAGGTGACAATCTCTCCACCAAAGTTAGGAACCTGGAGTGTCTCCCCGGGGCAGGTATAGGTAGAGTTTGTGAGAGATTGGAGGACGTCATTGACGACTTTGGAGATAAACCCATAGTCGTACTTAGTGCAGGTAGCAATGACGTGGGAAAGCATACCAGTGTTGAACTGCGTAAGTTGTATAGGGTAGCCTTAGCTAAGATTAGGATGAAGGGTGGGATTCCCATTGCTTGCTCTATCTTGCCAAGAAGAGGTGTCAGACGTGAATGGTTTTCCAGAGCAATTGGTTTTAATTGCTGGCTGGCAAAGCTGTGCAAAGAGTTGTCATTACCATTCATAGACAACTGGAGCCTCTACTACGGTAACGATAGCTTGTACGTAAGGGACGGGGTGCATTTAAGTAGGAAAGGGATAGGGATGCTAGGAAAGTTAGTTGATTGAGCAGTTGAGGTGGGGTTTTAAATTGGAAATGCCCCATCAAAAGAAAACAAAATAAATTAGGTGATAGAAAAAATAGTCAGGAAAGGAAATTAGATGTTATTAATAACAGTGAAACAATAGGTGACAATGCAGTAATAGAAGTTAGTCATATAAATAGTGGTACAATATCTACCTTAGTACAAGATAATAACAACAGTCAAATAGATACTAATAGAAGAAAAGAAGGTCCACCAGACACCAGTAAAAGAAATACATTGAGATTATATTACACAAACTGTAGGAGTTTATGTAATAAAATGGACGAACTTAGAGCACTTGTTAGCAATGAAAATATATACATAATAGCGCTTACTGAAACATGGATAAATACAGAATCCAAGCATTTTTTAGCAGAATTTGATATACCAGGATATAGTTTGTTTAAATATGACCGAACAAGTAGGAGGGGCGGCGGTATAGCAGTGTTTGTCAGGAGTTCATTAAAATGCTGTACTAAATGTGACGCCTGCCAACGTTGGCAGAATCGCCTCCCGGTAGCCACTAGCGCTCGCCAGGGCAGTGTATTTGGCTACAGTCTATCTACAATGTTGTTCTTTCTTTCATAGTGTTCGTGTTGTTACAGACAGTCCCGTGGTGGTCTTTATTTTCGTCTGTGACAACGGGAAGCATTTTATATCATGAGTAGAACATAAGATGCTTTGTATATTGCTGAGGAGAGAGAGCGGTATAGGGAGTGTTGTGGTAGTGTGTACGTGTGTATTAGGGTGGTCCACCAAAAATATTTTTATACTTTTATTCCTCCACAAGGTTATTTTTTGTCCATTACCCATAGGTTACAAGCCTATGAAATTTCATGGCGATAAAACTTAATTTAGAGGTCGACCCATCATCTCGCTTTCTATCTATCTATCTATCTATTGCCTGACGCCGTGATCCCCGAAGGGGTGGCCACGAACGAACCGCCCCCATGCACCTCTGTCCCCAGTCAGTCGATGCCCCTCCCCCCAACCAGCACTGCCCTCGTTCATGTACTTCCTCACTTTCTATCGTAGGATTTAACCCGGAAAATATCACATACCCGAATTGGAGCACTTCCCGACATCACAGACCCAAATGGTTTGCATTTTTGAACTCAGAAGGGTCAATTTACACATAGAAATGCTTTCATATTTCATTTATTTACTAAAACCTGCAAAATATGACAGAAAATTTCAATTTCTCTATTTTCCTATAGAAAAACGTTTTTTTTGACAATATTTTGTGAATTGTCAATAAATCAGTGTCGATGAAACCAACCACTTCTATGTGTAAATCGACCCTTCTCAGTTCAAAAATGCGAACCATTTTGCTTTATCTCTACTAGAAGTACCCTAACCAGGGTATGGCCTACCCCTAAAATTTACTGTGAAAACCAAATAATGAAATTCAGCATTCAGACAGCTGTATATCAGTTTTTAGTTGATAAAATGTGGTCTATGGGGTTATCAACCCCGGAGAATTCAGAAATCAACACCATTTGGGTCTGTGATGTCGAGAAGTGCTCCAATTCGGGTATGTGATATTTTCCGGGTTAAATCCTATGA
The DNA here is from genome assembly GCA_032716605.1 of Paralithodes platypus. Classification (NCBI taxonomy): domain Eukaryota; kingdom Metazoa; phylum Arthropoda; class Malacostraca; order Decapoda; family Lithodidae; genus Paralithodes; species Paralithodes platypus. The sequence continues at coordinate 27,799,465 of CM064512.1, forward strand.
TAGAAAGCGAGATGATGGGTTGACCTCTAAATATCATTGTATCGCGATGAAATTTTGCACACAAGGAGAGGAATGCAACACAAAAAAAAGCAGCGGTGTGGAGAAAGGACCAGTGCACTTTGAAATTTTACTACAGGCTACACCTGAGGTTACGGTCGGCGCAATTAGGGTGACGCGCCAGGCGCGTCTCTGGGGCTGTGCGTTACATACATCGCCGACGTGTCAGGCGCGTCGCTAGGGCTGTACGGGTTAAGATGAATCGGATTTTGAACTGTTATATAAAGCAGGAACAAGATATGACAAGTGTAGAGACAGACAGTGTTAACCCGTTGAGCCCCGGCTAGTTATAATATTTTGTTCACCCCAGTCCCAAGCCATTTTCACTTATTTTTTTTGTTTGCTAAAATGGAAGACAAGGATGAGAAATGAAAAAAAAAAAAAAAAAATTCACCCTTTTCTTTTTTTTTTTGGGGGGGGGGGGGGGGGGGGGGTTGGGGGGGGGGGGGGAGCTTCAAAAAATTTGTTGAGCCAAAATGGAAGAGAATGGTGAGAAATGAACACACAAATAAAAAAAAACTCATTTCGGTCATTTGGGGGGCGGGGGGGGGGGTTTCAATAGTTCGTCTCCCCCGCATGACCACCCGCCCGGGAGCACTAGGGTAAAAACTGAGTATGGCATTGTACGGCATACATCCTAAGGAGTATCTCACGTAAATCTCAAGCCTCTAGCTCCCATACGACCGGAGTAATGAAGGTTCAAAGTGGCGGTAAACTAGGGGTGTAAACTATCCCCACTAAGCCCACCACCACCAGCCGCGCGGCTGTCTCGGCCCGCTCACACCTACTGGCCCGGCTCCCCCACACACTACGGTACCGCCCCCTCCTATTCTCCCGCCATTTCCTACCTTACGAGCCACGTAAGTGTTTTTTATATGTCGGACGCACGTGATGCGTCGCTGGGAGTTGGTGATCAAAGACTGCCGACGCAACACGTGCGACGCTGGGTCTCAACGGGTTAACTGACACGGGAATAACGATAAATGCACAATAGTATTATCTCCAACAACAAAAGAAGTACTTCATCAGGCAACTCAAAATGCCGGCTCGGGTTGTGCAACTCAACAACAACCAAGGCTTACAGTCAATGTGAATAAAAATGCTGCATACATAACATAAGAGCTTATGATCCTAATCGGGTGTCTGCTAGGCTAATAAAGTCTAGCTGGCATGTAGTAGGCTAGGAAACAATGGCTGAGCAAGCGGCTCGTAGCCTAGCGAAGTCCTTAAGGCTGTGCGGCCAAATTACGTTAATTGACGGGGTGCTCTCTTGAGAGATCCAGATCGCTAGTATCTGGTTCTCTCCTGGCGACCCTCTCAAAGTCAAAGCAAACGAGTTAGCACAGTGTTGGGTGGCAGAGGCAAAAGCCCTCACTCGCAACACAGTGCTAAACTCACAAGGTACACAGTCAGAAAGACCACCTAGGCTTCCCACGTCTCCGTTGCGATTGTACAGGTTCAACAAAACCTAGTACACATCGGAAATCACAACACCAGTAGCCTTATCCCAGTCTAGCATTAAATCCCCCAGCAGACCACCAAGATACAGGAAGGGAGACACCGTGAGTGTATCGAACCTCTACAGACAAAAATGGTAACTCTTCCAAAATGCCTAACTAAACATGTGTTATCTGAGAGCTTCAGCATATAATACGATGGCCGATATATGAAATCGTGCAGAACCAAAGGGAAGTTATGATATTAAATAGAGTAGAAGAATGAGAGGTAAGAAGTTGAAAGAGAGAGAAAGTGCTCTATAGGTAGAAGTCGGGAGACAGGGGGGCAAGGGACATGTGAAGGGTATGCTAGTCAGGAAAGCTCTGAGGAAGGAACTCCTCGGGACCCCTCCAGGATCACACACAAAGGCATGGTGGTCAGCCAATCACAGGCTGCTACGTCACCAGGCAGCAGGGCTGCAGAAGGCGCCAGGAACCGCCAGCCAATCAAGAGGCGTGAGCCTACAAAGCGAGGGGGGAGGCAGCACATGTATATGCACGCACACACTACCACCCCACTGCCTATATTATTCTCTCTCCTTAACTATATACAATGCATCCTATCTTCAACTCATGATATAAAATGCTTCCCGTTGTCACAGACGAAAATAAAGACCTCCATGGGACTGTCTGTAACAACACGAACACTATGAAAGAAAGAACAACATTGTAGATAGACTGTAGCCAAATACACTGCCCTGGCGAGTGCTAGAGAGTGGCCAAGCGAGCGGCTGAGCCCACGTGGCGTTCTGCCACGTTGCAGGCGTCACCCCCCCCCAAGATATTAGACGCTCAACCATGAGCTCTATATCTGACAAGCAGAACGCCGATAAGACTCGCCACCCCTAATCACTTCGCAACAAAGAAGGCAAAGCTCAGTTCTCATAAAAAAACAAATTACAACCCCTCCCAACACAATAGCTTAATTAATTCATACTGCTATGCTCCTAGAGCGAGCTTCTACTAGCCCAGCCTTCTGAGAGAAGCACAGGTTCGACTCAGAACTGTAGCTATAACATACTTTTAAAAAATTTAACCATTAAAGAAAGAGTTTTTATAGAATTTTTCATTTTTAATATGTTTATGGCGGCTGCACTTACAGGGGCAAGCCAATTTTACTCCACTCTCAACACACACTGACTGAACGGCGAGGGTTCTCCTGCAAACAAACCCTCCCGTGACAAACAATCAGCCAAAACATTATCAGTGCCCTTAGCATGCCACACATCCAACTTGTGTCCCGGCAGCAAAACAACACCTGGCACTGATAAACTGCCCAGTTCATCACAAGACTGGCATTTCTTTTCGCTCTTTCCGGCAACGGGGCCTGCCAATAACCTTTCACTAGTTCTACCTTCGTGATTAGCGATGCAGCCCCGATGCGGTATATGGTGTCGTCAACTCTCGATAAGGTATAGGCGTCTGTCAGGGATAATGCACACACACTCTCGCAATCAACACACTCACTGATCTTGCCACTTAACACAGGTTGCAAAGTTACAGGCAACGACCACTCACGACATTCCTTATCCCTCAGACCCTTGGGCAATGGATAGGTGTCTGTCAGGGATAATGCACACACACTGATCTTGCCACTCAACTCAGGTTGCAAACTCACTGGCAACGACCACTCACAATATTCCTTATCCCTCAGACCCTTCGTCAACACGTAATCCAGCTCTGCTTGCACCACAGGCTGTCGAGCAGGATTTATACGGTAGGGAATTAAACTGAGCCTTGCACTATCTCCAGCCTGCATGTCGGATTCTACCCCGTACATCAGGCCTGGAGAAGCAACAAACATGCGGATGCACTGCCACAGCCTAGTAAACAACTTATCTCGCAGAACAACAATTCTAGTGCCCTCCCACAACCCAGCCGAGACCGCAGCTTCTAACCTGTAGTCTCCCTCCTTCTCCACCTTCGTCCCTAGAACAGCCAGGTCATGAGAGGGACAATCAGTACCACCTGTGCAGTCACTCCCATAGTTCATTATTGCTAAGGCTTCCCCGCCGATACCGTACATGCGCACCCCCGCATTCCTTACGACTAAATCTGCCTGCGCAGCATCACCGCTTTTAGCGACATGGCCAGATACAGTCGGTCTATGGTAGGGCTGTTGCATTCGACTAGAGCAGCATTGGGAGGCTATGCGACGACCGGGCACTTCTATGCCACAGCCAACCTCACCAGTCTGCTCAAAGTCCTCCTTTTGACCACCACCCTTGGCAGCCATGGGTCGACCTTGACCTGACAACCATGTCCAAGCCTCGTCGCCCACATTGAACCACCGAAACAACGAGGCTAACGGTCTCCCAACATTCACGTGACCTGCCCGCGGAACATCTTACACCGCCCGAGTTGTGAGGCTCGGGGACTCGGCACGACCAGTGGGGTATGAACCGAGCTGTTGCTGGAGCGCTGCACACTGCTGTTCAAGCAGGTGCTCTAGCGCTTCCACAGCCACCAGACTCGTGTCCCCCGCCCACTGCTCCGCCGAGACATGACAATCCCTACTCTCCTCCACCTGTGCCCTACTGCCCTCCTCTCCTTCTCCACCTTGGCCGCTGTAGACCAACGCAGGGACAGTAGGCTGCTCAGGTGGTTGCCTCACACACTCCTCCAACAGGTTCACATGACATGTTTCCCCGTCCTCGTGTTTGATCTCGACAGCACCATTACCACACTTCTGAACTTCCGGATCCTCCAACTGCAGTTTACAAATATCTGAGGGAACCAACCTGTCTAGATGCTTCCGAAGCAACCCAAGTCCTCCCCCAATATCAAACTGAGCAACCCTTTTTTCTCTCCGTGTGTAACGTTGCTGCCTCGGAGTCTCTTCCTGCCCTACCTCCTCACTAGCTGTGACAGGTCCTGGGGCCTCTCCAGACTCCAACAATGGTGCCAATACTGAGTCGCCAAGAAGCGCTGCTGGTACTAAACTCTCCAAACTTTTACCAACATTAGCCGTCTTCTTCCGACCGTTCCTCCGTTGATCAGAAGACTGAGGAATAGGCTGTGACACTTTGGATGCAAGAGGTCCAGTAACAACGCACGCCATAGGTTGTACATGACACTTCTCTACCCACTCCTGTTCCTCCCTACTCACGTCGGCCGGCTTCTCGGCAACGACTAAGGGTGAAACCTCAGAAGTAGGCACCGCAAAGTCGTTGCCGAGAAGGAGGTCGATGCCCCCAACAGGCAAGTTCTCCACAACACCCACATCCAACTCTCGTGTCACACCATCTACCTCTAGCTCCATCCTGACCAACGGGTATGACTTGACAGCATTGATACCCTGCACCACAACCACCCGTGCCGCGTTTATTGGTCTACCAGTAAAGTTCTTCATTAAAGTCTGAGAGGCACCCGTGTCTCGCAACAGCTCAACTCCATGCTTCTTACCAGCCCACCTCACGCAGCCATGCCCTCGATGGTCACAAAAGACATCGCGGACAGGGTTCGAGCCTTCCGGATTCTTCTCCACTGGCTGTGTCCCAGCCTCTGACGTTATACCCCGGGCAAACTCAGACGACTTCGGGGACACCCCAATGTTGCGAGCCAAAGACACAACTGCATTAGGTAGCTTGCTTGGACAGGCTCTTGCAAAATGCCCCTTCTCATGACAATGAAAACACTCTAACTCCCCCTTGGGCTTCCCTTGAGGTGGGGAAGGGCCCTGACCCTTCTTAAACGGGACGGTATTAGGTTTATGGTCAGACTTAGTATCGTTGCTCTTGTTGTAATGGTTATATGGTGTATCACTGACTCGGGGGGGTGGAGTGTTGTGCCCCTTGTTACCTGCATCGTTCCGTTGTGCAGACCCGCACCCACGAATCAGTGACATCCGAAGGTCAGCCATCTCAGCTGCCTCCTGAAGAGTTTTCGGGTTCTTTTCTTTAAGATTCAACGTCAGATCGCTGCCCGTACACTTAAAAAATTGTTCTAGAAGCATCAGCTGTTTCAACTCCTCAAACGTCGATGCCTTCTCAGAACGCAGCCAGTTTCTAAATGCATCGGACAGATCCCGGGCATGCTCAAGAAAGGTGCACTCACGACCTTTCGTTACACCCCGGAACTTCAATCTGTACGTCTCTGGTTGTAACTCATATGCCCGCAGGACAGCCTCCTTCAATACCTCGTAATCAATGCACGACTCCAAGGGCAATGCATCATATGCCTTGAGTCCTTTGCCAATCAATGTAGAGGAAACAAGGGCTGCCCACTTAACCTCGGGCCATTGGTGCTCCCGGCACTTCTTCTCAAAACGCATAACAAATTCAGTAACGCCGGACTCATCAAATACAGGGACCAACTTAATAAGGTGCGATAAAGACTGCTCAAGACCTCGATTCCCAGAACCGAGACGCTGCCCTGTCGACTCCACCCTAGACTTCTCAAGATCTTTGTCTGCACAGTACATGGCCTTTCTCTCCTCAGACTGAATCCTGGACATCTCAATCTCAGATTCATGCTTTCGTTGTTCAAGCTATCTCTGCTTAAGCTCACTCTCATATCTGGCCCTTCTCTCCTCAGCCTGAATCTTAGCCATCTCAAACTCCCGCTGCTGCTGCTCAGATTCCCGCTTCTGCTGCAGCTGCATCTTAGCCATCTCAAGCTGGAAGAGCATATCTGCAGTTAAACCTTGAGGAGGAGGAGATGCAACAATTGGAGACTCACCCAAGTGCAAACCACGCTGCCAGTGACTATCGGCTTGCGGGACCGTACCCGGCTCCGGAGCCCGAGGGAGCGCCATGGTAGGAGTCGAGTGGAATGGGGGCTGGGCCGAAAGTGCCCCAGCTCCCGCTCCACCCAAAGCCCCACGCACCCCGCCGAGCACACAGGCCACCAGGTCACCTCTCGACATGCTGCTTGTGCCCACATGCCCCATGACCGTGGCCAAACACTGGAGACCATACCGATCAATCCCATACACCCGGTCAACAGTAATAGGTATCTCCAGAAACTTCCTTGCATCCTCCTCACTAGTTATTACTCTCATGTCCTCTAACAAACCCAGCCTCTGCACCTCAGAGCCTGCTTCCCGTACTGTGTCCTCACTGTACACTGATCCGTCGTCCGACATAGTGTCCACCGAAAATTCTCAACGTTTATAAAAAAAAAAAGTACCTAAACTCTTATGCAGCACTATTCACTCAAAAATACAAGATGCTCGAAGACTCTTAAGTGTTATACTACTTGCCAAAAAAAAATCCATGTGTCCACTATATTCCTTTAAACAAAAACAAATTACCACAACACTCCTGCAATATTTCTCTTAAGTTCACAAAATCCTAAGCAAGGTCGCCATTTGTTACGACCGGGGCTCGTATAAAACAAGGGCTCTTAATCATTGGACTAGGAAAGCACACAGCCACAACGGTAACACTAGATCCAACCCCTGAACTTATAATGCCGGCGCACAAAAACACCTATACCCTCCAGAGTTAAATCTGCGATAACAGGGTATCCTATAACTCAGTATAAGTGCACTACTACTACAGGCTGATGATCTCTGATACAGCCTGATCACAACAACATACAATTACCGTAATAAGGTATACTAGGAAAAGATAGAGATCTTAATTAAATCACTGCAATGATTTAATGCAAACTAGAAGAAGGTATATTTAAAGTTACTCTAAACAATAATGAACTGTCACTCCTATACTAAAGAAAGTGAACAAAAGTCCCAAAGCATCGAGCAGGAATCTTCTGAAGAAAGTCTGATGCTGGGGTAAGATGATCGTATCGGATTTTGAACTGTAGTATAAAGCAGGAACAGGATATGACAATTATTGTAATGACATATAGGGTTAACTGGCACGGGAATAATAATAACTGCGCAATAGTAGGAACTCAAACAGCAAAAGAAGTACTTCCTCATCAACGAAACAGCCTACTAGGATTGTGCAACTCAACAACAACCTAGACTAATAAATGCCATGAATAATAATGCATACATAACAGAATGAGTTTATAATCTAAATCTGGTGTCTGCTAGGCGAAGAAAGTCTAGCTGGGATGTAGTAGGCTAGGAAACAATGGCTGAGCAAGCGGCTCGTAGCTTAGCGAAGTCCTTAAGGCTGTGCGGCCAAATTACGTTAATTGACGGGGTGCTCTCTTGAGAGATCCAGATCGCAAGTATCTGGTTCTCTCCTGGCGACCCTCTCAAAGTCAAAGCAAACGAGTTAGCACAGTGTTGGGTGGCAGGGGCAAAAGCCCTCACTCGCAACACAGTGCTAAACTCACAAGGTACACAGTCAGAAAGACCACCTAGGCTTCCCACATCTCCGTTGCGATTGTACAGGTTCAACAAAACCTAGCACACATCGGAAATCACAACACCAGTAGCCTTATCCCAGTCTAGCATTAAATCCCCCAGCAGACCACCAAGATACAGGAAGGGAGACACCGTGAGTGTGTCGAACCTCTACAGACAAAAATGGTAACCCTTCCAAAATGCCTAACTAAACATGTGTTATCTGAGAGCTTCAGCATATAATACGATGGCCGATATATGAAATCGTGCAGAACCAAAGGGAAGTTATGATATTAAATAGAGTAGAAGAATGAGAGGTAAGAAGTTGAGAAAGAGAGAAAGTGCTCTATAGGTAGAAGTCGGGAGACGGGGGCAAGGGACATGTGAAGGGTATGCTACTCAGGAAAGCTCTGAGGAAGGAACTCCTCGGGACCCCTCCAGGATCACACACAAAGGCAAGGTGGTCAGCCAATCACAGGCTGCTACGTCACCAGGCAGCAATGCTGCAGAAGGCGCCAGGAACCACCAGCCAATCAAGAGGCGTGAGACGGCACGCGCGCGAGCCTACAAAGCGAGGGGGGAGGCAGCACATGTATACGCACACACACACACACTACCACCCCACTGCCTATATTATTCTCTCTCCTTAACTATATACAATGCATCCTATGTTCAACTCATGATATAAAATGCTTCCCGTTGTCACAGACGAAATTAAAGACCTCCACGGGACTGTCTGTAACAACACGAACACTATGAAAGAAAGAACAACATTGTAGATAGACTGTAGCCAAATACACTGCCCTGGCAAGTGCTAGCAAGTGGCCAAGCGAGCGGCTGAGCCCACGTGGCGTTCTGCCACGCTGCAGGCGTCACAAACGGTACGTTAATTCCAAACCCTCCTACTATTTCGCCGGCGAACAAAACACTTAAACCCTCCAGAGTTAATCTCCTGGATAACGGGGTATCAATTAACTGGGTTTTAGTGCACTTCTACAAAGGCTTACCGATGACGGCAAACCCTGCTCACAACAGGAGTACTTTACGTTAATAAAATGCTCTTAAGTAATAACAATGCTTGAATAAACTATAACAAGATTAAATAAAGAATTACATGCTTACGTTAACTTTAGTGTGAGTCTGTACTCAACACTAAACTCTACAATGCTCTATGAAAACACTGGAAGTCTAGTCCTACAGCAATCAGAGATGGAATCTTCTGAAAAGGTCTGATGCTCTAAGATGCTCGTTAATACAGAACATAAATAAATGCAGGGGCAGGACATCAAAGCGTGTATCTTAAATACACCAATAAGTAGGATACATTTATATAACAAGGGAGTGCAACAACTCTGTGACAGCACTAATAATAACCACTCAGGAACAGTACTTCCGTAGCCAACGTAATAGCCAAACTGGGTTGTGCACTATGCATCAACCTTGGCTAAAATAAAGCGTGAATAATTCCTAAAGCATACACAATTAAAGTTAATAAACACAATGCTGTCTTTCTCACTAATAAAGTCTAGCAGTGGCATAAAAAGGTACTAGGAAGCTAGGCAGAGCGCAAGCATGCTCGTAGCCTACTGTCTCCCCTTGAACAGATTTCACTTATGTTACGTTAAGTGACTTGGAGGCTCTCTTGGTAAGTCCAGATCTCAAGTATCTGGTCTTACCCTGGCGCTCCACAAAGGTCAACACAATGAGGTAGCAAGTATGCAGGTGAGATTAGGCAAGAGCCCTTCACTTGTAAACTGCTACACTCGCAAAGGAAAATATGCACAAGGGTTACAGGCTAGCTAGCTTCGTCGATGTTGTACAGGCTTTGACTTGCCACATACATAACTCAGACAACGACCAAAGATACCTTCCACTGTCTAGCATTAAATAATAAGAGAGAACAGCTCAATAATTAGAAGCACCCCAACACTATGGTACCATTTGACTATGACTCTAATAATCCCTAAAACTAGTGCATACATATATGGAGAGCTGGTGCTGGTAATACGACTGGCCGACTATGGAAGTCGTATGCAGAACCAGAAGGGATAAGTAATTGAATAAAGAGAGAAGTATGAAACCGAAGAAGTTCAGAGAGAGATAGTAGTATAGAGGGTTATATGGGGGACAGAATTGCAAGGGACATGTAGGACCTAGCACACCAAGCCTAGCTCTGAGGAAGGTAGCTCCTCGGGACCCCTAGGATCACACACAAAGGCATGGTGGTCAGCCAATCACAGGCCGCTACGTCACCAGGCAGCAGGGCTGCAGAAGGCGCCAGGAACCACCAGCTAATCAAAACCGAGAGAAAGGACCACGCGGGCGGGAACCTCCGGGATGGAGGAGGGAGGAGGAAGAGCAACACTCGCCACCCCCACCCTGCTCGCTGGCTCTCTCTCTCCTTCACTACAATGCATACTATATTCTAGCAATGATATAAAATACTTCCAAGTGTCACAGACAAGAATAAAGATCACCACTGATCTGTCTGTGACAACATGTACTCTATGAAAGAAAGAACATCGTTCTACGATTATTGTAGCCCATATCACTGCCCTGGCGAGCGCTAGCGAGTCACGAGCGCATTCTGGCAAGCTGGCCAGCGTAACATAAGTCAGGATAAGCCAGAGTTAAGCTTGACAGCTACATATGAACAGTTTATTTCTTCACTTCATAATGCGCAAAATAAATATATCCCCAAAAGAAGATTTAGATCGATACAGAACCAACCAAAATGGATGAATAATAAACTAATAGATCTTATAGGAAAAAGGAAAGGAATATATAGAAAAATTAAGAAAGGCGAAACTCACCTACTTATTTACTATCAGACTCTATCAAGACAGGTCAAAAAGGAAATTAGGACAGCAAAAAGAAATTATGAAATAAGGATAGCCAACGATTCAAAAAAAAACCCTAAAGCTTTTTACCAACTATATAAATCTAAAGTTAGAAATGTAATAGGCCCCCTTAAAACTTTGATAGGAGAAATGACAGAAAATTATTTAGAAATGTGCAGTACATTAAATAGTCAGTTTCTATCCGTTTTCACTAATGAAAATTTGGCACAGATTCCAGAAGTCAGTAAGGTATATAGCGATAGTATAGAAAATAGGTTAAGTACGATTACTATAAGTAGAAATGATGTGCTTAAGGAAATTGGCAGACTGAAGCCTCAGAAATCACCTGCTCCTGATGAGGTATATGCTAGAGTATTAAAAGAATGCAGAGATGAGTTAAGTTATCCATTAACATTTCTTTTTAACAAGTCATTAGAAACAGGTATAGTTCCAGAAGCTTGGAAGCTTGCAAATGTAGTTCCGATCTTCAAAAAAGGTGATAAATCCATAGCATCAAATTATCGTCCCATTAGTCTCACTTCAATCATAGGAAAGCTACTAGAGTCAATTATTGCTAGGAAAATGAGAAACCACTTAGAAACATTTAACTTAATCAATTCTTCTCAGCATGGATTCACTCAGGGACGTTCTTGCCTTACTAATTTGCTTAGCTTTTTCTCAGAGGTATATGAAGCAGTAGATAATGACAAATCTTATGATATTATATATTTAGATTTCAGTAAAGCTTTCGACAGAGTCCCTCATGAGAGATTGATGAGAAAGGTTGAGGCGCATGGAATAGGTGGGGCGTTGTTAAGATGGATTAGGTCATGGCTAATTGGTAGGAAGCAGAGAGTCAGCATAAATGGTACTAAGTCAGAGTGGGGATCAGTCAAGAGTGGTGTCCCCCAGGGATCTGTATTGGGTCCTCTGTTATTTATCATATACATAAATGACCTTGATTTAGGTATAACTAGTAGGATAAGTAAATTCGCAGACGATACCAAAATAGGGAGACCAATAGATTCAGATAGCGACATAGCGTGCCTCCAAAGGGATCTAGATACCTTACACGAATGGTCAGTAAAGTGGCAGATGAATTTTAACATTGACAAATGCAAGGTATTAAAGATAGGGAAGACGAATACTAATGCAAAATATAAACTAGCTAATGCTGAATTAGAAAACTCAGACTGCCAGAAAGATTTGGGTGTGTTTGTTAGCAACGATTTGAAACCTAGAAAACAGTGTATAAGTGTACGTAACAAGGCAAACAGGATTCTGGGGTTCATCTCAAGGAGTGTGAGTAACAGAACTGCCGATGTTATCTTGAAACTTTACTTGTCATTAGTAACACCTAATATGGATTATGCTGTCCAATTTTGGTGTCCTTATTACAGAATGGATATAGATTCCTTGGAGAGAGTACAGCGAAAAATGACAAAAATTATTCATAATATTAGAAATCTACCATATGAAGAAAGGTTGAACAAATTAGGCTTACATTCGTTAGAAAGGCGCAGAGCTAGAGGGGATATGATAGAAGTGTTCAAGTGGTTCAGTGGGGTAAATAAAGGAGACATGAAAAATGTACTGAAGCTCAGTGATAGCGAAAGAACTCGAACAAATGGTTATAAATTAGATAAATTTCGTTTCAGAAAAGATATAGGCAAATATTGGTTTGGTAACAGAGTCGTAGATGGGTGGAATAGGCTACCAAGTGATATAGTGGGATCAAGAACGATAGGGAGCTTTAAGATAAAATTAGATAGGCATATGGACGAGATGGGTTGGGTGTGAGGACGATCTACCAGGTGTGGGCCAATCGGCGCTCAGCAGACCCCGTTGTCTTGTGTTAATCTCTGACCGTTTTGGTGGGGTCAGTACTCAAGGTATTAGTGAGTTGGGCCTAAAATTGGGGTTGGGTGTGACAGGGATCTGCCTTGTATGGGCCGATCGACTTTTTGCAGACTCCCATTTTCTTATGTTCTTATGTAGTAGAGTTGTTACCCTGTACGCATGTTTGTATGTCTGTTTTTGCTAGTTCCTACTGATGTATTTGACCCATATATAGGCTCCGCCTCCCCTCCCCCCATGCTTCTGCCCCCTCCCTGTCCTGCCTCCTCCCTCCCTCCCAACCCCCACCTCCCACTCCTCCCCCGCCACCTGTCTGGACGGATAGTTAAGGCCTCCTATGTACCAGCATTTGTTAGTGACCTGATGAAGCTATCTGCGAAACGTTGTCAATAAAGTGCTCTTCCTCAGAAGGTGTTTTTTATCCATGAATACAGAGTGTTCACCAACAAAGGGCTCCACCTTATCCACATTAACGCCAGATCAATGTACCATAAATTGTCAGAAATAAACTTGTTAGCTAATAAGGCCAAAGCTTCAATAATTGCAATTACTGAAACCTGGCTAGACTCGAGTTTAAACGATGGTGAAATAAACATTCAAGGTTTCAATATGGTTCGTCATGATCGCAATAGACAAGGGAGAGGAGTATGTCTGTATGTAAAAAAAAAACCTCACACACACAACTAGGACCGACCTCCATATAGAAAACCACGAAGCTCTGTGGATCGACTTACACCTGCCAAGGACAAAACCCATCACCATTGGGGTGTGCTATAGGCCACCAGACGACACACAATTCTTGACCAAATTTGAAAGAACATTGTCATTACTAGACCCCCGGAATGAATCCATTATACTAGGGGATTTTAACTTGTGTTAAAAACAACGAAATAATAGGCTTGTACGAAAATATAGGCACATACTGACAATGCACAATCACAAACAACTCATCACAACCCCCACACGTATCTCTGAGAACACTGCTACAATATTAGACCATATCAATTGTAACAGAGAGGACAAAATATCACAATCAGGGGTTATACATACTTGGATAAGTAATCACTTCGTCACATATTGCACACGGAAAACCACAAAAATTACCCTAGAGAAGCACAAGGTCATCAAAACAAGGTCACTCAGAAACTACAACAAAGAAAAATTTCTCGACATTTTATGGAATGCAGACTGGTATCCAGTGTTTGGAAATACAAACGTTAATGACGCAGGGGTTGGCTTCCGAACCATCATCACAAATATCCTGGACGAAATAGCTCCTCTGAAAGACATATTAATTAAAGCAAGGTCAGACCCATGGATCAACAATGACATACTACACCACCTGGAACATAGAGACAAGCTGTTAAAAAGGCTAGTGAAACATAGACAGGATCAAGGTCTGAAACATGAGTTCAACAGGGCTAGGAATAAACTAAGTAGGAAAATCAAATCAGCGAAATCTAATTATTGCCACTGTAAGGCAGAGGAATATCAGAATAACCCCAACAAAACTATGGAGGCACTTAACAACAACAGGCTACAGCAACAAGGCAAGGGATTCGTCTAACACTAATATTGCTCTCAACATTAATGATCAGGTTTGCCACGATAAACGACAAATTTCAACCTACTTCAACTCCTTCTTCACCTCCATAGCAAACACACTTGCACAGAACCTACCTCAACCTCTCAATAAATACACGACAACAACGGCCACCTTTCGAAATTTCTACAGGGATAAAGGCACACCCGAACACATTTGGATTGCAAAATGTTAACCAAAATACACATTTGACGAGCTCTCTAACCTAAATGTACATAAAAGCACAGGACCAGACAAAATTCCTGCCAAATTTCTGCGAGATGGAGCCATTGGTATAGCAGGTCCCCTAACCCACATCATCAACCTGTCAATTAACACCAACACTGTACCTGCTGAACTGAAGGAAGCCATTGTAACCCCTCTATTCAAGAAAGGAAATAAACTAGATGTTGGCAACTACAGACCAGTTAGCATATTATGTATTGTATCTAAAATCCTTGAAAGAGCTGTATACACCCAAATTGAACACTACCTCAAAGAAAAGTATCTATTCTATAAGTTTCAATCAGGTTTCAGATGCATGTACTCGACAGACTCCTGTCTCATCCACTTAACAGATCACACTCGTAAAGAAATGTCTAAAGGTAACTACACCGGTATGGTTCTTCTTGATCTACAAAAAGCATTTGATACAGTAGACCATGATATCCTCTGTAATAAACTACAAGCAATGGGCATTGGGTCAGTGAGCTGGTTTAAATCTTATCTTAGTGGTAGAACACAAAGAGTCAAAATTGATGATAATATATCTGATCCTATGCCAATTAACTGTGGGGTCCCGCAGGGAAGTATCCTTGGTCCCTTAGTCTTTCTCTGTTATGTAAACGACATGGAACTGAGCGTCTCGTGCAAATTATTACTGTATGCTGACGACAGCATGCTTCTGGTTTCAGGAAAAGACCCAATAAGTATTGCCGCTTCACTTTCCAAAGAACTAGAATCGTGTAGTGATTGGCTAGTGGACAACAGACTATCTCTTCACCTGGGCAAGACGGAAGCCATCTTATGTGGAACAAAACGCAAACTGAAAGACATTGTGGGCTTCTCGGTCAACTGTAATGATATTCCTATAACAACAGTGGCACAAGTTAAATATCTCGGACTAAAACTGGACTCGACTTTGTCAGGTGAAACAATTTTGGAATCTATCCTGAGTAAGTGTAGAGCACGGATAAAATACCTGTATAGACAGGTGGGATGCTTGCCAGCGGGACCAAAAAGACCCTTTGCCAAGCGCTTGTTCAATGTCATTTTGACTATTCTGTGTCATCCTGGTACTCTGCATCATCTAAATCAGCACAGCACAAACTCCAGGTCACTCAAAATAAAATGGTTAGGTTCATGCTGAAACTAGGACCCAGATCACATGTTGGCCAGGAACAACTTCAGTCACTAGGTATGCGCAATGTCTCTGACAGGGCCAAACAAATCAGGCTCACTAATGCCTTCAAGATATTCTATGACAAAGCTCCAGAGTATCTAAAGAGTAATTGTGTTAAAGCAAATGAGAGGAGTGGACATAATACAAGAAACAAGATGTTTAATTTTACGGTCCCGAGAATCCAAGGACAGGGTAAGCAAACATTCTTCTTCACTGCCATCAAAGACTGGTATGACCTACCCCAGTCAGTCCGTGAAAAGAGAACACTGTATTCCTTCAGACGTAGCCTGAAGGAACACCTGAACCGGACAGCTGCGAGAAGGGAGCACCAAACTTATGTCTACTACTAAATACGACATAAGAGATAGGCAAAACAGACTGAAATTATTACTGATTACGGATTACTGATATTTACTATAGGATGTAAGGTATCTTAAAATATCCCCCTAGAAATACTTTCTCTAAAGTATCTAATTCTGTTATCCTCCCCTTTTTCCCCAGCTAACCTAATCCCACAAGGACCCCAATGGAAATACGCCTAATGGCCTTATTGGGCTATCCTTAGTTGGAATTATGCAAGGCTGGTACATGTCATTTTTGTAACATATTATGTGGTACCAACATTTTAAAATGCTAACTGAATGAATATTATTATTATTATTATTATTATTATTATTATTATTATTATTATTATTACCCCTGCGCCGCTTCTAGCTCTGTACAGGGGCACAGTGCGTCCTTGTATTGAGTATTGTTCACATATTTGGGAAGGATCCCCTCACACTGCACTCCTAGACAAAGTAGAAAGGAAAGCTTTTTGTATCATTAACTCCCGTCCACTCACCAACTCTCTGCAAACTCTCTCTCTTGGCCGTAATGTTGCATCACTCTCGCTAGTGTATACCACCTCCTCTACGAAGGGTACGTAGTAACCGTCTAGCAACACAATACCACCCCTACTCTGTGCAACTCTGCAACCCAAGAGTGAAACGCTATTCTCAGACTTTCTTCTATTCAACTGCTGAGCTCTGGAACTCTCTCCCAGAATCAGTCTTTCCCTCTTCCTATGACATAAATTGCTTCACACTCTGTGTGTCAAGGCATTTTGGCTCGAACGTCCCTCGATTTTGGCCCTGTCACCCTTTCAACTCTGGGGGAGGCACTCGCTACAGTCAGTTCTGCCTTATGTCTTCCTCACTCACATAAAAAGAATGTATATATATATATATATATATATATATATATATATCCGTTTAGCATACTGAGTCATGCGGAAACATACGTTGTATACATCAGTATTTAAACAACTTAATACTTATTATTGTCCTTCTATTTGCATTGTATTTTTCATTTTTTTGTAATTAAGTGTACATATTATTTGTTATCAGGAAACAACTTTGTGATCAGTATTGTAAAGGCGAGTTTGTTTTCTTTTCATTCACTAATGATTCTCAGTCACGGAACGCTCTGATAAGGCAGGACTTTCCAGAAACTATTTGTTCGTCTGTTTAGATTCATGTGTTGTTTTAAAATATCAACATTTGTAATGAATAATTGCCAACAGTGAACTTAGATATTTTCAGAATATTAATCTAAAAGAAAAAGTTATCAACGATTAATGCCTGTACATTTGTTATTGTTTTACACATAAAGGATTAACGGAACTGAAAAATATGGTCTTCATGAAATAATTATTCAGTATATCTCTTATTGTATAATTTGATGATACCCCACAAATGTGGATAAATCGCAACATTAATCGATGGAATTGGCACGTTTTTAAGGCTACAGTCATGCTAAGAAGCATTTGACTATGGGGAGAAGATTAAAGGCAATTTAGGGTAGGGAACAGGGCATGTAAGGAAGGGTAAGGAATATGGGTATAAACTGGGCTAAGAAACTTGAAAAAAGATGATGTAACAAATTGCCGGATTCCTTCAGTAACAGAACGCAATCAAATCGGTATTGCATGGTTACAGATATTGGTAGGGGTATATATTTGTTTTAGGTGGATTCACCTAAGTGCAATTTCCTGTAGATAATTGTGTACGACAATGTTGGATTGGTATGAATTAAACTCTTACCGATATATTCTGTGCACTTCAAATAATACATGTATCACCATTAACAGTGATAGGGACATTTTTCCCCAGATTGGGAAATCTGAAAACATGAAGGGATAATCCAGGAAAATGGGTTTTCTTTGGGCATTCTGTGGATTTCTGACAGTTTTCAGTGAAAAGTTCACGATTTTGTATGTATTTGTATAATTAAAAGAATGCAGAGATGAGTTAAGTAGACCATTAGCATTTTTATTTAACAAGTCATTAGAAACAGGTTTAGTTCCAGAAGCTTGGAAGCTTGCAAATGTAGTTCCGAACTTCAAAAAAGGTGATAAATCGATAGCATCCAATTACCGTCCCATTAGTCTCACATCAATCATAGGAAAGTTGCTAGAGTCTATTATTGCTAGGAAAATTAGAAGCCACTTAGTAAAATTTAACTTAATAAATTCTTCTCAGCATGGATTCACTCAGGGACGTTCTTGCCTTACTAATTTGCTTAGATTTTTCTCAGAGGTATATGAAGCAGTAGATAGTGACAAGTCATATGATATTATATATTTAGATTTCAGTAAAGCTTTCGACAGAGTCCCTCATGAGAGATTGATAAGAAAGGTTGAGGCACATGGAATAGGAGGGTCGTTGTTGGGATGGATTAGGTCATGCCTAATTGGTAGGAAACAGAAAGTCAGCATAAATGGTACCAAGTCAGAGTGGGGAGCAGTCAAAAGTGGTGTCCCCCAGGGATCGGTATTAGGTCCCCTGTTGTTTCTTATATACATAAATGACCTAGATTTAGGTATACTGTAACTAGTAGGATAAGTAAATTCGCAGACGATACTAAAATGGGGAGATCAATTGATTCAGATAGCGATATAGAGTGCCTCCAAAGGGATCTAGATACCTTACATGAATGGTCAGTAAATTGGCAGATGAAGTTTAACATTGACAAATGCAAGGTATTAAAGATAGGGAAGATGCAAACAAATGTTAAATATAAACTAGCTAATTTAGAATTAGAAAATTCAGACTGCGAGAAAGATCTAGGTGTGTTTGTTAGCAATGATTTGAAGCCTAGAAAACAGTGTATAAGCGTTCGTAATAAGGCAAACAGGATTCTCGGGTTCATCTCTAGGAGTGTGAGTAACAGAACTGCTGATGTTATCTTAAAACTTTACTTGTCATTAGTGAGACCCCATATGGATTATGCTGTCCAATTTTTGTGTCCTTATTACAGAATGGACATAGATTCATTGGAGAGAGTTCAGCGTAGAATGACAAAAATTATCCATAATATTAGAACTCTTCTGTATGAAGAAAGGTTGAAGAAATTAGGTTTACATTCGTTAGAGAGACGCAGAGTTAGAGGGGATATGATAGAGGTGTTCAAGTGGGTTAGTGGGATTAACAAAGGGGACATGACAAATGTACTAAAGCTCAGTGATAGCGAAAGAACTCGTACCAATGGTTTCAAATTAGATAAATTTCGTTTCAGAAAAGATATAGGCAAATATTGGTTTGGTAACAGAGTTGTAGATGGGTGGAATGGACTACCAAGTGCTATAGTGGGATTACAAACGGTAGGGAGCTTTAAGATAAAATTGGATAAGCATATGGACGAGAAGGGTTGGGTGTGAAGGGGGATCAGCCGGGTTGGGCCAATCAGCGCTCTGCAGACCCCCGTAATCCTGCGTTAATCTCTAACCGTTTTGGTAAGATGATCCTCAGGGTATTAGAGTGTTGAACCTATAATTGGGGTTGTGTGGTACAGGGATCTGCCTTGCTTAGGCCAATCGGCTTTCTGCAGACTCCCATTTTCTTATGTTCTTAATATAATGTTGATATCAACCTTGAGTCATTATCTTGCTTAAACAAATGTCTTTCATCTGTTATTATGGCGGCATATTTATAGCAACAGTTTTTATTAGCTATTGGAATTAGCCATTTTCAACTCTCAAAAAGTTCCAGTTCATTTATTTAATTGTCCAGGCTCCGTATGTTTACACAGTACTCTTTTAGGCTCACGGTAGGATCATGAATTTGAACGTATTTAGCTCTATATCGGCAATAAATACACGTGAATAAAGCTTATATGATTTGCATAATGGTTACAATAAGTCATGATATTCTACCTTGTACCCAATAAGGACGAAACCATAGCAAGGACAAGTTTCATTGTTAACATTCTCGTGAATACATTGTCTAGTGACGATGTTATCTCGCTAATGTTGTTGATTATGACAACACAATAATTGTTCAACCCTTTACTACCGATGAGGATACAAATGTTTGCATCACCTTTATTTGTTTGTCTTTTCGGCAATTTCGTATATTTAAGGAATTCATATCCCCACACGGATATGGCTTGACCAATGTAAGTTACATATGAAATGCGGCAATCACTCTTATCTTCAGAATGGCGAAGGCTGGAACACTTGGTTCAGGTTTGATGGTGAAATATGCGGATAGTTTGGGAGCATATCCGGGTTAACCTCTGGGGCTTCAGCAATGTGATGATATTCACATATTCATATGTCAGCAAATTAAATGGCCTAACCTATTATAGGTATATTATATATCAGAATGCAGCACGCATTGTTATCTTGAGAATGGTGAAAACTAGAACATTCTACACCAAGTTAGTCAGGTTTGATGGTGAGATACAAGGATAGCTTTGGCCATACGTATGTGCTTCCGGTCGAATGTTTAGATGGGATATGACTTAAGTTTGTAAGCACTCGTGCAACTAATGATTATTGATTACGGATTGTGGATAATTATGATTTGATTATGTACTATTATTGATTATTGCTTGTAACACTTCTTATGTCACTGAACACTGCTTGTGTGTATGGATTCTAACTATATTTTAGGGCAAATAGGAATGCGGCAGAGTGACTCGTCTTCGTCATCATCATCGGCGGTGGTGGCGGCTATACCTCGTTTCCGAGTATTGTGTTTAGTTTGTTTTCTTTACTCTTTGCATCTCATTTGTTGTGTTGTATTTTTTATGTCGGAAGAGACCGATCCTTGCGTGAAACATTCGTTCACACAAGTTGCATTTGATAGATGCAAGTGGTCGGTGTTGGGCTTGGTGGATCTTTTATCTTTGTTGTTTGTCCTCTTCATTTGTGATTTTGGTTCGAATAGTTCTGCAGCATTCAAGATGGTTTGACGCCAGATATTGCAATTTTCCTCTTGTTTTTTTTTCAGGTGTTCAGGTTGTAGTAGGTCATATTCATAGTCAGTTTTAGTTCATATTTGTAAAAAGCCGCTGTGGTGTATTTTGCAGAGTCTGAGCTCGTTGTAAAGGATTCGGCTGGGAAGACTAGACCAGATAAACTAAAAGAGTGTATATCTGAGTGGCTCCGCAGGGATATATATATATATATATATATATATATATATATATATATATATATATATATATATATATATATATAACAAATATTTGGCATTCCTGACCTGTTGTTTGTGGTAGCCCTGTTGTGGAGGCAGTGAATTGGGGGAACAAGTGAGCTAAATTAGTTAATATAACTCCTATCATTAAACAAGGTACCAAATCAATGCCATGCAACTATCATCCAATCAGCTTGACTTCAATCATATGTAAATTGGTCGAAGTAATCATCAGCAATAGACTTGTAGAACATTTAAAATCAAATCAAATAATATAATAATCACAACATGGTTTCCGAAACAAACGTTCAAGCCTGACAAATATATTTGACAATTGTTCACAATATCTTTAATATGCATGATGAAAGTAAAGCTATGGACATTGTCTACATTGATTTCCAGAAAGACTTTGACAAACTCCACCAGAAGCTTCTCTTGATCAAATTAATAGCTCATCACCGAATAAAATGTTGCTCTTTTTGTAGCTGGATTGAGAATTGGCTTATTGGAGGTAAGCAACTACTGTAGTAGTAATATAGTATATGGTAAAGCTTCCAACTGGAAAAATGTCACAAAGGGTGTGTAATTTGTTTTACTTCACATTAATACATCAATGACAATATTTCACATACAATTTTAAAATATGCATACGATACCAAAATAGTGAACAGATAGTACCTCCATTGCAGGTTCAACAGATATAAAGTGATTTTGATAAATACTATATACATGATACAAGAATGAAAGATACAACTACTCAATGAATGATAGTCAACTAAAACACATTGTGAAACCAACTTGAGGTAACAATCTCAAATAATTAAAATTAACAATCCACAGTGTACAGAAGTAGTTAAGAACGCATACACAATTAATGGCTTAATTGGAAGATCGTTTGAATACAAATCCGAAAATTATATTTTCACTTTATATAAAACTTTGGTTCTCCCACATCTGGAATACTGTGCGCAATTTGGGTACCGGTACCCATACTATCAAAAGGCCATAGATAAACTTGAGATAATACAGCCGAGAGTTTCAAACATTATTTATTGACTAAGGAACAAGTCATTCAAAGAACGTCTAAAAGAGTTAGGTCTTTTGTATTTAACAAAGCGGGGTCTAAGAGGGGACCATATTCAAGTGCTTAACATTATTAAAGGTATTGACAATATGGATTTCAACAAATACTACACAATTGATCACTCAAATTTGAAATCCTATTCACTCACATGAGGAGAAACATTTATTTTTAATCTAGTGGTATTCTTATGGAATGGACTACCTATCACGTGTCACTAAATGTAGTACTGTTCAAACTTTCAAAAAACATCTAGATACATATTTCGCTCTTAATCCTCGATTGATTACGTTTATAAACAAATAGCATCACTTTATACTGGTCTACCATTTCCTATTTCCACAAAGGATCGGTAGTTTAGTTACAAGCAGCCTCGTGAGGATTAATATATATGTTGTGGCTAGTCTTCCATTGTACTCCTTTGTAGGTGTTAAGGGTAGGCGAGCATGGACACAGGTGAGGGGTCAGTAGTCATAACTGTTCACTGGATCCAAACTTGGCTTTACAGGTTTGAAGGTCTGCTCCTGTGCACCAACACTTAACCATCACCAAGTGTACACACTAGCTCATGGTCATGCCTGCTCAATGGAGTAACTGTATTTCATCATTATATGAAAATACTATACAAATTTTAATGATTTTAATGGAAATATATAACACCAAGAATGTGTTACTACAAAATGCAAAATGAATATCGCTTACATACCTAGAGGGGCAGTCGGTAGAGCGCGCATATCTGCCTACACTGGCGGAGGTATGTGGTCTACCGATCACCTCCTAAGTGTCTCCCCCAAAGTTAAAGGTGTGACAGAGAGCCAAATTCAAAGTATGTTTGAGTAGAAATATCTGGAAACATTGAGCTTGAAGATGTTTGGGTCATAGGATGACAGATTGAGGGAGAGTTTCAAAGCTAGTTGAGTAGAAAAGAGACTGGTAAAACGGGTCACTCTTGTGATGGAGAGTTGGACAGAATAGGGGTGGGAGTTTGTTGAAAGGCGGGTGGCCCCCAATTCTCCGTAGGGGAGGAGGGATACACTCGAAATACTCTGAAGTACACTGATTAATGTAATAGCGGTAGACGAGTGACTGATGTAGCATTGCGGCGTGCCCACAAACTTTTGTGAGCATTGGTTGATATTTTGTTTAGATATCTTATTTACAAACAAAGACAGAAAAACAAACAAAAGCAAGAAAATAACCTCCGTCCAGTTTGGTTGGCGGAGGTAATGAAAAACTAAACCCATCCATAAGCTAAGCTAATGAAAGTAACTAATTAAACATCAATTTATATCAATATAAGTGAGTTATGCGAATATAGTAGCATAATATGTTTGCGTTATAGCCTCGGTTAAATCTTGTGTTAAAATGTAAGTTAAATTGTATCGCTTCCGGCTTCGATTTCAATCAATTATAGTAAGATTATCTCCCGTCCTATAAATTTAGGGGTACCTAGAATAACGCTTCAATTTGCTTTATTGGTTTATGTCATTTATAGATATATGGAAAACAAAATGACAATATATTGCACTTTCATTTGTAAGTATATATTAGGTTAGGTTAACTATTATAATATCGGTAGTGGCAATATGCCTTGGAATTTAATGATGTTGCTACACATTCGAAGCAATTTTAAACTGAAGCAAATCTTATGATTTATCATACACTTGCATTTCAGAAGATACTACTATCGATCCGAGGGCATAAACTGAACCAGATTTGGTGACTGACTGCACATCCATAAGGTACCTAATTCAACAACACTAAATACTGACATACTGTTAAATTCCAGAGTATATTACATATGTTTTCTTTTTACCAACAAAGTTCAGCGAAGGCAGTCTCATTAGTCTATATTATGCCCTCCACTAAATCTTGCGTGAACAATACAACAGTTATGTATAGAATACAGTATATAATCCCGGGTTGTTTCATATATGGTTATTGGATACATAAACTCCCCTGTAATTACCGCGGGGAATGCCTAACATAACGCGTGGCCCTGAGAGATGCAGTAGTATTGTGGACTTGGTAAAGGAAGGAACATTAGGAAATTGTGGCGTGATGTTAATAGACGCCTTTTAAGTTGTGGTTATTGACACGCTATGCACGATAGCAACTAACTCACTCTCTCTGTCTCTCTCTCTCTCGTGTGTATATTAATGTCAACTTTTGTCACATGTGTTTGTGTGTGTGTGCACGGGCAGGAGCACTATTGCTTACATTGGCTTTAAGTTTAAACAAATAGTAAATACACATTTCAAAAGTTAAGGTCAATGTTAAAAATATGAATTTTAATGTTTATTATGCTAAATCATAAATTATCAGATAACTTCTCATATACATTTGGAGTATCTAGGCCACAAGTGCAAACAATATATTTAACTGAAAGTGCACAGGTCTAGGTCAAATATAAGGTCGATATATTTCTGTATTATATAGGCCTACTATTCACGTGACCTTCACAACATTCGCAGAGTAGTGGCACCTTACAATAAAATGTCAATTCTCAATTTTCAGCCAAATATAAAAAAGGTCAAAGTCAACTGGTCTTCTAATATATCCTAAACTAACTGATGATTTTAATCAATAAATTACATTTTACATAAAGTTCAAAGTCAAAGGTATATATATATATCTATATATATATATATATATATATATATATATATATATTCTGCTAACTTAAAGTATTAGTTATGTTTCACATGTGTAACATATTGGCAGCATATTACATAGGAAGGTTATTATTTTCTCTTAAAATCTTCTTACATGGTTTAATAGTTGGTGAGTTAATATCAGTCAATTTCCTTTTAATCGGTGCGACCGCCAGTCACAAAAATGTTATATTTGTTATCAAACATCGTGGGCAAGGTCAAGGAAGAAGGTCACTATATCATATTTTCAAGTTATTAACCCTTCTTTAGCGGGGCCCGACTTAAGTCTGTATCTAAAAAGCTGGGCCCGACTTAAGTCCGTGTGCAATTTTGGCGCAATATTGGCTCTGAGAGAGAGAGACGAGCGTCGGGAGGAGCGTAGGTTACCTCATGACCGCTCGCCACGGCCGCTGTGGGTCTACTGACATGTACTCCACACTACTCCACCCTCCCTCCCTCGCTACACACGTAATTATGTAACGAAATGACCGTATTTTAGAGATTTTGCCCTTCGGTTGCACGATCATTGCAAGACAACCACTAATCGTAGAAGGATGGTTCTGGTGTCATTGGAAAGACCAATTTACGCCCTTTCAGGGATACATAATTATATTATGCTCTGGCTCTTGTTTATGCATGAAAAAGAGCACGGAAACAACGCCATTTATGGTAAAAAAAAAACGCTGGGCGGCACGGTGAAATATACTCCACCAGCCGCTCTTTGAGTGTTAACCCTCTCACTACCATATGACGCAGAGGTTGCCAGATAAGCAATAATAAATAGATTACTCTCACTCTTATAATTACCTCTCCAAAATTAGTTTTCTGCCCACAGCTATCTCAAAGACACTCCAGAGGTTGAAGTAAATATATTAAAGGTTTATAGATACCCCTGACGGTAACAAAGGCTCTAAGGTATCCCTAATAGGCTCAAAAATTGCGTCAGGATGTGAGAGGGTTAAGTCCGCGAGCAAAAGCTAGAGACCTCTAGGGCTTACATATGTCGTTCTTCTTCTTGTTGTTGTTGTTAGGGCGACGCATATTAAAAAGTGCTATTTCTCGGTTCATACTGACCCAAATTTAATTATGTTTCACGTGCATATACACTGATCTATCCTCAAAGCCGTAATTGAGCCATATTTTATTATTTAGGCCTGGGAGACCCTCAAATCGCCACCTTCTGCTGTAGTGCGACGTTTATTTAAAAACAAACATTCTCGGTTACTACCAAACCAGATTTAATGACATTCGCATGCATAAAATTGATCTATCCTCTAGGCCGTAACGGAACCCTTTGTTTCAATTCCGCCCTGGATGCCCCCCCCCCCCCAAATAAAAAAAAAATAGCCACCTTCTGCAGTAGTGCAGCGTTTATCAACATTTGCTATTTCTCCGTTATTACTGAACCAAATGTTATGTACTTACACACCCATATACTCGAATATATCCTCTAGGCCGTAACGGGCCCCTTTTCTTAAATTTCGTTCTGGGCGCCCGGATAATCTGCGCTTTCTGCAGTAGCGGTGAAAAGTGAAATGGCCATTTGTTTGGAAATTGCTAAGGCATAGTTCACACAACTCCATATGCATATGACTCCATATGACTTATTGTTCAGGCTGTAAGAGGGCACTTACAATATATAATACTTCGTCTTTGGTGGTTAACTATAGGGCCCCTTCTACAGGAGTTGATTGAAAATATAATTGGCTGTTTTTTGGGGTATTTGCTTTGCCAATTTCATTCACATGCATACTATAAACTGTATTCTGATATATTTCTTGACCATAACGGAGTTCAATCACCAACTTTATCCCACGGCGCCTCACTACTGTCTCCCTTCTACAGAAGTGAAGTAAAATGAGATTGGATATTTCAATGTGATTAATGAACCACATATATATAATGTATATACATATACTTTCAATAAATAATTGGAACACAACAAATCAGCTATGGTGCCCCACCACAGGCTCCCCTTCTACAGGACTGACGGAAAGTGAAAATTGTTATATTTTAAGGATAATACTAATTTTTACTTGGACATGTACATAACCTCATACATTTCTGAGACATAATGGTCAGAGTCCTATGTTCAAATGTTGGCCTGGGCGCCCTGTTGTTGCTTCCCTTCTGCACGAGTGACAGAACATGTGAACCAGTGTTAATAAAGTACAATACGTGCAACTGCACATAATTTTAATTACCTCCGCCTACGAAGTTGATGGAGTTTATGTTTTTGCCTCCATTGGTTTGTCTTGTCTGTTTGTTTATTTGGTTGTCTGTCTAGCCTATCAAAAAGCTATGCACAGAATATCACGAAAGTTGGAGGCCAGATCGGATATGCACCAAGGAAGAAGTCAACAAATTGTGGAGGTGATTGGTAGAGCGCATACCTCCGCCAGCATAGACGGCTTACAAAGTTATGAACCGATGTTCACGAACCTTAGGGGACAGAAAGGCTATGCACAAATGGAGAATTAATTTAATTTAGGAGGCAATCGGTAGAGCGCATACCTCCGCCAGTATAGGTGGAGCTACACGCTTTCCAGAGTGCCCCTCTAATTACTTCCGCCAATGAAGTTGGACGTAGGTTATGTTTTTGCTGCGTTTGTCTGATTGTCTTTAAAAAAGGTATCTCAAAAGTTATGAACCGATGACCATTTGGTGAGCAGATTGGAAATGCTCCAAGTAAGAAGTGACGGAGCCCTTTTATTTACATTTCATCCTGTGCGCCACGACATGCACCTCAAAATTAACACAGCCGAGCGGATCTATAGTCCGCTTGGAGTTGTTCTATTTTAAAAGTGTTCCAATAATTAGGGTCAAAGATCCGATTATTATTTATATTTCCTATTCAAACTAGTTAAATCCCTGTAACTAGTAAACTGTCATTTAAGGGAGTGCACAGCGTTATGTTCTGCATCATCATTCGGACTAGCTATACTTATCATATATATTTTGAATATCTAGTTTAAGGTCATACAAAGCAAATATTATTATACATACAATAAAGATCATAGACCAAATGTAAGGTCAATTTTGTATTATTTTTATTTTGTTTGCTGTGCATTCATACTTCACAACATTTGCTGCATGAAAATTAAAATGTAACAATTTTGTTTTACGGCCAAGATATGGCCCAGGGTTCGAAGACAACTACTTTTCTAATATATCCTAAATCAATTGATGCATGTTCACAAACATAGGCACTTATTTCATATCATATCACGCAAACAAGACCTGTAATCTTATATAAAGGTCAACGTCGCAGGTCAAGGTCAAGGGTCAGTGTATTTAATATATTCAGACAGGTATTTAAAATTAAATATACTCAGTGTTTTTTTTTCTTTTTGCATACATACAGTATATACAGTATATAACATGGTGAACGAACTTCATGAACACTATTTTGTAGATAAGGTCAAAGGTCAAAGCGATAATTCCCATAACCTAAATCGTGGATGATCATTAGGCCTAAATATATTTGCTACCTTAGTAATGTCTATTCCAGACAATTAAAAAAAATCACCTATTATGTGAAAAGCACAATTACCATTTTTAGACAAATCTTTCGAAGGTCAAATCATATTTCTGACAAAGCAATGAAAGGTCGATTTTTGTAAGTCATGGTCGAAGATTTGCGTACGACTTTTAATTTTCCAAATGTTATACATTGCAGTCTACTGTATTGATATGAGTGTCGACTTTTCAAGGATTATTGTCGCTCTAATGCATCTAAACAAATTACAATCCATGCATTTTCTCGATTTGAAATATTTTATGCACAGATTTCTTTATTTCCTGCATCACACAAGAACATGTAGATACATTTACAATTATTTTGTTAAACATAATGCATTCATATTAATACCATGTAGAATACCCGTAATTATTTTGCAGGAGATAGTCGGCGTGTGTGTGTGTGTTTGTACACAATTTCATTGTTGATATAATCATTTAGGGCTTCAGTAATTTTAAAGCCTAGTTAGTTACCCTACACAAAGCAGGCCACAATGCTATTCATGCACTAATTAACTGCCAGGATAATATTATCTTTATACCTCATGCCAGGGGGAATTTGTCAGTAAAGTATATAATATCCCAGCCTCCAAACAGGGAGAATAGTTCCATGAAAATCTTTACAATGCACTTTCATATAAAGATAATTATTTCACATTCAGAACTTGCAGTATATTTTCCATATTTATGCTTGTGTTCCACTCAAATAATTCATACTCTGATGACAGAGCTAAAGTTGGATAGTTCAGTGCATCTATTATTGATGAAAGAATGTAAAAGACAATCGCCCAGTCTCTTCTTATACGTATCAATTGAGAAAGAGAGAGAGAGAGAGCGAGATATTCTTTTTGCTAATTACCTACGTTCCCATTGGATTCCACCCTTCCTCTCTCCTCACATTCCCTGTTTTCGCCAGATACATGTTATTTTTAGTTGTTGGTAGAAATGGTAAAAACAATTCGCCAACTGTAAAGTATCTGGCATAAAATCTCAGCTGTCACTGACAGGTCCGTCGTGTGCGGAAATCATCTGGCTTTGATACTCGTAAAATATGTTAAACTTTTTACCAACGTTAATACAAATATTTCATTTTTTTCGGAATACAAATAACGGTGGAAGCGATTGATGAGTAATTCATATTGCACTGCATTGTTGCCTGACTTTTTTTAACAAAGACATATTTACCAAGGGCTTTTTCGATAAATATAAAATCAGTGTTTCTATATTATATATGTGATTTGGTTATTATTTAGTTTATATAACCATAATTATATACTAAACAATGTGAATAATCAGAATTGCCGAGAAAACGTGTCCAATATGGTGTAATAGGCCTTAATAACCCTCGTAGGTCTATGGTTAAAGACAAATATTGGATGATTACAATCAAGGCAAATATATTAATATATAATTATCATATATATCATATATATTAATGTAAATCCGTTTATGTATGTTTTCTTAAGTAGCATGCAAGTACTAATTTATTCAACCAACACTCGCAGGCATTAGCATTTTCGAGTACAAATATTGATATAATGGCTTCTCTGTTATATTATTTAGGATGACAATTACATAGACAATCAAATATAGTTATTCCACTTTAAACTTCCCCCTCACCCACTAACGCACACATTCTACCTGAATAATCACTATATCGTTGCCCCAATTAACTTCAGTATTTAATTTGGCATGAAATCGAAATTGCTTTGCCACACAGCAAATTGTAAATGTATAGTAATCTAGTTATCTGGGTTTATTGTGGAGTTCCAGGATAACTTAATCCACGGTCAATTATACTCCGCCAAATAACCTAGTATAATGCAATATGCTGCACAATAATATACCTTAACCCATCGTAGCCCACACAAACCAACCCTAACCCAGCCTAAAGTAACGTAAACTTTCGTTTACCTAGTCTAACCTATCCCTCCCAAGCCAAACTGAAGCTTACTATCTATCGTAAGATAACTTAACCTAGCCCATGCACATTAAACCTAATGTAAACTATCATAATATACACTAGCCTAACTTAACCATTTATAGGGCAAGAGACCGAAGTCGATCATGTGAGGGTTCGACAAAATAAGGACCTACGAGCGCGCGAATTGGCACTATTGCCAAAGCCACTCTGCCCCACAAAGGGACCTAATACATACACATATAACCTAATATATAAATGGCAAAAGTACTGAAGAAAGTGACCCAAACACAGGTTAGTGTGTTGCCGTGTCAGGGGTGCGTGATGTGCATTACATATTGTTGCCAAATAATGTGAGGCCATTATTGCGGATTGCCAATAAACTAGGTGATGGGAGGGAGGGAAGGAGGTAGGCTGTTATGACCCCTCTACCATTTGCCACAACCACCCTCACTTCCCCTCTTTATCCTCTCCTCTCCTCCATTAAGCCAATCTATTCCCTATTACAGTTTCTCTCCTTTTCCAACCTTATATATAAACTCATATCATACACATTCCATAGCTTCGTCACTCCCTATCTCCTCCCCTTCACAAACCGATCTATTCCTACCTATCCTCTCGCTTCCCTTCACTTCTGTGTTCTCAATCTCCTCTTTGTTTTGACCTCTTTCACTCACAATTGCCAAGTCACCCCTTCCCCTCCTACGCCAATCCTATCCCTCGCCGTTCCCACTTTGGTTTAACTGTGTTACTGTTTATTTTGTCTTTTTCTTGATTCACAATACGAAATAAAGTATATGGCATTCCTTTCCGAAATATCAGTAAACCACGCCCATGTTTTGTTCCTTGGAAGAGTTGTGCTTTATCGTCATATAATTGGCTGCTGGGCTGAGATCTGCCTGGTTAATGTATATGTGTTCTTTATTTAGCTTGTATTTTCTACAATATGCAGTTACATTATGTTATTATTTAAGGTTGGTTAAGAATTATATCACAACTCAAAGTCGCACAAAATAACACTTAAAACTATCTTAACTGAGGTATCATAATGTTTACTGGAATAGAGTCAAGGGATTAGCTTGGTGTCTTATTTAATCACGAATTTTGATAAGCTCGGGAAGCGATATTTTTCTGGGGAGAATTTATCAAAGCTCGTAATTGGCAACACGATGTGTCTTAAGGGAGACACAGTCATATGGCATTTTCATTTTGTCTGTCCTTAATTGTGAATATAGTCGACGCAATGTATGTTTTATTTACATATATTTCCGGATTTCTGTATATTAGCCGTATCTCCTTCAGGACGCTGAAGAGTATTATTATTGGCTATTGTCACAATATATATATATATACTGTATATTAGGAATATTATCTCGTCAGATCAGATCTCTCGAACAACTCTGCTAATATATTGATATCTTAGTGTTCTTCTATCTATCTATTGCCTGACGCCGTGATCCCCGAAGGGGTGGCCACGAACGAACCGCCCCCATGCACCTCTGTCCCCAGTCAGTCGACGCCCCTCCCCCCAACCAGCACCGCCTTCGTTCATGTACTTCCTCTCCCCCTCTGTCCCTCCACCTCGCTCTCGTACACCCTCTTAGTCATTCTCTCGCTTTCCATACGTTCCATATGGCCGAACCATCTCAAGTTGTTCCTTTTCACACTTTCCAGCACATCTACCTCCACACCACACCTCCTTCTTACTTCCTCATTAGTCTGTCTATCCCTCCATGTAACTCCGCACGCACTCCTTAAGTAATTCATTTCCACTGCTCTCACTCTTGGTCTGAGTCTCTCAACCAACGTCCATGCTTCGCTTCCGTAAGTCAGTGTCGGGATTACCACACTGTCATGCAAGGACTTCTTCACTTCCATACTGACCACCCTATTTCTTGTTACTGCTTTTAGTGTTCCTACAACCCTCTTCCCCTGTTGTACCCTCTCCCGCCCCTCTTCATCCATAGTCCCATCTTTACTCAACACACTGCCCAGATACTTAAAAGAGTTGACGATCTCCATAGCCTGACCGTTCAGCTTCACCTCACACTCTGTGACTTCACCCCTTTCGAAGACCATAACCTTGCTCTTCCCCGTATTTACCTTAGTTATTAGTGTTCTTATAGCTAATATATTAAGCTAAAATCTACCTCTCCTCGTGTTGGAGATATAATGGGTTTGTGTCAGCTGTTGAATAGATTGTTATATTTCAAGTATATTCTCAAATGACATAATAGTTTCTTTGAATGACATCGATTACATAAATTACAATATGTGCTAAAACCTCCCAGCTGACCAAAGATCGCAGGAGTGGATTGGCAGAAGAAAAGGGAACTTCAGGACATGTTCCCAAAGTGTTCTCATTCCCAACGGTCTCTTTTGGCTGCATCAATTCTGTAATTGGTTTCAGGAAGTTGTTTTGCGAACTTGTAGTTATATTATGCAACCGTGTCATGCAATACACTTCTTATATACAAAAGTCACAGCGTATTGAGACCGTCATGATAAATATTTATCTTCACGGAAATCCATTGATAGTTTCATGTAAATGATTTGGATTAATTCTGTAAACAAATCGTAAGCATGCATACAAATACGCTCTCAGGATTTTTCATACGTATTGTTGGGTATGCAGTAAGGAATTGATAAATTTTCCAATAACCTAAATTTATTCTTCTACTGTATACGTATAATGTTCCCTGATACTCAGAACGCACCCATTTTATATGTTAAGACGTTAATCCCACTAGTTTGGCGTTTTTAAGACCTTTCTTTGTCCTTTTTTAGTCATTTAAGTGTCTTCTTTTTTATCTGGCGAGCGATGGCGAGCCTGTAATTTAGGAGGAACCGGTCTTCGGCCAGGACATTTTTTACCCAAAAAAGTACAAATATATCTTGAAGGGGAATCATGGGGTTGTTGTTTTAAGTTTGATGGAGGTCTAGGGAGGAAAGTAGAACCATATTAATATATGAACAAAATTACCGAAAATTTAACCATCCCCCCTTAAATCGCTAGGTGGAGTACACTTGGATACCATAGCCTCTAGCCCACGCATACAAATTCGTGGACCCCCTATGTTTTCATGTGTGTAATTTTAACTATCTGGGTTGAATTTTGGAGATAACTTGCGTTTCAATAAATAACATATATAGTTTTGTAGTTGATGTATAGATCATTATATTAATTAAATTTCTTTCCAGAGATATATTTCCATAATTCTAAATAGGTGAGGACCACGAATATTTGTGAGTGAGTTCGATACTATGGCATCCGAGTGTATCAAGGATGTCTGTCAACGTGTGTGTCTGATGGCCTGAAATGTTTTCTAAAACCAGGGAAGAGAAAGTAATTACAATGCCAAACCCTGTCCCACAAGTGTTTCCATATATTTCTCCCCTTTCACCAGCACCACCCCTCAACACAGATCAGTGTACAGTCCTGCTAAATAATCATGTTCTACAGTTGATGCATATACTGGTCAACACTATAACATATTATACAATAGACATTCCCCTGATTTGTGTTGTACAGTGGCTAAAGGTGGTGTCACACGAACGCATTTCCGGCAATTTTCCATGAGCCAGTTTTGTTCTAGTAATATTATGAGACTCTTTCGCATTGGCATCGGAAACTAGATCGAAAGGAGATTAGGTTAGGTATTTTTATTTCTATGGAACTTGTATTTTGAAGCTGCCAGAGAACAGTTGCTTGTAAACATTGACATAAACATCGCTCGTGTGACACCGCCTTAGGGGGTATTCTGAGATCTAAAAATAAAGTTGGTGGGGAAATTGAGTTTTTACTCTCATAGGCTCCATTAACTCATGTACTTTTAATATGGATAGCTAAAAATGCGAAATACCGGTTTAAATGCCCTGTGCAGCCTTTAAAGGGCGTCCCTTTAAAAGTAGGGAGGCGTGGCTGCGAAGCGCGTAAACAGAAATCACAGAAATCTCGATTTATTTCAA
The DNA here is from genome assembly GCA_032716605.1 of Paralithodes platypus. Taxonomy (NCBI): domain Eukaryota; kingdom Metazoa; phylum Arthropoda; class Malacostraca; order Decapoda; family Lithodidae; genus Paralithodes; species Paralithodes platypus. Next base: position 27,833,567 of record CM064512.1, read on the forward strand.
CTTTTTCGTAATGGAACCGTGGAAAAAATACTTTAGTTACCCATATTCTTTTTCTTTTATTCGTTTCTCTCACGATAGCGCGCCAAATTAGAGAACGGGAAGCTATAAACCCCACAATGCACCTGGCTATTGTTTACATTTATACCAGTCGAGTCTGTGATCACCTCGAGGGTGCTATTCTTATCATTTCTGGGAGTTTAGTGTCCTTTTTCACCATGGGTAGACGTTCTAAGCACAAGATACAACAGGCTGAGCATGCATTGAAGCTAAGTCAGGCAAATAAAAGGAAAAGAGAGGCCACAGAGCCGGTGACAGAGGTGATACAAGCTTCAACTTCCCAGTCTGAAAATGCGTCTTCACCAGAAAATGCCATTATAGGAACGGAGAAAGGAACATTGTTGATACGTGAGAAGCTTTTGCAGGAGCATTTTACTATCAGTGGTGAGGCAAGTGATCGTGAATGTGATGTCAGTACTGACAAGAACTTTATTCTGAGTGAAAGCAGGATGCATAATCTTTTCAATAGCATTGCTGGGGAAAGTGTCAATTGTGGCGGGAAACTTGAATTACATTTACATACAAAGTCAGCTGATGTGAATATAAAGGTGGTTTGCAAGCAGTGTAAGACATTATTATACAAGGATGATTCAGAATGCCTACATGACAGGTTTTCAGTCAACACGACAAGCAGTGTTTACAGCAGTATCCATACTGGAGGTGGATATACAGGTTATAAAGACAATGCAGCCTCTCTAAATATAAAACCGCTAAGCACTGATGGATACTATGCTGTACAGAGATTCATAGGAAAGAAAATTCTAGAACTCAATGAGGAAAAAAAGACAATTATCAATGATAGTATATTCCAACACTATGGAAAAAAAGGTAAAGGTTGTGATAAGGATGGTATATTAAACGTTATGGTATCATATGACGGTTCATGGATGACTAGGGGCCATAGGTCACATGTAGGGTTGGGATGTGTGATTGAAACAGAAACTAGTTTCGTTTTGGGCTATGAAGTACTTTCCATCTCGTGTAGTCAGTGTATACGTTTAGACACAAAGAAAATTATCACTAAAATGACCCCTGGAAAGTATAAAGCCCTACAGACAGCACATAAGCCCCAATGTCAACAGAATTTTGAGGGTAAATCTGGTGCTATGGAGGCTGGAGCAGCAGTAAAAATGTGGGACAGGTCAGTTGTAAAGAATAAAATGAGGTATACTACATTCATAGGGGATGGAGATTCGTCCACATACAGTGCAATAACAAAACTTGGGAATGGTAAAGGACCATACGATGTGCCAGTAATAAAAGAAGAATGTGTGAACCACGTTAGTAAGAGGTTTGCTAGAAGATTGAGGACACTGAAGGATACAGAAAAGAAGGAAGTTTCAGTGAAAAGTAAACCTGGGAAAACAAAAATTGTGAAGGTCTTAGGTGGCAAGAACAAAATGACTGATGGAGTGTTGGAAAAGTTACCATTTTATTATGGACAGGCAATTCGAAGGCAGAAAGGGAGTGTGGAGGACCTGAAAAAAGACATTATATCAACTTTTTACCATTGCATCAGTACTGATAAAGAGCCAAAGCACTTTGATTGTCCTCCAGGTAAAGATTCATGGTGTTTTTATCAAAAAGCTCTAGCTAACAAGGAACAACCCAAATCCCACAAAGCGATGAAAGTCCACTTCACTCTCGATCCGCCAGAACGAGACAGTGTGTTCAAGGTATATGTAGAAATGACACAATCAGAACTTTTATTGAAATGTATGATGGGAAAAACACAGAATGTCAATGAAAGTGTCCATTCCAAAATCTGGAATAGGCTTTCGAAGACCCAATATTATGGCCTGAACACTGTCAAGTTTGGAGTAGGGCTAACAGTTTTAGATCATAATTTCGGCTATGAGCGAACAGACATTCTAAGTGAGCTAGGATTTGCATCAACACTGACCCGTAACAAGATGCACAGGCAGAAAGATGCAGCCAGAAGAAAGAGCAGCATGCAACCATCAAAGCCCAAGAATAAGAGAGGTGTGAGCAAGAGTAATGACCCAGACTATGGTGCTGGAAAGTTCTGAGGTGTGAGTATGCATATGTAACATGTTTCTTTTGATAATTGATTTGTTTAGTTTTGGATAGGAGTAGAAGTAGAGGGAGGGAAGTTGCCCACCACTGGCCAATAAATAACCCGACCCCAATGAAACTTTTGCTCCCATGACCCCCAGTGGTGAGGTGCAATCCGTATAAGGCAAAATATATAGTATTAACTATATGAAATATTAGGCTTTAGAAGTTTAGATAGAGCAATCAAATTCAAACAGTGCATTTGTATTGCAAATATATACATCCACTCCAAATTTCAGGTCTCTGGGAGCAGTAGTTTTCGAGATATTAAGAAACAACACTTTCCGAATTTTACCGCGCGGTTACCGAACTTTACCACGCGCCGCTATTAACGTTTATTACGTTTATTTACAAAACGTTTATTTACAAAAAATTCAATAACATTCTTATTTATTAATTGATTTTTACGATTTTTGCACTGTTTTTTTTTCAGCAAAACTAGCTCCATTTCTCAATAATAAAACATCATTACTTCATACATGGTGAAATTTATCATCAATGTAATGATAATTATCATCATCATCATCATCATCATTATCATCGCTCGTTATGTATTTTTTCATTTTTGGGACAACTCGATTGTGCAGAATGCTTAGAGGCTCAATTTGATACCAAACACATTACACTTCTTGCTTGCTAACATGCCAGACACATATAGGTTTACTCTTCATCTATAAAATTCAGGACGCAAAATGCCCCCTTGGTGGTAGTGATATGCAGTTAAGATCGTGACTGTGTCTCCGCCACGGTATGTATGTCCCTCGTACCCTGCCACCACCAGCCAGAATTCCTTTCCATGATTTATGTGTTTGTCGGCGGCCAGACTATCAATTTGTCACGATTTAATTGAAGACCCCTTTTTCCGTGCAAGCCAAGTACGGAGGGAGGGGGTGGAGATGATGGTGGTTTACATGGTAGGTGAGGGCAGAAGCAAAATGTTGTTGCTGTGGAAGATAAATTCATATTTATTTTCACCAACCCACCAATTAATTTACAAATCCATCTAACTAATGAAATCAACGAAAGTAATGAATACATGTGGTACTCCAAAGACTCGAACCTAGGATACTCACACCGAAATTTGTCACACTAAGCATTACGCTATCAAGACCCTTGCGTGGATGCAGAGTATGAATTGTGAAGAAAGTGAATACAAACAAAGCATCTTAAAGTAGTAGAGGAGTTTATGTATCTTGGAGCCATGATTGAGAACAGAGGAAACTATGCAAAAGAAGCATAAAACAAAATACCGTAGCAGAAGAAAGGTACTTGGAGTGATGAAATCCCTGATTAAAGGCAGCAACTTAAGTATGGAAGCAGTGAGAGGATTACATGAGGGTGTGTTGGTGTCAGCATTGCTGTATGGGTACATAACTCTGGTATGGCATAATAATGAAATGTTACGAGTTAGTGAGAGCAGTTGAAACTCTTCTGTAGAAGAGTTAGAAGTGTGAACATAAGGCAGGCATGTGAACAGAGGGAAACTGTTGATTACAAGGTAGAACATTGTGTTATTGAAACTCTTCTGTCGAAGTGTTAGAAGTGTGAACATATGGCAAGCATGTGGACAAAGGGAAACTGTTGATTAAAAGGTAGAACATTGTGTTATTGAAACTCTTCTGTCGAAGTGTTAGAAGTGTGAACATGAGGCAAGCATGTGGACAGAGGGAAACTGTTGATTAAAAGGTAGAACATTGTGTTATTGAAACTCTTCTGTCGAAGTGTTAGACGTGTGAACATGAGGCAAGCATGTGGACAGAGGGAAACTGTTGATTAAAAGGTAGAACATTGTGTTATTGAAACTCTTCTGTCGAAGTGTTAGAAGTGTGAACATGAGGTAAGCATGTGGACAGAGGGAAACTGTTGATTAAAAGGTAGAACATTGTGTTATTGAAACTCTTCTGTCGAAGTGTTAGAAGTGTGAACATATGGCAAGCATGTGGACAGAGAGAAACTGTTGATTAAAAGGTAGAACATTGTGTTATTGAAACTCTTCTGTCGAAGTGTTAGAAGTGTGAACATGAGGCAAACATGTGGACAGAGGGAAACTGTTGATCAAAAGGTAGAATATTGTGTTCTCAGATGGTATGACCACTTGACTAGGACTGAAGAAAGAGTAGTGAAAATTATGTATGTCAGTGAAGTGGAAGGAAGAAGACGTGGACGACCGAAAAGAAGATGGTACAATATGGTGACTCAATGTGTGTCCAAGCGTGAAAAGGGAATGAACGAAACAAAAGAAAGATTAAGTAATAGGAATGCATGCAGGAAGTTTGTTAAGGTAAGCACATGAAGGTCTGTGTGCCCTTTTAAATAACAAACCTGGTAGGTCTTCATCCCAGATGTTAAAGTGAAGCGACTTTGATGTGGATAATGTATAGCATCTGAGTCTTGCTGAAGCCAATGATTGTGGAGGTTGGGGAATGAATGGTGTTCCGAATACTTGAGTGTGTGTTTTTGGCTGGCGTCATATACATTATATATATTATTCCCCTGTCATCTCTGTCCGTTTGTTTTTATTATATGATTCTTGCTGGTCCTCCCTATCTCTTCAAGGGGGGTGGGCGAGTTTATTTGCTCATTGATATATATATACAGTATATATATATATGTATATATATATATAGTATAATTATATATATATATATATATATATATAGTATATATATATATATATAAATATATTATATTATTTGTTAGTTTCCTACCTAGACCTTCATCAAACTTTAAACAAACAACCTCGGGATCCCCCTTTAAGATATATTTGTAAATTTTCTGGAAAAAGAATGTTCCAGCCGAAGGCCGGTTCCTCCTAAATTTCAGTCTCGTTATCGCTCGCCAGGAAAAAAATGACACCGAAATGACAGGAAAAGTCTTAATATTGTCAAAGAAAATGGGGCAAAAGGTCTTTAAATCGCCAAACTAATGGGCCGAACGTCCTAAGATTTGATAACTAAAGGAGCGAAGCATTAGGGAGAAGGGTGTCCAGCAAAACAGACCATCTCCCCTTAAGGGAGTGCGGGATTGGCTACTGACTAATTACTCCTTCAAACTACTGTATTTCCAAGGAAGCGAAGCCATTAGTTTCCGTCACCCTTTCCCAGCTTGTGTGCCGGGTTCATGTCTTAAATTATAACTTTCTCCCTCATGCTTAGCCCCATTAGTTAGTCAATTTTAAGACCATTCGCCCCATTTCTTCGTCAATATTTAGACCTTTCGTGCTATTTAGGTGTCGATTTTTTCCCTGGCGAACGATAGTGAGCCTGTAATGTTGGACATTTTTCTACCGAAAAATGTACAAATTAATCTAGAAGGGGTATCTAATGGATGTTTTTTTTTTGTAATTTGATGGAGGTCTAGGGAGGAAACTAGAAAACTAATGAATACATGCAAAAATTACCCAAAAAGTGAACCATCCCAGGGTAAAATTCCCCCCAAAATCGTAAATTTTAAGATTTTACGTTAGATACATAGAAGGCTGGCCATATATTCCCTCAACCTGTCTGTAAAAGTTGAATGCCGAAAATCGCTTCTAAGTGCATTATTTCGAGCTTTATATAAAACTTTCGCGGGCTGAGTATGGGCCTAATATACTGTATATGTATAAATGACAAAAATGTATATAGGAATCATTAACTATTTAGTTCATGTAATAGGACTAATATACAGTATATGTATAAATGACTAAAATGTAAATAGAAATCATTAAAAATGAATTTCCTGTTATGGGACTAGAATTATCGTACTGAAAAAACAGTTTTTGAACTTTGCGAGGCTTTTTCTCAAAACGGAAAATTCACAAAATTCCAACTCGGAAATACTGTAGGCCTACTTATAATCGAAAATCAACTGCTCATACAGTAATGATTCATATACCATTGGAAAGCCCATAAAAACACTATAAACTGGTCTGTGGGAATTCTTTTAGCCACCCCCATTCATGCACAGCACGTCTTCCAATTTGCCAAAAAAATGAAAAATGTCAACCTAAAAATATATTAGGCTAAAAATATAACTAGATGAGATGTACAAAAAATTGCAAACTAAATTGTAGAAACACCTTTTGTGAGTTGATTGAACACAAACAGAAAGACGATACACTAGATTATTGAGTACTGAATCAATTGTTGTAGTGTGTAATTGTGTATAATTTTGACCCTAAATTTTGACATATTTAAAAAACTATAAAAACAATTTTCAACCTGATGGTACCAAACATTAGCTATCATAGTCCTCTAAACGTATGCCAAATCTCATTTAAATCAGAAGAAGTTCACCGACACCCTAGGAGTAAATACCGGACGGTCCCCTCACTTTAAAGGTCTCTGATAGAAACTAGTTGTATAGGAAATGTATGACATGTGTGTGTCTGTGTAGCCTACATGTTTGTCTCTTTCTTAGCAAGCTATTTCACAAACTTATTTGAAACGTTTTCAGCACTTTAATATGATACATATAAATATTATTATTTGGTTTTGCATGTAACTGATGACCCACCATCCATCCCATAATTTATCTTTCTCAAAATAAGGAGTAAACAGATAGCAGATATAATTATGTGTTTTACCGAACATGCTTCATTCAACTTACGTTTTTCCATAATATATTCGAAATTTATAATCAAGCATAAACAAATTCAAGTGTTCTGTTTTCATGACGTTTAGTTATTTTCATATTTCAAGAAGATAAAACTAGTGTATTGTCTGTACGAGGGACACAACTGCTGAACGTGCTGTCCAACCCAGGACAAGCTGAAACATCGACACTTGTGGTTTTGCAGAGTAAATACTAACACGAACATCACATTCTGGACATTAAGGAATATCCATACAATTATCCGAGGAAAACCATACATGACCACATTAGAAAACACGATTCAATATACAGTACTAGTCACTTACCTTATCTTTATATTAATACATTCAGATCATTAAAGCGGGATGGGTTGTTTTTTCTAGAACCCTTCTCCCTCGGGTTGAGCCCAATTGTGTTTTCAGTTTTAAGACGTTCGGCCCTTTAGTTAGGCGATTTTAAGACTTTACGCCCCATTTTTTTTTTCAATATTAAGACCCTTTGTGTTATTTAGGTGTCGATCTTTTCCTGGCAAGCGATAGCGTACCTGAATTTTTAGAGGAACCGGCCTTTGGCAGGGACATTTTTATATCGAAGCATTTACACATTTATCTTGAAGGAGGGTCTAGGGAGGAAACTAAAATAATAGTAAAAATATATATAGAGGAGGAAATAAATACTACCGTTCCGAACCCCTTAACAATGTTGAGTACGAGACCATGTCATGTGCTTTTCAAGACTCATTATTTTATTGTGTAAGAGTTACGTATTTCAAGGCATAGACGTATATTTTTACAGATGAGGCATAGCAGGTTACATAAAGGGTACAGTATGAGAGGTCTGAGTAAATTAGAATAATGTAGGCTAGTTTAGGCTAACTGATAGATATCGGTTACATAACATAGATCACGGGCGAACTTAAACAACAAGCGCGAAAAGAAAGAAAACTAATATAGCCTACAGCATAAACGTAAACAACATGAAGGCGACTTGTGGCATTTGAGGAACAAGGATATAAAGAACGACACACAAACACACACAATAGAGTAAAAACAGGAGAACAATATATTGATGAGCCTTAAGGACATGCTTGACAGACCTGCAAACGAACGAAGGGTTGGGGTAATGTCCTCATGTTGGATAAACTGTGATGTTGTAAGGAATAAACGGCAATATAGAGGTGGGTTTGATGCTTAACTCCCAATATTAAAGTCCTGGTTCGCTTCCGGTCGGGGTATAAAATGTTTGCATGTACACACTCATTGTTATATGATTAAACACATATATAATACGATTGCTTACAGTAGCTAAATGTTAATAGTTAAACTACATTTACCAGCCATAACAATAGACGCACACTGGTGAACAACTCAGCGCTGTAAACATCATTACAGTTACTGTTGTTGTTGTTGTTGTTGTTGTTGTTCCCCAAGCTGCCTGGCCGAACAGCCCCAAGGCCCCGAGTAAGGCCAAGGCCATAAACGAGCGCCCCCACAGAACCCTCCCTGCCGACCACAATAAACCCTGGGTGACCGAAGCCACTCCATGGCGGGGAGCTGAGAGGGTGCGTAAACGCCCGGGAAACAGTTACTGTATATACAAACTGTAGTCAATATTAGCCTTGCCACGTACAACAGGATTCAATAGTCCATCGATACATCATATGGATAATTATGACATCTTAATTTAAGATAAAACACTTAATCATTACAGCTTCTTATGAGTCATCTTGTATATGTTGTGATGGCTTTTTACTTGTAACTTTGTCCGAGTTATGTGATTTTCTCTGGCTATGACAGTTTTATAATCAACGTTGTTTCATTAATTTTGAATCCTATTGTAAAACGCTGATATATTGTATTTGTTGCAAAATCATTGTAATTAAAACAATTTATTGAAATAGGTTTACATGATAACTTGGATCACATACAAAACGTTATGTGTTTTCTGTTAATGTTAATTAATCAGGTACACTTGGTGGTTCGAGTGGTGATTTAATGAACTAGGAGCCAAATATATATCTAAACATAATAGTGTGATACGTTATGTCTGAATGTATATGCAATCCGATTTATGTCTCCCAAACTGAGTTGGGGTATGTATTTTCGAGCGTCAATTTCGGTTAAAACGTTGATAATGGCTCAGGGCAATGTTGCAAGATGAAGATTGAGTGTCACCAATACTGCAAAAGTGATGTTTTTGTTTTGTATTGACAATGAAAGGCAATATCACGGTTTTGTTTTATTGAAAATGCAAGGCAATATCACTTGTCCATGAAATATTCTAAAATAACATATTTTGTCAGACATTAACCAATAAATATCCCTGAACTAATAAATGTTCTCACTAAAAAGTGATTATTCCCAAGCTGAAAGTAATCTTCAAACTAGAGGTCCGGAGAACGCATACCTTCGTCTATGCTGGCAGAGGTATGCGCTCCACCAATCGCCTAGATGGAATCACTGCCTGTTTGGCGCAGATTATATCTGCGCCAAAGTTTCGTGAACATCGGTGCATAGCTCTTTGAGATACCTTGTTTACACACAAACAAGCAGACAAACGAAGGTAAAAAAACATATCGTTGGCCGAGGGTGTAACAGCCACTATCAAATAAAATAGTATTACTGTATATTTGATAGATATAATAGCCAAGGAAATTTATATGTTCATGTATATTATAAAATTTATAATATTATGATAGTTCTTGAAAATATATATATAGTATATATAAACTGTATATTTTTATAAAATAGGGTTTGGTTGATACAAAGTTTCCTAGAGAAAGTGTAAAACATTTATATTATTTTACAAATAAGTATCACTCTCAGCCATATAATGCCTCTCTGGCTATTATATTAGTTTAACTCAAAAAACATTATTAAAGCTTGTAAATCTAGTTTGGAGAAAAACAGTTTTATCAGGAATTGTTTAACTCTTTCTTCCTTAGTTTGTCATAGCAGAAAGATTGTGTCTGGTGGTAAAAAGAAATTAGAGTAAATATATTTTTGGTTAAGGAAACGGAGAATAGTTCAGTTATTTATACGTGGGATATTTTAGGATTCTACTCGACCATTATTCGAATAAAGGCGAACATTTTGTAATACGTGTAGATACATCATACATATTAGTTTTCCTTTATGGACATATATTTGTGGATACGAGTATATACACAAATAGCCTTAATGAACCAGTACCGTCTGGTCTGAACATTAAACCTAAGAGCTCCCTCACACTCCACCTACAATTTTACCGACTACATAATACAGACCGGCCTTGAATAGAATGTGCACATTTTCTTTTAGAGCCCAATTAAACCCCGGGTAAGAGATTAGGGTTTGAGCCCAACACCGGGGCGCCTTTAGTATGTGGGAACCGGATTTCCTTTAACATCAAGCTATTTGAGCAGATCATTATGTGTAATACTATTTAATGAGACGAATGACCAACACCATTCATCTAGTGTTCAGCATTCTTAACACCTATAAGTGAGGAGTCCATCACATTTTATGATAAATAGCAACATATGAATAAGAAAAGGATATGCCCCACATATGCTGCTGCATGGCATAGAAGACGAATAAAACGGGTGGGGGGGTATGGTTGTACCCAAGGTCATCCAGTTCAGTAAAGTCCGTCATATTGTAGCTCTGTTTAAACTGATGTGGTGCTGATAAGTATTGCAGTGGTATTTTGTGGAGTCTTACTAAAGTACTATTAGCATTGTGCCAGTAGCAGTCACTTTAACGACATGGTGGGTCAGTATTACGGCAATTTCTTCATTGCAATATAGTTCAGATGCTGAAAGGCAACGTTCAATAAGCCATCAGCATTACATTGCTCTCCTAATCCATACCTTCCATCCTAATTCCTCTGGCATTATCCATTTCCATCTCCTATCGACCCATCACTCAAATCCTACACCACTTCCATTTTCAGCGTCAGTACTCTACCCTTTCTTTCTCTTTTTCCTATTTTCCTGCCCTCTATTAAATTTCCTCTCCATTATCAGTTCCATACCTTCTCCCTATTATCTTATTTCTCGCCCTCTCTATCGTCAACCTTTCTTAAATTTTAATTGTACATTTCTATCTATCTAAGACATTCCCTCAACTTTCTTCCCTCTCTCTTATTGTCCCCTCTCTACCTTTGCTCAACTTCTCAAGCCAACATACACTAGCAGTTCCAGTTTCTTATCATTCTCCTCTCATAATTTGTATTATTTGATTTCCTTTCCAACTAGGATTTCAGGCAAGTCCACCCCTTCTTCGCCTTTATAATATATGTATTACGCTTTGCATTAATTATTATAATTCCCTCTCCACCTATTCCCCAGCCCAGTTTGTTGGCGGCACCCATCATCTAACCCATTCACCACCATTGCGTATTTTCATCATATTCTGGTTACTATTAAACGATTGTCTTTAGCTTAAAATATACCTTTACGACTCAAATGGGTAAATACGATGTCAATAAGCCCTCTTAGTAACAAAGGTCCTTTTTCAACTGCACAAAAACGTATAATTATAGCCAAATTCAAAGGTAAAAAGGCGCCATGGTGTTGCAGGGACTAAGCTTAAGATTTTAACAATCCAAATGATCCACCTTGTTTCCATCCATCCTTATTGTTATTTTTTTGTGTTCATCATCATCCCCTTTCATCCCTTCCTAACTCATCTTTAATATCTCACCATCTCACAACACCCCTCTTATTAGTTTGTATTATCTTCCCTCGCATCAAATACAATTCCTCTCCCTCCCTTAATACTATTATCCCCTTTCTGTCCATCCCTTACCCTACTTTACAATAAACACCCTCTATCGCTTTCAATTTAATTTACTCTACTACCAAATGCCATCTTTTCTCATAAGAACATAAGATAATTCTCTCTCTCTCTCATAAGAGAAAGCTAACATGGCTTTAGATCCAGTAAGTCATGCTTAACAAAGTTGATAGAATTTTAGTGCAGTATTCTTTAACTGTCTTCGTGGCGCAATGCATAAGTGTGTTGATTTTCGGTGTGAGCATCCTAGGTTCGAATCCCCGGACTGCCACATGTGTTTGTTAATTTCATTAATCGAGTTTAGGAGTAGAGTTGGTTAGTGGAGAGCACATATTAAACTGTTTACACTTAGCGACTCTACTAAATCAATAGACATAATTTACTTAGATTTCCAAAAGGCATTCGATAAGGTACCTCATGGAAAATTATTGAAGAAATTGGAAATGTTGGGCATTAAAGGAAAAATTCATGCCTGGATAAAAAGCTGGCTGACAAACAGAAGGCAGAGAGTAGTGATAAATAGAGTAGAATCTGAGTGGGAGCCTGTTTATAGTGGAGTGCCTCAGGGATCGGTCCTGGGGCCAGTTTTGTTTCTAATCTACATAAATGACATCGATGTTGAACTAAATAATACTATCTCAAATTTCGCTGATGACACAAAGATAGGAAAATCAGTATTAACCGAAGAAGACAGACATAAACTGCAATCTGATATAAATAATATAGTAGAGTGGTCGGAAAAATGGCAGATGCCATTCAATGTTGACAAATGCCAGGTCTTGCAAATAGGTAATACAACAAAAATATGAATACAAGTTGAAAGCTCAGCCAATCAAAACAAGTGCATTAGTTAAAGACTTGGGGGTTCGTATATCTGAAAACCTAAAGACCTCAGATCAATGTGCAGCAGCTACAAATAAGGCCAATCGAGCATTGGGATATATTAAGAGACATTTACTTATATAAATGAGAGCATTATAGTACCTTTATTTAAAAGCATAGCGAGGCCCCATCTTGAATATGGTGTGCAATTGTGGTCTCCTTATCTGAGCAAGGACATTGGGAAGCTCGAGTCACTTAACCCTTCCTACCCGGGCTGCCTTAGGTAAGGACAGCGCGGCTGAAGGGCCGCTACCCGGTATGCCTTACCTAAGGCATTTGCTTTAAAGCGTGCTTTAAATTTTGCGCGGGCATATTTTACTTTGCGTGGGCGATCGTAGCGCCACCAAGCCTCAACTACCACGCTTATCAGTTTCTACGTTGGCGCCATTGAGAGCTACAGCAAAAAAATGAATTCCGACGCGTCCGATACTGTGCAATCTCCCGCGCGTCCCAGTGCTACCCTGCTTGCAACATCTACGCCTCTGCCAACCAAGAAGAAAAAGAAACTAATGAAAGTGAAACGTTTGCTAAGTGAGAGTGCAATACACCGTGAACTTTTCAACCCGGATTTGAGCAGTGGTGAAAGCTCTGTGGACAAAAACCTCTATATTCAGAGTAGAAGTGGGAGCGAAATTGACGATTTTGTGGGATTTGGTGCTGATGACAATGTTGATTTATTTGAGGGGTGTGATAGTAGTGATGATCCTGATGTGGAAGTGGTGGAGGAAGGTGCTATTGAAGTACCAAGTGTGCTAGAGCCAACCCCTTCGCCTAGTTTCGTAGGTCAGGGTAGGCCTAGGCCTAGCCCTAGCCCTACGCCAGGACCTTCCCCTTTGCCTGCCCGTACGCCCTTGAAAGTGGGTAAATACTTCTATAAACAGTCTTTAGTAAAAAGTGCAGCCAAGAAAGCACGCAGGGAAGCAGAAAAAGTGAGGGAAGGCGTAGATAGTGAGAGTGACACCGACCCAGGCCTAGCAACCACCCGCATTCCTTTGTCCCGACGCCTTGACCCGGGGCGCCGGGAGGGCCACCCACAGCCCTCGGCTTCATCTGTCCTTGAGGATGACCAAAGGGCCTCTACAAGTGCGTCATTGGCCTCCCACAGTCTGCCACCACAGGCACCGCATCGTAGGTCATTATTTCCGGCGGAAAAGTCCACGGCTAGCCGCAAAAGGAGCCCAACTCCCGAGGCCGAGGCTCCCATTGCTCAACCTCCCGCAGCCCCACGCCGCCGACGCCCGGTCTATTCTTCGCCAGAGTTGTCTCCTGAAGAGGCTGCTGACGACCCCAACATTGCCCCAGATGACTTGACGTTGCCTCAGGAAGAGGAAAACGAAGAGGAAGAGGAAGAGGAAGAAGAAGTCCCGACAAGAAGAGTCAAAGGGCGAGGTTGTGGACGTGGTCAGCCTGCCGACGCCGCTGCCCCTGGGCCTGGGCGTGGGCGTGGGCGTGCATGGCGTCCGCCTGGGCGTCCGCGTGGCCAAGGGCGTGTGCCAGGGCATCCAGGGCGTGTGCCTGCTGCAGCTGCACGTCCTCGTCCTCGAGCTGCTGAAATGTTTGTGTGGTCAGATGGGGCGGATTTTGTGCCAGATTGTCCTGCCTTTGACGAGGTACAACAGGGTTCCGGGGTGTCACCAGCATATCCCTTTGGCCCAAATGCCACCCCCAGTGAACTTTTCTGTGGCTTCTACGACAATGAAGTCATGGAATACCTTGTCAAAGAGACAAATAACCACCAGGCTATCTGTTCAAACTTTCTTGGGAGGAAGACCAGTGCCAAGATGGTGGCATGGAGAGCTCTCACTGTGGCAGAATTATATGTGTTCTTGGCACTCACAATGCTGATGACACACATAAAGAATCACGTTCTGGCCGACTACTGGATAACTGGCGACCTCACAACGACTCCAGCATTTGGCAAATTCATGTCAAGGGATAGGTACTTCGACATCCTCTCATATTTCCACCTGACAAATAACATGCATGTCCACGAGCCCGACACACTCTGGAAGATCAGGCAACTGTATGACATGATACGTCATCGGTTTCCACCTACCTGATTCCATTTCAGAAGCTGTGCATCGACGAGTCTCTGGTCCTGTTCCGTGGTAGGCTGCACTTCCGACAGTATATCCCGTCAAAGAGACACCGCTTCGGCATCAAGCTCTTCGTCCTCTGCGACTGCAAGACGGGATATGTGCTCGACTTTATAGTCTACAGCGGCAAGGGTGGTGAGGTGCAGATTGACCCCCTCATTGGTTTTGGCGGCGCTGTGGTAAAGAGGATGATGGAGAGGTACTTCCATGACAACCACGTCCTCTATACCGACAATTATTACACGTCGCCTATCCTCGCCAAGTACCTCCATGACCGCAAGACCGGAACTGTCGGCACAGTGAAGGGGAAGAGGAAGGGCATGCCAGCCTACCCAACCAAAACTAAGAAGACGGACATCTTCCATAAGAAGTGTGGCCCCATCCTCTCCATCCACTGGCATGACCAGCGCAAGGTCAACCTCCTCACCACATGCCACAAAGCAGAGATGGTCCCCACAGGGAAGGTGGACCGAAAAACGAAGAACCCTATCACAAAACCAGCTGCTGTTCTGGATTATAACCTGAACATGCGCCTCGTCGACAAGTCCGACATGCAGATGGGCTTCATAGACTGCCTGCGAACATCTTGCAGGTGGTACAAGAAGTTTGTCCTGCATACAGTAGATATGTCAGTCCTCAACGCGTACAACATCTACCGTTTGAGAAGTCCAGTCATCAAGTACAAGAGCCTGCGGACCTTCCAAAAGCAGCTGATACATGAGCTCCTGGTAAAACATGCGGGTACACCAGGGAGGCCACTACAAGGACCAGGCATGATGGACAGAATAGGGTGTGCCGAGTTCTTCAGAAAGCACCAGCTCGTCGCCCTTCCTTTCCAGGGTCCTAACAGCAGAATAAGAATGCAGAAGAGGTGCTATGTGTGCACCCGCACAACTCGACGACCAAGCAAACCCACAAAAACCACTTGGCAATGCCTCGAGTGTCAGGTGGGACTGTGTGCTGGCATCTGCTTCAATGATTTCCACACTCTGGCAAACTATTGAAGTGTAAGTGACAGTGATAGTGACACTCAATAATGATTATATTAATATAACTAAGTATAAGTGAAAGAGACACATAAGTAATAATAAGTGCCTTCAAAACAATATGAAAAAGTGAAAGTGACACTAAAATATATATTCCTAACAATAAAGAAGTGAAAATTACACTATCAATTACCATAGTCCAGTATAAATAATCATAACTACTATAATAATGACTATAAAACTAAGTCTAAGTGAAAGAGACACACATAAGTAATAATAAGTGCCTTCAGAACAATATGAACAAGTGAAAGTGACACTAAAATATATATTCCTAACAATAAAGAAGTGAAAATGACACTATCAATTACCATAGTCCAGTATAAATAATCATAACTACTATAATAATAACAATAAAACTAAGTATAAGTGACAGAGACACAAATTACTTCAGAAAAATATATTTATTGAGTGAAAATAACACAATAACAATAATATATGGCATAATAAACAATAAAACACTAAAAAATCGCTTCCCGCCATAATTCAAGGTAGAGCGACGAGTCAAAACGTTCGTCGTAGCCTGGGCCGCGGTTGAGCGTTTGGACGCGGCGAGGTAAATATGCGGCAAAAGTTACCTCCACTTCCATCACCATAACTCCGGAACTACTTGAGCTAGGAAGCTCTTCTCAACGCCATTCTACGCGGCAAGGTAAGGCGCCTATTTTGACATATGTTTGATTAATGTAGGTAGTATATTAAGCGAGATTAGCCTTAGTTTACTTTTGTTGTGTTTTCAGCCAAATCGCCCGGATACAGCCTCCGTCCTTAAGAAAGGCTGCCCGGGTAGGAAGGGTTAAGGGGAGGTATTTAGTTTGTTCCCTAGACCTCCATCAACCTTAAAATTACACCCCCTTGAGTCCCTTTCAAGATAAATTTGTACATTTTTCGGTAGAAAAATTTCCCGGCCAGAGGCCGGTTTCTCTCAAATACAGGCTCGCTATCGCCCACCAGGATAAAATCGGCACCTAAATGGCACGAAAGGTCTTAATATGGGGTGAAAGTTCTTAAAATCGCTAAACTAATGGGGCAAACATTTTATAATATCAAAAGCAATGGGGCTAAACATGAGGGAGAAAGGGGTCAAGAAAAAAATCCCTCAAGTGGATATCTCCCCGAGAAGAAGATTGCGAGGTCAATTAATTGAGTGTTTCAAGATATTAAAGGGATTTGACAACATTGATGCAGATTAACTTTTCAAAATAGATAATAGTTCATTAACTCGGGGAAATGGAATGAAATTAAAAACTAGGAGGGCGAATCTCGATGTCATAAAGCACTTCTTCACCTACAGTGTGATCCTCGAGTGGAACAAATTGCCCGAAAAAGTGGTACAATGTAAGACAATTGACACTTTCAAAAGAAGTCTAGACATTCATCTCGAGAAGGTGGGAATAATATAGTAAAAAAAAAAAAAAAAAAAGGTTAAGCATCAGTAGTATATACTATTTCGCATCTTCGTTCTTTAATATAAATTTCCCAATAGAAGTTTTTATTTTGTTCTCATTCTGCTGGGTGACTTCTTTCCATAACTTAATTTCATGCCGACCAACGGTCGGAGGGAGAGGTGGGTGGTGAGAGAGCCTTTTTCTTTGCTATCCTTGCCTTCCACTTTGTAGCAAATTCTATTCTAGCATTAAGTCCGGACTACCTAGTAGGGACCGCAAGGTCTGTGTAGTCTGCGTATCTATGTAACTCTCTTTGTTGTCCTATTCTTCTACTATAGACTGTCCCTGTCTGGTAGTACTAAGGCCGGACCACTTAGTAGGGGCCGAAAGGTCTGTGTGGTTTGAGTACATGTGTAACACTGTGTAATTATATGTCACTCTCTCTCTCCCCCTGCATTATCAGCACTCCTCGCCCTCCTTACATCTTACGAGCCTCTTTCCTTGCCAGTCCCTAACCCCTACCAACCCTTCCCCTGCTAGCCATCCAGGTGTTAATCACGGTAATGGGTCAGTCGTTGAAATCCATTAAGACCAGGTCTGCCCGGAGGTCGACTAATGGGATACTCATATCACCTTGGTTTGATCTGGCGCCATGTGGACTACCCCATGTAAACTATATATTGATTATGTAATGTATAGGTACAGCACTTGAACACTAAATACTGTACTTGAACACCATATAAAGTGAGTAGTTAGGTTTTACCTTTGTTCTAAGTCTATGAAGGAGACAGCAGACAAGTCTGCCTATAACAAGTGTCTCCCCCGACGTTGAATGAGTGACAGTTAAATTAAGGGCAGTTGGTGGTCATCTTCATTTTGTTTTGTTTTTTTATGTATTGGAAAGAAGTGTTGTTTGCATATTTACTTGTAATTAAGTTAATAGGAGGAGAAGGTGTTTGTGAGAGCTAGCTGGATTACTGTTTGTGTAGGTTAGATGCAGTGAATGTGCACGAGTACAAATCATATCAGGTTTGAAACATAACAAGTGATCGACGCATTTCCTGTTTAATCTCCGTGTCTCTGCCACCTGTTATCGCTTAATGACATTAATATTTTCCTGTTACTGGAACTAATATTGTGGCATCTCTCTCGCTCGCAATTTGATCAGTTTATGTACCTTCCTCATTATACAACAGCAAAATGTATCTAATGTATATTTGTATTTATTCTATACTTAGCTGACTCTAGATATTTATATAGACTGGTGTCATATGTTTGGTATTATAATTTAAGCTAATCTTTGAATGATATCTGAAACCTTTCAGTTACAGCTACAGTATATCTAAACGATTTTGTGCAACTCAGGAAGAATCTGTGGTAGTTAAAAGGGTTGATTGAGATAGTTAGAGGCCTTATAATTGCTAGAGATCATCTTTAAATTGAATAAACTGGATTAGTAGGATCCGGTTAAAATTATATAGGATGCCGACAGTACAGAAGGGGTTAACGCGTTAAATGATTCACAGTCTTAAACTTAATATACTTCTATGTGTTTTGGGGTAAAGATACTGTATGCATATATTATTGGAATATACATTGATAGATAAATAATTGTTTAGCGTTAACTTATATTAAGGATACAATTGTGTTAATCCAATTATTATTAAACCTATGATCGTCAACAGTAAGAGGAGGCAAAAGTAAACAGGAATTCTCAAAATCCTGGCTCAATATTCACACATCGAGAAGAAAATCCTTCAGCTCTAATTGAGGGCCACATCTCGTTTTCACATTTACTATTAATTATTTTCCGTATTTGCAGATCCAGATGCCCACCAATTATTTTCTCTGTCAGGAAGTGGGAGGGCAGACATTGCACCAACAAAAATAATAGGAGTTTTAATTAAACCACTGCTAAGCTAAGAGGATCGAGCATCTGCGAGTACAGGGAACAAAGTTGAGGTCTGTGTGTTTGGTTGTCTTAAATGTTGTTCCAAATGTATAGACCCCTGCGATGTGATCATAAATGTATCCCTTTAGCTCGATGACATCTGTTTACCTTATATTATGGTTACATTATACAATTCTATTCACAGCTTAAGAAGGACCTATGTTAGTAAGAGGATTTCCTAAGATCGTACTAACCCTTTTGGGCCCAGAAGATAGATTGTAAGGTAAAGATAATCGTCTAATGGTAACCAGAATATGATGGAAACGACGTCATCGTTGAAGGGGTTAATCTATATCCTCGTTACCGATGGACTATGTTACAGGATTACGGAAGGCCTTGTAGGATGGTTTACCCCGATCTTCCCCCGATTATTTCTTAAGCTGAGTAAAATCGATAAATAAACAATAAACTGTAAAATTAAAATAAATGTTCATGTTCAAAGAGTAAATTGAAGTATAATCGCAGGCTCTTCCTACTGTTTACCCCTTCAACACCATGGCAACCTCTCAATTGATGGCTGGCTAACATTAGACGATTTTACACGGCTATAGTCGACTTTAAGGATGCAAAGATATGAAACTTATTACAAATTATCCTAGCCTCACAGGTTCTTCCTTAGCTAAACATAATCATAAAAGGATAGCCAGTTATAAATACATAAATGCATCATCATACAACCAGTTTTAACAATCATGTGTGTTTCTGTATAATCAACCAATCAACTTGCTTCCCTCAAATGACGTATAGCCTATCTTACACTTACAGTATACTGGTGATCCCCAATTTCTTGTTCATAATTTATGATTCATATTCTGCTATAGCACTTATAGTCCTGTTCCAAAAAAATTATGCATACAGTCACAGCAAAGATGAATTCCAGTGTTTATGTAGTGCAATCACATCACCATCAACTGGCCATCACTCGGTTTTTTAGTGGGATTATGGTAAACAGGAGGACGAAGAATGAGGAAAGAAGGAAGAAGACGAATCTGATGATAGAGTGCTGGCATAGGAGAAGGAAAGGAGGTCCTGGAAGAGGAGGGGAAGGCAATGAGGGAAAGGAAATGCAGAGGAAGAAAACTTACACTACAGAAAACATCACCAACATATTATTTCTATGTAAAGACGGATTCACACCATCACTCTCCCTCGCTACTTGTATCGTCAATGTTTATCTTATAGCCTCAGAAATCATAATTTACAATGTTTTGGTTATTTAACGCATGTTACCTCCAATATATAATACTATCCTGGATCGTTTTTTACAGGTGATTTGTAACTCCACTCACTTCCAGTCTTTGATAAATCAATATTCCATAACTGTAACTGCTACAGTATTAAATAATCTGTTATTAATAATTCTGGTACGTAGACAGTTATATCCAGAAAGTCTGCAGTTTGGATTATGATGTGGAGCTATATGCCTTTTTGACGTTATTTTTTCGTTTGATAATATGCTATTTGTGGAAGATATGTTTTTGTTTTCTATTTGAATGAGGGAGGCAAAAGGCAGAACTGCCTGTAGCAAGTGCTTCCCCCACAGTTAAAAGAGTGACAGGGCCAAAATCAAGGGACGTTCGAGCCAAAATGCCTGGACACACAGAGTTTGAAGTAATTTAAGGCATAGGCAGAGGGAAAGACTGATTCTGGGAGAGAGTTCCAGAGCTGAGCAGTTGAATAGAAGAAAGTCTGAGAATAGCGTTTCACTCTTGGATTAGAGAGATGCACAGAGTAGGGGTGGGATTGTGTTGCAAGACGGGTACTACGTATCCTACGTAGAGGAGGTGGTATACACTGGGAAAGCTCCGAGGAACACTGATTATTGTAGTAGCGATAGAATAGCGAGAGAGATGCAACATTGCAGCGAAGACTCTAGATTGCAGAGATTTGGTGAGTGGACGGGAATTAATGATACGAAAGGCCTTCCTTTCTACTTTGTCTAGAAGTGCGGTGTGAGAGGATCCTCCCCACTACCGGACTAAGAATCATAATTATTAATGTTCCTTGTATTCATAAAGAGAACTCCAGCCAAACCTATTTCCATGTCCGAATTGTGACGCCTGCCAGCGTTGGCAGAATCGCCTCCCGGTAGCCACTACCGCTCGCCAGAGCAGTGATATGGGCTACAGTCTAAACAATGTTGTACTTTCTTTCTTGTGAATCGTCATGTCACAGGCAGTATAGAAGTGGTCTTTATTTTCGCCTGTGACAATGCATTATATTTTATATCATGAGTTGAACATAAGATGCATTGTAGTGAAGGAGAGAGAGCGAGCGAGCAGCGTGGGAGGAGAGTGTTGATTTCCCTCCTCCCTCCTCCCTCCCGGAGGAGTCCCTCGCCCGCGTGGCTTTCTCTCGGTTTTGATTGGCTGGTGGTTCCTGGCGCCTTCTGCAGGCCTGCTGTCTGGTGACGTAGCGGCCTGTGATTGGCTGACCACCATGCCTTTGTGTGTGATCCTGGAGGGGTCCCGAGGAGCTATTCTCTTCAGAGCTTGTTTGACCAGCACACCCTTAACATATCCCTTGCCACCTGTCACCGACTTCTACCTATAGAGCACTTTCTCTCTCTCTCAACTTCTTACCTCTCATTTTTCCTCTCTATTTAATATCATAACTCCCCTTTGGTTCTGCACGATTTCATATATCGGCCATCGTATTATATTATGCTGAAGCTCTCAGATATTATATGTTTAGTTAGGCATTTTGGAGTGGTTACCATTTTGTCTGTAGAGGTTCGACACACTCACGGTGTCTCCCTGCCTATTCCTTGGCTGTCTGCTGGGCTATTTAATGCTAGATTGGGGTAAGGCTACTTGTGTTGTGATTTCCGATGTGTACTAGGTTTTGTTGAACCTGTACAATCGCAATGGAGACGTGGGAAGCCTAGGTGGTCTTTCTGACTGTGTACCTTTTGAGTTTAGCACTGTGCTGCGAGTGAGGGCTTTTGCCTCTGCCACCCAGCACTGTGCTAACTCGTTTTGTTTTGACTTTGAGAGGGTCGCCAGGAGAGAACCAGATACTAGCGATCTGGATCTCTCAAGAGAGCACCCCGTCAATTAACGTAATTTGGCCGCACAGTCTTAAGGACCTCGCTCGGCTACGAGCCACTTGCTCAGCCATTGTTTCCTAGCCTACGACATCCCAGCTAGACTTTATTAGCCTAGCAGACACCCGTTTAGAATTATAAACTCTTATGTTATGTATGCAGCATTCTTATTCACGTTGACCGTAAGCCTTGGTTGTTGTTGAGTTGCACAACCTGAGCAGGTTTTTTGAGTTGCCTGACGAAGGACTTCTTTTGTTGTTGGAGATAATACTAGTGTGCATTTATCGTTATTCCCGTGTCAGTTGACACTGTCTGTCTCTACACTTGTCCTATATTGACCCTGCTATATATAACAGTTCAAAATCCGATACAATCATCTTACCCCAGCATCAGACTTTCTTCAGAAGATTCCTGCTCGATGCTTTGGGACTTTCGTTCACTTTCTTTAGTATAGGAGTGACAGTTCAATATTGTTTAGAGTAACTTTAAATATACCTTCTTCTAGTTTGCATTAAATCATTGCAGTGATTTAATTAAGATCTCTATCTTTTCCTTGTATACCTTATTAACGTAATTGTATGTTGTTGTGATCAGGCTGTATCAGAGATCATCAGCCTGTAGTAGTAGTGCACTTATACTGAGTTATAGGATACCCCGTTATCGCAGATTTAACTCTGGAGGGTATAGGTGTTTTTTGTGCGCCGGCATTATAAGTTCGAGGGTTGGATCTAGTGTTACCGTTGTGGCTGTGTGCCTTTCTATTCCAATGATTAAGAGCCCTTGTTTTATACGAGCCCCGGTCGTAACAGAATGCTTGGGTGCAGCTGAAGTCTAATAAGTGCTGAGGTTGTATGTACGAGAGAGAGATAGAGAGAGAGTACAGCAACATATGCTTCGTTAATTTTATCTTACTGTTCCCAAATAATGTACAGTAGAACATCAAATAAGCATACCCTCTGATTATGTTGTGTGTGTAAAGTGGTGGGTAACATACATTATTAACTGAAGACCACTAATCGTAGATCATATCAATCAGTAGGTGTGGACTTCACCATATATTAGTCTGTAGGTTGTGTGGCCACCACCAACCTCACCACCGGTGACCAGATCTTTGATGGACAGATTAGTCTTACCGGAACACCTGTTCTTCATCCCTGTTATTAAGGCATTTTCACATGAGCGCTTCTTGCAGCAATTTTTGAACGGCAACTTCTGTTCTAGCAACATATATTTATCGTTATGCAAGGTTATCGGTGACTAGATTAGAGATCGTCTCTTATAAAGTACATAATTGCTATACATATTTAATTAAGCCACAGAACCCCAGCGACGCAACGTTTGCGTCGGCAATGTATGTAAATGTAACGCTGAACCCCAGCGACGCATGGGGTGCGTCACGGTTAATTACTCCGGTCCTATGGCACCTAGAGGGCTCAGATTTGTATGGGAACTGTGTAAGTATCCCACGTAACAATGCCGATGGTTGAAAACTCTCAAAGTCCAACCGTATGCTCGTGAGCGTGCCAAAACCTGTTTTTGCCTGTTTTTGCCTACCCATATCCCCTCTTGTAATTCCGACTTTCGGGTGCACCGTAGGACCCCTTAATGACCTAGGGGATCGGTTTTTTGTGGGTTTTCTTTCATTCCTAACCCATTCCTGGTGTTTTCTGGAGAATTTTTTTTTTTCACAACCTGCCGGTCCTGGGTGGTACATTTATTATTAATTAGCTGGGGCTCAGTGGGTTAAAAAGCTGTTCGATTGCCATGACAAATGTTGTAGAAAATTCGTCCAAATCCGCCTTAACATTACTTGATTGCTGCCATGAGGAATATCTAGCTCCATTGATTACAATACCATTGAACCTTTGACACATTCTTGAACGGTTAATGGCAGTCTCCAAAAGCAAAATAACGGTTTGTAGTAGATAAAGAACTTACCATGGCTCCTATATATGAACGTGGGTAGCCAAAAAGGTCAAACAAATAGTTGTGCTGCCTTTGGTCGCAGGTTTTCTTAATGGATCTGAAATAGGACATTTTGTACATTTTGTGAGTAGTAAGTACAATGTATTGTTTAATTTGGGTTCGATTAAGATTCATATGTGAAGGTACTCTATTTGTATTCATTACTGTACATGTGGCACGACTGGTGTACATGTGGTTTTTAACCACATATACAATAAATATGTAAAATGTTGTACATTTTCATAATAAAGTTGTCTTTATATCTATACGGAATTGGTTCGTCATTTAGGCTAGGATAGATGAGGTTAGATTACGCTTGTTTGATATTGAGGTTGCCAAAGGTACGATCGGCCACAACTTGGTAGTCGAAACTATAATTATATGTTTCCTCCCCTCCCCTCCCCTCCCCTCCAAGGTTAGTACATATTTGTGTTCTACCAAAGGAGGCCGACCTATACTGAGGCCCCCAGCTGCCTCAATCAATTGTTGGGACGTGACATGACTCGCACCTCAAAGAACACAAGCTGATGGAGTCTATGGAGAGTGAGAGTGAGAGCGAGCGGCTATTGGATGGAACAATGAAGTGTGTCTCTGGAGAGTGAGAGCAAGAGCGAGCGGCTATTGGATGGAACAATGAAGTTTATATACCATACACCTGGAAAGTGATGGTACATTAGCTTACTACCTCACAGCAACATTTTATAATTCACTTCCCTGCTACTAATGAAGTGCCAAGGTACGAACACTCATTCTAGTTCAGTATTATGTACATCAAATCCTTTAGTACCACCCAAAATAATGTTTTAAGAGATCATCAGACAACTTCCTACGGAAGGCAAGAATGCTTTCATAAAAACACAGAAAATATAGACAAAAAGATCTACAACAACCGACTTGCCATGACCTTCGATGATATATATAAATTATATAATATATATATATATATACTGTATATATATATATATATATATATATATATATATATATATATATATATATATATATATATAGAGAGAGAGAGAGAGAGAGAGAGAGAGAGAGAGAGAGAGAGAGAGAGAGAGAAAGAGAGAACACCTGAAACCCGCAACATACAATAGGAATCTTGTATGTATATTACTTTCCTGGGGATGTCTACATGCATATATTTATCACAGAGTGAGATATATAGCCACACGCCGTTATCCACCCCTGATAGCTATTAGGACTCCATAATTATATAATGACTCAGTGCCAATGGTTGACGGTAAAATATCTATGTTTTCTGTCAGTACATTCATCGGTTGGGAGGGCATTTTGATATTTGCATTATCAATATTTGGGCAGTGCCCTGTACCGACGAGTAATGCTGCAGTCTGTTAATTATGGGTAGGCCAGAAATCGTGATCTGTATTCTCATTAATTCAAAAATAGGATGTAAACAAGCACACCTACTCCCTGGCTGACACTTCCCAAATGGTAGACATATTAGCTCTATTACTATAGTGTTATCCTAGTTATAGAGGTTAAATTAGTGGTGATGATTTTGGTCTACGTTTAATGAACAGAGTATAGATGTGATCGGTTGTGTGTTATGGGTGGTTGTTTGTTAATCAATGATTGTGTTAGTATGACATATGTGATTATGGCTTAACTTGCTAATTGAGTTATTCATCAGTTCGTTAACGCCGTAGATAGTTTTACCCAGTTATACTTAAATATTTATGATGCATTTATTCTAGAGTCAGCAAAAGAGACTGGATAAATCATACCAATATTTAGAAATGACCAATTTGTCATGGCTATGGAACTTATGGGTGATAATGCTTCATCGTAATTATTACAAAGGATGGTCCCTTCCTTATATTTACCCTTACTGTACCGGCGATGACCTTATAATTTCATTCTAGCTTTATTTAGACGATTATTTGCAGTTTATGAAGGATCTGTGCTAGTCAATGGGGGAAAGTTCTTTTAAAACCGAATAAAATCGTCTAATAGTAGCCAGAATAAAGTCAAAAGGATGGCACCGGTATTGAGGGGGTTAATGGGTGACTTGGAGATTAAACAGAGGAGCATAGATGCAGGAAGGGATTATGTAACGGAATAGTATAACCAAGATAAAGCTATACCAACTTATTATTACGGAATCGCCAGTTTGAATACCTTGCATTGTTATTTTTACTGTATAGTTAAACTCAAACTCATACCTCACCTATATAACTCCAATTTACTGTATTGTTAAACTCAAACTCATACCTCACCTATATAACTCCAATTTTCGTTTCTCGATATAGAAAACCGTTGCTGTTCAACATGACGGGATGAATGTCGAATGTAATGATTAACTTATAGACATAGTGTTCTTAACATTAACACGTACATACTTATGACTACTGTATATACATATCATATGGAGAACGAGTCATACTGGTTTAGAAAATAGCAGCCTATGTTATACTATGTATACTGTATATATATATATATATATATGTTTTTTTTTGTTTTTTTTTTTTGTGGGTGACAGAGACAAAAGGCAAAACTGCCTGTGATGAGTGCCTCCCCCAGAGTTAAAAGAGCGACAGGGCCAAAATCAAGGAACATTCGAGCCAAAATGTCTGGACACACGGAATTTGAAACAATTTAAGTCAGGATGAGGGAAAGATGGATTTTGGGAGAGTTCCAGAGCTTAGCTGTTGAATAGAAGAATGATTGGGAGTAACGTTTCACTCTTGAGTTGGAGAGTTGTACAGAGTAGGGGTGGGATTGTGTTGCATGACGGGTACTACATACCCTACGTAGAGAAGATGGTATGCACTGAGAGAGCTCTGAGGAACACTGATTATTGTAGTAGCGATAAAATAGCGAGAGAGATGCAACATTGCGGCGAAGAGAGAGAGATTGCAGAAAGTCGGTGAGTGGACGGGAGTTAATGATACGAAAGTCTTTCCTTTCTAGTTTGTCTAGAAGTGCTGTGTGAGAGGATCCTCCCCACACATGTAAACAATACTCAATACAAGGACGCAATGTGCCCCTGTACAGAGCAAGAAACTGAGCATGGGTAAAGAACCCCTTGAAGCGGTTGAGCATACCCAGCCTTAGCAAGACTGGTAATATGGTCCTTCCAAGAGAGAGCAGAAGAAAAAGAGACACCATGAATACTGAGAGAAGATGAAGGGTTGATTTTTGTATTGTTGAAGAATAAGGGAAAGTCTGCTGGGAGTTCACGGCGGGTAGATAGATGGAAAAAATGGGTTTTGGAAGAATTAAAGGCAACAAGGTTTGCTGTGCCCCAGTTGGAGATGGAAGTTAGATCAGAAGATAAGTGTTCTATTGCTTCATTACGTTTGCTTTTGAGGGATTGCTGGCTGGGGCGTTCTGGGAAACTAATTGAATAGTGTAAAGTAGAGTCGTCTGCATATGAATGAATAGGACTGCAGGTACAGTTGAGAAGATAATTTATGAAAATTAGAAAGAGAATAGGAGATAGGACAGATCCCTCAGGAACACCGGAGTTGATAGGATGAGGAAGTGAACGATGGCCGTCCACAACCGCAGCTATGGAACGACCGGAAAGGAAATTAGAGACAAAGGCACAGCTGATGGAGGGATAGAAACCGAAGGATGATAGTTTAGAAATTAGAGATTTGTTCCAGACTCTATCGAAGGCCTTCGATATGTCTAACGCAATAGAAAAGGTTTCACCGAAGTCCCGAAACGAGGATGACCAAGAGTTAGTAAGATATGAAAGAAGATCACCAGTAGAGCGACCCTTAAGGAAGCCATACTGGCGATCTGATAGTAGATAATGAGAAGATAAATGCTTAAGAAATTTGGAAGTAAGAATAGTTTCAAAAACTTTAGAGATACAGGAGATGAGAGCAATTGGACGATAGTTGGAAGGTTGAGAGTGGTCACCCTTTTTTGGGACAGGTTGAATGAGAGCAAACTTTCAGCAAGAAGGGAAGACATAGGAGGAGAGACAGAGAAGAAAGAGTTTGCCTAGGCAGGGAGTCAGCACGGAAGCAAAGTTTTTGAGTACAACAGGAGGAATACCATCCGGACTGTACGCCTTCTTAGTATCAAGCCCAGAGAGGGTAGAAAGTACATCTTTAGAAGAGATTAGGATATTAGGCATAAGTAGGAGAGAGGGTGGTGCAGGGGGAGGAATAGCACCGGATTCATACAAGGTTGACTTTCTAGCGAAAGTTTGAGCGAAGAGTTCAGCTTTGTCAGAGGAAGAAGTGATGGTTGTGCCATCAGAGTGGAAAAGGGGAGGGAAAGACGAGGAAGAAAAATTGTTGGAGACGTTTTGGTTAGATGCCAGAAAGCTTGGGAAGAGCTAGAGTTGGATAGTTCAGTGCATTTATTATTGATGCAAGAGTGTTTGGCAAGTCGAAGAACAGATTTGGCTTGATTCTGGGCAGAAACATAAGAAGAATGAGATTCTTGAGTTTTAAGGCATCGGTACCGTTTGAATGCTTCCTTTTTATTGCGGACAGCAATAGAACAAGCGTGAGTATACCAAGATTTGTTTGCATTAGTTTGAGAGAAAGAAGATGGAATGTATGCTTCCATGCCCGATAGGATTACCTCGGCAATGCGTTCAGCATTCTCCGAGGGTACCCGGCCACGGAAGAAAAAATAATTCCAAGGGAAATCAAAGAAGTACTGCCGGTGAGCTTCCCAGTAGGCAGCGCCAAAGTGTTACAAGCG
Source organism: Paralithodes platypus (assembly GCA_032716605.1). Taxonomy (NCBI): domain Eukaryota; kingdom Metazoa; phylum Arthropoda; class Malacostraca; order Decapoda; family Lithodidae; genus Paralithodes; species Paralithodes platypus. The sequence continues at coordinate 27,862,116 of CM064512.1, forward strand.
CCGCCGGCTGGGAGGATCGGGTGGCCGCACTGGAGAGATAAGACAGGTGATAGAGATAAGTTTATGGTCGGAGGAGCCCAAAGGAGAGAAAAGATCGACAGTATAAGAAGAAGGGTTAGAATTTAGAAACAAGTCAAGAATGTTGGGCCGATCTCCGAAGCGATCCGGAATGTGGGAGGGTTGCTGAACTAACTGCTTTAGGTCATTTCGGATAGAAATGACGTAGGCTTGTTCACCAGGTTGATCAGTAGTGTAAGAGGAGAGCCATTGGCAGTGGTGAACGTTGAAATCTCCTAAGATGGAGATTTCTGAGAAAGGAGAAATGGATAGAATTAAATGTGTTCCACTTTAGAGTTTAGATATTCGAAGAATTTGGGAAAGTCGGTAGAGTTAGGGGAAAGATAGACAACACAGAAATATTTGGTATGAGAATGATAAGATAGTTTCAGCCATAAAGTTGAGAATTCAGAGTCGAAATCGGGAACACGAGAGCAAGTAAGTTTCTTGTGCACATATGCACAACATCCGCCTTTGGCTTTGAAACAAGGATAGAGAAAGTAGGAGGAATCAGAGAAGGGGATGCTGGCATTTGCTTCAGACACCTGCGTTTCGGTGAGGAAGTCAGGGAACTGTCGGGCGGGCATGGGGGCATTTATGGTCCCACCCCCTGGGGATTCCGAGGTTGGGCGTATGTTCATATTTGGAGGAAGAGGTGCTTGTTAGAGCTAGCTGGATTACTCCCAGTGTAAGTGAGGCACAAAGGAAATCAGTAAGAGAGGCCAAGCAAATGAAACAGGAGTTCCAGCGACTCCTTATCAAATGCCTATAACCTCTCATGGGTCTAGCCCTGCTTGATTGGTGCCTAGAATCACCCCGATATATATAATAATATATATATATATATATATATGTGTGTGTGTGTGTGTAATAGCCGGATTTAGCATTCATCTTATTACAATTTATCTGTTGTCGTTGGTTATTACTTTTACCACAGTTAAAATGCAATGTTTAAACAGTATTCAAATTACTTCATAGAGGTATTATATGAAGCAAACTGATATAGTATATTGCATGTATATTGATCAACTGTATGCCTAGAGCCGAATTCACCCGGAAGCTTTGTTAACAACTGTGGTACAACATACATTTCCTGACATCATTGTAGCCTAGGGATTAATTTTTTCTAAACTCCCTTCTCCATCATGTTTAGACCCATTTATTTTAAATTATAGTAATTTTGCTCATTTATTTGTCAATATTAAGACCTTTTGTGCCATTTAGTTGTCGATAGCGAACCTGTATTATTTGGGGAATCGGCCTTCGGCCGGGACAATTTTGTGCTGAAAAATGTACAAATTGATCTAGTAGGGGGGTCTTTGGGATAGTGTTTTATTAACACCTTACGAGCGGGCTAGGCGGTATATTTGACCGTGCCGACCAGCGGGGGTTTTTACCATAAATGGGGTTGTTTCCGTGCTCTTTTTCATGCATAAACAAGACCCAGAGCGTAATACAAGTATGTATCCCTGAAAGGGCGTAAATTGAGCTTTCCAATGACACCCAAACCATCCTTCTACGATCACTGGTTGTCTTGCAACGATCGTGCAACCGAAGGGCAAAAACGGTAAAATACGGCAATTTCTTTATATAATTACGTATGTAGCGAGGGAGTGAGGGTGGATGTAAGTGGAGTAAATCTCAGTAGGTCCACGGCGGCCGTCGCGAGCGGTCAGGAGGTAATCTACGCTCCTCCCACCGCTCCGCTCTCTCTCAGAGCACATTATGTGCTCAAAATTGCACTCGACAATAGCCGTGACCCACCACATAGGCCACATTTATTTAACTCGACAATAGCCGGGTGCCGCCAGTTAAGGGTTAAAGCTTGATAGAGGTCTACGGAGTAAACTATAGTATATATATATATATATATACTGATGATAAGAAATAAAGTTACACAAAAAATCGGTGACTAAACTGTAGGTAGATCATTTTAGGTTAAGCCATATTATTTCAAACAAGCCTATTCCAGACGCTGCCAGAATTGAAAACCCGAAAAAGTATGGTGTTATAAGTAAGTGATGACTCGACTTTGTAAGCCCGAGCCTTCCCACCGCATAACTCTTGACCGTTCATCATCCCCGACATACCCTCCACCATTTCCCTCACGGATCTTCACTATAGTCGGTTTATTTCCAGCAGACGGTACATTCAGTCCCCTAGTAGCTGATTTATCGATACTTAATGGGTAATATGAAACTATACTGTTTATACTTAATATTATTACAGAGTTTTCATAATAAGCAACATATTTCGCTACATAATCTTCATAGTAGCCAAGTAACCAAGATAGAGACATGCCAATTTACCGTCTAATGGAACAAAACTAACTATAGTCCTGCCTGTACCCGCCATCTTCTTTACACTGTACTGTACATCATGTACATACACCATGGCTATTATTATAAGATTGTGTACACTATGGAATGGACTGCTGGAAGGTATAAGGTACTGTATAATAATATAATGGTCCACTGATTAATTGCTGAAGCACATTCTTCTGAAAATATAACTCGTTTAGAGCTGGCATTAAACAAAGAACATTTAACTATCATACATAACTGATGTGTAGATATTTAAAAGGTCAACTAATTAAACTAATAATAAATATTTCTACTAAGATAATTTAAGCCCTCACACAACCAGACCCGGATTATAGCATTACTCCAAAAACCATCATAATTTTCTACTCACCAAATAATAACATCAAAGCTATGGCATTATTATATCACAATGTTCAGCAGCACTGCAAACGATATTTGGTGGGCAAAAGGTTAGCAGGCGTGTTTGCGAGTCCATAAACATTATGGTGATATTTTACGATAGTTTATTGACGTAAGGAACTAATAATTATTGTACAATTGCCCCGACTATTTATATTCATCCTTTGAAAGCAAGCATTATGTAATTATTAAATGTATAATATATGTGAGATTATCTTGATGACTAGCTAGCGGTGATCGTAACATAATAACACGACCAATAACATAAAATGATATCTCAGAAAATGTATACAAACGATAATCGAAAAGGTCTAACTTTTGTAGAGCTAATGGTTGTCAAATCGGTCGGCGAGACCAAGATCTAGGTGTACCAGTTTTATGTATAACTAAGCCTATTGTTGCAGCCAATTGTCATAGTGCATGATGCGTGTATGACAACCAATGGTCGTTGAGACCAAGGAGTAGGCGTGACAGTTTTATGGTTCCGTGTCAGTTGAACCAGTGCCACTTCAACCAGTGCCACTTTAACCAGTGCTAACTCAACCAGTGACCATTTCAACCATTGACCATTTTAACCAGTAACCTAACCTAACCTAACCTAACCTAACCTAACCTAACCTACTGGTTAAAATGGTCACTGGTTGAAATGGTCACTGGTTGAAGTGGCCACTGGTTGAGTTAGCACTGATTAAAGTGGCACTGGTTGAAGTGGCACTAGTTCAACTGACCTGTCACCCAGTTTTTTGTATAACTAAGCCTGTTGTTGCAGCCAACTGTCATAGTGCATGCGTGTATGACAACCTATGCAGGTGTAGTATGCATTAGGATGAACATATCATATTATTGATTTCCAAGAGATTAATCACTAATAATAATGCATGTCGAGGTATGTGATGGAACCACTGCAGTTGGGACACCAATATTTCAATATGTGTGTTTGTGTGTGTGTGTGTGTGTGTGTGTGTGTGTGTGTGTGTGTGTGTGTGTGTGTGTGTTGGGAATAATATCATATTATTTTTATCTAAGCTATTTACTTACTATAAGTAATATTCCATTAGGTAAAGGCTGTGTTTGTTATGCTATTTATAACTATATCGATCACTCTTATCTTAATTATTACTGTTTAGGTTCATTCACTTTAAAGTACCCGAGAACAGCCATCCGTGGATCCTTCAACTAATTAGACCTAACTTATTCACCATTATAATAGACGCTTCATAGTTATTATTCTCACCACAAACAATACCGGTAGGCTATTATTTGGCCTAACTTACTGCAGTGCAGTTATTGCCACAGCCTTATATGCCTCGACTCGGTAGCATCAAATACTGACGTACTTTAACTTGCATTTGCTTGCTGAATAATAACTGCCACATACAGTAAGTGTAACAAATGTTTATGATCATCCTATACATGCTAAACATTACTTTCCTCGAAATAATATTCTTAATCGATAATAGTCCGAGCATATTATGTGCTAAATTGACTTACTTTTTCTTATATTACCCAACATATTGCATACTTTTCTAAACTATCGAATAAGTGGATACACACTAAGAGAGAGACGTGTGTTAAGTTGTAGTTAAATACGGACAGGCCTGTTTGTCATTCTTTATTTATTTGAACATATTTTGCATGGCTTCATCCTCCTAACATTGTTCTCTACATTCGGTTAATATGATTTCATCTTGTAAAATATTTCGCTTCAACCCATGTTTGTGTAGATTTCAGCTTATCAAACAGTAACATTTCAGACGGAAACACTAACAGACAGTTCTCCATGCGCCATGCATCTGTTCACCACAAATTAATACTAACCCGGGTTTAAGCGGACAAATGCGGCTTCCCATCTGTTCTGCAGTAGGTAAACAGAGGTAACCTGGACAATATGCCGTAACCTACAGTATGTGTCACGGGTCAGATCGTGACTGTGATTATATACTATAGGGTTAGGTATATTTCTCAAGCGCGGCAAAAATTGGGGAGGCGGGAACAGCTGTAGAGAAAGGGAGAGGTGAGGGGTGGAGGCACAGGCATAGGCCTGTGTACCGCTAGGCACCTCGCGTACATGTGTGCGTGTGTGCGTTCTTGCTTGTGAGCGTGGGTAGGACGCCGTTACGCGTACATGTGTGTGTGCGTTCATGTTGTAGGCGTGGTCATAGGGAGTGTCCAGTCTTTTCATTGGCACCAAATTCAAAATGTGATGGGGGAGGGGAAAACCGAGGTTATAAAGGGGGCAGGAATGCCCAGGACAGGCCTTATTCTCCTCCTGCCCGACCCCAACGAGATAGTCCAATTTTGTTGTGCCCGCGATGAATGGGTCGGCAGGGCTGCGAGGGCACCTCGTGCCCAAATTCAACCATAATCAAGTGAGTCCGATTCAGTTAGACGAGTGTCAACGTTGATTGAGATATCCAGAGTGATGTGTGGTGGTGAGAGTGATGTGTGGTGGTGTGCTTGTGTGCGTTGGCCAGTCACCAGGACTGTGCCAGACCGTGCACATGGCCAAGGTTGTGACGCCGACCGAATTAGCTTATGCTATGGCCGAGAATGGCAGGTGTAAGCATGACCCCACAGAGGGCTTGCTAAAGGCTAGGGATGCCCAGGGCGACATTGTTCTCCTGCGGCGATATCCCACTGATTTAGCTATGCACGTGGCCAGGGGTGTGTGTGGATGTGTGCGGGTGTGGTGAGTGACGCCGTAACGCTTAACCCCACAGAGGGTGAGGTTACCGCTAGAGGATTGTCGGCTTGAAGGTCTTGTCGTACTGCCCGTTTTGAGACTTTAATTAGACAACTCTCATTAGTCTAGCGAGTCACGTGTGTGTGGATGTGTGCGGGTGTGTGAGTGACGCCGTAGCATCTTAACCCCACAGAGGGTGATGGTTACCGCTAGAGGATTGTCGGCTTGAAGGACTTGTCGTACTGCCCGTTTTGAGACCCTTTAATTAGTCAACTCTCATTAGTCTAGCGAGTCACGTGTGTGGTGTGTCGGTGAGTGACGCCGTAGCTCTCAACCCCACAGAGGGTGAGGTTACTGTTAGAGGATGGTCGGCTTGACTCCCTAGGACTTGTCGTACTGCCCGTTTTGAGACCCTTTAATTAGGCAACTCTCATTAGTCTAGCGAGTCACGTAACCAGGTGAGGAGGTGAGAGAGAGAGAGAGTGATGAGTGTGATTGACGGTTACTGTGAGTGTGGGAAAATCTCGTACCTTATTCGATCATGCGGTCATTTGCTGGGCTAGACGATTTCAGTAACACAGTAGACTAAAGGGTTGGTTGATGTGAGATTTCGTGTGACAAGCAGTAATCAGTATAATGATTTGGGGTAATCTTAGGGGTAGTTATAATACTGGGTAATTGTATTTAGGTAAGTGGGTTAGAATGAGTGGCTGAGTGTGTGAATGAAATTGTCTCTTTGATAAATGCAATTTCAGTGTCGTTATTCAATAAAACCATTTTAGTAGGAATGTTTGTTTCTTTAATTCTTACTAACTTTAAGAATATAATTAATATCAATATATACCTATCATTACAATAAATCCGTGTACTCTATTATCCCGCAAGCTGGGAACTGCAATTTTCTTTTCAAATATATTACTGCATCGAGTCAGTGTAGATATAAATGTATAGCATGATTCTGGGACTTTTGTTGCCATAATTTCACAAGGGATATTTGTCTATTGTTGATCTAAAGTAACGACACTATCAATTATAGGTGTATTTCCTAGATAATGGGCAAGTGTTACAGTAACCTATTAGTCTTATGATCTATTACAATTGGCGATCTGGACAGGATTACTATTACAATTGGCACCGAGCATGATCTATTACAGTATGTTTACTAAGGATCTTATAGAAAGGATGTCTACTGTGTACCATCCTGGGTAACTGGCTTATCCTACCACGGAGATGATACACAGACATACGCCTGGTAAGCTAACGTGCACGTACCTGCACAAGTGTGGTCAACAATGACAGGTATGTAACCTATAATATATTGTATTCCAGTTGAGTAGTACAAATGTGAGATTCATATTAAGTCAGCCTTTAAATTAAAGTGCCCCCCCCCCCCCCCCACCCCCTGATGTAACCTTTCCCACCACCTATCCTCTGATCCTATGACTGGTTTAGCACAATTTGGGGATATTTGGAAGCTCTGCTGGCAACCCTGCTGAGTAGCCAGGAGACAGTCAGACCGTGCCAGTGCTGGTGTGACCGTTGTGAGGTGTAGTGTGCCGCCGCCCGCGTTATTGATCTGTACCTGCCCTCCACAAATACAGTGGGAACTCCTCGCGATAACCTACAAGGCTTATGTCATTACTCGGCACGGGCATTATATTTACTGTAACTTTGTAACACATTTGTGAATGTGGTTCATTAATCGAGTGTTCTATGGAGTAGCAATAATAAAAGCATGACAAATACATGAAACTAGTCTGATGGTGTTTAGAAACAAGTGGTAGGCCTAATATTTGTCTAAAGTGCAGAAGGACGTTGGACCATAAAATAAACTCTCACCTTTTGTAATATCAATTACAAATACAGAATGGACTGTAAAGCATTTCAAATGCTATATTTTTCGTAATGTGTTACTTTTGTATTTACACAGAACATTATATTGCACAATTACATTAATACACATTTGATTCAGAGAGTCAGCTTATAAATGCCGGATGTAATAGTAGTGTGAATATGCCTTTAGCCAGGATTGTGTGTATATGCTCTGTCATGTGAAATGTACAAAGTGGTAATATGGAAGTGCTTTTAATGAAACCTTCAGTTTTCCATAATGTTATAATTCCTTTGAAACGAAACAAAATAATGCAATACAAGTGTTTTTGAATGAATTTTCACATATTTGTTTTAGCAATTATGCAAAGCACGATAATGGTTAATGAGGACATTTATTCCAAGAAGTTATTAAAGGGAATCACAAACCAGGAAATATAAACTAATGGACGTTGTTAAAGTAGTGTAGTTGTGAAAGGAAAGATCGATTTAAACAATTGTTTTCACTTTTTGCAAAACACAGCTTCATTTGAAAAAATGTTGTGTACATGAAATAAATACAGTGGCAATATATTGATATTATTAATTAGGCCTATACAGTATGTGAAAGTCTATTTCATAATTATGTGTTTAGTTTAGCATACTTGGTTCAATATATGGTCCTAGTACAAGCAAGTGCACAAGTAGGTGCTACGCTACTTAGTACATATGAGGCCTTGTACATAGATTGAACATGCAAAGCAAAACACTACCTGTAGGCATTGGGAGAGTTTGCAAGTATTACATAATTATACTGTACATGTCTACATCATTCAATGAAAACTATACCGCTTATCATTGCACATATTTGCAATATCTCAATGAATCAATGGCTACTGAATAGTGTTTGTCTTAATGTTGAAGTATAACCTATGTAAATATCCTTTCAACAGCAGCTACAAAAGCGGTGTTCGTTTGCCAAATTTGTTAATATTCATGAGCTTACTGAACAGATTTTTAGTTGTTCCTGGTCCAAGTGCTAGTAAAGAATTAATAACTGTGAGTGTTACAGTAATTGTCCTTAACCCCTTATTGGCGGCGCACAACTTATGTCGAGTGAAATAAATACGGACTATATGGCGGTGCACAACTTATGTCGACCGCCATTTTCAGCACGTAATGTTTCTGAGAGAGAGCTGAGCGGTGGGACGAGCGTAGCAACGCTATGACCGGTCCCCACGACCACCGTGGACCAACTGAACTGTATCCCACCTTCTTCCCCCCTCCCTCACTCGCTACACAGGGAATTATGTAAGGAAATTACCTAATTATAGGGTTTTTGCACTCGTGTTGCACGATCGTTGCAAGAGAACCAGTGGTCGTACAAGGATGGTTCGGGTGTCATTGGAAAGCTCTGTTTACGCCCTTTCAGGGATAGATACTTGTTTTACGCTCTGAGTCTTATTTAGGCATGAAAATGATCACGTAAACAACCCTATTTAGGGTAAAAAAAACTGCTGGGCGCTACGGTCAAATAGACCACCTAGCCCGCTAAATAAGGGTTAAAGTATATTAAGAATACTTTTGTAGGGTGGCCCTTCTTGCAGTGAAATAATAAAAGTTTAGTAAAGTGATATACAAGAATATTGTTTAATAAGTTTGAAAATAATGTATTGACTAATGTGAGTTTGCCTATAAGTAAAATTGATTGTGCCTTGGAAAATACATAATTTCAGTTGGATAACACTAAATCTGGTTGAAAAATATATGTGGACTAAAGTAAATTATTAAGTGTATGATAGTTATATATGAACAAGGTGAGTTCCCTGTGAAAATATATGAATATGATATATGGAAAATTTGGGTACGGTAGTTAGTACACAATGGAAACTATATTATAAGAAAATATAAATTATTTGCCAGTAATTACGAGAAAATAAATATATCTTATACTAATTAACAACATAATTATGAGGTAATGTCTTCATAGTAATAAGAGACAAAACATAGCTTTATACAATATTACTACATTGTATACCTACAATTGTGTTTATCAAATACAAATAAAGAACAAGATAAGGATATCAAATTCTTACAAATGAGCAAAAGTGTGAGACACATCATATTTACTTATCTTAGAACTCCACCATCATTATGCTGAAACTAGGAATCCTCAATTCAATCTTTTGTGCTACGGCCCTTTTCGTATTCCGGATTATGTTTGCGGCACAAGTCATGGGTCAAACCACCTCGAGTGAGCTCACAACCACCCACCACCATAAACATGGGCATGGTGAAAACCTCCTAGAACAGCCAATGCAATTCAAATCAGATATCCGCACTATCCCGAGGCGAAGTGTGAGAAACGATCTGAAGAAATGGCATAGCAGTGGCACTTCCTCTAAGTTGCAGCAAAAGGATGTTCTTAGTTACACATCCAAACTTGGATGGGAAAAACAACACACAAAGGTTCAAGATTATTCAACGGAAAGTCAGAAAGGAAATGAGGAGAACAAACCCAAGAGTACTAAGTGGTCTGGCAGCAACCACCTAGCTCTACGGAATGGTGCTTATGACGGCTTGGTGGTGGAGGTCAGCAATAAACTCTCCCAGGACGATTGTCACACAGTCATCAGAGGATTACAGGTCTGTACAAAATTAACAATAAAAACACTGTGTGAACATGTATTTATATATATGACTAGTCCAGGTGTTAGATACTGTAACATCATAAATTGGTACAGTACCATATGAAGGTGTACATTTTCCGCATTCATTCTGATTAACGGCTATAAAATAAGATAGATTCTCATTGACAAAAAGTCTATAGGAAATGCCGTATTTACACCCTAACTAACCGCATCTTCAAGATTATTATTAGAACTATTACCCATTGTTATGGCACTGGTGTGTACTCTGACCAATACAAGAAATGCCTGGCTATAAACTATATATTTCATCAGTTAAGAATTATTCCAAGAATTTATACAACCAAATACATCATAATACAATCCATCATCACATGGTCTCTTTGCTGTTTCGTCAGTTCAACTTGTTTCCGCTTACATCCTATGATTATATCATCTTAGTTAGTCCTTAATGAAATGGTTATCATTGCGGAATATTGATTTATATATTTGACTTAATTTATATTTTAAGAAACTTTTGTTTCTTTACAGTGAAAGTATTGAGAGAGTATTGTTGAATATGATTTGTTGGGTTTAATGTTTATCAAAGAGCAAACAAGTTTACTTGACTAGTCTTTTAATAATTCTATCTAGCTATTGCCGGACGCTGTGATCCCCGAAGGGGTGGCCATGACTGAATCGCCCCCATGCACCTCTGTCCCCAGTCAGTTGACCCCTCTCCTCCCATCTAGCAAGGCTTTCCACATATACTTGTTACCTCTATCCTTCCACCTTTCTCGGTTTACCTCTCCCTCTGTGTCCTTCCACTTTACTCTCTTACACTCTCTTAGTCATTATCTCACTTCCCATACGTTCCACATGACCAAACCATCTCAAGTAGTTTCACACTTTCCAGCACATCTACATCCACACCACACCTCTCGTACTTCCTTATTTATCTGTTCTATACCTCCACGTAACACCGCATGCATTTCTCAAGTAGGCTAACTCATTTCCACCCCTCTCACTCTTGGTTTGTGTGTCTCCAACAGGCAACAACGTCCATGCTTCACTCCAGTACATCAATGTCAGGATTACCATACTGTCAGGCATAGACTTCTTTACTTCCATGGTGACAACCCTAATTCTTGGTACTGCTTTCAACGTTCTTACGACCCTCTTCCCCTGTTGTACCCTCTCTCCCAATTCGGCTCTTTTTGTATTTTTGTTAGGACTCCATCCATATGTATATTGAACAACCATGGGGACATCATACACCCTTGCTTTAACCCAACATTCAGTTCAACGAACTCGCTCTGTTCATTCTCCACACATACTGATGCCTTTGCACCTTCCTACATGATCTTCACTGCTATTACAAAATAAGTGTTTTTGAAAGTTTCTATATAGCTTAATTTGCAGAAAATGTTTTGGTAAGTGATCAGGAAACATATCTATTACATTTTATATATGTACGTTGTACTTGCTATTAATACAGTCATACTTAAAATAATGTCCTATGCTCACAATATCATCTTCATTTACCATTTGTGAAAGGAGAGAAACATTATTTGTCATCACAACTGAGGAAAACTTGACTACAAATGTCCACTTCTTTGTGTTCAGGACTTGTATTGAGTTTTTACATGAGCAATGCAGAAAGTTGAAATTATGCAAGTAGGGCGGAACTTTTGACCGACTGTATGTTTTTTGTCATTATGTTACACAAGCCTACCAATATATTGCATTTTTGCCCCGTTGTGGATTATATTAACCAAAGTTAAGCAAAACTTCCCAGGAGGGCTGGAGTTTATGAAGCTTCACTAATTAATTGACGTCCACCGTCCCTGGAAGGGTCAGCGTCTTAATTAATTACACAGCTCAGGTAATGGTCTTGGCAGAGTGATATGCTTACTCACTTTTAATTAAGATTTAACTATGGTGAGGTGCCCCGTCAAGAAATATAATTATACGTTGATGGTGTTTTGAAGATTTCGGAGAGAATGTGAGAAGGTTTGCGCTGTATTGTAACACAAATGCTACACATATACATTTGTCATTTGTCGTCGATATATCTATTCCACTTACAATATGACTGAACATTTCTAAAAGACACATTAAATGTACCATTTTCGTTACAATCGTTCCGTTACCGTTTCATTTGTTAAAATTAGTATTAACTACTTGATCCACCTTTATACTTATAAAGCAATTTATGAAGGAAAAAAAACATATGTTAAAGCATAATCTAAACACACTCGGGTATCCTTCAAACATTGAATATCCACATCATTTAGTGCTCTGTGAGATGTGATTTGGGTAAAATTCTATCAACTCCTTTGCGATACAAACACTCGCAAACCCCAGACTAGAGTCCCTGACCATTCTAATGCATCATAATGTGCACCAACTGCTCTGGCAGGAGGATTTTATTTTCTCCCTCACACTTTCGATAAGTTTTCACTTATCGAAAGTGTGAGAGAATTTTGTGGGACAAATTGCTTCTATTCATAACATCCAGCCCAGGTTATGTCACTGGGTCACATTGGAAGACATTTAATACATAAATACACTCTGACAAAAACCGTATGGCCATTATCAACACGTTAGTAGCGTTTACCGGTTAAATAATGGACAACAATGATGGTATATAACTAGTAACCAATGTAGGAAGAATGTTTTTTTCATTAACATGTACCATTGAATGTTTTGCATCTGAAATTATATTTTGCATTCAAAACCTAGTACTGAATAATACAAATACATGCCAGCTTTTTCTTCTTCAGCCCATGTTCCCCTTGACTTAACAATGCTTCTCATGATAACTAATAATAGCCTACCTATGGTATAGGACTTATATCTAACCAAGAATGCCAACCAGGTGATATTACCTCCCGCGAAACCTAGTAAAGGTTTATGGTCAAGATAAATTGAGGACAAGCGCATTTTGTGAAATCAATGGGCATGCTGGTTTTGATATTCTTATAATGACTTATTTTTATCAGAAAGACACAAGTAGTAGACAGACGCAGCAATGTGAACAGACTGAAAGGTAAAACAAGATGCACATATTCTTGTCACATCAAACTACAGCGAGACAGTCAGACATTAACTCGGTCAGACACAGCCTAGTACAGAGGAAGAATCACACAACAACATAATTATTATTAACAGGGACTTACACTTAGAGATACAGTTACTTGCTAAATTGTTCTCACCTTCAGATGTTTTGCTGTATTTGTCCCTACAAAACTAAGCAAATTTATAGGCTTTATTAATGTCCGTCAAGCACATTTTTAATTGCATCCAAATTTGAATTGGGCCACGCATTTTCGAGATGGCTGGGAAAAGCAATCACACAAACACACGCACACAGGCATACACAGAAACACATATGCATAGAACAAAAAAACTCACACTACCACACGCACATAAGTTACACACACCATAAAAACATGTTCACAAAGTTAATCAAGGAGACTTACAGATACAAAATCACACACAAGGAAAGACATACAGAATCAAAACCACACACAACGGTACTCATAATTAGACTTACTGAGTAAAAGGCACACACAATTGTACACATAACCAGGCGTAAAGACAATAAACACATAAGCAGACATACATAGACAAAAGTTCATACAACGGTCCATATAAGCAGACATACACAAACAATACACACACACTCGTCCATATAAGCAGACGTAAACAGACAATACTACGCACAACGGTACACATAATCAGACGTACACAGACAAAAGCACAAAGCACCAGCGGCACTTACAGCTATAATCTAGGTGTGTTGATATCGTAAGGACAGCTGTTACCTCAAAACAACCTACATTACAGACTTGCCTTCACTGATATTACGCCACGGGTATCACTTTAGTCTGTTTATGTTAAGCTGGCGGGAAACTGTCTTATCCCCATATTTATCAACTAGTTAATACAAAGTTTTATAGAAAAATATGATGCTAACTGCGAAAACCTGTCTATAATATGATGCAACAATATAGCTGTTTCATGTTTTTTTTTTCTCGAAAAATCAACTGCTAGGGGATTACAATGTCCACAGGTTAAATAAACATCGAGTGTAATTTACATTTGTGTAGCATGAACAAGTATTATATTTATGTATTTAGTATTTAGATCCCCTGTGTAGCTGTTCTCTAAACTCTCCGTGGGTTCTTCACCCCCGCAGAGCTTCTTGCTCTGTATCGGGGCACAGTGTGCTCCTGTATTGAGAATAGTTTGCATGTGTGGGGAGGCTTCACCCGTACTGCACTTCTCGAAAGAGTAGAGTCAAAAGCATATCACCTCACCAACTTGCTTCCTCTTACTAGTTTAATCAAATCTCTTTCAACACGCCACAATTTTGCATCTCTTCCACTCTTCTATCGCTATTACAAAAATCAGTGTTCTTCAGACCTCTCTCAGTGCATACACCCATCCCTTGCAGCGAGTGTGAGGCACTCACCTTTCAACACAATCCCATCCTATTCTGTCCAGCTCTCCAACCCAAGAATTAACACATTTTCTCAGTCTTCCTTCTACTCAACAAAAGAACTCTGGAAAAGATAGACATCACAGAAATATTTAGTATGAGAATGACAGGATAGTTTGAGCCATAAAGTTAAGAATTCAGAGGAGTCGAAATCGGGAACACGAGAGCAAGTGAGTCTGTTGTGCATGTATGCACAACATCCACCTTTGGCTTTGAAACTAGGATACAGAAAGTAGGAGGATACAGAGAAGGGGCTGCTGGAAGTTGTTTCAGATACCTGGGTTTCGGTGAGGAAAAGAAGACCAGGTTTGGAGGAGGAGAAAAGAGTGACAGAGTGAAAATTAGAGGAAAGGCCGCAAATATTGCAAAAGTTGATAGTAAGAGTGACAGGCTGTGGTCCAGAGCATTTAGAGGGGTCGTCAGGGGAAGGTCGGGCATGTGTGGGGGTATTTATGGTCCCACCCCCCCCCCCTATACATATATATATATTATACTCCTGTATATATTCACACACACACACACACACACGCATACATACACACTCACATACATAATTATACTATAAGCCAAAATACTAGAGGCCTATGTCAAAGTCCCACAAGCTACATAAGACCATTGAGGCAATATATACTCCATTCATTGTTATTGAGCCTATATGTGAATAAATGGTATTTCCCGGAAGGGGCAGGTGAAGGTCATATTTAATTAAGCGACCGTGGTCAGGTATGTACAGCTGGCCACAAAAAACTATCCACTCATTGTCCTATATATGGAAGGAAGAACATCATGATTGATTTACACAACTAATTTGTAACAAACCCGATACTTGGTCATATGAATTAACTATAGTATAAGGAACTACACTCCTAATATAATCATACTGTTTTTCTTTCCACACATAAAGTAACTCAGTGGATACAATTTCATGAGTTCAACTGTATCATCTGGAGAGAGAGAGAGAGAGAGCAAATTATGTACAGTTCTATACTGGAGAGGCAGTAAAGTATTCATAATATATAGTGACTTCAAAAATCGCAGATCAGTAGAGTCAATGTTCATAAATATGAATTATAGTTTTAGTTAAAGCTAAGGAACATACTATATAGTCCTACAGACCTAAACAGGCGGTCATGGGCGCGGTCACCTACCCTTACACTGGTGCCGGTTGTCCTTTTGACCCTTTCCGTACGATAACCTTTCCAAATTACTCTCGCTATATCTTTCTCCCTCCCTCCACCTCCCCCTGTTCAAGGTACAGTCGCGCTAATAAGAGATGGCTCGGCACCATATATGTTTTGATCAATAATTAGTATCAGCAATATCTAAGCTTCATTTCTTCATATCGAGTAAATATACAAACATGTTCCTACACTTACCCACCCTATTCAACATCTGACAGACATTAATACAGCACAGAGCAAGCCAAACGTAATGCCAGCTGGGACATGACTTATTAGCGCGATCGTACATTGACCTTGCCCTGTGTACGAGTGAGAATGGGAACGCACTTATCACCGTATTACTGTGTAGCCCACATGAATGCATAGATAATTATTATTGTTATAATAAATGATATTACTATTTATATAGCTCTCTCTCTCTCTCTTATATATATATATATATATATATATATATATTCTGACATACGGAGCCCTGTATGTTAATTTAAGAGTTAGAATTAGAGTTGAAGGAGTCACACTACCCAAACGGTGAAGCAGACTAGCGAGCGAACTAGCGAGTGGGGAAACCAGCTCGCCGCATACCAGCAAACAAGCCTTCACACCTGCGTGCGTCATAGGGGACCCTGCAAACTACCCGACGCTATGACGTATGATCGACGCCAGGAGCTGTGAATGGACCAGGCACCTGCTATGCAACTCGAGGAGCTGTGATTGGAGCGGGCACCACCCCCCGCCTCCTGATTCGTTCCTACACCATCATTGTTTAGTATATAAGACCCGAGTTGTGGGCATTCAAATCAGTCTCATTTGGAGTTGGGGAAGGTGAACTTGCAGCTGGAGGAAGACGGGGTGAAGTATTATAATGGGATTGTGACTGTCAGTCAGATTATATAAATGTGTGTTAAGTGTGTTCGGTGTAAACACTTACGTTATGTTGGTTAGTGAGATATGTGATTGGGAATCAACGTTAACGCTACTATTATGTGCTTAACTATTTGATTGGGAATTAACGTTAACGCTACTATTATTGTGTACTTAACTATTTGATTGCGAATTGACGTTAACGCTACTATTATGTGCTTAACTATTTGATTGGGAATTAACGTTAACGCTACTATTATGTACTTAACTATTTTAGTTGACTAACTTGTGGACTAAAGCAACTCTTTAAGTAATTGGGTTATGATGAAAGTAATACTATTGTTTTAGATTAATACTTACGAGTTCTTTCATTTTCTTTTAATTAAGCTTACATTGCTTAACGGTGCTTAGTACGGTGATGCTATTGTCTCGTATTAGTAATATCGCCTTAGACTAACATGGCTGTGTTAATATTACTTCTAGTGATTTCCTAAGCTGAAGAAAATTCTTTTAGCTTCAAAATATTATTTTTGCTTTTCATATTATTTGAGTGAGACCTGAATCGAATCTATGAAACGATCCTGTAACTTAATTTACTCATAATCAAACCTCAATGTTACGTGGTTAAGAAATACATTTAACTAATTATTAAATATATATCTAACTTTTTATGTGACTTTGATATTAATCCTGATGATAATAATAATATAATACTATTAACGTAAGACAAGAACCAAGAATAATTACATTAAATATAAATAAAAGGACATTAAGAAAACTATCTATTCATTCCAAAAAGGGTAAGAGACAGAAATATTCTTACTTTAATATTTATCTTTCAAGACTTTTTATAGAATTAATAGTCCTTCTTTAGATATAACTTCTTCAGTTCATAACCATAGCCTACTAAGCTTCGGTTAAATAATAATTCTTTATAAAATATACTACATGACTTTAATTAGTTTCAGTATTTTTCATAATTAAAGAGTATCAGTCAATAAAGGATACTAAGTCCTAAGATCCAAAAGGAAAGGAAGCAACAACATAAAATCATTTTATTAGATA
Source organism: Paralithodes platypus (assembly GCA_032716605.1). NCBI lineage: Eukaryota > Metazoa > Arthropoda > Malacostraca > Decapoda > Lithodidae > Paralithodes > Paralithodes platypus. The sequence goes on from CM064512.1 coordinate 27,879,629, forward strand.
TTACTTTTGTTTTGCCTTCAGCTGACTGATACCTTAATATATATCTCTGTGCTATCTAGATTCATCAAGTTAACCACTTGAGGATCAAGATACGTAACAGAAGAGTGGCGACCTCGCCAGGATTCGTTTCATACAGTTTCACTCAGTTTCATTAACGTTTCACTACTTAAAAATCAAATATTAATCATGCCTCAATTAATTAATGACGAAGATGCTCGAGTTTTCATAGAATCAGAACCCACAGCCCCTGATATTGACTGTCTGTCAAAATCCGAACTGAAAGTGCTTGCCTCACATCTCCAATTAACTGTCTCAAACATATCTAAAGTAGAGGTGGCTCAGACCATAATAACCCACCTGTTCCCTGTAGAAGGTGGGGAGGGAGACGGAGCAGTTGGCTATTGACCTAGCCAACTTGATGAACAATTGCCACCTTGTTTTACCGTTGATCAATTATTCGAACTAGAACAAGCCAGAATAAATTCTGAAGCAAATGCCGAACAAGCCAGACTAACAATAGAACTAGCCAGAATAAAAGCAACGACCGAACAAGCCAACGCAAGTATAGAACTAGCCAGAATAAATGCCAGTGCAACGACCGAACAATGTGAATATCAATATCGTACGGCTCAACTAAATGTCAATACAAATGCTCCCTTAATTGCTCCCCCTCTGGGATTGACTATGACTAGTGTCATTCCACCTTTCACTGAGGATAATGTGCAGGATTTCTTTGTTTTGTTTGAGGAAGTTGCTGGAGGTATGTAGTGGACAAGAGATCAATGGCCTTTCATGTTACAAACCGTTTTGACAGGGCAGGCTCGAGCCACGTATTTGTCAGAAGTAGCAGAAGTTAGGCAGGATTATGACAATCTCAAAGAAGCTATCCTAAAAACCTATCAATTGCAGCCTGAGGCTTACAGGCAATCTTTCCATAAAAACCAGAAGAAAGTAGAAGAAACCCATAAGGTATTTGCCAGGACCATGACTAAAACTTTCAATCATTGGGTCAAGAGTAAGAAAGTCACAAGCTACAACGATCTGAAGGAGTTTGTCCTGTTAGAAAATTTCCTATGGAAAGTTGATTCTTCTGTATCCTATCATTTAAAGGGGAAAAAGGTAGATTGTCTTGCCGATGCCGCTGACATGGCTGACACATACGTGCTCAACAACAAATTTTGTGGAAAGAAGCCCTACGATAATTCTAGTTCTAATTTTAAGTATCCCAATCACAAATCTGACAGACCCAGTCACAAGCCTATAACGTCTTCCCCAGCTAGCCAAAATAGAATTGTTCCCCCAACTAAAAATGCGACTCAGGGCAATGGTAACAGAGGTGGGCCCCAAACTAATAGTAATGCTCAAAGAGGGAACGTTCCCGTATCCCCTAAAGTATGTACTTTTTGTGGCAAGAGAGGCCACCTAGCTTATCAGTGCTGGGCCAAGGAGAGAACCGAGAGATCGGGGCAGACAGTTGCCGCCGTATCTCAAACTCCATATGTGCCTGTAATGCAGGACTCCCGACAGAAGGAGTACCTAGCACCAAAAGTTCCTTTAATGCAGGACTCCCAACAGAAGGAGTACCTAGCAGCTAACGTAAATCATCTAGACAGGGGTGTAGTAGCATGTGTGGTGCAACCCACTAGGGTTAAGCCAATAATAATTTCACCATCAGTGCAGGACAGTTACCGTCCCTTTATTTCATCTGGCAACGTGAGGTTAAATGGTTGTATGCATGAGGTAAAAATTCTGAGAGACACAGGTTCTACTAGCACCCTCATGGTGAATCCTTACACTGAGTGCCCACCTGGCGAACCAGTTGTAATGAGAGGTGCTGGAGGCCAATTTTATGCACACTTGGTAAAAGGCGAAATTGAATGTGAGTTACTACAGGGTGAGGCCACCATAGCTTTGTGTAGGTCCCAAGATATCCCTGTGCCTGGGGTAACACTCCTTTTGGGGAATGATGTAGCAGGTGAGAAGGTCCGACCAGACCCCATTTTGTCACTTTCCCCTGTTAACGAGCCACTAACCGGTGACCTCGAAAAGGAGATGCCAACAGTTTTCCCTGTGTGTGCTGTCACACGTTCAATGTCTCAAGTAGCAGTTCCCTCAGACAGAAATGTACCGAATGTAAGAGTTGATGAAAGGGATGATGAGAGTGTGAATGACGCTCCAACTGTGCCTGATGATGTGACTGAGGTGGATTCATCTGACACCTTTATGGATCTTCTTGACCCTAACAATGACCATGAAACCCCTCCAAATTGTCCTAGTGGCCTGGTAGAGCTACAGAGAGATGATAGTGAATGCAAGGAGTTAGCTGCCAGGTCCGTGAGTGAAGAGGAATGTGAGAAGGAGGGTGGTGAATGTTTCTACCTCAAAGGAGGAGTATTGTGGCGAAGATGGAGACCGCCACACAGACCAATCGATGACGGGGCTTGGGACGTCCATCAAGTAGTAGTCCTTGTCGTAGAGATATCATGGAAATGGCACATTGTATACCATTGGCAGAACACCTAGGTGTGAGAAAAACTCTAGACAGAATCAGAGCCCACTTTTACTGGCCAGGAATGCGTGCAGATGTAGTGGAGTTTTGTAGAGTGTGTCACACTTGCCAGATGACAGGAAAACCCAATCAGAAGGTGCCTGTACATCCTCTGGTGCCCTTGCCCGTTTTCGAGAATCCTTTTACTCGGGTGGTAGTGGACATTGTAGGCCCATTGCCTAAGACTTCCCAAGGTAACATTTATTTATTAACTATCATGGACATGGCAACTCGCTACCCAGAGGCTATACCCTTAAGGACTACCTCTGCTCCAACTTTCATCAAGGAACTGCTCAAATTCTTCACCAGAATGGGTTTCCCCCATGAGGTGCAAAGTGATCAAGGAACTAATATTACCTCTAACATTTTCCAGCAGTCCCTGAAGGAGTTGGGTATCGAGCATGTTAAGTCTAGCACCTACCACCCAGAGAGTCGAGGGGTTCTCGAACGATATCATCAGACATTAAAGGGAATGTTACGTAAGTATTGTACAGAGACCGGAGTTGAGTGGGATAAGGGGGTACCTTTTCTTTTATTTGCTACTCGTGAGGTTCCCACTGAATCCCTGGGTTTTTCCCCTAATGAGCTAGTTTTCGGTCACCAGGTAAGAGGTCCTTTGCAACTATTGCAGGATAGCCTAGTTGGCCAGGAGGGGAACCAAAACCTCCTCAAGTATGTTTCAGATTTCAAAACCCGGCTGAAATCCTCATGTGAGTTTGCCGCTCAAAACTTGACAGTGACTAAAAGCTCCATGAAGAAATGGTATGACAGAAAAACCCGTGAGAGGGAGTTTCAGCCCGGTGATGAGGTTTTGGTCCTGCTCCCCCTTTTTGGCCAACCTTTATCTGCCAAGTTCAGGGGCCCATATAAGATCATTCGGAGGGTGAGCATTACCGATTATCTAGTAACTACCCCAGACAGGAGAAAGACCATGCAAGTATTCCATATAAATATGTTGAAGCCCTACCATAGGTCCCCTGATTCCTCTCTTCCAGATTCTCCCACTGTGGCAGTGAATGTCAGGACCTGTGGACAGCCTGGTGCGGACGAAGTCTTCAGTTCTCTTACTGACCCGCAACAGACTGTTCCAGAGCCTGAAGGTATCCATGCAGACTTTGACTTGTCATGTAGCCTATCCAACTTTCAGAATAATTCAGTAGCTTGGGGGGAATTACCATCTAAACTATGTCATCTTCCCTCTGATCAAGCGAACCAACTAATCTCTGTTTTATCTCAGTCTCCCAGAGTGTTCCGTGATACTCCAGGGCTCACTTCTTTGGCCTTGCACGACATCGACGTAGGGGATGCAACTCCCATTAAAGTATCCCCCTACCGTGTCTCACCACAACGCAGGAGTATACTGCAGGTCGAGCTTGACTTCATTTTTTCAAACAAGCTGATCACAAGGGCCTTAAGCCAGTGGAGTAGTCCGGTCATACTTGTGCCAAAGCCAGACGGGAGCCATAGGTTTGTAGGGGCTATAGGCAAGTTAATGCTGTCACAAAGAACGATACCTACCCACTGCCACGGATCAAAGATTGCATTTACCAGTTTGGCCTCGTACAGCAGTAAGTTTAATTTAATGAGAGGATTTTGGCAATTAGCTCTCCCTTGTAGCGAGGTAAATATCATGCTTTAGTAGTGCGCTGTCAAGCCTTCAGCTGTGAGATGCCTTGCAGTTCGAATAACGCTCCAGCTACGTTCCGGCTATGTTCTGATGTGGTACCTGGAGACGTTGCCTACTTTGGGTGATATCCTTATTATATCCTCATTATAATCTTGCTGTTGCCAATCTGGTGGTGAATCTATTTATGTATTATGTTTAATATTATGTACTATACTCCTTAAACTCTTTTCTAGGGGGGAGGTCTGACATACGGATATGTTAATTTAAGAGTTATAATTAGAGTTGAACTATTTGAGTAGACTATTTGCTTAAAATATTATTTTTGCTTTTCATATTATTTGAGTGAGACCTGAATGAAATCTATGAAACGATCCTGTAACTTAATTTACTCATAATCAAACCTCAATGTTACGTGGTTAAGAAATACATTTAACTAATTATTAAATATATATATCTAACTTTTTATGTGACTTTGATATTAATCCTGATGATAATAATAATATAATACTATTAACGTAAGACAAGAACCAAGAATAATTACATTAGGACATTAAGAAAACTATCTATTCATTCCAAAAAGGGTAAGAGACAGAAATATTCTTACTTTAATATTTATCTTTGAAGACTTTTTATAGAATTAATAGTCCTTCTTTAGATATAACTTCTTCGGTTCATAACCATAGCCTACTAAGCTTCGGTTAAATAATAATTCTTTATAAATACTACATGACTTTAATTAGTTTCAGTATTTTTCATAATTAAAGAGTATCAGTCAATAAAGGATACTAAGTCCTAAGATCCAAAAGGAAAGGAAGCAACAACAGGAAATAATTTTATTAGATATTACTTTTGTTTTGCCTTCAGCTGACTGATACCTTAATATATATCTCTGTGCTATCTAGATTCATCAAGTTAACCACTTGAGGATCAAGATACGTAACAATATATATAATATATATATATATATATATATATATATATATTATATTTTATACCATATATATTACCATTTTATATTTTGACTTTGTTTCCACACCACCCAAGAGGTAAAAGTTTCGGCGCTTTTTTTTTAAAGAGGTTCCCCTGGAGGCCTACTCCTCTATATTATGCTTTTCAAAGGTACACAATGTTATTCAGAATCCTCATCAGAAGATGTGAGAGTAATGATGAAAGAATCTATTAATTTATCAATCACCACATCTTTGTTTGCATCATCTTCTTGTAGATTTTCCGCATGTTTAACAGCCTTTGTCCAGTTTTCCTCTGTGATGCTCTCAATTGCTTCGCAGGCGAGTGGATCCAAATCGGCGACCTTGAATGTGTTCCTCCTTGCCACATACCCTTTCACCTGAGCCCATATTAATTCAATTGGGTTGTACTGGCAGTGATACGGGGGAAGGCGCACAACCTTATGGCCATGGTTTGATGCCATTTTATCAATTACATAGCTGACGTCTGTGGTGTGTTGCTTCACAAGGTGCAGAAGCTCAGCCTTGAGGAGATGTGTAGACACTTTAACTCCTTTCTTCTGCAACCATTCTGTGATTGTGGCTTTATTATTTGAAGACGTTGGGGGTTTATCTATTTTTCTAGAGTGATATGATGCATTGTCCATCACAATTATTGAAGATAGATGAATGTTTGGGAGAAGTTGATGCTCAAACCATTTTTCAAAAGTCACAGCATTCATTTGATTATGATAGTCCCCATAATGTTTTGCCCTGAAGATAAGTGAAGCATTGGGAATAAATCCATGTTTTGTTCCAGCATGGAATACAATCAATCGGCTTCCTTTCCCTGTTGGCACCTTCACTCCCACAGCCTTATCCGAAGTGTTGTCAACCCAACATTTAGGAATTGTGTAATTCTGGTTAATCCAAGTCTTGTCTAGGTAGACAATGTTTTTGTTTGAAGATACATGTTTCCTCATTTCTCCCAAAAACCTGCAGCGGGCATAATTATACAACATCACTACGTTCCATCAGAAATCTTCTTCTGTCAACCTTTGCATACTGGAACCCAATTTTCTTGAGAACCTGTCTTAACGTTTCTCGGCTGCCGGGGTAAGAAAGGTTCTCTTTAATTTCTTCATGGATTTTTTCCAGTGTGGGAATCTCTTTTCTTTCGTAGAAATTGAGCACTGTTCTTCTTAGAACACCTTCATTGAATCCATCCAAAAAATCTGTAATGGGTGTTGCGCGTTGTCGTTTCTTGGGTGACATAAATTTGGGCGATTTATTGTTTTCTTCATTAATTCTTGCTTCTTTCGTTATTCTTGAAATTGTTCTTTCACCCAGTTTTGTGGCTGCAGCTGTCCGGGAAGTAGCTTTTGTTACAGCAATGAAAGGGCATCCAAGCTCCTTCTCTTTCTGGAAGTATTGGTGAACGTTATAGGCCATCTCTTTTACCTGACTATGCAAGTGTGTGGGGCGATTTGGAGAGGCTTCCATTGTGGATGGTGGCAAAGTCAGGAATAAACCGATTTAGTTTAGACGTGACGGTACGAATTTCGTGCGCCTGGCAGCGCGCCATCACGTCATGTTTTTTTATAGTTTAAAGGGATAATCTGTGAGGGAGTTTTTTGCCCAGAAACCTGACAACGTCGCAGTAGCTACGTTGCCAAGTTGGGTACAATGCCCTTTGTATTTACTAATAACAAGCGAATTATTTATAAAAACAAAGCTTTTTTGTACATGTAGAAATTGCCTGAACATTTCAAACCGACTTAAGGTACTTAATACCGAAAATAATATATTTTTGTTTTAAATAATTATACATATGGCACCAATGTAAAGGGAGTAACCACGGGTAGGACCGCCTGTTAAGATCTGTTGGACTATAGTTAGATTTTATGATGAGGGTTTATGTTGAAATATCTCCCTGTATCTGTTCTTCTAGATCTACAGGTGTGCATAGGAGAATAGTATAGGAGGGCGGGGGAAGGGTTGGGGGCAGAGGTTACTAATCCTATTAGAGGATGCCGACCTGACACCCAGACCTATTGTCATAAATATTTGTCTCCAATGTCAAACTTTGTACATTTTATTATTATACATTTTACTATTATATGATTCCTGGTTTGTTTTGTTTATAATTCATAACAATTTTAGGATGCTTTCAATTTTTCTATCTAGCATTGGCTATATTTATGTCAATATATATATATATATATATATATATATATTATTTTTTTTCAAAAGTTGTACTGTAGGGCGACAGCCATAGCGGGCATGGCTTTTACATATTGCCCAGTGTGTTTCTTTGTATATGATTTACATTGTTTAATTATTTAAATTTGTAAAGCCTTCATACATTATATGTACAGTATATGTTGAACATCAGGGTTGACGTCTCGGTTACAACTCACTACACAATGAAGTCATCAACCATTATGATTTATGATTCTCTACAGAAAATGGATATATTTTGCATAAGGCTATTTTCCCATCCATACGCATTTTGCGAGTTTTACCACCTCATGGTGTAGTGGATATATCGAAGTCCCGATGGCAACCCTGATGGAAGGGATGTATATGTATATTCATGAACCCTATTCATTGGTTATTTTATATATATATATATATATATATATATATATATATATATATATATATATATATATACAGGTATATATATATATATATATATATATTTATAATCATATCTAGTACGGATTATACAAACTGAGATATATTTGTTCTCCAAAGATATCTAGATACACTACATGAATGGGCAGTTAATTGGCAGATGAAGTTCAATGTGGATAAATGCAGTGTAGTACAATTTGGGAAATCGATAGACACTGCAGGATTATGTGAATATAAGAAACTCAGATAATGACAACAATTTGGTAGTGATCGTCAACTGTGATTTGAAACCTAGAAATTAATACATTAGTGCTCGAAATAAGGCAATTAGAGTTCTAGAATTTATATCTAGAAGTGTGATTAATAGAACAGCAAACGTAATAGTAAAATAAAACTAGCGTTAGTAAGACCACATATGGATTACGTTGTCCAATTTTGGTGTCCCTATTACAGAATGGATATAGATTCCTTGGAGAGAGTACAACGTAGAATGATAAAAATTATCCATAATATTATAAATCTTCCATTTGAAGAAATTAGGCTTACGTTCGTTAGAAAGACGCAGAGTTAGAGGGGATATGATAGAGGTGTTCAAGTGGGTTAGTGAGATTGATAAAGGGGACATGAAAGATGTACTAAAGCTCAGTAATTGCGAAAAAACTCGATCAAATGTTTTAAAATTAGACAAATTTCGCTTCAGAAAAGATATAAGGAATTATTGGTTTGGTAACAGAGTTGTAGATAGGTGGAATAGGCTACCAAGTACTATAGTGGGATCAAGAACGATAGAGAGCATTAAGATAAAATTAGATAGGCATATGGACGAGATGGGTTGGGTGTGAGGGGGATCTGCCGGGTGTGGGCCAATCGACGCTCTGCAGACCCCCGTTTTCTCTTCTTATGTTGACCTCTGACCGTTTGGGTGAGGTCGGTCTTCATGGTGTTAGTAAGTTGGGCCTATAATTAGGGTTGGGTGTGAGTGGGATTTGCCTTGTGTGGCCAATTGGCTTTCTGCAGACTCCCATTTTCTTATGTTCTCATGTTTCTTAGCAATGATCTGAAGCCTAGAAAACAAGGCAAACAGGATTATCGGATTCATCTTTCGGAATGTGAGTAACAAAACTGCTGATGTTATCTTGAAATGTAACTTAGTGAGACCTCATAATTATAGATTGTGCCGTTCATGTATGGTGCCCTTATTAAAGAATGTAGGTAAACTTTCTAGAGGCAATCCAACGTATAATGACAACAATTATCCACAGTATTTGATATTTATCGTATGAGAAGAGGTTAAAATCCTTGGCTTACATTCATTAGAAAAACGATAATGTAGAGTAGATATGATAGAGGTTTTTAACACTCCTCGAGCGGCTAGGTTAATAACTTCTACTACCAGCCCAGCTGGCATATTTACCCTAAATTAGCTTCATTCCATGCTCTTTTTCATGCATAAACAAGAGCCAGAGCGTAATACAATTATGTATCCGTGAAAGGGCGTTAATTGAGCTTTCCAATGACACCTGAACCATCCTTCTACGATCACGGATTGTCTTGCAACGATCGTGCAACACGAAGGAAAAATCCCTAAAATACGGTAATTTCCTGGCATATTTCCCTGTCTAGGGAGGCAGTGAGTGTGGATGTGTGTGGAGGTGGTGCCAGTCGCGGCGCGGGAGCCGTGCCGAACGGTCAGAGCCAACCTACGCTCCTCCCACCGCTTGGACTCTCTCTCAGAGCCAATTATGTGCTCAACATCGCAACCGACTAAAGGCGGGCCCCGCTCTTTAGGTCTGGGTCCTCTAGACCGCCTTAAGTCGGGCCCCGCCAATAGGGGGTTAAGAGAGCTGAGAGCATAAAAAGGCGACAGTTAAGTATAAAAGCTGAATGATTGCGAAATACCCCTTACAAATGGTTTCTAACTACATTAACTTCTGCTTTTGCTTTGGAAATAGGGTTGTGAATAATGTGGAATAGATAGCCTAGTACTTTAATCAGTTAAGAAACGATGGAAAGTCTCAAACGTAATTATGGATGCTACTGGTTAGGTGTGAAAGAGAACTGCTTAGTGTGGGCCTGTAGACTCTCTGGAGATTTCCGTGTTCATTTCCATACCAGTCGTCTTTATTATATACGACTATTATGCACATATTATACATATATTATAGTTTTGAGTAAGTTATTCATACAATGTAGAGCTACAACCATGTCGTCTAAGAATACATTGATAATATTATAAAGACCTCTATTGGTTCTTGGATTATTGACAGAATAATTGTTTCCGCAACATAGTGGTGACACATGTGAACCTGGTACAAGGGTTGTTGAGGATATACCACAAATGGTAGCATATTTTACTCAAACATTATAACAGTGTAGGAATAATGAAAAACGTCATGCTGGTCTTTAAACTATAAAGAAACCTTTGCTGAATTAAATCTAATCACACCTTCACATAATAGATAGGTTTGAACATAAGAACATAAGAAAATGGGGGTCTGCAGAAATCTGATTGGCCCACACAAGGCAGATCCCTCTCACACCTAGCCCTAATTATAAGGACTAATTATAAGCCCAGCTCACTAACACCATCAGGACTGACCTCACCGAAACGGTCAGAGGTCAAAACGCCGATTGGCCCACACCCTCACACCCATCCCACCTCGTTCATATGCCTATCTAAATTTACCTTAACCCCCGTCTAGCGGGGGGTTTTGGGCTATTTTGGGCATATTCAGGCCCTCCTGAATAATCAGTCAAGTATCTGCATGAAAATTAATGTATTCAGCAAAAAACTAGGCGCTACAAGCTTCAAAATGAGACCAGAACGAGCTACGTAGCACTCGTCGTTTTGATGCAGTGGTACCACCAACATGGGAGTTTAGCGTATAGCGGCATATTTTTTCCAGCTACACTCACTACTGGCGGGTGCCCAACCCCGAAAAGGGTTGAAATAGGGGAGCTATCCCCCCGCCAAAGGCGGCTTTCTAGGGCCTTTCCTAGCTGATGCTGAGAGGATTGGGTTCTAGTCATGTGGTGATGGGCTGGTCTATCAGAGTGAGAACTGAGCAATCTCTGCCATACCCATAGCTTACTCTGACTGTTCCTTTTACTTATATATTTTCTAGATCTCAAGTGGATTGACCTCCCAATCTACCAAGATTGGAAGCCAAAGCGTCACATTTTTCCCTTGCCCCTCAACTTTCTCTTCATAATTGCTGAGGGACACAGGGCCCTGGGTGGGGCTTTGGTTTCCCGGGCATTTCCGCACCCTCTTCAGCTCCCCGCCATGGAGTGGCTTCGGTCACACAGGCTTTATTGTGGTCGGCGGGGAGGGTTCTGTGGGGGCGCTCGGTTATGGCCTTGGCCTTGCTCGGGGCCTTGGGGCTGTTCGGCCAGGCAGCTTGGGGAACAACAACAACAACAACAACTGGCTACACTGCCGGCCTCTCGAGAACAGAGGGAGTGTGAGTCAGTGGGCGGCGGTAAGCCCTGGGTGTCGGCCGTGTGGCCTGCTGCTCTCCCGGCCATTTGCACTCGACTTTAACCCTTTAAAAACCTTAATAATGCTCCTAACTTGCTGCTTTTTAGATACAGACTTAAGTCGGGCCCGCTCTTTAAGTGTTAAAGCTCCCTATCGTTCTTGATCCCACTATAACACTTGGTAGCCTATTCCACCTATCTACAACTCTGTTACCAAACCAATATTTGCCTATATCTTTTCTGAAACGAAATTTATCTAATTTGAAACCATTTGTTCGAGTTCTTTCGCTATCACTGAGCTATAGTACATTTTTCATGACCCCTTCATTAATCCCACTAACCAACATATTCAGGTTACCTGAACATGTTGGCACCCATATGAAGTGTGTTACATCCGAACTAAAGAATATATATATATATATATTATATATATATATATATATATATATATATATATATATATATATATACTGTATGTATATATATATAAATATATTATATAGTATACATATATATATTTGGTGTGGTCTCTGGAGTAGCAGGTTTCATCAAATTGCCCCTAAAATGTAAATTCCAAAGTCTTAGTTGAGCCAACCAAAGGCACACTATTATCATGACACTACAGCCAAACATGATCACCACACAATTGAGTTGTCCCTACAGCCAGAAATGGCCACCATGCAATGAGGTGTATCTACAATGATGACTTGGACCTAGACAACATTGACTGGCTAACATGAAGGTTGTCTCGTATACATTTATGTTGTGTCTTGAGTCCTTTGATTCATGACAAGGCAACCCATTTACTTTTCTACTCCTACCACTATTGTACAGTGAATGTCTTACATAAGTGTTCCAGGTTTCACGCCACCTCACTGTAAGCTGTCCACGAATAATCCTGTGACCAAATGTGCTTGCCATGTGGGGCAGGTTTGGTTTGGCATATAAAATTAAAGTCGATCAGCCCTCTCGGCTCATTTTCACCCGTAATTAGTGTATATATGTATACTGTATATGTATATATGTATCTATATACCGGTATATATATATATATATATATATATATATATATATGTATATATATATATATATATATATATATATATATATATATACACATATATACACCGGTATATATATTTATAAGAACATAACAAAATGGGAGTCTGAAGGGAGCCGATTGGCCCACACAAGGCAAATCCTTTTCGAACCCAACCCATCTGAAGAAGGTTGGGATGGTGGAATGAATATAACATAAGCACATAAGAAAATGGGAGTCTGCAGAAAGCCGATTGGCCCAAACAAAGCAGATACCTCTCACACCTAACCCTAATGATATGCCCTTATAAGCTGGGCTTATAAAGTCAAGCTCACTAACACCATTAGGACTGACCTCACCGAAACGGTTAGAGATCAGAAAAAGGGGGTCTACAGATCGCCGATTGGCCCACATTTGACAGATCCCCCTCACACCCAACCCATCTCGTCCATATGACTATCTAATTTTATCTTAAAGCTCCCTATCGTTCTTGATCACACTATAGCACTCGATAGCCTATTCCACCTATCTACAACTCTGTTACCAAACAAATATTTGCCTATATCCTTTCTGAACCGAAATTTATCGAATTTGAAACCATTTGTTCGAGTTCTTTCGCTATCACTGAGCTTTAGTACATTGTTCATGTCCCCATTATTAATCACACTAACCCACTTGAACACCTCTATCTTCCCCGAGAAGAAGCAGCAGTGACATATATCATCTAATGCCAAGCAATAAACAGAGGCAACCGAGGACCACCAGCGATAAGGACCGAAGACAGCGAGGACCGAGGACAGCCATGAACATAAATGTAGATCCGACAAGAACCAAAAATATTATTAACCCGTACAGCCCCAGCGACGCGTCTGACGCGTCGGCGATGTATGTAACGCACAGCCCCAGAGACGTGCCTGGCGCGTCACCCTAATTGCGCCGACCGTAACCTCAGGTGTAGCCACTCAAGAGGGCTCAGATTTGTATGGGAACTGTGTACATATCCCACGCAACCGTGGCGATGGTTGAAAACTCTCAAAGTCCACGTGCGTGCGCGTGAGCGCGCAATAACCTGGTTTTTTGGGGTAATTGCCTTCAATTTTTTACTCTTGTAAAATACGTTTTCGGGGGCTCTGTAGGACCATTCTTTAAGCTTTTTGAGCGGTTTTTCGTGGTTTTTCCTTCATTCCTAACCCATTCGCTATTGTTTCTGGAATAAAACCATTTTTTGAAAACCGGCCGGGTTCTGGTGAACAAACATTACAAAACTAGCCAGGGCTCCACGGGTTAAAGAGCGTTCCGTTCCGTGAGTTCTAAAATAACAAATTTAAAGGTTTTCTATGCAAACGCTCGTAGCATACGCAATAAATTTTCAGATTTAGAGGAGCTAGTGTTTCCAGAAAATTATGATGTGATTGGCATAACAGAATCTTGGCTCAATACAGAACAGAGAGACTTTTTAGCAGAGTATTCACTTCCCGGTTATGTAATGTTTGAGAAAAGCCGAATAAATAGAAATGGAGGTGGCGTTTTACTTTATATCAAAGAAAGTCTTAACCCTACCCTCTTGTCAAAACCTCAAATTGTGAACGTCGACATATCTTTTGTGCTAATAAAGAATAATAAAGGTACAAAAATAATACTTGCGTTATATACAGACCTCCAGCTCAATCAGTGCAAACTGACCAAGAAATTTACGAACAAATTGCAGATGTAAGTAACTCACAAGATACCGTAATTTTTGGCGACTTTAATTTACCTGTGACCAAGTCGGGCAATACTCTTACTTCACACTCTGGACATGATTGTATACGAACTTGCAAGAGAGTTCGCTTTATCAATTTGTTCGAACGCCGACCTGTGGTAATAACGTTCTTGACATTGTACTTGCAACAAAAGAAGAATTGATAGAGAATTTGAATGTTGGTGATGAATTCAGTAACAGCGACCATCATACAATATGTATTTGTCTAAGTGGTTTATAGTTTTACTAGCAATAATTGACTCTAGTAGCTTTCCTATGATTGATGTAAGACTAATGGGACGGTAATTGGATGCTATTGATTTATCATCTTTTTTGAAGATCGAAACAACATTTGCAAGCTTCCAAGCTTCTGTCTCTAATGACTTGTTAAATATAAAAATTAATGGGCAACTTAACTCATCTCTGCATTTTTTTAATACTCTAGCATATACCTCATCAAGACCAGGCGATTTATGAGGTTTCAGTCTGTCAATTTCCTTAAGTACACCATTTCTACTTATAGTAACCGTACTTAACCTATTTTCTATACTATCGCTATTTACCTTATGGACTACTGGAAACTGTGCCAAATTGTCATTAGTGAAAACGGAAAGAAATTGACTATTTAATGTACTGCACATTTCTAAATACTTTGTTTGTCATTTCTCTTATCGAAGTTTTAAGGGGACCAATTATATCTCTAACCTTGGATTTATATAGTTGGTAAAAAGCTTTAGGATTATGTTTTGAGTCATTGGCAACCTTGATTTCATAATTTATGTTTTCTTTCCTAATATGAGGGGAGGGGGCTGTTAAATATTAACCAAATGCACTACATGAAAATACTTTCTAAATGTTTACCAAATACAAAAAGTTCAATTGTTTTGCTAGAACGGTATTTCTAGTAGAACACAAATCAACTCTTCTTGTGTTGTCTCTAAAGGTGCGGGGTTAAATGCAAATGTCAATAATTGTATAAGCGAAGTCATTGATTTGCCAGGAACAAGGAGAGAGCGAGAGAGAGAGAGTTACAATGAATAGTTAGAATCTCAGAGACCTTGCTGTCCATTCCGAGGAGATACTGGAAGTGGAAGACGGTAGACCGTTTAGTTCACTACACTCATTACAGTGTGTAAAGTACGCTCTACTCTCTTCTTGAACTGCTCTAATGAAGAACTGCTTACAATTTCTGAGGGAAGTTTGTTCCAGGTGGGACAGATCTTATATAAAAAAGTGTTCACAATTACTAGGTCTGAACCTATTCAGTTATAACTTCCAGCCATGGTTGAGTATTGTTTTCAAAATGAAGCTATACATTTTGAGAGAGAGATAGAGAGATATATATAGATACATAGATAGAGATAGGAGAGATAGGTAGGTATATACAGTATACTGTGTGTGTGTATATATATATATATATATATATATATATATATATATATATAGAGAGAGAGAGAGAGAGAGAGAGAGAGACTATAGGTAAGTAATTGTGAACAAAATAATTTGACAAGCAAGTGTTAACTCCGCCCCCAAACCTAAATTAAAGGCAGGAGATCTTTAGCCCGTGACTTCGGGTCACAGATGTGGGAATCTCTTTCTCTCTCTCTCTAATGAAACGTTGTGATACTATACCTTTTTGCTAAAGTATTTATGCAATATATATGTTTGGTGATTAAACCATCAACTGATATCTATTTTGTTTTGGTTTTAATATAAATGCAGTATTTCATATTACAACTAGATATATTTTTGTGCGTTTTTTTTTTTTTTTTTTTTAATTTATCTAAGACCGTGTTAAATACAGTTCAATAGATGACAACAATCTGTCAATCTGAGTTGTGGATTGAACCAAGATATACTGTATATCAAAGGAGTACAAAGGAGTACAAAGGAGTACAAAGGAAATCAAGCAACAACAGATCTAGTGACCCTTCTAGGTTGCTTGTCCTCCAAAACACTGAGGATCAAGTGTCCAAACAGTGGTTTAGA